>JAJTUV010000555.1:0-643914 GCA_021653895.1 Mastomys natalensis
TGAACAACCTAAATGTTAACGATAAACTGAAGTCTGGCGGCTTAACACGGTGGAAGCCTGCTGTCCCCAGGGCCACACCCTTCGGTCCAGTGGTTCCTTAACCTGGATCTCAGCACCATCTAGGTGGGAGAGGAAAAACTCAGTCAGTCTTGATTACCTAGTGAATTCCTGATCAGCCTGGGATAAGCTAAACCTTAACAAAAGGGGGAAGAAAAAAAAAAGAGAGAGAGATAAGAAGAGAAAAAGTAGAAGACCAGGAAAAACCGAGGCAGAGGGACCTAACTGGTTACAGCCTTCAGCTGCAGGCAAAAGTGTAAATGGCGGAAGTGTGTAGCTTTTGCCAAATATCAAAACAGACGGTTTTTCCAGTTTCGTACACGGTGGTCATCGGTGTGCAGTGAGATGTAGGGGCCCTCTAACAAGCTGGGTAAATGCCATGTCTCAGGGCCTCCAGTCCTTCAACACTGAGATTCGAACAAGGGACCTGGTTCTCTCTGGCAATCTGCCCAGTCTCTCTTTAGTTCTTCACCCCACCGGACTTGGGCCGCCGTGGCGCTGGCCCGGATCACTGGGCTGAGGTGAGCAGTCAGGTGTTTCTACTGTCCTGTGACTTCCATACCGGCCCTTGTGTCAGTCAGCGACCAATCGAAGCCTGGAATCAGAGGAGCTATGTCCCAGGGTCTCTCCACATCTTGGCCCGCCATTAAAACCGCTGGTGGATTAGGCCAGCCACTGTGGTATCCCGAAAGGGACGATTGGCCATGAATAAGTTTGCTTTTTAGACCAGGTAGGAAGCATTATTGATTAAGTACTTTCTGAGAGGTTGGCAGGTCTTCCTTCCAGTGACCCACAGGTACAATGTCACCCTTGTGATCCTAGACATTTTACTCTGATCTCCATTTTGTCTCCACCCAAGGCTCTCTTCCTACCCTCCCCCACCTTTGTCATTTGCTCCCTTGCCCTACCCATCCCCCCTCTATACAATCAGGAACCCTACCTCCCAGCTCCCTAACCTCAATGTGTGAGGCCCAGAGCCGCTCTTCTTCCACCCCTACCCCATTCCAGCCCTGAGCCCTACAGAATTCCATAACCTCTGCTATGAACTCTCTCTCTCCCTCCTCCACCCTTTCCCGAACCCTCTCCCACTCCCAAGGCTTCCTAAGCCCCTTCAGCCCCGCCCCCAACCACCTCACCCCCACTCACCCCACCCCCACACCTCCCCTCACGTGCTGGGCTCCCTAAGACCCGCCCCTGAGTGCCTGCCCCCACACCTCAGCCCCGCCATCCCAGGCCCTCATAGGTTCCATCCAGCATTACGTCCTCATCCCACCTACTTTAAGGTCCCTTTTAACCAGCGCTCTCTCTTCCTGCCCAAATTCCCTCCTCTCAACCTCTCTCTCTTTTTCTTTCGCTGCGTTTTAGGATTCTGACGACCCTGCAGACACACCCGCCATCCCTTGGACACAGACCCTCCCAGCAGATTACCGCCAATGGGTTCCCGGGAGACACCTTCTTCTTGCTCTAAGGCCCTCGAAACCTTGAACCTGGAGACTTCGGACAGCTCTAGCCCTGACCCTGAGAGTCCCCTGGCAGACCAATGGCTGGAATCCCGTGAGATCCTCAGGCCTTCCTTTCCCTCTCCTTTCTTCTTTACTTCCCCTTACTTCACAGGGTCCTTAGGGTTTTGGACTGTCACTAGAAAGCAGGAATATGGGTCCTGGACATTCAGCCAGGGAAAAGGGAGGTGGGGCCACCTGAAAACATGTTGTCTAGGACTGAATGGATGAAGGGTTCCCGTAGGGCACCCTCTTCTACCAGATACCTCAAAGCCAATATTGTAGCCCCTAATCTCCAGTGGATGGGGAGATATCACCATGGCTTGGCTGGGCAGTTTTAGTGGCTCCCCTGACCCTTGTATTGACTACAGGTAACTGTTTTCCTGCATGTATCTTGTGTCCCTTTGAGATCTCCCTGTAATGACTGCTTCTCCATCTCCAGCCCCAGACCCGGAGGAGGACAGCATGAATGTGGTACAGGAAGACTCCAAGGAGCCTCCGTCCCCTTCCTCACGCCCGACAGGCAGAGGTAAGGCCCTACCCAAGTAATGAATTTATCTCTTAGGTGTGGCCCTCAGATTCAGGAAATGCATGGAATTGTTCCTGCATCATTCAGGATAACACCCCACCCCCACCCCACAAGGGCAGGGTGGGCGGCAAGTGGAAGAGTCCCAGTCACCTCAGAGGGCAAGTCTGCTGTGCTTGTTCCAACAGGGATCCCAGAGAGAGAAGGGGTTACTTACTTATTTTTCTCTTGCAGAAGTCATCAGGTATGAAGTCAACGTGAACCACGGAACATCGAAGGTGAGTTTGCACACATTTACCTGTGACCCAGAAAAACAGTTGTCGGCCCCACCAGAAAGCCTTTCTTCAGCCTCCTTTAGCCATCCCAGAAAGTGGGGAACAATTCTAGTACCCATGAGATGTCCTCACCCCACTTCACCCCACCCCCCCCACCCCAGCACCAGACTTGCTTAAGGCATGTAGTTGAATTTTTCTTGTATATCTGAGCTGGACATCATGGCTTACACATGAATCCTAGAACTCAGGAGGCAGAGGCAGGAGGATCTCTGAGATTAAGGCCAGCCTGCTCTATAGAGCTAGTTCCAGGAAAGCCAAGACTACACACACACAAAAAAAAAAACTGTCTCCAACACCCTCCCCCCCCATCCCCCAAATTGTGTTTACACCAGCCACGCTACCTTCTAATTTGAGACTAGGCTAAGTGTTCACTTATCTTGCTGGAAGCCCTGGGTTCTGTTTCCAGTATCCTATAAACTGGGTGTGGTGACACACTCTGTAATGCTGGAGGTAGAGGTGGAAAAACCAGACCATCCTAAGTGAAGATGAAGTGAGCTTGAGATAACGCTAGACTCTGTCAGAAAGAGAAAAGAGGAAAATAAATATTTTAATAGGCACTCCGGGGCTCCCTGGCTATTTCTCTATTTCTCTGGATTGGCCGTTTTGGGTGTCCTTGGGTTTCCATGGGTATTTTAGCCTCACCATGCCAGGTCTGCAAAAAGCGGTCTGGGATTTGGAGGTGGTTTATACACTTCTTTTGAGGCATCTTGTTTTCTTTCCCGTTAAGTCTTCTGGTCTATGACGCTGACCCATCCCGTGCTGGGTCTTCACACATCTCCCTCAGGATCTTCCGGTTGCTTTTGCTAACCCTCCTTCCTGCTTCCCCCCCACCCTGCGTTCTCTCTAGACATCTGCCTCTGCTGTGGAGCTCTCCAGGTGTACACTCAGCACCCCTTGTTTGAGGGGGGGATATGTGTCTCATGCAAGGTAAGCGGGGAGGTCGTGGGACTGTCCGCACGTGGAACTGAGGAGGGAGACCACACACACAGCCTTTGCTTGCTCCCTGCTCAGGACAAGTTCCTGGAGAGCCTCTTCTTGTACGATGAGGATGGGCACCAGAGCTATTGTACCATCTGCTGCTCAGGGGGCACCCTGTTCATCTGTGAGAGCCCTGACTGTACCAGGTGAGACAGGGCCCAACTTCCTATTGCTCCTAGTCCCTCAAATATGGGGGCGGGTGGTGAAGGATGCACATCTGGGATGTCTCTCTTCACGAACACAACAGCCATTCTCTCTGTCCTTATACAATATGGTGGGTCCAGGGCACAAGCAGCTCATTTACCCTCGACTGTTAAGTCACCATCCTGAGCTCCATCCATGCTAGTCCCCTGCCTTGTCCTTTTGGACATTTCCTCTTTAAAGTCGTGACTTCTTTTTTTTTTGGTTTTTCGAGACAGGGTTTCTCTGTGTAGCTTGGGCTGTCCTGGAACTCACTCTGTAGACCAGGCTGGCCTCGAACTCAGAAATCCGCCTGCCTCTGCCTCCCAAGTGCTAGGATTAAAGGCATGCGCCACCACCGCCCGGCAAGTCGTGACTTCTAAGCGTCCCCTTCCCAGGCAGCTACTCCTCCCTGGCCAGCTACTCCTTCCAGCCAGCTGCTCCTGTACATCTTTTTTCTCAGAGTCCTTAAAAATATGTGTACAGGCTCCCAAGTTGTGGAAAGACTAAAGGGTTTTGAAGTCCACCATTGCTAGCACAATCACCTCACTTATTCTGTTGCTGAGTCTCTTTCCCAGCCTGCAGCCAGCCCCACCCACCCGGCACTAAGAGCAAAGCCAGAGAGAGAAACAGTCCGGTCCCTCCAGAATATGATGCTGGCTTGGCTTGTGGTCCCTTGATGGTAGCATGACTTGGGTCACGGTGGTTTTTCGGTTCTACTCTAGATGCTACTGTTTCGAGTGTGTGGACATCCTGGTGGGCCCCGGGACCTCAGAGCGGATCAGTGCCATGGCCTGCTGGGTTTGCTTCCTGTGCCTGCCTTTCTCTCGGAGCGGACTGCTGCAGAGGCGCAAGAAGTGGCGTCACCAGCTGAAGGCCTTCCATGATAGAGAGGGGGTAAGGACAACCGGTATGGGGGAGGGGCTGGATCTGCCACCAGCTGCAGGCTGCATGCTAACAGGTGTGCACCTCACTGGATGAGGCTTTGCCTTAATGCCCCTTGGTATTTTCCTATTGGAGAGCAGGTGTCACTGATTTTTAGTGATAGGATCTCAGGTAGCCCAGGCTGGCCACAAACTCAATATGTAGCCGAGGATGGCCTGGAGATCCTGATCCTCTGCTTCTACCAAGTGCTTAGACTACAGGCACCATATTTATAAGGACTGAACTCAAAGTCATGGGTTCCACACAAGCTTTTTTTTTTTCTTTTCAGTTTTTTCAAGATGGGGTTTCTTTGTATAGCCCTGGCTGTCCCGGAACTAGGTCTGTAGACCAGGTTAGCTTTGAACTCACAGAGATCTGCCTGCCTCTGCCACATGAGTGCTGGGAATAAAGGCCTGTGCCACTGCTGCCCTGGCTCCACAAGCTCTTGACCAACTGAGTTACATCCTTAGTCACTAATCTTTCTTAAAAGCCTAGGGATGGGCTCAGTGTTAAGAGCACCAACTGCTCTTCCAGAGGTGCTGAGTTCAAGTCCCAGCAACCACATGGTGGCTCACAACCATCTGTAATGGTCATCTTAGGGGTGTCTGAAGACAATTATGAAATAAATCTTAAAAAAAAAAAAAAAGCCTAGGGATGGTTACTGGTCACAAGTAGGACAGGAGTCCCCTCTCCACAGACACCTAAGTTCATCACGCTGACTTGAATGTTTAGCCAACACAACATTCCCTTGTGTAGCCGAGGCTGCAGTCCCCTGGGTGAAGCCCAGAGGTGGCAAACCACTTAAAGGTACAGAAGACTTAACCTTCCTTCCCTAGATGTCAGCCAAGGTCATAAGCCAGGAACCTGCAAAAACACAACCTGGTTTGGAAGTGGAGTCTCTGTGGTGTCACCTTAGCTGAGTTTGAGATGAGAAAGAACATTTATGTAGCTACTACATGAAACAAGGGAGGGTACCCTTGTAAGAGATGGAGTTTGGGGGTGGGGATTGAGATGCACAGGAAAAGACCATGTAGTCTTAAAGGCTTTGTTTGGTACCACGATGTCAGTAGGAGCCACTGTGCTGAGCCCAACTGCTAAGAGAAGCCTGGGACGGTTCCCTGAAGTCTCAAAGGCTACCAGCCTTGGTGTTCCCTGGATTCCAGACTCTCGTGGGCTATGGGTGTGGTTTTGCTCTCCTGGAGTTCTAGGAGACCTACATAGTTGTCCTCTGAGGGGAATCCTTTATCTTCTAACTTCAGACAAACCCTGCCTCCCTTTGTAGATCTGTGGGGGTCCAGGCAAGATACCTAGACTCGGGGAGTGGGTGGACTTGGCCTCAAGGAAGGGATGGACAGCATTGGTCACAACAGAGCCAGCCAGGCCTTGGCAATCCAGTCCCAGATGGCTCTCAGTTGAGCCCTTAGCATCCAGGGGTCGCTTAACTCTTGACATCGCTCACTGGGCAACCAGCACGCATCCTCTTGTCTTTCTCTTTTCCTTTTTCCTCTGCTGCTTTTCCAGGCAAGCCCTATGGAGATATACAAGACAGTGTCTGCGTGGAAGAGACAGCCAGTGAGGGTGCTGAGCCTTTTTGGGAATATTGATAAAGGTGAGTAGAGTCACATCAAAAAAATGACTCTCCAGAAGAGGGGACAGGAGGGCCCCAGAGTGTTCCGGTGTCCTCTTCCTGGCCGTAAGGTCATCGCCGGGTATCTGAGACGTGAAGCAGGGATTAATGGTAGAAAACCAAGAGGTTTTTCCTCAGACTCCTTGAGCTGAGAAAACCGAGTATCCCAGGAAAGCAGACTTTTCTGACTGCCAGAAAAAAAAAAAAAAATCTGACTGTGTGCCCAAGCAAGAGGAAAGGTTAAAAGGGTTGGAGAACCTGGACCCAGATAGGGACCTGGCTCCCCAAGAGGAGGAGGCAGGGATAGGGGCAAGCCTGCAAGGGTTGACGGGAATGGTTACTGGTGAGGAAATAGCCCTGCCTCTCTCATACTCATGTTCCCCCAGCACCCCATGTTCCTGAACCTCCCAACCTGGCCACTTGATCTCCTGGGATCCTATCCCTCAGACTGTTCTGATCCCCCTGTGTCCAGCAAGCAAGAGACCCTGAAGGGGCTTTGGTCTCTGGCTAAATCATATTGCACTTAGGATACTATTGGAGTGCTCAATGATAATCCGACAATCTGTTACAAATGCCCTATGTAATAGCTATAATTGTATCACTACGCTTTAAGGACTCCTAGCTAGGGCTTGATCACGCTCTCATTCTCAAGCCTGGCTGGTTGTCTAAGCAAGCCAGCGAGAGCATGGCTCCGAAGCTCTGGAGTTTTGCAACAAATTACTTCACTTTCATAAAGTACCGCTCAGGAAGTTTGCCCTTGGTCTCTGCTGCTGAAATGATCAAGCTGTTAGTCCATGGCTGGGGAATTGCACTGTCATAGATCCCCCACTCTGGGGACATCTGCTGTATCCATCATGTCTCTTCACCCCCCTCCCCCTCCCCCACAGAACTAAAGAGTTTGGGCTTTTTGGAAATCGGTTCTGATTCTGAGGGAGGAACACTGAAGTACGTGGAAGATGTCACGAATGTCGTGAGGAGAGACGTGAGTTGAGGCCAGGGTGGGTGGGTTGCCAAGGAGGGGTGGGTGTGCTACTGGGACCTCTGTAATAGTTTGCGGAAGGGACAAAAAGCCTTGGGGGGTAGGGTAGAGTATGCAGGGTGCCCCATATTGCTGGAGGTCTCCAGACCCGCATGGGGTCCTGGCTGGGGCCAGCCCGGGTACAATTACACACCCCTACCCCACTCCCTATCCCCCCCTACTCACTACCCTCCCCCCAATGCCTCACAGTGGGAGGTGGGGACGGAATGCTTCTCTGGCCTTTGCATAGCCCTCAGCCTCATCAGGGCAAGCAGCCAAACATCTTGAAATCCACGTGGCTGGTTTCTGCTGCCTATGGTAGGGCTATGACTGGGCGGAGGGGGCTCAACCCCACCCTGCCCGCTCATAGTTGCAAGTCTTGAGCTGAGTGGCAGGCAGTTGTCTGGAAACATCTTCTAAACACCAATCTGGTGCTATCTTGACCCTGTGGTGGGACCTCCTCTCCTCCCCCTGTGGGCTTGCAGGCAGGATGCCAGTGCATTAGGGTCTAGTTATACAGACAATTGAGGTGTGTGTGGGTCTTTAACCCAGAATCCTACCCACTTCTGGCTAGACCCTAGCCAGTCATTGCCCTGTAGGATCCTAGGTGCACATCAGATATCAGGTAAAGAAGTTAGGGCCCAGAGAAAGAACATGAGCCATCTGGGTGGCAGCCCATTACTCTGAGAGAAATTGGAGGGTCCGAGAAAGTGGGAGCCAAGTCTAGATTGGGGAACTCACTTGTGGACATTTCAGGAACTTTTTCTTAAGAGACATTCCACTGCTAGCCAGGCAGTGGTGGTGCACGCCTTTGATCCATCCCAGCACTCAAGGCAGGCAGATCTGTGAGTTCTAGGTCAGCCTGATCTACAGAGCGAGCCAGGGCTACACAGATAAACCCTGTCTTGAATCTAGAGGGAAGAGGGATCGAGGGAGAAGGAAGGTCCAGGATTACAGAAGCCATTATTGAATCAGGGAATCTCTGGGCTCTGGACCTTGGACTGCTTGTACAAACAGAAGCCTCCTTGCTTGTCTGCCCTTGAGGCTAGTTCTTTCATCCTCTTACTTGACCAGGAAGTGACCCCGTCTGATAACTAAGTGGGGATTGTTTATGACCACCACAGTGTCCACCCTGCTATCTGCTCCCAGCTGCTGAGATCTCGGCATAGCCAGTGATTTCCCAGAAGGCTATGGACTCCTTTAGGCTAAATGAGTTTAAGTGCTCCCTCCAAGACTGGCCCTTTTTAAAGAGCAACAGTTATCCGAGAAAGGATCTCAGATACGGAATGCTCTCAGGCTACCTCTGTATGGGCTTGTCCTGAGAGTCAGTGCTGTGTAGGTGTCGCTGCCTATGTGGGCCCCAAGGCTCAGCTAGGAGGTCTGTGGTCTGTCTGGGTCACCCACAAGGTACGTCACTGGGAGGATGATTGGGTATAGAGGCCTTGATGCTGGTCACCAGCTGAGGAGCACCTGGCTTTCAGCTAACTCTCTGTGTTCCCTAGGTGGAGAAATGGGGCCCCTTTGACCTGGTGTATGGCTCGACGAATCCCATAAGCAACTCTTGTGACCATTGTCCTGGTAAGTTTCAAGAAATAGGACTTTTTTTTTTTTTTTAATCTCTGGTCACTTGAGAATCTTGTCTTCAACTCTTGTCACCTCTACTCTGTCCTCTCTCCTGCTTCCCCATCCCCTCATGCCATCCTCAGCCTTCAGACAGGGCAGAAATCACTTTGCATTTTAAAACCAGCTTCCCCGGGCCCTCCCTCCTTCCTTCCTTCCTTCCTTTCTTTCTTTCAAAAAGGTTTATTTCATGTATGTGAGTACACTGTGGCTGTCTTCAGAGACACCAGAAGAGGGCATCAGATCCCATTACAGATGGTTGTGAACCACCATGTGGTTGCTGGGAATTGAACTCAGGACCTCTGGCAGAGTAGCCAGTGCTCTTAACCGCTGAGCCATCTCTCCAGTCCCTTCCCCAGGCTCTTAACTGCCAGATGAACTTGCACATGCTCAGTGTACTGTTGGATGAGTTCTAGACTAAGGTGGATATTGGCTTTTCCATCCCCATAAAGGGAGAGCAGAGATACCCAGCATTCACAGAGGCTATCCTGGCTCTCCCCATCTGAACCGGTCTTCCCCTGGTTCATTGGCAGGCTGGTACATGTTCCAATTCCACCGGATCCTGCAGTATGCTCGACCTCGCCAAGAGAGTCAGAAGCCCTTCTTCTGGATATTTATGGACAATCTGCTGCTGACTGAGGATGACCAAATGACAACTGCCCGCTTCCTTCAGGTGGGGTGCACCTGGGGTAGGGGCTTAGTCTGTATCTGTATCTGAGGACTCTCACTCCAGAGGCCTCTGCTGCCCTGATGTGTGCAGGGCTACAAGGACATTGGGCATTGAGATACATACAGATTGCAGAGTTTCAGGAAAGACACGGTCCCTACAGGGACACACAGCCTTGAAGGACAACCTCCCTCTCGGACACCACTCAGCGTACAATGTACAGTGTACAAGTCACAACCTCCCAGATGGATGTCCCTTCCTCTTCACCTCTCAGCCTGCACACATGAGCATGTCTGCTCACACCACACACACGTTCCATACAACACGCATGTGCACTCCATGCGCTCACATGTGCGTGAACACTCAAACTGGACAGTGTCCTCCTTCACTTGAACAATGACTCAGTGCTGCCACTTGAGCTCAGGGGTCAGTTCCCGCCAGTGCTGACATAGCCCCACGTCAGGGCTAGGTCAGGGCTAGCAGCGGAGGGTGAGGTATGACCGTCGTCTTGGATATAGGAGGTGAGAGATAGTGAGGCAAATCTGTCATGCCCTCAGCTCTGAGAACCAAAGTTGGGGACTTTGACTTCCTGTGGTTGTAGAGGAAGTGGGGACTCATTGTCCCCCCCCCCAAGAATTTCCCTGGGTACCTCACAGGAAAAAAGAAAGTTAATCAGGAATGAAAAAGCCTCTGCCTGTCAGCTGCTGGGATTAAAAGTGTGCACTGCCGTGTCCAGCATCTTGGGTTCTGTTCATATTCATGAGATGGCAGGTCACCTTTCCCTCTAGATCCATTAAAGGGCTATATAATATTTGGTTAGAACTCCTGGGAATAAAAAAAAAAAACAAACGCCAGGCGGTGGTGGCGCACGCCTTTAATCCTAGCACTTGGGAGGCAGAGGCAGGCGGATTTCTGAGTTCCAGGCCAGCCTGGTCTACAGAGTGAGTTCCAGGACAGCCTGAGCTACACAGAGAAACCCTGTCTCGAAAAAACCAAAAAAAAAAAAACAACAACAACAAAAAAGAAAGAGATCTGTGAGCTGGGTATAGTGGCACATGCTTTTGCTTTTAATGCAAACAGAAGCAGGTAGATCTTTGCGAATATGAGGCCAATGTGGTCTGTGTAGTAAGTACCAGGCCAGCCAGGGCTACAAGGTGAGACACAGTCTCAAAAACAGAAAAGAAAAGAAATCTGAAGCCTGTGGAGATTTTTTTGTCTTTTTTTTTTTTTTTTTTTTTTTTTTGAGACAGGGTTTCTCTGTGTAGCCCTGGCTGTTCTGGAGCTCACTCTGTAGACCAGGCTGGCCTCGAACTTAGAGATCTACCTGCCTCAGCCTCCTGAGTGCTCAGATTAAAGGCATATGCCACCATTGGCCAGCAATTTTCTGACTTTTCAAGAGTTTTGGAAATTACATTATCCTAGAACATAACCCATTTCAATGAAGTTTGAAAAAAAAGTAATTTTATAGAATTGATCAAAGTGATCTCCAGATTTTACTTCTTTGTAGTTATTTAAGGAAAAACGAAGACCGTGGAAGCGTGGCCAGCTTAGATGGCCTGTTGACTATGTGTGCCCCCTAGGCAGAGGTTGATTGCCTTTGTGTCATGCTGACCCACAATTTTCTCTTCTCCCACAGACAGAGGCTGTGACCCTCCAGGATGTCCGTGGCAGAGTCCTCCAGAATGCTGTGAGAGTATGGAGCAACATTCCAGGACTGAAGAGGTATCTCCTCAGGGCAGGGGATATGGAACGTTCAGAGGAAACTGCTTTCTGGTAGAGTCAGCTGTGCAGACCCATACTCCACCCAACTGTGTCTGAGAAATCCCTTGTCTACCACAACCCTGGATCCAGCAGTGTTCAGGTTGTCCCTGTGGACTGAGGGACACTCATCAGATAACCTACTACCTCCTAATCATGCCTCAGGACTGGCTAAGAGTTCCCTTGTTCTCAGGAGAAAGTCCAGACTCCTAGCCATGGCCATGCCTAAGGGCTCTTTCTCAAACTGTTGCAGGCCAGTTACCGCCGCCCCCCCCTCGCCCCAGCCTTCTGAAGCCCCTGCCCCATGCGTACTCAGACTCATAGCCATTCATATGTGGTGACTCAACTCCCTAACACATTCACACACCCGCACACAGACACCCACTTGCTTACAGACATGCACAGGTGGACTGAGCCAGTTTGAACTCCTTCTGAAACTGCTAAGTCGTGTCCTTTCCTGCCCTATACTGAGTTTCTGGAAACTTCCCACCCACCTCTACCATCCCAGCATTCTCCTGGCTCCTAGCCACTCTTGCCAGTCAGGTACCACCAGGTTCCCTTACCTGGATGCTTCCAGGACTTGCTTGGGCTGAGGTGGCGTGGAGGGGCTGTGACTTTCCCAGGCGTTCTTTTTGGAAGCTCCTGAGGTATTGTCTCCTGTCTGCAGCCCCTCCAGACACATACTGTGGGATAGGGCAGAGCAGGAGAGGGACGGTGTGTGAGGTCAGCCATCTGCAAAAGGAGCCCGGCTTCACTACTGCCAACCCTGGGCCTGTCAGGCGTGGCTCACACAGGCCATCTGTAACAAACATGCTTTCGAAGTAATTATCACGGTGCAGCCAATCCTAGTACACATGGCTGTTCCCTTCTTCTGAGCTGCTCACCATGGCAACCTGCCAGGGTTGGAGCTTGTAGGGACAGCTTCTTCTTTCTTTCTTTTGTTCATTCTTTTGGTGCTGTTGTGCTTTTGTTTTGTTTTTCCAAAGCAGGGTTTCTCTGTGTATCCCTGGCTGTCCTGGAACTTGGTCTGTCCATCTCATAGATACACCTGCTTCTGTCTTTTCGAGTGTTGGGGTTAAAGGCATGCAACATCACCCCTCACTCCATGCATCCTCCCATCCCCAGCACCCCAACTTTTTTCTGATTGAGATATCTGCTTAAAAAAAAAAAAAAAATGAGCCCACCATTGCTAACACACCAGAAGAGGGCATCCTATCCCATTACAGATGGTTGTGAGCTACCATGTGGTTACTAGGAATTGAACTCAGGACCTCTGGAAGAGCAGTCAGTGCTCCTAACCATTGAGTCATCTCTCCAGCCCCGTTACCTGCCTCCCCCAAAGGAAGTTGAGAGTCATCTGCGCCTGCAACCTTGGTCACTTGGCTCCTGAGGAAACTGAAGGCTGTTTACTTTCAGGGTGACTTCATAGTGAGGTGAAGGACACTTGCCCCTGAAGTAGGAATCTTCTTGCCATGGTCATGGACACTCATGCAATCTCTGTTCCAGAAACCACTGTCCTGGGTGGGGAGTGCACATGAAGGCAGGGTGGGGTGTAGGGAAATTGGACGACAGTGTATTCTGACATGCCTTTTTGTCTGCTCCAAAGAGATGGTCCTTAACTCCACCAGGGGCTGGGCATACAGAAAGGGGATGCTAGTATCACATCTGCAAACCTGGGGGACTCCAGGATGACGCTTACAAATTCCAGAGACTGGAGCACTTAGTGCAAGCTGGGTTTATTGTGTCAGGCCTCCTGGGAGTAGTACACAAACTTTCAGGGTCTCATTGATTTGTTTTTTCCATAAATTTTTAAAATTCACATTACATCCCCATCAAAGTCCCCCTTCCCTATTCTCCCTTTGCAAATTCCTCCCCCCATTAACCCCTTCCCTCCTCTCAGAGAAGGGGCAAGCCCCGCTTGGGTACTACCCCACCTTAGAACATCTAGTCCCAATAGGGCACATCCTCTTCCACTGAGGCCTAACCAGGCAGTCCAAGTAGGGGAAGGGGATCCAATGGCAGGCAACAGAATCAGAGACAGCCTCTGCTTCAATTGTTAGGGGACCTACAAAAAGACCAAGCTACACATCTGCTACAAAGGGGAGGGGCAAGGTCCAGCCTCTGGATGTTCTTTGGTTGGTGTTTCAGTCTCTGTGAGGGACCATGGGTCCAGGTTAGTTGACTCCGTAGGTCTTGTGGTGTCTTTGACCCTTCTAGCTTGCTCAAGTCTACCCTTCTTTTCCACAAGACTCCCTGAGCTCTGCCTTATGTTTGGCTGTGGGTCTCTGCATCTGTTTCCATCCATTGCTGGATGAAGTCTCTTTGGAGATAGTTAATGCTAGGTTCCTGTCTGAAAGCATAGCAGAGTGTCCTTAATAGTGTCAGGAGATGGCTCTTTCCCATGGCATGGGTCTCAAGTTGTAGCAGTCATTGGTTGCTTACAAATGACTTATTTTTGTCAGTCTCTGCTCATTCTTTATCCCTGTGCATCTTGTAAGCAGTACAAATTTTGGGTTGAAGGTTTTGTGGGTGGGTTTGATGCCCCCGCCACCTCCTTCCATTGGTAGTCCTGCCTGGCTAGCTCACTGTTCTTTACCCTTACCTAACTCTGTGTGGGTCACTGCCTGGGATGGCTCACATCCTTTCCTGACAGCTTCTAGGATCTCTCTTCACACCCAAAAAGGGAATATGCTGGGCTGGATCAAAGATCCGCACGTCTCGTCTCACCTAGGATGTGGAAGCACACATGCCTTTGCTTTTAATCCCAGCAGAAGCAGGTGGATCTCTGGTTGGAGGCCAGCCAGAGCCACACAGTGAACTAGTGTCTCCAGAGAGATAGGGGATGGTGGGAGGCAATGGTTTGGTCTTTGGGAACCCTGCCTGTTCCCAATCCATCCAGAGTCAGGTAGGAGGCAGGACCGTTTCTTCCTTTGCTTCAAGATGTGGAGACCCTGGCAGGTCCTCCTGAGGGTCCCTAGAAACCACAGGCAACCCCTTCACCTTGTGGGGACCTCAAGGCTCTGTGTTCCCCCCACAACCATCACACACACACACACACACACACACACACACACACACACACACACACACACATCCCCAAGCGCCCCATCCAATGCTGCATTTGTTTGTTTTTGTTTTTCGAGGCAGGGTTTCTCTGTATAGCCCAGGCTGTCCTGGAACTCACTCTGTAGACCAGGCTGGCCTCAAACTCAGAAATCCACCTGCCTCTGCCTCCCAAGTGCTGGGATTAAAGGCGTGGGCCACCATCACTGCACAGCCCAATGCTGAATTTCTAACAGGTAACCCTTTCCTTGACAGCAAGCACGCAGCCCTGACGCCAAAGGAAGAAGAGTCTCTGCAAACCCAATTCAGAACCAGAAGCAAGCTGGCCACCCAGAAAGTTAACCCCCTGGTGAAGAGCTGCCTTCTCCCCCTGAGAGAGTACTTCAAGTGTTTTTCTCAGAATTCACTTCCTCTTTAGAAATGAATCACCGTACGATGAAAGGCTTTCCTAGAACCATGGCGGTTTTCTTCCTGTGGTCTTTTCCTTCTGCAGAGTTTTCTCCCGTTTGCTTGCTGCCTTTGGGTTTTCTCTCCTGTTTGATTCCTAAGATGCAGACGCCTCCCGTGCAGCTCGCTGTGGGGTGGGAGGCGCCCACGGCTCTGGACAAGATCCTGATGGGATAACCTGCCATGCTTCTCTAAAACTGTGTGTACCCGTTGTGACGTTTTTCAAATATATCATAGGATAGTAGTGTCTGTGGTGTGTAAGACTGAGGCCTTTCTTCTCTCTATGTCATAGTAGTTGTGACATTTCCACAGACACTGAATGCCTGCTGTCCTGCCATGGACATATATAGCCTTCGCTACATGCTATTTGCTTTGATGATTGAAACCATTCCCTCTCCATATTGCTACACAAAACACCCCGAACCATTGCCAAAGTGTCCGCTGGGTTGTCCTAACACAATGGTAGCTTGCAGAAGTGGGTTCCCAACAGCCTTTGGCAGTTGGGGTTCCAATGAAGTTAAATTCATTGGGAAGTGTAGACTGTTCAGTTTTGAAGTATATATAGTGAATCCTGATTAACCATAACCTCCCCACCACCCAACACACACCCCTTGGATCCAAACTGGCTGGGCTGGAGAGATGGCTCAAGGTTAAGAGCACTGACTGCTCTTCCAGAGATCCTGAGTTCAATTCCCAGCAACCACATGGTGGCTCACAACCATCTGTAATGAGATCTGGTGCCCTCTTCTGACATGCCAGAATGACATGCAGGCAGAATGTTATATATATAAGTTTGAGAGAGATTTTGATTGATTGATTCAAACTGCCTGGGTACCACTGCTGGGGCTCAGGACCCACTGGGGTCATGTTGACTCTGGGCTCTGCGAAAGGAAACTAGGCTAAGGTTGGACCATGAAGTATGAGAGGAAAGTCGATAGGATATCTCAGTCTCTAGCAATTTGGGGCCAGTATGATGGTTCAATGTCCACATGCTCTCAAGTCTAATGACGTGAGTTTGAGTCTTAGGATCCACTCCTGTGAGTCATCTTCTGATCTCCACGTGTTCTGTGGCATTGTGTGCATGACATGGGAATTCTGCTTAGGCCAGGGTCTACCCACCCTGTTAGCCTGATGAGGCAGCAGAAGCAGCAAGCGTGAGCCCATGACCGCCTCTGACCAGATAGGTGGCAAGGTCTCTGCATGGAGTGGCAACTGCTCCCATCCCAGGCTGTGACACTATGCATTCCCATTCATTTTCTCTCTCTCTCCCCACTCTGAGACGGTTTCTCTGGCTGTCCTGGAGCTCACTCCTGACACCAGGCTGGCCTTGAACTCCCAAATTCTAGGACTCTCTCCACCCCCCCCCCCCCTAAACAAGATTTCTTTGTGTAATAGCCTTGGCTATCCTGGAAATCACTCTGTAGACGAGTCTGGCCTCAAACTCAGAGAGGTCTGCCTGCCTCTGCTTCCTGAGTGCTGGGATGAAAGACATTATGTCACCAGTGTGAAGGCCAAGCTGCCCTGCTAGAAGTAAGTATCCGTTAGAAGTTTTCACCTACACTCTCCACATTTTGACCCATCATACTTGGAAGCCTCAGAACCCCAAGTCTGCAGGAATATAGTTCCTACTGGTTCTCACATCTGACCATCAGCCTTCCCACATCTGGCTTGCCAAGAACAGATGCTGTCAAGGGCAAAGTCAACGCTATCCTCCAGCTAGTCTTCTGGCTCGTGGCTTGCCTTAAGCAGGGCATGGTGGTGTATGCCTGTGAACCCATCACTGGGGAGGCAGAGGCTGGAGGACTGAAAACCCAAGGCCAGCCTGGAGTGATCCGGTTAGCATTCCTTCTAGGCTCCGCCCCACAGTAACCTGGCAACAGGCAGGTGTGCCTGACTAATAAAAGGGGCTGCTTGCCCCCCCCCTTCTCACTCTCTTACTCTCTTTGTCCCTTCTCTCCCCGTTCCCTTTCCCCATCTCTCTCTCCCACATGTTCCTGGCTGTCCACTCTTCTTTCTCTTCTCTCCCTCCGCCCCCCCTCCCCCACCTCTGCCTTTCTTTGTCTCAACTCCCCCCCCCCATACCCTAAATAAACTCTATTCCATACTATATCTGTCATGTGGCTGGTACCTCAGGAAAGGATGTCTCAGCATGGACCCACAGAGGCACCCCTTCCACCTCACCATAGCACGCCTCTACTAAACATATCCTAGTTCTTTCTTTTTATAAAACACAACGGATCCTGTCTCAAAACCAAACCAAAACACAAGTCTATATCTGTCATCTGTGCAGTTGAGGGTGTGTATTAACTCATGACGGATACTTGGTATCTTATAGCAGTGGTTCTCAACCTTCGGAAAGCTGCAACTCTAGTTCCTCATGTTGTCCTGACCCTCACCCTAAAATTATTTTTGTTATTTCATAACTGTAATTATGCTACTGTTACGACTTGTGATATAAGCATCTATTTTCTGATGGTCTTAGGTGACCCCTGTAAACAAATTTTCAATTCCCAAAGGGGTTGCCACCTACAGTTGAGAACCACTCTTCCACCAGTGTTGGGTAACTTACTTGGTGGTGCATAGTTTCCAAGCAGCAAAGGTGGACTTGAACCCAGCCATGCATTTACCACTGTCTCCTACCTTGATATCCCCGTCTCCCAGGGGCTCCTCCCCTGTATCTGCCCAACTCTGTGTAGTGTCCACTTCTAGCCAAGATGTAAACCACTTCCTTGCTGTGCTAAGGTCCCTCTGCTTAGAAGCATTTGGCTTTCTGGGAATCCAGATGTTGCAGGGAAGTGGGGCACCAATTTTTGCAGAGCTCCTGTCCCTGCCTCTTTGCCAGCCATAGCATGGTCCAGGTCGGCCATAACAGCCCCTTCAACCTTTGCCCTCTTCTGCCTGCCTGGAAGAACTGCTGGGTGAGGATCAGCTAGGTAGGCACAAGGCAAGGAGTGGCGTCAGTGTCAGCCAATGGGGGCGTGTTCAGGCTCCTGGGCATCAGTGATAGGCCCAGATGTTGATGCCAAGTCAGGCCTATCCAATCAGAGAAGCCTCGAGATTAGTGACGGGATTGTACTACTGGAGTGGAGTGGACCGAAGCTGGGGAGCCTCTGACTAGGGGAGTTGGAACATAGGACATAGGTGCTACCCCATCGGCTCCATGTGTCCACTGATGCCAAGGTGACTTCCCAACACAGGCTTCTGCTGAGTCCTCAGGTGCTGCCAACCTAGTGGGGGGATGGGAGGATGGGCGAGGGGCAAGTGAGGCCACCAGCCCCCATGGTACCTAGCAAGACTCCGGATTCACTCCTGGATTGTCTCTGCCAGAGCCCAGGGGTCAAGTTCTGGGTCAAGTTCTGATAACTTCTGTTTTTTCCTAGCACACAAAGAAGGTAGCCCCTCTCCCTGCAGGAGGGCCTCCAAACCTCCCCTCCCAGGCTGCTTCCCTCAGCAGCTCCGGTCACCACCTCTGTTTTGTCTCTTCCGTTCACTTGTGCTTGCTCTGGCCTGCTCCCTGACGTTGATAGCCAAGAGCCAGAGATTTTGGGTTTCCCTCCCTCCCTCCCTCCCTCTCTCCCTTCCTCCCTCCCTTCCTTCCTTCCTTCTTTTTTCTTTCTTTCTTCCTTCCTTCCTTCTTCCTTTCCTCTCCTCCTTCCTCTTCCTCCTTCTCCTCACTTTCTTCTTTTCTTTTCTTTTTTTTTTTTTTTTTTTGGTTTTTCGAGACAGGGTTTTCTGTCCTGGCTGTCCTGGAACTCACTCTGTA
Source organism: Mastomys natalensis (assembly GCA_021653895.1). Lineage (NCBI taxonomy): Eukaryota > Metazoa > Chordata > Mammalia > Rodentia > Muridae > Mastomys > Mastomys natalensis. Next base: position 18,463 of record JAJTUV010000555.1, read on the forward strand.
GACCAGCTGGCCTTGAACTCAGAAATCCGCCTGCCTCTGCCTCCCAATGCTGGATTAAGGCGTGCGCCACCACGCCGGCCCTTTTTTCTTTTTCAAGACAGAGTTTCTCCATGTAGCCCTGGCTGTCCCAGAACTCACTCTGTAGACCAGGCTGGCCTCAGACTCAAGAGGGCCATCTACCTGCCTCCCCCTGACCTTCGCGTTCTCAATTCACTGGCAGGTGGGGCGGGGATGGGGGCGGGGAGAGCACGGAATCCGGTGAGGAGGAGTCTTTGGTTTAGACACAGGCTCAGCACCTATGAACCCTTAGGATTTTCCCAGAGTGAGTGCCAGCGAGCACGAGGTTGGAAACGGGATTGCCAAGTTTGGCTGGCTTTGGAGGAGAAAAAGGAAACTTGAACCTGTGGTCCACAACTTTATCCGTCACTAAGCCTCTGAAGTTGGATGATGGGAGAGCTGGACCTCAGTGGAACCCGGTCTGTTCCTCCCTTTCTTCCTCCCGCTGGTCCCCTCTCTCCTCCCACCTGTTTGGCTTTCATTTATTCACTTTTTAATTCCTAGTCCTTAGGTTTTCCGCTCAACTACGTTATTTGATCACCCCTAGGTCCGGGCTTTACACTTAGGTTCATCCTCTACAAGACAGGGCCCAACACCGGGCTCTAGAAGAGGTTCGCAGCGATCAGGCTGGGAATGTTCTGGGCAACGTTGGGGGCCAGCGGCTGAGTATTGTCTTCCCAAGTGTGAGCATGTCTTCCCACCCCTACCCTAAGCCTCAGTCCTCAGCCTTTCCGCCGCACGGGAACGGGCTCTCCTTTTGGTCTCGCCGGGATCCACCACCCACCCCACACCCTCGCACCTGTAACTCATACCCACTTCCCCGACTCAACCCAGCAGCGACTGAGCGGAGCGCGGGAGAGCGGAGGCGGAGCTCTTTGTCTCCCTCCCCCTAAGGCGGGAGGGATGGGCCGAGGGCGGGGATCCCTGCTGTGCCCAATTGGCCAGGCGCGCAGCGCTAGCGAGCGCAGTTAACAGCCGGTGTCCTGCCGAAGACTCAACAACTCCAGATTTCCGCGCCCCAAGTCCTGGAAGCCCCCCCCCTCCCGGTTCTCTGTGGCCTCCGAGAGCTCCGGAACCCCCAGCAGCTGCAGCTCCCCGCGATCCGACGTCCAGCACCCCGGAGTCTGCGCTGGCACCATGCTGCTAAAGTGAGTCCGTTCGCGGTTGTGTCCCGTGAGTGGGGTGGGGGAGCCGGGGACGCACCCGATCTTAAGGCTGAGAGCGCCCGACGGTAGCGCAGCGGCCCAATACCGCCGCAGATGTCCCCCGTTCCCGACGGCTAGCGGCCACACCTGGACCTGCCGGCATAGACAGCAGGGGGCGGCGCAGGGCTAACCTGCTGCACCCGCGGACCGGACCCGAACCCGGCGCGTGGGCGGTTTGTAGGAGGAGGAAGGGCAAGAGCGGGAGCTGAAGGTGAAGACTCACAGCAACCCTGGGCACTGGCTTAGTCGCCGCCGCCCTTCTCCCTGTTGATTTCCCAGAAGAGAGGATGTGTGTTACCTCAAAGGCCAGCTGATACTCAGCGCATGGGGACAGGGCACCTCCTTGTACACTTGACTTCCCTCACAGATCCACACTGGGCAGGGGGAAGTGGGAGGTGTGTGGGAGGGGTGTGGTGTGTCCGTGCGTGTGCGTGTGTGTGTGTGTGTGTGTGTTGTGTGTGTGTGTGAGACAGTTTTGCACTCTGGCTTTTTGCTAAAATATTTCCCTCAGGCACTTGTACCGTGGACGCTTGGTCTCCACTGGCCACTTGTGAGGACCTCAGTCCACAAATGTCCTAACCACAGAGTCTCCAGGGAGAGAAAAAGGGAGACCTTGCAGGCTACAGAATGCCTGGTGGCCAGTGGCTGGTGTGAGTTTGTGGTTTACCCACTGACCATCCCTGTGGGGTGCTCTCTCTGTGTCTGTCCGTCTGTCTCTGTGTGTGTGTGTGTGTGTCCCTGTCCGTCCCTGTGACTCCCCAAGAATTTCTCTTGACAATTTTTTGAGAATTTCAGGGCTACTGTTGAGGGAGAGTGAGGTTTTGTTAAAGGTGTGTGGGCAACTGTGACGTGTCTGGGACCCGCTGCAGGGTCGGTCTTAGCCCCTATAGAGAGTCTCCATAGAACAGATGGCCATGAGAGACTAGGCAAGCTCTGGCTAAAGTATCCAAGGCTGCTTTAGAGTAGGGTGAAGTACCCCTCTTCCCACCACCCCTCTCCCCCTTCCCCCTCACTCTCACCACCAACCAGGTCTCCTGTGTCAGAGAAGGTGACTAGGCTGAGATACACAGGACACAGTCTTTTGTGTGCCACCAAGGTTCTGGAGCATGGCGTCTCAGCAAGTTTGGTTTCAGACTGACCTGGTCTTCTCCTGCCTCATTTGGAGCCACCAGGTGTCTCCATCTCCTTTAAATACAGCTTGTGTCCCTCTACAGAAGGTTAGGTTACAGGGAGGTGGCACAGACCTCAAAGTGGGGGCTCTCAGAGCCCTTTCTCCTCACACAAGTCAACTGTCTTTCTGAGTTTGGGAGCTGTCAGACTGTGTGTGTGTGTGTGTGTGTGTGTGTGTGTGTGTGTGTGTTCGTTCCTGGTTGGATTCTCTGAGGTATCAGTGGAAAACCAGCCAGGGGGTCCTCCTCTAAGGGATTTCTCCTAGGTGTTCATGGTTTCTCCTAGGTGTTGCTATTTTGTGTCCCCGGGAAGCAGCCAGCCTGTTTGGAAGAAGTCAATCTCACTCGTTCTAGCGGGTTCTTTTTCAGTCGGTGTCTGTTCTTACTGCTGTTTATCAGCCTCCGTGCTGGTAAGTTCAGATGCTTCAGCTGTGTGGAGCATAGCTGCAGGACATTAGGGAATCCCTGGCCACTGCCCCTACAGCCTCTCCAGAGGCCCACTGGAGAACACTGGATACCCATACCTAGGTTGATATGTAAGGCTGGTGTTCAGAAAGGGAAGTGTTTGTTCAAACTTTTATACTTCTCTTAGCATTTCTTGCTTGGGGTCAATGGAATGCCCCTCCTGGTCTCCTTGCGTGATAAATCATAAAAGCCACCTTTGAGACGAGCTAGGGGTGGGACCCTGCCAAAGCCAGGGAGGGACCAGCCTTGGCACTAGGTGGCAGCTGACACCTCACACCTGAGTTGCTACAAGACCCCGTGCCCTCTTAATGAATCTTAGTGATGAATTCCTTTCTTGCCTTGGTGGTTTGGGACAGAGTGGGTGTTTGAATCTTAAGTAAATTGTGTCACTTTTGAACCTCTGCAGAGGCTGAGGTCAAGGAAGTCCATGCAATGGTGGGCAACGACGTGAAGCTTGATTGCATTGCCCCTCAAGGAAGCCATTTCGACTTGAACGATCTGTATGTCTATTGGCAACTCGATAACCTTAGCGCTGTGGTGGCTTACTACCTGCCTAACGAGTACCCAGGGATCCATGTGAACAGCTCCTATAAGAACAGGACCCATCTGTCATTGGACCACATGAAGCGGGGCGACTTCTCTCTGCACCTGAGGAATGTCACCCCTCAGGATACCCAGGAATTCACCTGCTGGGTATTTACGAAGTCTACAAAGTTTAGAGAGACTGTGAAAGAGGTGGTCCGGCTGTATGTGGCAGGTGAGACTCTCAAAGCAGAGATTGGCTTTGCCCAGCATGATACTCTGGGAAAGTCCCTGAGGAAATCCCATTCCGGACTGTCTCGGTGGTGGGCTTCTATGCATCCGTGGAACTCTGAGTAGCAGAGCCCATAACTCAAGACCCTCCCCGGTTTCAGAGAACTGCCCATTTAGCCATCTTTGTCTTCAGTTGCCTGATTCAACTCAAAAGTAGATACTGAGAACTGAGTACTAGGGGAGTTGGGGGTGGGGTGATGGCTCATTAGGTAGCGTGCTTATTATACACACATGAGGATCTTAGTTCAATCCCACTACCTGCCTAAAGTCAGCTTAGTAGTATGCATTTTGGTTCTAATACTAGGGAGGCAGATAGGTGGACCCTTGGGGCTCACTGGCTAGCCAGCCTAGCCTACTGAGCTTTGGGCCAGTGAAAGGTCCTACCCCTACCCCCCCCAAAAAAAAACCCAAGATGGACAGCTCCTGTAGAACAACACTAGGAACACAAGCAGCCCTCCCCAGTCAGCACATTTGCAAATGTGTGTGCACACAAGGAGTAAAGGATGCTGGAAATCTAAATGAGGTTGGACTTTAGGGGAATGCTTTTAGTCCCCCAAGGATGTGGGACTCTTAGTGGAAGCAGATGTATGTCCAGTGAGAGAAAACTAGCCCCACATGAGGGAGCAGGAGTTTGGAGTGGGAGCCGTCTCCACCCACCAGGCTCAGCGTCTTTCTCCCCATCCCCCACTCCTGTTAGCTGCGTTTATTACTTTTGCAGCTCTAGGACCAAAATACCTGATATAGACAACAAAGGGACAGAGATGTCCCACAATTTCAGGTTTCAGACCATCCTGGAGGGAGAGGTATGTATGTCAGGACAGCCCAGATGGTGGCAGAAGTGTGTGGCAGCGCACAGCAGACCAGGATGCAGAGAAAAGGGCAGGCTGGCTCTTTGCTCCTGGGGTAGCGAATGGTAGCCACAGTGAGTCTATCTCGTGGGACTGGAGTTACAGATGGTTGTGAGCTTCCATGTGGATGCTGGGAATCAAACCCAAGACCTCTGGAAAAACTGCCAGTGCTCTGATTCATCCCCTCCAATACCCCCTCTCCCCTTTTCTCTCCTTATCCATTGTCCCAGTGCATGATGGGAGTTAATTCAGTTAATCTCCTAGACCTCCTCATAGACGACGACAAGCATCTGGAACAGATGGATTTCAGTCCAGCGACGATTTAGCCATCTATATCTGTAGGGCATTTCACCCCACAGGCAGCATGAGCCTCTCTGGCTCTGTTTTGGTCAGACACTCCCCACCCCTGGTCAAGACTCCCTCACTGCTGCCTCCTTTCCCCACAGCAAACTTCAGTACACCTGTCATCAGCACCTCTGGTAGCTCCGACCCCGGCCAGGAACGCACCTACACCTGCATGTCCAAGAATGGCTACCCAGAGCCCAACCTGTATTGGATCAACAGGACAGACAATAGCCTGATAGACAAGTCGCTGCAGAATAACACCGTCTCCTTGAACGAGTGGGGCCTGTACGATGTCGTCAGCACATTGCGGATCCCTTGGACACCTCATGTGGATGTAGTCTGCTGTGTAGAGAATGTGGCTCTCCACCAGAATGTCACCAGCATCAGCCAGGCAGGTGAGGACCAGCCCGGGGCATAGGGACTTTGGGAGCATCCTTGTAGGTTAGACAAGGTCCAAAGTCATAAACAGACTCCTTACAGATGATCCCTATCAGAGAGAGGCAATGAGAGAGGCTTTGGTTTCTGAAGGCAGGGACAGTGATTGCTACTCAGGCCTGTCACAAGAACTTTCCCTCACTGTCCAGACAAATGATTAGCATGCCTGTCACCCATGGCCCTTGATTCTTGAGCTTGTTAGCCAATGAGGGCTAAGGATCTCCAGGGCCTCCTCAGCAGCCACAGAACTTGGTTGGGATGGGGGGGCATACTAGAACACTTCCCCACATTCTCTCTCACACCCCCACCCCTACCCCAGGGAATTCAGATGGCCTTGGCTGCTGGCTGGGTCCTCTATGGACCACAAAGACATGACCCTCCCCAGAGGCCATAGCTGTCCCAGTCTAGGTAAGGGACCAAGCCAGTCACCAGATATCAGAAGAATGATCGTATCAATAAGATGTGTTCCCAAATAGGTGACCCACAGAGGGATAATGCTGGCAAGAGGAGGCCAGAAACTGGGGTGCGGTGGGGTGGTAAATAGCTGTCTTCTTTGGGGTCGGTAATGGTACTGGCATTCTTAGTGGACACCAGTGTGTTGTACAAACCTCAAAGAGCGTTACCCCCAGAAGAGCCTGTATTTCTTATATACCTCTCCCTTGGAAGCCTGGAGACAGTGGCTCTAAGTCTTATAGTAAGACAGGGGACCTTTGCCTGAAAGAGCACCCATATACCAGCCTGAGATTTTACAACTCACACAGTGACAATAGGAAGCTTTTGAAAGCTGCTGCCCCCTTTTTTTTTTCCCATGGAGAAGACTTTCCCATCACAGTCCTTAAGTGTTGAGCAGTTTCTCCTTTTCCATTTTTTTGGGGGGCTGGGTTGGGTAGAGACAGGATTTCTCTGTAGACCAGGCTGGTCTCTGCCTCCCCAGTTGCTGGGATTAAAGGTATCTGCCACCATCGCTCAGACCCCATTTCCTTCCTTTAGACAGGGTCTCATGTAGCCCAGGCTGGCCTCAAACTTACTGTATAACCAAGGTGACCTTGAACTCCTGATCCTCTCTCTGCTTCCACCTCTGGAGTGTTGGGATTACAAGCGTTCGGCCATGCTCAGTTTATGTGGTGCAGTGAACCCAGGACTCGATGTATGCTAAGCGAGCGCTGTGCCCACTGAGCCATGTCCCCAGCCCAGTTTCTCTTCCCTGCAGATAGTTTCACTGGAAACCAGGTCACAAAGAACCCGCGGGAACCGCACAAAGTGGAGATGAGCGCCATTTTCTCCGCCCTCGCTGTAGTACTGGGGGCAGTGGCTGTCATTTTCTTCGTGTACAGATGCCGTCGTCCCCACCAAAGCTATACAGGTTTGTGTGAGACTAGTTCACCTATGGATGCGTCGGTTTCTACAGCTTCCTACACTTTTTGAGAAGATTTCGTTTAAGATCCAATTTTAAAGTAGGCCAGTGGTGTTGCACATACCCTTAATCACAGCAACTGGGAGGCAGAGGCCAGTGGACTTCTGTGAGTTTGAGGCCAGCCTGGTCAATAGAGCAAGTTCCAGGACATCCAGGACTACACAGAGAAACTCTGTCACGAAAAAAAAAAATCAGTTTAAAAAGCATCAGCATACTTAGCAACACAACCCGAATCCTCCCAGGAGAGAGTTAGACTCTCCATTTTTTTTTTTTTTTTTTTTTTTTTTTTTTTTTTTTTTTGGTTTTTCGAGACAGGGTTTCTCTGTGTAGCTCGGGCTGTCTTGGAACTCACTCTGTAGACCAGGCTGGCCTCGAACTCAGAAATCCGCCTGCCTCTGGAGACCCTCCATTTTTAATAGAGCCAAGCTAGCGGCAAGAAGCTGACATTCCAGGCTCAAGGGGGATGATGGAATCTAGATCCAGAGGTGGGACGGATGAGCTGGGGAGTGCTCAGCCTTTAAAGGCACGGGCTCACATTTAAACCCCCAAAGGATAGTTCCCAGAGACGGGAGATAGCTCATTTCTGTGCATTCTGTTCTAAGTTATGGGCAAGCATATGCCTGGAGTCTTGTGCACTCCAAGGACAGGCCCAGAAAATAGCGAAGTCACCGCATCCTACATACGGGCCACAGTGCAGGCTCTATGGCCAGAAAGTCTAGAAATGCTGGAAGGACTCCAGGAAGTGGAAGAAGCTAAATAGAGCCTGTGCCAACCCCCCAGCCTGGCTCAGCCCCTCACAGACCCTGCTTCCCTTTCCCACCAACTTCCCTTGTGTTTCCCGTTTGTGGCCAATACCAGTGGAGTCTAAACAACATTTTCAGCCAGGCTGTGCCAGGGCTCCTGAGCTGGGTACACACAGCATCTTCATTTTTTTTTTTTTAATATTTTTACTTGTATGTATGTAAGTGTAGAAGCCCATAGAGGGCTGAAGAGCATTGGGTCCCCTGGAGCTAGAGTTATAGGTGGTTGTGAGCCACCATGTGGGTGCTGGGAAGTGAACCCAGGTCCTCTGGCAAGAGCAGCAAGTGTTCTTAACTGCTGTCTTAGTCAGGGTTTCTATTCCTGCACAGAACATCGTGACCAAGAAGCAAGTTGGGGAGGAAAGGGTTTATTCAGCTTACACTTCCACATTGCTGTTCATCACCAAGGGAAGTCAGGACTGGAACTCACACAGGAACCTGGAGGCAGGAGCTGATGCAGAGACCATGGAGGATGTTCTACTTACCCGGCTTGCTCAGATTGCTTTCTTATAGAACCCAGGACACCAGCCCAAGGATGGCACCACCCACAATGAGCCCGCCCACCCTTGATCACTAATTGAGAAAATGCCTTACAGCTGGATCTCATGGAGGCATTTCCTCAAGGGAGGCTCCTTTCTCTGTGATAACTCCAGTTTGTGTCAAGTTGACACAAAACCAGCCAGTGCGACTGATGAGCCCGCTCTCGGTTTCTGACACCAAGTATCTTTTTTTTTTGTTTGTTTTTTGAGACAGGGTTTCTCTGTGTAGCTCGGGCTGTCCTGGAACTCACTCTGTAGACCAGGCTGGCCTCGAACTCAGAAATCTGCCTGTCTCTGCCTCCCAAGTGCTGGGATTAAAGGCGTGCGCCACCACCGCCCGGCACCAAGTATCTTAAATGTTCCTGGCACACTACTCCTTGAAATCCATCTTCCCTTAAAAGCAAGGTTTTCTGGGGAGCCCCCATGGGAGCCTAGAAGGGTGATGCTATTGTGAGCCCACCCTCCAACAAAGACTGAACCTCTTTGCTTTGACCGACAGGACCGCGATTGTACAGGTTGAACTCACAGGCGAGTGGCCTGTGGGGAGAATCCGGTTGGCTGAGCTGTCCTGACCTTTCACACCTTTGGTTGGTAGTTTTCCATACCTGATGATTCCAGAGATGCAGAAACCCTGTCCTGTGGTGGAGACTTCTGGACCCTGCAGAGCAGAACCCCATAGACTGTGACTCTGGCAGCCCAGAGTCCCTTGGTGGAGGTGTATACTCTGTAGTTTCAAGGAACAGTTGCAGGTGGATTCCATCATCTCAGAGGTGTGGATTCATATCCTGATTTTGGAAAAACATCCACAGAGGTATTGGTTGACTACAAGGAGATCTGGCTTTAAGTACTATTTTTTTTTTTTTTTTAACCTCAAAGTGACTGCGCCTTCCCACACCCGGCTTTTCCATGTTAGAGATGGTAGTTTATGTGGTCCCCTTGCTGCAGTGGGGACTGTCTGCTGAAACCCACCACCCCACTCCCGTGGACAAGCTAGTGTCAGGCCACTTTGGAACAAACGAGATCCGGGCCACCTGGTCCTAACCCAGTCAGTCACGTGACTGCGATAGCCAGCTACTTCTAGTTTTTAGCCCCTTTTCCCTCAGCAGTCTGAGTCTCTGGAAGAATCATTTCATCGTCTCCAAAATTTAAACACTGAGTTCAGTAGCGTGAGCTTGCCTGACAGGCGGGCGTGAGGAGGCAGGGCCTGCCTTCACCTTCCTCTCTTCCAAGACCATGCCTGACAGGACTCTGCCCAGGGTGTGGACAGGGTTTCTGGGAGATGCCACCGGGTGGATATCAGATACAGCTTCAGAGTGGATTCCCATGGGCCTGGTGACAGAGACGGACAAGGAGCTGTCTGCTTATGCGCTGTGGTGGAGGACGGGAATCTCGGGTGTTATGAGAGACAGAGGCGTCCTCCCAGAAACTCTGAGGGAGATCTTTCCATAGGACAGCAGCAACATGAGAATATTGACCCTCCAGTGAGCCGTCAGCACAGAGAGGAGCAGCTTGTGAGAGCCTTGTTCCAGCACTGACTCAGTCCAGGATCTTTTATAAAAGGGCATTTGAACCACTCTCAAAGCACCTACAACATCTACTGGAGACCATTTCCCTGCAGGACCTTCAGTGGGGGAGGAAGCCTGACTTTAACTTCAGTATCAAGCTACTTGGGCCTCCTAGAGGATATGTGGGGTTTTGTCTACAGAAAACCCGCGTTGGCTGACAGCCGTTAGGCTCAGAGGTTTGGAACACTCAGCCTCGCAACGTCAACGGGACATGCCTCAAAGTAAATTATGGCCCATGTGCCACCTACCGGGGCTTCTCCATCATCCTTGAAGGCCCTCAAGCCTGACGTTCCTGTGGATACAGAAGCTTCTCGAATGCCTTGAGCTCATTCAGACTGTACAGAAAATGGAGAGGACAGCTCCACCCCGTCTCAGCAGCCCATGAGAAGACCTCATACTCCAGCCTCCTGAGTCTCCATGTTGCTGGCCAGAATAGAGCTAGCTGTTCTGTTTCCAGATGGTTCTGCAAAGTTGACTGCATGGAAACCTAGGTGTGCAAACCTCCAGGTTGATCATTAGGGGGCATGGACTCCCCCATGGAACACAGCATCTGACCCTAGTTCCTACCCAGAAGCTTGGACAGTCAGGGCCTGCCCGCTTGTGGCTGGGGCCCAGTGCTGACGGATGTGTGAGATCTCGGGGCTCAGGCTCAAGGGGACCAGTATCATGAAGATCTATTTTTTTTTAATGCGGCCACATGGACTTTTTATTCTTCGCACTGATTTATCCAATGAATGTAAAGAACAAACCACCTAAGTTCTTCCTGCAAACAAAGCATTACTTACCTGTAGAATAGCAACTGTCGTTATGGGTCTTGAGTTGGCAGTTACAAGCAAACAAGTACAAGGAGCAGCTCGGGGTGCAAGAAACTGGGATACAGCTGTCCCCAGGACAGATGTTTGGGAATTAAGGGCCTCCCTGAGGCCCACAGTTGTAGGACACAGTCATGCCTCATGTGTCCCAGGAACCCAAGGGTCTGTGGCAGCATAGTAGGAGTAATTTGTCTACTTTTACTTTTGTCAGAGGTAGTTTAGGGTCAGAAAGAGGTCAACCCAGCGAGCTAGCTAGCTGCCTTGGGCACTAGACCAGACACAATCCTTCCACCACCCTCCCCCACCCGCTTATGTAGGCATTGGAACCCTTCCCAGACCCCTGGCTGTACAGTCACTGTCACCTGCTGATCCCACAGCCCTTGTGAACCGACACGCCCACCCCACCCCACTAGCACATCAGCATTCATGAGACTTGTCCTGTAACCTCTGACTCCTTCAGCCCAGAACCTTGGGGTCGTTCTTTATCTGGGTTGTAGATGGGGCTAGTGACTTCTAGAAACCTGACAAGGGAATAAATACAGATGTCTTTCTGCCTTGTGTCTGGTGGCTTGTGTCAGTGTGGTGATCTGGCTCCATCAGCCCAGATGTCGCTACCAGTATAGGTGTCTCTGTTCCTCAGTGACATGGGCCAGCACCCTGCAGTTTGTTACAGCCCTAACTCAGGAGCCTGAGGTCTCTCCCATAGAACCCCCCAAATGTCCCAAGGTGGAAGGCCCTGACCTGGTAGGTGGACAGGGCACGTGACCCCAGCTGGAACTCATCATTGCGTTCTGTACCTCAGTTTCCTCTCTGTGACGTGAGGCACTGGGTCAGTTCAGTACAGACATTCCTGATAGAGACCCTGGTCTGGGATGACAGTGGTGGCTCTGGAATGGCCAGCCTCAAGAGAAGATGGCTCTCCGCTGCTGTGGCCTGCTCTGTAGTGGGTCTGAGCTTGTTGTCTTACAGAATACCCACCCCTGACAGAGTCCAGCACCAGCTTGGCTGCTGTATCTCCCTCCCAGTCCAATCTTTTAAACAGAGAACAAGCCATGCATCTGATGAGGCAGCAGCCCCTGTGACAAGTCAATCTGGAAACAATTTCATCCTTTGCAGCCCTTTGTCCCACCCACAGATGAGGATGCCAGGAGTCTAAGGAGGTGAAGACTTGTGGAGACTCTGGCTAAAGCCTCCTCGCCCACCCTGAGACTCCCCAAATTAGAAATTCCCAAAGTCCTCACCCACCTCTGATCATTGCTAGGGAGCCCCTTCTATCCCAGCAAGCAGAGATGAGGCTTTCATGTGGACCCCTTTTAGACTGTCCTTACCCCAAGATTTCTGACACTCTTTTCAGACATTCCCACAAGTCCTCCTGGGAACTGTTGGATTGTTGGCTTCAAATAGACAGTCCAAGCCCAGAATGGAGTGGGCTCCTGATTTCACCACCTCCCTCCCCTTCCCCCTCCCAGGAGGCCTTTAGTCACATGTGGCCACCACACACTGGTTGTCCCCACCTCCCCTTGACAAACAGAGCTAAACAATCCCCCCCTCCCGCGCCTCCCCTGATGTCCCTTTCCACGTCCCAGACCTATGGAGCCTTTCCAAGGCTCCACCCAACCTCCGAGGATTTGGGTAGTTGGAGGGCCTGGTGGATGAGCTGGGTAGGAAGCAGGCTCTAGGAACCGACTTCCCAAAGAATTAGCACTCCCACACCCCCCACACCCCCCTACCAAATTGAGGCAGCGTTGAGTTGGGAAGCTGCAGACTTGAACATAAGAAATCCCATTTAGCAATGGGGGCAGAGAGTCACTTATGCATGCAGACCCCATTACTCTATACTGTCCCTCCCAGCCTAGGTTACAGAGTAAGTTCTAGGGCAGCTAGGGCTACAACAGAGAGACCCTGTCTCGAACTAACATATATATACACACATATATGTGTATATATGTGTACTATATATGTATATATGTGACATATATATGTAGATACATATATATATTTATGTAGTTATATGTATAATTATATAGTTTTAGATATAGTTATATATATGTACATATATATGACTCAAAATTGGCATGGAGTAGCTAGAATCACACTGTGAGGTCTCTCCCTGATAGCTTCTTTTTTCTTTGTTTCTTCCTTCCTTCTTCTCTTCTTCTTCCTTCTCCTTCCTTCTTCTTCTCTTCTCTCTTCCTCCACTTGCTTTGTTTTGTTTTGTTTCAAGACAGGGTTTCTCTATATAGCCCTGGCTGTCTTAGAACTCGCTCTGAAGACCATGCTGGCCTTGAACTCAGATCCACTTGCATGTCTCCTAAGTCTTGGCATCAAAGGCGTGCTACTACCACTGCCTGGCACAGATGGCTTCTTAAAGAACAGCTAGGCAGAGGTGGTACATACCTTTGGTGCCAGCACCCAGGAGACAGGCAGTCAGATCTGTGAGTTCGAAGGCCAGCTGGTCTACAGAGTGAGTTCCAGGACAGCCAGGGCTACACGAGAAACCCTGTCTCGAAAAACAACAAACCCAAAAACAAAGAAAAATAAAACAGAGAAAAGCATCAACTGAGCAAGCCAGCCAAAGATGAATCCAGACACCAAACACAAAAACTGTCAAAAACAACAAAAAAAAACAAAAAAAAAAAAAAAAAAAAAAAAACCCTGGCTCAGACCTTTGTAACTTACTGACGTTTTCTGGCTTTTTCTTTTTCATTCTTGAGAACCATCCAGACACCATGAGAAACATCAACAATCAAGAAGGCTAGCTATGACATAGGACACTCTTTTGCAAGTTGGCACAGCTGAAGTTGTTTGCCTACAAGCCAGTGTTATGTGACGTCACCTTAATAAAAGAATGTTGGATCCAAACCACACACATAATAAATTACCGTGTACACAGTGTTCAATGATGGGGCTCGGTAAGTTTCTAGGTAGACCTCAGAACAAACACGGACAGAACACAGAGCACTACCATAACCATGCTTTGGGTTTTGAATGATAGCAAATATCTGGTGCTGCGATCTTTACTCTGTTACCTCCTTTACTTTGTGTCATGATATAAGTAACAACCGCAATGTCTAGTCTTTGGTCATTTCCCTCTTCTTTTTCGCTGTCCCAGAATCAGGTAGCCAGCTTGACTCCACAGGGACTTTGGAGGCCATCTGGAAACAAATGGGTTTGGTTTTGGAAGGGAGATAGCCAAATCTCATCTCCATCTCCAGAACCAGCTAAACAGCTGGTCAGCAGCACGTGACATATATATATAAACAGAAGCCATTTGTTCTGTAAACCAGAACCCAGCGCTTTACACTGGACAGGAGATTGACTATTGAGTTCATCAACTACTGACTGAACCCAAAGCACCCATTGTCCTTGTGAACAGTATAGATCTGTCCAGACAAGCCTTATCAATTATCATCTCCACTCGGGGTCATGGTCCCTTTGAGAGTTGAACAACCCTAACATGGAGATCAATTATCGATGTCCTACATATTAGAATTTTACATTACAATTTATACTAGCAGCACTGCAGTTATGTATGAAGTAGCAATGAGGATAATTTTATGGTTGGGGGTCACCACAGCATGAGGAACTGTATTAAAGGGTCACAGCATTAGGAAGGGTGAGAACCACTGGTCTATTGGGTCACCTATTGGGAACTGGGATTGACAAGTTTTTCTTTAGAGTCTTTAAATTCATGGGTGAGCACCCATGATCAAGGAGGCTCAAGCTGACAGAATGTCTCTCTTGAGATTCTCCCTAGTGATACTTGGGGTAACTAACTGCTTGGAAGCCTATAGCTACAATCAAGGTTTTTTGGTTTGTTTGGTTTGGTTTTTCAAGACAGGGTTTCTCTGTGTAGCCCTGGCTGTCCTGGAACTTGCTCTGTAGACCAGGCTGGCCTCGAACTCAGAAATCCAGAGATCCGCCTGCCTCTGCCTCCCAAGTACTGGGATTAAAGGTGTGACCTCCACTGTCCCGGTCCCTCTGTGTTTCTTTAAGACCCTCTAACAAGAAGGCTCTGTGAATGTAGGTGGATTAGAATTCTCCCACCACCTCCCTACTAAAACCTCCCAGGGGATCCTGGAGCCATGCTTCCTGACAAAAGTAAAATCAGGGGGTTTTATTTAAATGACTAAAAGCCTACTTCTGTTTAAGAAACCATCATGGGACTCTGTTTATTGTCCTGTGTGTTCTTTGACTATCTGGGTTTATTGTATTGCTTGTTCCTTGGTTATTTGCATCTATTGTATTGCTAGTTCCTCAACCTAGAACTGACCTTAATACTTGCATGTAATCTAAAGGGTATAAAAGCAAAAAAGGAGGAGGGGTATGGGATAGGGGATTCATGGCGGGGGGGGTGGGGGGAGGAATGGGGAAAGGGGATACCATCTAAAATGTAAATAGATAAGATATTGAATAAATAAAAAAAAAGAAACCATCTGAATGGTGACTTTGGACGAATCTTGGAACCAGTTCTCCCATCGACAATGAAAGAGAGAGAGAGAGAAGTCTTGGGCCAGGATTGCCCTTTCTCTACCCACAATCCCTAATCCATCTGGGCTCAGCGAGTGATGTCTGCCGTGTAGCAGAATTTTTGCACTTGCCCATGGCTCGGTGCCCTGGCATCTCTGTTTCTTTAGTCTTCCTCTGAACAATGTTATGCTTTTGTCTCTCCCTACAGACACTTGGGCCCAGGTCCCCTACAGGGACTGTTTGTATCCAAGATATTTAATGCTGCCATGCCTCAAAAACACTTGGTTTACTGTAAAAACCACTGTCTCATCTGTTTAGACCATGCAGGCTCAGACAGGTGCCAGAAGTGTCACTTACTGAATCTACTGAGAACAGGCTATGTAATGGATCTGTTCTGCTCCAGAGCACAGAACCCCCAAGCCCCAGGTTGAGACATTTCCAAATAACACTAACCCAACCACGTTCCCAGAGAGCTGGATGCAGAAAAGGAGGCACGTTCCAGACCACCAGCTATTGCAGACATCTGAGGCTCACTGGGGAGATCTCAGAGCCAACTTCACCATGAATAGGGCTTGGTTTCAGACCTAAGACAAGGGACTGAGGTGCATATTTTACACACCAAAACATCTCTGGCTTCCAGGTTCTCCCAGCATCCTCAGTCCATACCTGGTATTCCCTGCCCCAGCCCTGAACTTTCCAGCCCAGGGATGGGGCTGACCTTCTCCAGAGATTCCTCCCTATATAATCTAGACATTTTACTCCTCTTCTTTCACCTTCCCTCTTTTTCTCCTTTTCTCTCTTGCTATCTTATGTATTGCTTTCCTTCTTTTCTTTATCTGCTCCTCCCATCCTTCTTATCCCTGTTGACTTCTGGCTTAGGTCTTGGGGGCGGTAATCATAGGATTCTGGAAAGCAGTATCTCAAATTAAACTAGTAATATTGAATATAAATCTGGTGCTTCATAATTACCAGTTCTCTATCACCCAATGGGTGGAGGGACCAGATCTTCTACCAAATCTAAGCTTCTAAGAATGTTCTAGAATTGGTTGCACTTCATCCGTGGATTCTCATCCACCTAACAATTTAGAATTTTGTTGTCTCAGACACTGGCAGTCCCACAGGAGAATATTTAGAATTAGAATTAATCGCCTTATGCATCACAGCTTCGGGGTTGGCTCTTCCCTTCTACAATCTGTTAGACCACAGCTCAACTGTGTTGCCAGAGTGTCTGCTGGGACCCAGCTACCTTTCAGACTGATAAATATGCTCAACCTTCAACCAGTGGAAAGGTTGTGGCCCCTTGCTGTTCCAATAACTGGTCTTAGTCTATTGAGATCCAGATTCTGTCTTGTCTGCCCCACTTTTCCTATACAGGGATCATCACGATAGAAGGGTCCAGAGCACAAATGGTGGACATCCACAAGGACTCTTTGGCCACTAGGGTAATGATGTCCTCTGACCTCTACAGGTCCCCTGGCCATAATGGCCAAGCCAGGGACAGGTCAAGAGCTGCACCGAGAATTGGGCAGCAGCCAAACTATCCTCTAGAATCTAGAGACCCATCCAAGGTGCTGCAAATATGGCATCTGACTTCAGACATCCCCCACCCCCAGTGTGCAATCCCTTCTTGTTCTCCTGACTTTGGGGTGAGTGGTTTCAGCCACCTAACGCACCATCTTTTTTTTTTGTTTGTTTTGTTTTGTTTGTTTCGAGAAGGGTTTCTCTGATATCCCTGGCATGTCTGACTCATCTGTAATCAGCTGCTCGAACTCGAATCCGCCCTGCCTCCCAGTGCGGATAAAGCTGCGCACCACCGCCCGCTACATTTTTTTTTTCTAACGTCATCTTGCTCCGAAGATGCTACTTTGCCAAACTTTGCAGACATTATGAGGGGCTTAGGGAACACAGGGGACCTGTAACTGACCCTTAAGTTTCACCCAGCCAGAAACCAGTCCATCTAGGTCTTAGCCCACACCAGGGGCTGCTCACAGCTGGGGGTGGGGGGTAGTCTTTCCTGTTGGTTTTTACATACTAATATTTCCTACTTGAGGCCACTTTTAAAATCCTCCAGCATATGACTGCCCTTCTGTAAGACAAGAGAGATAGCAGACCACCTTCCAGGGCTGTCTCCCTGACAAAGCATCTGGAGACCCCGTTCCTGACACCCAGCCTCTCCCTCAGATTCCCACCATGAAGTCACCTTGAGGTGGCACGTACCTACCTTTCCAATTGATTTACTCAAAGGAAGAGCAAGGACAAGCCTCCAGGAGCCATATGGGGCCCGATAAACAGCCAAAGCCCTTGGTTGTAGGAGTGGGGGATGGGTGGATGTGCCAGCACCCAAGGAAGGTCTCCTGTATTTCCCTCCTAGTAGCCTCAGTGTGGAGTTCAGCATTGGGATGACACTTGCTCTCATGACTAGTGCACGTTTTGCCCAAGTGCTAGAACAGAATGGCTCAAGAAATGAGAGACATGCTGGGCGGTGGTGGCACACGCCTTTAATCCCAGCACCTGGGAGGCAGAGGCAGGCGGATTTCTGAGTTCGAGGCCAGCCTGGTCTACAGAGTGAGTTCCAGGACAGCCAGGGCTACACAGAGAAACCCTGTCTCGAAAAACAAAAACAAAAACAAAACAAAACAAAACAAAAAAAAGAAATGAGAGACGTTACGTCAGTCCCTCCTCACCCCAGATGCCCACATTTAGCTAATTGGAGCTTAAGGGCCCAAGGGTGAAGGAGGGTGAAGAGCTAGAGCAAAGTAAACTTCCCTGTGGTCCTCTCCCAGGTGGAATGAGTGGGAAGCCTACCCTCTCCCACCCCTCCTCCTCAGGAGATGACGGGTTCCCTGGGGTCCCGTCCGCAATATCTTTGGCTCAGAAGTGACCGCACAAGCCCCTGTTCTGGTACTCACGAGAACATTTTGTTCCTCCAGCTGCAAGAGTTCAAAGCACCCACGCCCTCAGACCCTAAGCTCCTACCCTCTAGACTAGTTGGGGGTTCACAGCAAGGGGCTAGAGGGAGTCCCCCTCTGAGGAGCCCTTGGAGTGCTGAAGGTCTCAATCACTTCCAAGTCTTTCTCAGATATACAAACTTGAGTAGAAGTCTTCTCAAATCCCAGTTGAATGTCCCCGAGATAAACAATGGGAATACTGGTGGCCATCTAGGGGGTCCGGGCTTGTTCTCTAGGAGGGAACAGGAGTCAACCCGCCAGGAAAGACCTGAACCATGAGAAAGAGCTTTACCTCCTTGGGATGGGTGGGGCCTGGAAACACTGGCGTGGGAATTTTATAGGGCTGGGTCTTCCCCCTCCTCCTATTGGTTCTGTTAAGATACGTTCCCCTACGCCTTCCGGCTGTTTCTCCTTACAATGTATTCTGGGAATGAGAAGCTCTGTCTTGGAGATGGACAGCTTTAGCTTTCCTTGTCCACCGATACCACTAACTGTCCTTCAACTTCCTAATGGCAAGACACATTTGACTTTTGAGGCCTTGGTTTAACCAGTCCCTAGGGTGTCCTGAAAGTGTATGGGAATCAGGCTAAGGAAAGTGTAACCATCGGGTGTTGGGGGGTTTCTGGGGGCTGGGGGCATTGGTACTGAGGCATTTTTTTGGTTTGTTTTGAGACAGGGTTTCTCTGTGTAGCCCTAGCTGTCCTGGAACTCACTTCATAGACCAGCTGGCCTCGAACTCACAGAGATCTGCCTGCCTCTGCCTCCCTAGTGCTCGGATTACCAGTCGCCACCACCAACTGGTTGTACTAAGCCTTTCTTAGGGCAGTGAGTGCAACCAGGGACGAGAACACCCCTGTCTTTGTGACACCCCACAGAGTATGAGGAACTGGGTTGAGGGAGGCTTCTGTGGCAGTTTCACGCGGACCCCTGATAGGAACTTCTAGGGCCAAACTGGCACCAGTGAACTGTGAGCCACCTCCTCACTTCCTCGTGGTCACTGCAGACCAGGTGCTGCAGCCACCACCATGAGGCTAGACCCTAGGAGTGGTCTAGCTCCAGGTCAGCGGCTACTGCTCTGAAAGATAGTTGTCATACTGTTGCTGAACTGTGGCCTGACAACCAGCACCAGAGAGAGACCTGGAGGGACTTTCCAAGCCGTTGAATGGCCGAGGCACTGTTCTGCTGTAGGAGCTGAACACCTCATACTTCCGGGGCGGGTTGTGTGTGTGTGTGTGTGTGTCCATTTAGACCTGGGGGGTGGGGCTGTCCTGATAGGATGTTCAGCTTCTGTTTCATAACTGGTTGGCTTCTCCATTCATACACTAATTTGGGGAGAAAGAAACACACACACACACACACACCACACACACACACACACAAGCTTCCTTTGAGTCAGTGTGATCTGTTTCCGGAAAAGGTTATGTCACAATCTCCACTTTTATCTGTGCTCCGCAGTGAGACCAGGAGGAAGCATTTAGCCTGGACTCTTGGAGGGTGGGATGGTCCAAGTAGCACCTGCTGAGACAGGGCAAGCCAGGCACTCATTATACGCTAAGGTGTCCAGCAAAGACAAGAGGAATAGGAGACAGTAAGGGCACACCGAGGAACTGCTGTGTATAGGATGTGGTCTGGGTCATGCCTTGGGTACAGGTCAGAGGTCAGTCCCTTCTCGCTGTGGAAGGAGACGGCTGGAACTGTTTTCTTCTTGGAAAAATCAGGACAAACGATCAGAACTAGCATGCTTAGTGAGGCACCTCACTAAGGACTCCACGGGGGTTTGCTAGGGTGGGAGGAGGGGGAGGGTACAGTGTGTGGTGTGTGTGCGCGCGCGCGCGTGTGCCTGTCACTCAGGGATGAGCGCAGTAGACGTTGTTGAGTTCCTGTCAGCTTCTCTGGCCTGAAAGAGGAAGTGGGCACTTTCACCGACCCAGGATCCGTGTAGGAGAAGATTTTTCTGCTGAGCTCTCAAAGCCTGCCGTTGTAGCTGGAGCACAGGAGTTTCATTTCCTGCAAAAATCTTAAGGGGTCTGAACACAGCAAGGAGTGGTGCCACACCAACCCCAGTAGAATCTGTGTGACAAGTTCCACAGACTGAGGAGGAAACTTCAAAAGAAGGAAGACTCCTGGAACTGGTTGTGGAACTCTTGCCAGGAATCAAACATTGAGCCATAGTTCTCATGGCAACTATCTGTTTTCTTTTCTTTTCTTCCTTTTCTTATTTATGACATGTTCTGATAGCCTAAGCCAAGATCTTAAGCAAAGAAAATGGGTAAGAAACCATCCCTTGAGATAGGGACACTAACCATGACCTTGCCTCTGGGGAAACTGACGCTTTACTTTATAAATCATTTACAAAAATCACATAATAGCATTAAGATAAATAAAAACTTTCCCAACAATAAAATTTCATATGGCTACACGTGTGTCATCAGAGGAGGGCTTTGGTATGTGGTAAAGAAAGCCTTAAATAAAAAGAATTAAAATAGTTTAAATTTGTGCGTATTTATCTATTTAAAATCAGGTGCTGGGTGGTGGTGGTGCACGCCTTTAATCCCAGTACTTGGGAGACAGAGGCAGGTGGATTTCTGAGTTCAAGGCCAGCCTGGTCTACAGAGTGAGTTCCAGGACACCCAGGGCTATACAGAGAAACCCTGTCTCAAAAAAAAAAAAAAAAAAAAAAATTTCAGGTATTTGATGTTAAATAATAGTTGATTATAAAGATTAATTAACCTGCTCTTGGAGATCTGCCACTAGCCCTGGATGACTGCCCCACCGAATACATCCCTTCAGAGTTGTAACACTTGAATGATTTCTGCTGTGTCAAATAATAATAATGATGTTACCTGTTCTCTTTGTGATTTATTGAATATGTCTTCTCAGAGTTGATATGCTTGGATGATTCTTGTGCTTTACTGTGCCAAATGATAATGATGATTGCTTTCCTGTATCCATCTCCTAAGAGCTGTAATATATTTTTTTTTCTGTGTATAAAAACCCTTGCTTGAGAGCTGAACAATACACTCAGATTCAAACTGCCTCTGTGTTTGTTTCTGTTTGTCACCACCGAATTCTTATCTACCTAGCCTTGGAGGACCCTCATCCCAGGGACCCCCATACCTGACTGGGGTGGTCCGTGGCAGGGCGGGGTATCCCAGCAGACAGACCCTTTGTGAACAGGCAGGTGGGGTCCATTTGATCCCTGTAAGGGTGACCAGGAAATGATCAAATGTGTCAGAACTCTGGCCTGGCAGGGCCAGAATATTCATTCTCTGTGGGAAGCCATGAAGAAAGGTTTACAGACACGGGACCACTCCTGGATGAGAGCCTTGAGTGTTCCTCTTCTTTTTCTGGGATGAGACTGCCCCACCTTGGGCTCTGGGGCACATCTACAGAGTAGACATCCCCTTGAGGGTCCTGGGAACAGTGGTACCCAACTCCATCTGACAGGGCTCAAGGAAGAGTCTTGGCGATGTCCCAAAAGCATTTGGCACACGGAGATGGCAAACCGATTCTCAGTGTCTGCCATTCCTGTATCCACTGAACTCAGCCCCTCAGTTGACAGAAGAATGACAAGATATTTAGCTTGAAAACACCCCCAGCCTGGTCTACAGAGTGAGTTCCAGGACAGCCAGGACTACACAGAGAAACCCTGTCTCGAAAAACCAAAAAAAAAAAAAAAAAAAAAGAAAGAAAGAAAAAAACACCCAGGAAGAGCGCTGCAGAACACAGTGCTTGGGGCCAAAGCCCACCTGCCAAGAGCATTCAGCTCTGGAACAGGGAAACACATCATGCCTTAGGTGAGCCAGCGTTGAGTGGGTTTACCAGTAGCCTAGCAATAGAAGGTTAGGAGATTACAGCCGCTCCATCTCCTGGCAGTTACAGGAGGTCTTGGTGTTAGACTTTGGCGCTCAGCTTAGAACAGACCACACCAGACCAAATGGTTCCACGGGAGAGGGGGGCCGTTATTCAGGGCAGAGGGCAAAGGTGGGAGAGAGAAACGGGAGGAGATGGCGGAGAAGAGAGGAGAGAGAGAGAAGTGGAGGCCGGCCATGACCACGTGGAGAGAGGGGGAATGAAAAGGGGGAGGGGCGAGGGGACAGAGAGGAGCTAGAGGCAAGAGAGCAAGAGAGTAAGAAGGAGAGGAGGGGGCCAAGCAGCCCCTTTTATAGCGGGCAGGCCTACCTGGCAATTGCCAGGTAACTATGGGGAGGAGCACTCCTAGCTGTTGCCAGGTAACTGTGGAGGTGGAGTTTAGACAGAATACTAACACTTGGGAGGGACCAGGCTTTAAAATGAAGCTCCTAGCAACTAAATGCAGCTCAGGGCAGATGTCCTCTCAGGAAGCCACTCTATTATTGAGCCCTCCAGGACCCTAAGGACAGTGTAGCAGCACAGACTGCCTTTTCATGAGTGGTTCCATCTTGATGTTACAAAGAGGGCGTGAGTTGCTCTGACCAAATTTATAATCACAAACGGTTGCCCAGGCAGAGGTCAGCAGGGCTGGATTTGGGGAACCCTGACCTTGATCCAATGCAACTGGCAAGCACTACCAAGGACCTAGTCACCACATACTGCTTCCTTCCCAGTAGGAGTGAGGAGAAGCGTGTAGAGTCGTCTAGTTTATGTGATGTGATGTTCGGGATGGTCCAGCGCTTGCCTGACCCCACTCCTCAGCCCATCCCCTCCCCGCACATCATGGCAATACAGACTACAGGACGTTGAACCTGACTGGCAGCTCCCAGGTGCCTTCCAGGAGTGTGCTGAATTCTACTGCATCAGTGTTGGCAGGCATAGCAAACCAGGCTGTGTTCTCTCTCTCTTCTTTCTCTCTCTCTCTCTCTCTCTCTCTCTCTCTCTCTTCTCTTTCTCTCTCTCTCTTTGTTTTTTGCTTTTTTGTTTGTTTGTTTGTTTGTTTTGTTTTTCAAGACAGGGTTTTTCTGTGTAGTCCTGGCTGTCCTGGAACTCACTCTGTCAACCAGGCTGGCCTCGAACTCAGAAATCGCCTGCCTCTCCTCCCAAATGTTGGGATTAAAGGTGTGTGCCACCACTGCCCGGCTAAGGCTGTATTCTCTTTAGTTCTGTTTGGAGAGTAGATTTCCCAGCTCATCCTGCTCCCTGCTCTCTGAGGTCCATCAGGGCTGGAGAACCTCCCCAACTATGTATCTAGGTCTTGGCGTGTCCCATTGACTGTAAATCGTCACTGTCAGGTCCCCTGTACAATTGGTGGGGGAGTCTTCTTTGTTACAGGTCTCTACCTGGGGCTGTAGGTTAAGTCCATGAATGAACTTTTAAAAAATGATTCAGTCCAAAAGCCCCATTGGCCCTGAACAAGCACTCCTGTGTTCTTTTGCAAGAGGCCGCTTGCTTGGGTGAAGCCCCAACTGCTATTGTTTTCTCAGGAAACAGCCTTAGGCTCTGGATAGGCAGACTCCGTGGTTTGGATGACAGCCGCTCACTTGATAAAGAGAATTTTCATCCGTTCGGTTTAAAACAACAATAAAAACAGGCTGGAGAGATGGCTTAGGAGTTATGAGCTCTGGCTGCTCTTCCAGAGGACCCAGGTTCAATTCCCAGCACTCGCATGGCAGTTCACAACTGTCTGTAACTCCAGTTCTAGTGGCTCCGACATCTTCACACAGATATACACACAGGCAAAACACCAATGCATGGGGGTGGGGGGAGTCGACCTGACGCCCTGTTCTGGTGTGTCTGAAGACAGTGACAGTGTATTCATATAAATAAAATAATAATTCTTTAAAATATACTAATGCACATGAAATAAAAAGAAAATAAATAATCAATCAATAAATAAAACACTCCTCCAAAAAAACCCCACCCAACGTTTTTGTGGGGGTAGAGAGATGGCACATCAGTTAAGAGCCCTGGCTGCTGTCCCAGAGAATCTGGGTTTGGATCCCAGGTTGCAGCTCACAACTGTCTGTAACTCCAGTTTCAGGGCATCTGATGTCTTTTTCTCACCCCCATGGCCACTGCATACATGTGGTGCACATACATACATGTAGACAGTCCACACGTACATGTAAAATAAAACAGGAAAAAGACACAGACAAAAAACCCAACCCTTTGGGTTTATGACAATTCCTATTGACACTCCACCAAGGGCCCTGAGTTTGTTCCTGTGAGCCCAGATCAGATATTCATTCATTCATCATTCATTCATTTCTCCAGTGCTCATTCATCCCACTCTTTAATCAGCCATTAGTTCATCCGGCAGTCATTCATTCATATCATACTCATTCAGATACCATCCATTCATCACTCATCACACCAATTTGTTTGCCCATTCATTTGCACTCTTCCATCCACTTCATTCATTCATTCAGCCAGCCAGCCAGTCAATGTTCTAGGTATTGAGATGTAAGACAAATACAAATGTCAGGTCAGTCAGAAAACATAAGCTAAGCCAGGGGACATCAGCCTTACACCAGCTCTGGAGAATAGGAGCGATGACAGGCTGAGATGGAGCACTTCTGTTTTCTGAGAGGCTCTCTGAGAGATGACGTTAATTGAAACTTCATTCATCAGCTCTTGTTGGTCCTGGGGATGAGAACGGCCAGGAGTCTGACATTCCTACCCTCTGCCTTGGAGGGATGCCTGGCTAGAGATCCAGGAAGAACCTTACCAACAGACAGACTCCAGGAGGGCTGGCCAGGCATGACGCAGAGGCTGGAGCAAGAGTTCTTGCACGGGGCTTGGGGGATGTGCTGGGGTTGGGTGGGGCCGCCTGAGCTGAATCTCAACCATGCAGATGTATTTGTTTCATCAACCATACCCCAGGCTTGGCATGAGGTTACTGTAAAATGCCTACTACCCTTAACTTGGTAGCACGTCTGTTCCGTAAGGACCTCTTGCTCTTTTCCAGTTCATGTTCCTGGATTAAGTTGTATTTTGCTGGCTCTTCAGCCACGGTGGTGTGATAGTGGTGGGTGTTCTGTACCCACCTGATCTGTTTGGTGACTAATGTTTCCTTGTGTCTTTGCCACTGACATAGGCTCCAGATTCCTAAGCATTCTGGAAAGGGTGCTATGTTCTGGAAGGATATTGGCAAGGTACTGGAAGTACTGGGGGGTGGGGCAGCCGGCCCTGGGCTCCTTTCTAAAGTTACCATACTCAGCTGATGGAAAGTCCAAAGTCTCAGATTACACGTGGTCTAAGGTCAACCCGCCGGAGGGCTGTACTGCACTTCACTACGGTGGGTGGTGGTAGGCAAGCAATTCTCCTGAAAACAGGTGGCACCCAGAGCCTCTGGCTCAGCAGAGGCCTGGGAATTTTCTCAAATCTGTTGATTCTAGATGATCAGACAAGACTTGGAAACTACCTGCTATTTCCTTAAGTCTGAGACTGTGTGTCTGAGCAGGTGGGTGTCTGTGCAGGTGGGCTTGAAAACTACCTGCCAGTGCCTCAAGTTTGAGACTATGTGTCTAAGCAGGCAGGTATTCTGTGCAGGTGGGCATCCTGCAGGTGGGTGTCTGTGCAGGTGGCATCCTGCAGGTGGGTGTCTGTGCAGGTGGTTGTCTGTGCAGGTGGCATCCTGCAGGTGGGTGTCTGAGCAGGTGGTGTCTGTGAGGTGGCATCCTTCAGGTGGGTGTCTGTGCAGGTGGGTGTCTGTGCAGGTGGGGCTGGCAGGTGGTGTCTGAGCAGGTGGTGTCTGAGCAGGTGGGTGTCTGTGCAGGTGGATGTCTGAGCAGGTGGGCATCCTGCAGGTGAGTGTCTGTATAAGGGAGTGTCCTGCAGGTGGGTTTCTGTAGAAGTGTGCATCTTACAGACGGATGTCTATATAAGTGTGCACCCTGAAGGTGAGCAACTGTGTAAGTGGTTACCTCACAGGTGGGCATCTGTGCATACGGATGCCTGTAGGTAGGTATCCTGAGGTAGACACCTGTGAGGTGAGCATCGGTGTGGTGGGCATCTCTGAAGGTGTGGAAGTAGGTATTCTGCAGGAGGCATGTCCACAGACAGACTTTCTTTACGTGAACATCCTTGTACCGGATATCCCTCCTTGAGGATTTGCACATTCTGTTTGCCATCGCCACCTCCCCTGGATGACATCCTCATGTCTTGCCCATCCTAAATGCACAGTGGTGCATTGACTCCTCTGTAGGCCAAGGCCAACCTGTCAGGGTGGCTAAGGTGATCAACACCTACTGCTCCTTCCCCTGACTTGGAGAGGCCCTCTTCCTAACCTTCTAGGTGTCTCTTCCTTTTTCCTTATGCTTGAGATCCCTTGTGATAGAGACACTCTCCACCCCACCCCACCACACCCCCAGCTCCTTCAGGCCTGAGGGCCCCTGGGAAAACGTCCCTGTGACTCCAATTTTACTACACAGAGAGTGAGGCACAGATCCTACTTGGCTGGAGGCTCAGATCTGGTGAGTCACTCAGGCCTAGAATTCTTCATGACCATAGAGGCAAAACCATAGTCAAGCTAGCCCTGTGGACATGGCATTAGGAGAAAGTCAGGAAGATGGGGAACCCCAGACAGCAGGTTCCTTGAGGATAAAGGCTGAATCTGCCTCAGGCTCGTCACCCCAGAAGCCTCCTCCCATCTTGAGGCAACGGAGTCCATATGACACAGGTGCCACCAAGCACTCAAGAGGAAAGAGAAAACAACCTCGGCGCATCTGTGCTTGGGCAGCCAGGCAGACAGGGTGGTGGTGGCGGCGGCGGTGGTGGCAACCTCCCAAGGGATGCTGGCTCGCAAGTCAAACAGCAGGGCAGTTGGTGGCCAGTTCGTTTTGGCCCAAGGCTCTTGGTGTCTGTGGAGGCAAGGAGACCCTTGAGAGACCCTGCAAAAGAGAGCCTCATGAGAGGAAGAGCCAAATTCTGACCATCCCAGGACAGGCCCACTGTCAATCAGCTATGAGCACACAGCAGAGGCTTAAGGCGAGGTCACAGGGGTCAGAGCCTTTGCCTGACACTGAAGTGCCAACAACCAATCGGGAGGCCCGGGTAGTGAGTGTATGGTCAACCGGATATTAAGCTGTAGGGACACAGACCCGTCCACATTAACAGTGACCCTCTCGTCCAAGCTGACAGACATCTGGTCATGCCTGTCTCCGATGTTTCCTTAGATTACTCGTGCATGTCTCCTCCGAGGTCGCACATCCGGGGGCTTCCCAGACCGGAACCAACTTGCTCACAGGACCGTATCTCTTTCGATTTGATGTGTCCCACGGGAACCACACCTCCTTGAGCACATTGGTTTCGCTCTCTTATATCATGAGTGGGTAAGTGGGTAGGTCAGGACATGTATTAGTTACTTTTTAATGGACGAAACAAAATAACTGACAAAAGCTACTTAAGGAAGAATTTTTTTTTTTTTTTTTTTTTTTTTAAGAAAGGGTGTTTATTGTCAGTTTCAAGTTCTAAATTCATGCTAGAGAAGAGAGATGGTTCTCCCCCAGTTCCTCTCAATTTTCAAGACAGGGTTTCTCTGTGTAGCCCTGGCTATCCTGGAACTCACACTGGTGCCAGGTGGACCTCAACTTTGAGATCTGTCTGTATCTACCTCCCCAGTACTGGAACTCAAGGCGTGAGCTACTATAGTCCAGGACCCCACCCATAGAATTGTGCTACTCACATTTACTTTATATCTTTGTGTCTCAACTCACCCGATGTAGTGGCAATTTTGGAGGTTTTGGTTTCTTAAAAAATATATATATATAAGAAATATAAGAAAATGTTCTCATTTTAATCCCAGCTGTGGGGATATGGAGCTGCTGCAGACTGTCCGAAGAGCTGATGATGATTTGCCTCGATGCTCTAGCAGGGGCGTGATTTTTCCAGCTTCGGATGGTTTCTTTGATGGTGTGACATTTGGAATTCTGAGGACTTTTCAGAGAGCTATATATAACACACACACACAGACACAGACAGACAGCACACACACTAGAGCCCTGAGAGGTGACAGGACTTTGGTTGGTTGTTGTTGGTCACGGTTTCTTAAGTTGTGTGCAAAGAAGAAACAAGAAGAAATTAGATATCCTGATAGCAAAGATCAAACTTGCCCCAAGGAACTCAACACACCTTTATTTAGCAGGAAGTAGACTAACAATAATGTCTGTCTCAGTCAGGGTTTCTATTTCTGCACAAAACATCATGACCAAGAAGCAAGTTGGGGAGGAAAGGGTTTATTCAGCTTATACTTCCACATGGCTGTTCATCACCAAAGGAAATCAGGACTGGAACTCAAGCATGTCAGGAAGCAGGAGCTGATGCAGAGGCCATGGAGGGATGTTACTTACTGGCTTGCTTCCCTGGCTTGCTCAGCTTGCTTGCTTATAGCACCCGAGACCACCAGTCCAGGGATGGCACCACCCACAAGGGGCAGGGCCCTCCCACCCTTGATCACTCATTGAGAAAATCCTTACAGCTGGATCTCATGGAGGCTTTTCCTCAAGGGAGGCTCCTTTCTCTGAGATAACTCCAGCTTGTGTCAAGTTGACACACAAAACCAGCCAGTACAGTGTAGCTCTCTTTACAAGCCCTGACTTATTGAAGGATTTCTTTCCTTTCTTCTCTATCCATTTTTCTCTCTTATCTAGTGTCAGGGGGCTGAAATGGAGAAGGGCAGAAGAAAGAAGAATTCACAAAGTAGCAAAATCTAGCTATAACCCAATCTAGAAACTCTCCAACAGACACGCCGAGAGATTTGTCTCCAGGTGCTTCTAGATACTGTCAAGTTGCTAATCAACTTTATTTAATTAACCATTACATGTAGACCCAGGAGATTCTCCACTTAACCATCCCTAAGCTATTCCCACTTAAAGATAATCTTTGAAAAGAGACTGTTCATGACTGTCAGATAGATAGACTAAGGATGCTTCTGTGGTAAAGAGTCATTTGGTTCATTTTAAGAGAGAAAATGGTCAGAGGTATGCAAAAAGTTTACATGGAGTTAAGAAATATGGGCATTGCTTAAAGCATTGATTCTCACCCTGTGGGTTGTGATCCTGCATAGAGGTCAAATATCAGACATTCTGCATGTCAGATATTTGCATTATGATTCATACCAATAGCAAAATCACGATTATGAAGTAGCAGTGAAATAATTTTATGGTTGGGGGTTACCACGACATAAGGAACTGTATAAAA
The DNA here is from genome assembly GCA_021653895.1 of Mastomys natalensis. Taxonomy (NCBI): domain Eukaryota; kingdom Metazoa; phylum Chordata; class Mammalia; order Rodentia; family Muridae; genus Mastomys; species Mastomys natalensis. The sequence continues at coordinate 47,463 of JAJTUV010000555.1, forward strand.
GGGTAGCAGTATGAGGGTGAGGACCACTGGCTTAGAGCTAGGTGGAGATGCTGTCCCACCTCCCTTGGCTGGGAAGGCTTTTGATTCTTTGGGGGACATTCCTAAACACAATGCCCTGTGCTTGCCAGCACTCAGTTCCATTTCCTGTCACCCACCTGCAGATACCGCTGTCCACAATGCATTGAGAGATGGGCCACTCTCCCTGAAGCCCACCATGCCCTGAAGGCAGATCTACTGGCCTCACCCCGGCTAGGACAGCCCATTTTTGTGGACCTGTGGGTGAGGGTGTCTGGACCCAGAGCCAGCTAACTTCTCACAGGTGATGGAAGGCTAATGATTGAAGATGAAGGGGGAATGAATGAGCCCCAAGCTTATATGGCTCAAAGTGGAAAAGGCTGGGCAGGCAGCACAGTGTGGTGCAGAGAGGCCTGGGAGACGAGACAGCAGGGGGTGGGGGATGAGGGATGGGGGCTGGTCAGGACTGAAGCAGCTTCCAGGCAGATGTGGCCAGCTGGGTGGAATGGTCCACTGAGTTTGGAGCTCGTAGTGTTTATTCTGTCGGTCATTTGACAGAAGAGGAGACGAGTCTCTGGGAATGTCTGTGAAGGGTTTTCTAGATTAGGTTTATTGATGTCAGAAGACCTGTACTTATCCTAACTGTGGACAGTATCATTCTATAGTTGGGAGGTCCTGGACTCCATATTAAAAAAAAAAAAAAAAAAAAGCAAACAAGCCAAGAACCAGCATGCATCTCCACCCCCCTCTCTCTCTCTGCTTCCTGACTGCAGCTGCAATATGGCCAGTGGGGCCTTGAACTTCTACTACTGTACCTTTCCTGTGAGCCAGGATAAAACCTTCTTACTTAATGTCAAGTATTCGACAGGTATTTTGTTATAGCAACGAAAAAAGCAACTAATACAGGCACTGTCTGTCCCGTGGGGCTGGGGAGCCACAGCCCACAATTCATGGCTACTCTGCGGGCAATGCAGGGAAGTGACAGTTCCTGGGGGCTGTAACTCCTGACTGTAGCTGAGTCAGGAATAAGAATGACCTCGAACCAACCTCTCCGGGGTTCAGTGGACATCAGATGGTACCTGGGTCCCCTTTCTGAGGCTTCTACCTTAAGCCCTACTTCTTGGTTGTGGTCAAAGGCTCAGCAGAGTCTGGTCAACACGGGTATGTCCCAAGATGCTGGATGGCTTTGTTCAGTCATCAGGAACTGCAGGGTTAGTGAGCTAGTAGCTCAGAGGATGTCCTAGGATTGGGAACTCTGTGAGAGCAAGTGACCTTCTCTAACCTCAGAAACCCTTGTGCTAGAGCCAAGGATTTGTTCCCAGAGAAAGACATTCCAAGTTTGCAGCCTTGATTTTCCTGACTCTTAAGCCCTTGTGTCCATGGCTCCCACGAAAGAAAACAGAAAACCCTTCCCCTACCCTGCATAGCGTGCTCTCCACCAAGCCCAAAACTCTCTTGGCGGAGTTTCTAACTGCTTTGACCATCCATCTACAGGCATTTGTTGAGAATCTACTACATGCTAGGCAAGAAGACTAAGAGGCAGGTGTTTATAATCTCTGGTTCAGGGAGGTCCCAACTTAACGCCAGAGTCCCAAAAGAAAGTCCAGAGCCAGCAGGAGCAGGAAAAGTCCCAGCACCTCCCAAGGCACCGCAAGCAGTCCCAGATGCCCGGAGGGACAGCTTGCATCACCGAGAACTCATTTGCATGTCTTATTATGCAAGGGCCAGAGGGCCTGAGAGCAGGGCTCTAAGTCTCTGCTTTCTGTGGGAGACAAGCAGCTACATTCACACACAAAGGCCACAGACCCATACTGGAGCAGGATAGATCAGGTTGGGGCTTAGTGTGAGCTGTGGAAAGGACTATAGGAAGAAGAAATTCTGTGAAAGGCATCAGGGAGCTGGCTCTAGGAGAAGAGAGTGGTTTTCTCTGCCCTCAGGGTGACAGCAGTGTCCCTATGCAGCCTGCCATGGGCAGAGGAAGCATCTGTGTGGGCAGATCTCACGCATCTGATCCCTCTCCCTGAGTGTCCTAGAGTTCTGACGGCTCCAACCGTGTTGTGTGCCAGTCTCTTGGGATGACAAGGGATGGAAGGGACCAGAACTCTAGGTGGAGCTTGGTACAGCCTCCGTAACAGGTGCTGTGAGGTATTGACAAGCCTACTAATCACACAAGGATCGGTGTCTGGACAGCCCTGACACCATTTCATCCCATTCAAGGCTGAAGGATCCGAGGTCCTGACTGTCACAGTGTCCCATTTCAGATGTCCCAAAAGGACCCAAGAGTCTCCTGAGGTGTCCCCTGGCTGAGTAGATATCTCATGGGGGACAGAGAACGTGTGGTGACTCAGGCAGTGAGGCACTCTCAGAATCTCCTTGGAAAGACAGGACTGGCATGGTGATTGTGGTGGTTTGAACATGCTTGGCCCATAGGAAGTGGCATGATTAGGAGGTGTGGCCTTGTTGGAGTGGGCGTGGCCTTGCTGGAGGAAGTGTGTCACTGTGTGGGTGGGCTCTGAGGGCTCCTAGAGCCCAAGCTCCACCCAGTGAGGAAAAGACCCTCCTCCAAGCTGCCTGCAGGAGAGACTCCTCTTGGCTGTCTTTGGATTAAGATGTAGAATTCTCAGCTCCTTCTCCAGTACTCATGCCTGGATGCTGCCATGCCTCCTGCCATGAGGATGATGGACTAAACCTCTGAACCTATAAGCCAGCTCTAATTAAATATTGTCTTTTATAAGAGTTGCCTTGGTCGCTGTGTTTCTTCACAGCAATGAGGAGGATCAAAGGGAGAGGTTCTAAGCATAGAGAACACCAGGTTTCCACAGGGTGAATAGACAGTCAGTCCATGGTGAAGCATACTCATGGTAGTCCACCAGACACATCTGTGAATTTCAGAGCAGCAAGGGAGAACAAGGAGATGCTGAAAGATTCCAAGAAACAATCCATAATGGGTTTGGGTTGGGGAGAGAGGAGGGACTACTCCCCCAGATCTGCTGCAGCAGATCAGAACCCCTTCAGAAGGGCTCTTCTTCAACCAAACCATCTGCCCAGTGTGAGAGATGATGGTAGATTTAGGCCTGTGATAGCCATGGCAACTGGGAAAATGTCCCTCCAACATTCTTGGGACATTTAGCGCAGCTAAGTGGGTCTGTGAACTGGAGACTCCTATGCTGCAGAGCTCTCCCCTCAGGGTCACAGAGCTGGCCAGGTGATTGGGGGTTCCTTCCCACTTTTGACTACTTATGTTTCCGGATGAAACACATACACACACACACACACATACACACACACACTTTATATTTTAGTATATCTTAAGCAGCACAATATTTGGGCAACTGCTTGCCCTCCATGCTGTTAGAATCTATTTTCTATCCATAACCCCATTATTACCTATTACATATTAATTTCTATGTTCCATCTTGGCTGCTCTTGGCCCAATTGAGGAGCCTTCTGGGCTGTGTTCTCTTGGACCTTTTACATGGTGGCTCTGGTTCTCCCTCCTGTTCGTTCTTTTTCTTCCATGGCTGCTCTCTTCTCTCCTACACACTCTCCTAAGGTATGGCAGCTCTCTCCCTCCCCTCATTCCTCAGGGTCCCAAGCCCAGGAAATCTAAATCCCGCCTTTCTTTCTCCCTCTTCTCTTCAGCTGTTGGCTGCTGGTTTTACCAATCAGAATTAACTGGCAGCAGGTTCCCAGAAGCTGCAGGAATTTTAGGGGACCCAAGTCAGCATTAGAACACAAGCAGCATTAGGGTAACCTACTACAATCCAGCTCCCACCCACTCATCTAGTCCCAGAGGTACCTTATATGCTTTCCCCATCCCCTGGGGAATCCCCCAGGGTGGTGTCTGCCTGGACCGCTGGGAGATACTGTTTTAGGGTCCTTTAAGCAGTGACCAAGATGAGGAGACACATTTCAGGGAAGGAGCCTGTGCCCAGTGCTAGTCCTCCAGAGACGGTTCAGCGGTAGCCATCGGGAACACAAAGTATGAAGGTCCTCCAGAGCAAGCCAACTGCGATAACCTCTTAACCTTTCAAGTGGTCAAATAAACATAACTGCAAACTTGGGCTGGAGGCCATTGTTTTGCTGAGAGGGTTCATAAGCAAAAGCTGTCAGCTGAAAGACAGATGCTCAACTTCTTTTTTTTTTTTTTTTTTTTTTTAAAGATTTATTTATTTCATGTATGTGGGTACACTGTTGCTGTCTTCAGACACACCAGAAGAGGGCATCGGATTCAATTACAGATGGTTGTGAGCCACCATGTGGTTGCTGGGAATTGAACTCGGGACCTCTGGAAGAGCAGTCAGTGCTCTTAACCGCTGAGCCATCTCACCAGCCCCAGATGCTCAACTTCTAACTACATCGTAGACACCATCCTTCTCAGGGTGCTAAAAAGCATTTAGTTAGCCGGGGCGGTGGTGGCGCACGCCTTTAATCCCAGCACTTGGGAGGCAGAGGCAGGCGGATTTCTGAGTTCGAGGCCAGCCTGGTCTACAGAGTGAGTTCCAGGATAGCCAGGAGTACACAGAGAAACCCTGTCTCGAAAAACCAAAAAAAAAAAAAAAAAAAAAAAAAAAAATTTAGTGGAAATTTTAGTAGTTTACTCTCTACTTGCAACTATAGAGAATAGGCCACCATTCAACAGCTTCCCAGGGCAGAAGCTCAAAGTCAACCACTGTAGGGAGGCATGCTCTGAACAGAGCTGGTCCTAGTAGATTTCCAGAGCAGTCACTGCCATGGCTCCCCCAGCATGTGGGGATCCTTCTGGGTCCCATGGCTCTGGCGTTACCTCCTCTCCCAATGACGGCATCCCAGCATCCTCTACTCCCAGCATCCCAGCATCCTCTGTTCTCAGGATCCCAGCATCCTCTGCTCCCAGCATCCCAGGATCCTCTGCTCTTTTCTCCTCATGAATGCTTTCTGGTGCCCAGCCTCTCTGCCTTCCTCCTGTGAGGACATCAGCCACCTGGATTACCCAGCTAATGTCCGTCCCCAAATCTCCAGGAAACCCTATCTACAGCATCGTTTTCTTTTGCAGGGCCCCAGATTTTGGGGTAAAGGTGTGGACTGAGGATTCACCTGCCATAAATGAATACCATCATTCACTTTAACCCTAGTCACATTTCCTAGTCACATCTGAAGGCGGGAATGAGCAAGAAATAAGGACCAGCAGAGGCGCCCCCTGCAAACACTTATTGTTGGTTCAGGGCTAATGCAGGAGGTGCTGGGATACAGTGCACAGGTCTCTGAAAGAGCTTCAGATTGCTTTGTGTATTTACATAAAAAAGTGTAGAGATCAGAGAGATGGGTCAGCAGTTAATTGTGTTTGTTGCTCTTGCAGAGGACTCAAATTTGGGTCCCAGAACCCGTGTTTAGCAGCTCACAACTGCCTGTAACTCCAGCTCCAGCGATCTCTCATTCTCTGGGCTCTGCAGGCAAATTCATGTGGGTGTGTGTACACATGCACACATACAGACACACACACACAAACATATAAAAAAGATTATTTTGAATTATGTCTATGTATGTATGTATATATGTATGCGTATAATATGTATTTATACATATATACATACTATATATGTATGTAAAATGTATATATTCTATGAATATATACAGCTTCCCATATGTAGTGTGTATATATTCTATGACTATATACATAAATACAGCTCCCTTATATAATATGTATTCTATGAATATATGTAAATACATCACCCTCTATGTAATATGTATATATTCTATGAATTTATATACATAAATCTCCTTGTAATATGTATATAGTCTATGAATATACATTCTATGGATATATATATTTGAGACACATAGTGAAATGATGGCCTTGTACTAAACATGGAGTAGAGAAGTGTGCTGGAGCAGACAGCACAGGCTGGAATTCCATTTGGGAGCAGGTGTGTCTGTCCCTCTCTCAGCACAGGGAACTCTTGGCAGACAGACAGACAGACAGACAGCTCAATGTGAAGCCAGTCATCACCATTGCATACGTTTGCCAAAAGGATCCTCTGCAAGCCAGGAGCTTCCAGTGGTAGTGTGAGGGGAAGATTCTAGAACAGCCTCATGTGACTCCGAGATGTAGCTAGGGAACACTGCAGGGGCCTCCTATTGTTCACATTGTTGCTCACATTGTTGTTCACACTGTTGTTCACATTGTTGTTCATGTTGTTCACATTGTTGTTCATGTTGTGGTTCACATTGTTGTTTGCATTGTTGTTTACATTGTTGTTCACATTGTTGTTCATGTTGTGGTTCACATTGTTGCTCACATTGTTGTTCACACTGTTCACGTTGTTGTTCATGTTGTTGTTCACATTGTTGTTCATATGGTTGACTTCCTGTTGTTCAGTTCTTTCGCTTTCTCATTTCCATTATAAAACCAAGGAGAGGGACTGGGGTCCAGTTCAGAGTGCTTGCTGCTCTTCTAGAGAACTAAAGTTGGGTTCCTACAACCATTTTGACTCACAACTACCTGTAACTCTAGGGGATCCAGTGTCCTCTTCTGGCCTCCAAGACCAACAGCCCCCATCACAGCAGCCAGGCCAGGATACCAGCCCCCATCACAGTGACCAGCTCAGGATACCACCTACCATCACAGTGACAACCATAAGACATCCTCAGGGAAACCATTAGTGGTTTGGCCAAGATAGGCTTATCTCTCAGCTAGCCACTTCAGTTCACCTCATCTGCCCCTAAAAGCCTTAGGGACTTTAGGCTCCACCCTCGAGATCCTCATAGTTTTCACCTAGGCAGGGTTTCTGAGGCTGGGGTTCTATCCCCTCCCGGTGCCAGTGATCTGTACTCAGATTCATTGCAGCACCTCATGTAGGGGGTGCTAGGGAGTACGGAGGTTCATGAATGCCTGGCTCCTCATGAAGACATACGTGTAGACATGACAAGACAATCACCACAGCAGATCTAGACACACAACAGTGCTGCCAGCTGTCCAGACAGGGATGACAGAGTAGGAGACCAGGCAGAAGGAGCTGGCTGTCTTAAGACATTTAGGAATGGATGGAATTTAAAGAAGGCAATAAAATCCAAACTGCTAACATTTTCCCATTTTTTTCTAATCTTTATTGAAAATGGTAGGAGCAGAAGGGACAGCGGCAGGCCAGATGATAACCATCTGGCATGGATTCTTATTGCTTCTGGCACGTACCCAGCCACCTAGTGAGTTGACTTGCAGATCCAAGCTGCACTCAGACAAATGGACTCGAAATGCTCATCCAATCCCATCTCCATAGTCAATCAGAAACTTAATACCAGGAAGAGAACAAAACAACACAGAAAAGTCTCCAGGAAAAGGCTGGGGTCAGCGGACATGGCTGACTGCAGCTTGGTAAGCCTTTTGGTGTATCCAGAGGCAAAGGGATAGATAGAATCTATGTCACATTACAAACATGGACCTAAGTCCTCTGCATATGGGCTGAAGCTGTACAACTCTTGATAGAGGGCTGGGGATGCAGCCCAGTTGCTTTCCCAGCAAGCACAAGGTTCTGAGTTCAAACCCAGTGACATAAATTGAGCATGGGGACACACATCAGGAGATAGAAGCAGGAGAATCAGTTTCAGGTCATCCTTGGCTACACTGAGATCCGGGGCCAGCCTGGGATACATGAGACAGTGTGAAAAAATGAAATCAAACCAAACACCCCTCACCCCTACACAAAACAGAACAACAACAAAAACCTTTTAAATAGAAGAACAAGGAGGCTGGGAAAATCGTAGGGAAAAAAACACAACTTGGCAGTGATTCCTGGATAAGATACAGAAAGCACAGGCTGTGCTGGCGATAAACTGGACTCCAGTAAAGTTAGACTCCTGTTCAGTGGAGAACATACTGAAGGCCTGAATAAGTATCTTGTGGAATGAAAGAAACGCTTGTGAATCGCATATATAATCAAGAGTTAACATGTAAAGTATAATTTTAAAAATTGATAGAGGATTTGAATGCAAATAGCTCCAGAGATGATAGATAAATAGCCAACACCAGGGCGAAAATCGCACACGAAGAACCCTTAGGGAAATGCAAATCCATGTCGCATGGCTGCACAAGATCAGGATGGCGATTGGTAAACCAGAAATAAGAGCCAGCGCTGACAGAGGCACCGGGACACTCCATTCCCTGTGGAAGCGTGAGTGGCTCAGCCGCTGTGAGAAGCCAAGAGTTCCTCAAAAAACAAAAATAGACCCATGTGACTCACTTCTGCTTCTGTGTATGGGACCCAGAAGAATTGAAAGCAGGGGCTCAAATGGATGCGAGTAGCCCTCACTTGCAGCAAGGCTGTTCTTCACAGTAGCTGAAGGCTGGCAAGCAAGCAAGCCAGGTGCCGCTGCCGGGTGAGTGAGCATGCGCAATGAGGAACAACAGTGGCCAAATGCTAGCCACTGTTGTAAAGTAAGGGAATTTTGACACGCCATGGCACAGATCAGTGGTTCGCACCCTTCCATAATACTGCGACCTTTTAATACGGTTCTTCACGTTGTGGTGACCCCCCCAACTATTAAATTATTTCCATTGCTACCTCATAAGTGTAATTTTGCCACTGTTAGGAATCATAATGTTAATATCTGTGTTTTCTGATGGGCAGTGGGGGTCGCGACCCACAGGCTGAGAACCTCTGGCGTAGATGACCCAGACATAAGTCAGGCATGAGAGGATACAAGTTCTGAGACTCCACATACATGAAGCCCCTATAATAAGGCATTCAGAGGTGAAATGAGCAGCTGTCAGGATGGGGGAAAGGAAACTCTGGAGGTAGACAGTATAGGTATAGTGTATTTGATGCTATTGAACCGTGCACTCTAAGATGGTAACCAACCCATTTGAATATAAACTAAACATAGCCTAAGCATAACTTTGTATTATTTGCATTATAAAATGTTCTATTCTCACAGGCAGGGCTGGAGGAATGGCTCCGTGGTTAGGAGAACTGGCTATTCTTCCAGAGGATCCAGGTTCAATTCCCGATACACACATGGCAGCTCCAGTTCCAGGGGTTCCTCTTCTAGCCACAAGTGGAACACATAAACACACACACACACACACACACACACACACAAGAGAGAGAGAGAGAGAGAGAGAGAGAAATATACATGCACAGAAATAAAAAATAAAATCTTAACAACAACAACAAAAAGTTCGTGCAGGCATCCAAAGTTGGCATAAACGACCCATACTGAAACAAACAGACAATTTTACCATGATCATGTGTATACCGTAGTGGCTTTGAACTGAGGCTAAATAATTTGTAAGGCCACATTAGGATGGCAAAGTGAACTGGAAGTGGTTTCCAGGTCAAAGCAGTTTGTGGGATCATTTAGAGTGTTTGAGGGGACTGGTTTGTTTGGTGTTTCCTGTTAGTTATTTACAATTCTTGAGACATTAATATCTATGAGAATTTAAAACATTACAGGAAAGCCTATTGACAAGAAGTAGGCAAAAAAGCAGAGCTCTGAGTCACTGAGATAACTGCTCTGCCCTGAACTTGCCGGACCGGCTGAGCTTGGCTCAAACATTAAGCTGGAGAACATTCCAGAATGCACGCATGGTGGTAGTGGTGAAGACTTATAACTTCCCTTGATTGCCACATAGGCCATTAAAATGTGTGTGAAAGAAACTGTCAGCAGTGAGGGCTGGGGATGTGTCTCGGTTGGTAAAGTGTTTGCCTTGCACATAGGACCCTGGCTCCTGTTCCCAGGCCATCTAAACCAGATGTAGCTAGCACATGCCTGTAGTCCCAGCTCTCTGGAGGCAGGAGGATCAGACACTCAAGATCATTCTTGACTACATAGCAAGTTTCAGGCCAGCCAGGATTACACAATACTATGTCAAAACTAAAAAGAAGAAAGCAGGTAAGAAAAGAGAAAAAGAACCCATTATTGTGACGGAGGGTGTTTTAAGAAGTTATAGCCTAGAAGGTTTATAGTAGAGTGTACCACCTAACAGCTGAGAGGACACATCTGCAACTTAATTATGATGGTGACCGTGGCAAACCTGAGGAAGTTCTTTCCAGATGACACCACAGGGGAGGACAGTGAGGACTGAAGCTGGGTGTGTCTCAGAGATGCTTGGCAGCCACCTGAGGAGGTGTAGTTGTGACAGGACACACAGGCTGTGTGAACATTCCTGAGTGAGGGAGTCCTGCAGACATGAAAAGGAGCTAACGCCAGAGTCTCTGCCTCCAAGCTAGTGGCATGAGGGTAGTGAGAGAAATAAAATTGCTGGCTTAAAAGTCTACTAAAATAGCAGGGGGGAATTCCTAGTGTGAGCCATGGTGGAGAAGGATCTAGTTCAAGTCCAAAGCAGAGAATCCTTCAATGAGAAATCACAGCTTAGTCAGGCAGTGGTGGCCCACACCTTTAATCCCAGGACTTGGGAGGTAGAGGCAGGCAGATTTTTGAGTTCCAGCCCAGCCAGGTCTACAGAGTGAGTTCCAGGACAGCCAGGGCTACACAGAGAAACCCTGTCTTGAAAAACCAAAAGAGAGAGAGAGAGAGAGAGAGAAAGAGAGAGAGAGAGAGAGAGAGAGAGAGAGAGAGAGAGAGAGAGAGAAATCACAGCTTTATCCTTGTGGAAGGTTGAATCTCACAGGAACTCGCTTTCTCATTGTTCCCGTCAACACATTGGTATATTTCCAATGTCAAGGTCTGATCTTTCCAATTGTTACCTCAAGGACCTCAGCTCTCATGTTCCCAGTGTTACATTTGGGGTTTTAAATGTTGCTCATCTGTTGTTAATTGTAACAAGTTATTATCTCTAAACCCTGCATTTTTCCCTAACCAGAATCAGGCCATTGGCTTCTGCTTCCTAGGTCACTGAGATCTGAATCTTTGTTCCTGTGAAACCTGAGACACTGCTCCTTCATTAAACAGCTTCATATCTGCAGATGAATTTCACATGGGAGGCAGGGTGTCACTCTGTAGCCCAGGTTGGCCTGGAACTCACAATAGTTTTCCTGCCTCAGCCTTTCAGGTGCTAGGATCATAGGTGTTTCTGTCTTCAAAGGCTGTCCCAGTGGCTAACAAGGTGAATTATTTTCCTTAGACCATTCACTCTATCTCTCATCTCTCCATGTCTCTGTGTCTCTAGCTCTGTCTCTGTGTCTCTTTGTCTGTCTCTGTCTGTCTCAGTCTCTCTGTCTCTCTCTCTGTGTGTATGTTGAATGGGGGTGCTTGTGCATATTCATGCCAGGCATATAGAGGCCAGAGGTTGATGTCCAGTGACAATCCAGTTCCTGGATTGCTCTCTGCCTTGTTTTCTGAGACCCAATCTCTCACTGCACGTCAATTTGACCAGCAAGCTCCAGGGATCCTCTTATCTCAGCCTCTCCTTTGCTGAAATTACAAGTGCTTGCTGCTATACTCAGATTTACACATGGGTACTGGAGATGAACTCCAGTAAGGGAGGGAGGGAAGAGGTGGAAGAAGGAAGAAGGCCCAGGACAAAACATGCTCAAGAGTACATCCCAATGACCTACTGCCAGGTCCCGCCTCCGGAAACTTCTGGCACCTCCCCATAGGCAATTAAGTTATGGATCCATCAAAGGCTTTCATCTATTGTACTCTGCATCCTGACTGTGGATGCCATGCAAGCAGCTGCCTCAAGCTCCTGCCGCCTTGACTTCGCCACCACTATGGACTGCGTGCCCTTGAACTGTGAGCCAAGATGAAACCCTTTCTCCTTTAAGTTGTTTTTGTCAGAGTGTCAGAGTTGTGCAACAGCAGAGTAAACGGAAACAACTTTATAGTAATGTTCCCAAGCCACCCCAGCAAACCATGTTTTTTGGGTGATGTGAACTATGACCTCTCTGACTGAATTTTACTTGTAACAATAGGGACACACTGAGTGAAAGCTGATAAGGCACCACCATGACCTCCCCTAGCCTGTGAGGTCATCCTTCCCAAAAGGATAGCTTGTGACACAGCTGATCTAAAAGGAGGCTGGGGACACAGCTCCTAGTCTAATGCAGGCTAGCAGTATCAGACTCTTGGGAGCTTGGTAATAACGGGTGAGAACACCCTATAGAAACATGAAGGAGACAGAAATGACCAGACCAACTGGCATGAAATTGCAACACAAAAGTGGTCTAGCATCCACAGAGGCAAGCCAAGGCCCGTCTTTAATGAGCATACCTCTGGACTTTTAACCTGTATCCATGGATGGATAGATGTATACAGGGTCTCATTAGGTGAGAGTTGCATTCTGCATAGCAAAGAATGACGTTGATATTCCTGCTCACACCTCCCAAGAGCTGAGATTGCAAATATGAGCCACCATGTCCAGTTTCATGTGGTCCTGGGGACTAAATCCAGGATCTGGTGCTTGGTGAGTACTCTATCAACTAAGCTATATTCCAGCCTGACTTTTGCCTTTTTTAATTAATTAATTAATTAGTTAGTATTACCATGTATATGTATATGTATATGTATATGTATATGTATATGTATGTATGTATTAGTACACTGTCACTGACATACCAGAAGGGGTCATCGGGTCCCATTACAGATGGTTGTGAGCCACCATGTGGTTGCTGGGAATTGAACTCAGGACCTCTGGAAGAGCAGACAGTGTACTTAACTACTAAGCCATCTTTCCAGCCCCTGACTTTTTGCCTTTTAAGTGAATATTTTCATCTTGCTTGAAATTTTCTAGGTATTAAAAAGTGAGGAAGCCTCCTATTGACCTATGATAGTACAATTTACACTATAGGCTGCAGTGTGGAAGGTTTGGCACTACTGGAAGGTGATGGAACTGTTTGGTTTAGTTTGGTTTGGTTTTCAAGACAGGGTTTCTCTGTGTAGCCCTGGCTGTCCTGGAATTCTGTAGACCAGATTGGCCTTGAACTCAGAGATCCACCTCCCTCTGCCTCCCGAGCCCTGGAATTAAAGGCGTGCACCACCAAAATAAATAAATAAATAAATAAAGGCGTGCACCAGCACTGCCTGGCTGGAGATGAAACTTCTAAGAGGTAGAGCCTAACAGGAGGTCAGAGGTCACTGAGGAGTCCTGGCTTCTTCCCTTTCTTGGCTTCTCTGGTTATGAGGTGAGCCATCTTACTTGGCCACTGCCTCACACACTAATGTGCTGCTTTGACATAGGTAAACTGTCCATGGTAAACTGAGTCCTCCAAAACTGAAAGCCAGAAAAACACCTTTCCTCTTTGTAATCAATGGTCTCAGTGATTTGAAAAAAAAAAAAAAAAAAGAGCCAAAGTTCTCTAGGCAGCGATGAAGGTCGTCAGGTCGGTGGGATGCTCTGCCAAGAGGAAATCATCTCTCCTAAAGACCAGGTGTTGTCTTTCACGGGGAGGAAGCGTTTGACAGGATCTGGATGTTATCGAATGCTTAGCTAGAGGGCTGGTATGGGCCAGGGCCTGTTGGGCTGAGCATACATTCCATAAGTCTGTTCTGTCACAACTGGCTGCCTCAAGGATGGTAGGTGACAGATGGGGTTGAGTTTTATAGTAATAGTATATATAATAGTTATTATAAGGTCTGGAGATAGCCCAAGATAGCTTGGCTTAAAAAATACATACATATATACATACATAATACATACATACAAACATGCATACATGCATATAAACATACATACACACATATATACATACAAACACACATACATATATGTAAACATACATACACATATACATATAAACATACATGCACACATATAAACATATACACATACATATAAACGTACACATACATATACACATACACACATGTAAACATACACACATATATACATGTAAATATACATACAAACATACATGTACACACATGTAGGAGGAACTAAGGTGGGAGGAGTTAAGAGAGGAAGAGGGAGAGGAGGAGTAAGGAGGAGAGGAAGAAAAGGAAGAGAAGGAGCTAGGAGACAGGAGAGGAGAATGAGAGAGAGGAGATGGAGACAGATGTTCATGTGTCTGTAGCAGCCAAAGGTAGTTGGTGGATCTAGGTTGGGTATTGGTTTACACTTCTGATTGTATGGGTATCTTGTTACTGATCATTATCAAATATATAAGCCTTTGATTAATCTTTAAGCATTAGAGTCTCATCTTTCTACTGGGCCCGAGTGGATGGCAAGATGGTCTGGGCAAAGCCCAGCCTTGCAGAGACAGCATGGAAAATTGGCAGAGCCATCTCCCATGCTGGCGTCTCATGGGTGGAAGGGCTGGTGGTACTGGCTGGCCGGTTCTAGCTGCTGCACGCACGTGGCCATGGAACATGTTGGCTGAGCTAGGCAGAGCCACTGCAGCTTAGATAGTCGGCATGAGCTGAGGCTATTTTAAATAATTACAACACACACATGCATGTAAACATACATACACACATACATACATATAAATATATACACACACATATAAACATACAAATATACATATAAGCATAATACATACATATGTGTATATATAATACTTAAATTTGTCTTGAGACAAGAACTCATTGTGTGGTCTCAGCTGACCTCAAAGTTGTCATCCTCCTGCCTCAGGCTCTGGGTCTGCAGCACTCCGGCTCTCTAACCACATGACTCCTATCAGCTCACATGGCTCCTATCCAGCTGAGCTTCTTAGGTACACTTCTGTGCATACTCCAGCTGTGAATATTCTAAATAAAGTGCTAGAAAGATTCTCCCAGTGTCAGAGCTACCACACAAATTCGCCCAGGGGCGAAGTCTACTGAGGACTGCAGAGTGATTCGGGAGTAAGATATCAACACAAAGAAGAAATCAAGGCCTGAGACAGAGAGGACCAGGCAATGTTACAATGTTATTCTGGACACAGAAATCCTTACACATATGACTGGTCTGCTCAGGGGATGACTGACCAGGAGCACAGAACCAAGGAGGTCTCAGAGTAGAATGTCTCAGCTGCTTCAGGGCTCCCACCTTCATGGCATTGGCAGCTCCTGGGGTGAAAGTCTTGGGTGGCAGAACATTCTGACCATCAAGTTGTTTGAAGCATAGAAAGGTGGGAAAAGGTGTGCCCTTGACAGGCCATGTGAACCACAGGTGATAGCTGCTCCTTAAACATGAATCGTAGACAGGGTAATGTCAGCAGGATGATCTATATTCCAGATAAAGCCCATTGGACAGTAGCAGGTCCCTACTTGGTGTGTCTGCAGACCTTCCCATTCATCTCTGGGGCTGAACTCCCCTCCTCTTATCCTCTGTGGTGGTTTGTATATGCTCAGCCCAGGGAGTGGCACTATTAGAGGGTGTGGCCCTGTTGGAGTAGGTGTGGTCTTACTGGGGTGGTGTGGCCTTGTTGGAGTGGGTGTGGCCCTGATGGGGAAGGTGTGTCACTGTGGGCATGGGCTTTAAGACCCTCATCCTAGCTGCATGGAAGCCAGTCTACTCCTAGCAGCCTTCAGATGAACATGTAGAACTCTCAGCTCAGCCTGCACCATGCCTGCCTGGATGCTGCCATATTCCCACCTTGATAGTAATGGACTGAACCTCTGAACCTGTAAGCCAGCCCCAATTAAATGTCCTTATACAAGTTGCCTTGGTCAAATGGTGTCTGTCTACAACAGTAAAACCCTAACTAAGAGACCCTCCCTGACCTAGGCCCTAAGGCAAGGATTGCTACAGACTGGTGCTAGTGTGGAGATACTTGGGGCACGCTGGCCCACTGGGATCCATGTTCTGACATCTTCTAGGTCTCCAAAACACAAGCTGATCCTACCTGCCCCCTGGTACATGGGTTTCCTCAGGAAATGAAGAGTGACCAAATGGAGAGTCACTGGCTGGAACAGCGCCTCAGTAACTTCAGCAGCCCCAGCAGCACACATGGTGGGGACTGTGGCACAGTGGTAGGGACTACCACTGCTGGTTAGTGACAACGTTTGGAAGACACAGGGATGAATTTGTGGATGCAGAAGTTACCAAAAGAAGCAAAGTTGAAGTCTAGGAAGACCTACAGCCAGAATGGAAGATGTGGATGCAGGCAGCAGCAGAGCCTGGCCACACCAAGGCCTCACTTCACAGAGAAAACACCAGTTCCTGGTGGCATTTCATGGCCTTCTCCCCTAGTTCCTCCAGGCAGCTGCAAAACCAAACCAGCCAATACCATCTTCGGACAGACAGAGATCTGACTAAGAATGGCCCCCATATTTGAATGCTTAGTCACTGGGAATATCACTATTTGAAAGGATTAGAAGGATTTAGAGGTGTGGCCCCAATAGACTCATATATTAGAATGCTTAGTCACTAGAGAACATCACTATTTGAAAGGATTAGAAGGATTTAGAGGTGTGGCCCCAATAGACTCATATATTAGAATGCTTAGTCACTAGAGAACATCACTATTTGAAAGGATTAGAAGGACTTGGAGGTGTGGCCTTGTTGGAGGAAGTGTGTCACTGGGGGGTTGGGCTTTGAGGATTTGAAAGCCCATGGTGAGCCAGCATCTCTTCCTGTTGCCTGCAGATCTATATGTAGAACTCTTAACTACTTCTCCAGCAATGTGTCTGCCTACACACCATCTTCCCCCACATCATATGATGACAATGGACCAACCCTCTTGAAACTGTATGCAAGCCCCCCCAATTAAATGCTTTCTTTTATAAGAGTTGTTATAGTCATGATGTCTTTCCATAGCAACAGAACACTAAGATACTACCAGAGAGCAAAGCTTGGATGTGTGTATGTGTGGGGTTGTCTGTCCTCTTCCATCCATGCTTGGGGTTCCAGCCTGGGTCAAACTACAGAAAGCAAAAGGATAATATAGAGGCTTGGCTCTGCTGAGACCCAGAAGCAGATCTGCTACTAGTAGTGATGTTGCAGGCTATGCTATTCCATCACACTGTGAACCCCAAGATTGTGTTATTTACTGAAAAAAAAATTAGTTGTAGTGTGGCCCAGCCCTTAGTACACACCTTTAATTCCAAACAATGAAGGTAAAGTTAGTTTGTAGAAGGAAGCACTCATGTTTGAAAGTGATGTCTAATTGAGCGGCAGACAAAGTGATGAATCAGAGAAAGATTTAACAGAATAAGATACGCCCAACTCTCATGAGAAAGAGAGAGGGAAGGAGCTACTTGAGGGGCGAGGGAGAGAGAAGGAGGCAGTTTTATCAGGAGAGCTTTACAGAGACAGGCTGCAGAGAGAGAACAAGTTTGACACAGGTAAAGACAGAATGAGCCAGAGATGATGAGAAGATGCCAGAAGATTGGAACAGATTGCTAGAGTGAGTTTGAGGCTAAGCCAAGCAATAAGCAGAGACAGAGAAGCCAGATTGGATCAGTAAACTTGGAGAGGAGTTTGAGCCAGAACAGCTGAGTTGAACCAGCCAGCCAGAGCTCAGTCAGAATTAGGAAGTGGTGAGCTTATTTCAGCAGTAAGTCTCAGAGGCTGAAAACATTCTAGGCCTAGGTAAGGTTGTACAGAGGCTAGAAACGTCCAGGCCTAGGTTAGCAGACTGAGGCTGTAAGCCTCGGACATGATAATTACCACAAGCAGATAAAAGTTAATTTCCACAGTGAGTTCTGAAGCAATGAGTAATAAATACTGGCTAACATTTCCCAGCTCTCCAATGGACAAATAGTGTACCAAGCACACAAAACATCCCTCAAACTACCACCCATACCCACCCACTGTAAGCCTCCAGAGTCAGGTACCAAAGCAGCCCCTCTCCAAATCTCCTTAACATTACAAACTCCATTTTGCTTTCAGATTCCATTTTATGATTAACTTGCCCTCTGAATGAACTCAGCTACTAGAAAAACCCCAACTTGTTCCAGGAGCCATGTCACCCTGGTAACAATCACAGCAGGTATTTTGGGGGGCTTCTAGTAATCCCCAACAAAAGGCTATTCTGATTTTTATATCTTTAGGGGGCTGGGTTTAGTTCCCCCACAATCCCTCAGCCAGTAGAGATTTGTGCATTCTCAGAAGGAACTGTCAGTCCTTTTGTCTCAGGGGCCAAAGTGCAGAAGGGTGTGGCTGCATCTGATCTCTTAGTGATCAGCCTCTTAAAGTGGTAGGCCTATGCTGTTGTGGAACAAACTTTTCCAGGGGACAGGCAACACACGCATCTACTTACCCCAGATAGGGAACCTATGACAGACCAAAGTATGGATACCACCAAAGTCCAACTAGGTGATCAAGTGAGTTTTTGGGGGGTTACTTACAGGAGTAGAAATGACTCAAAGACAGCTGCATCACCAAAGTCTACCCCCATGTGGGTGACAGTTTACAAAACTGGGGAACCTGAAGCACACTGCTCAGGCTGCAAGCACCTCAACAGGTTGGAGAGTGTTCTTTTCTAGAGATTCTGGTCTAAACCTCTTCCAGGGAACTTGGATGCTTTTTGCTTCTTCCAGGCATGTGATCTTGTTTCAAGAGTCTTCTTTGAGGTTTTGCTTGTCTGAGAGTCTTTTTTTGCGGTTCAGCTTCCTCCTGTCTCAGAGAGACTCTTGCTTTTTATTGCTTACTCTGACAGGGTGGGGCCTAGTGAATCTGGTCGGTTTCAGGGACTTCCTGAAGTTAGTTTGAGTAAGGCACTCTCTGTGGGATGGTATGATTTGAATCTCAGAAGAGACTGTTACACAACACATGCTCTCAGAATGCACCCAATGCGTAGGCATATCCCACGGGTGACAGTCCTTAAGGCAAGCTGTTAGTAACAGACTGTAGCCTACACAGGCCTTCAACAGCTTGGCATGTGGAAGGTGGGTTAAGATGGGGTTTTAAAGGGGACCTCAGAAATGTGTGTTACAACTACTCTGGGATATTCTCCCCCCCTCCCCATTGTTTCTTACTTTCCCCCCGCTGTGTAGAAATAAAAAGACTGTTCTGTCCCTTTCCCACAGTGCTGAGCAGGTTTTACAGAAGCAGAGGCAGCTGTTAATGTCCATGCCCCTCATTCTATTCTCATTGCACCTGCAGGCCACTAGGACCTCCAGGCATTCCAGACCAAAAGGTCAAAAGCCCTTAGGGATAAATGGCTGGGTCCATTCTAAGTTTCTTTAGTCATCACGGTCTGAGCACTCTAATGATGAGTGAGAATAGTTCATTAATGGGCTGGAGAAAACACAGTGCTATCAGGTTTAGGCTTGATGGTCACACCTCCACACTCTGCCAGGCAGAGGGAGAGCCCAGAAAGGCATAAAACCCAATTCCCTGTAGAGGGCTGGTTGTGTGTGTGGTGTGTGTGTTCTTTCCTAGATTTCTTTATTCTGTTTTTATTTATTATTTATTTGTTTGACTGCCATTTCCGCTCTCTTCTCTCCTCCTGGCTCCACCCAGACCCCCCCCATCCACTCTTTTTCACTTCAGAGAAGGGCAGGTCTCCCACAGATATCAACCAGCCAGGGCACATCAAGTTGCAGTAAGACTAGGCACCGCCTCCCCTATTGAGGCTAGACAAAGCAACCCAGTAGAAGGAAAGGGGCTTAAAGGCAGGCAGCAGAGTCAGAGGACAGTCCTTGTTCCTGCTGTTGGAGTCCCACAGGAAGACCAAGCTACACAATTGTAACATATGTGCAGAGGGCCTAGGTCAGTTACATGCATGCTCCCTGGTTGTCGGTTCAGTCTCTGTGACCCCTTTGAGCCCAAGTGAATTGATTCTGTGGGTTTTCTTGTGGTGTCCTTGACACCTCTGACACTCCCAATCCTTCCTTCCCATCTTCTGCAGAATTCTCCAAGTTCCGTACCACAATTTGTCCTGGCTACGAGATGTGCTGGGGTAAAGGTGGAACAGGAATTGTGGGAGTGGCCAATCAATGACTGGTCCACCTTGGAACCCATGCAGCAGAGGAAGCCCACCCTGACACTTCCTGGAGGGTCAAGAACCAGAGGCTGGATAGCCCAGAGACCTAGGATAAAACTAAATATGACTGGCAAAAAAAAAAAAAAAAAGTTAATGAAATGATTCCTAATGATAGTCAGCTATACCCATACCCCAGTTATCATCAGAGAGGCTTCACCTAGCAACCGATGGAAACAGATGCAGAAGGCTGGGAGGTTTTAAAAATCTCTGTAGAGTTTTCTCCCCTAATTTACAGGTGGTCAGTTTGAAATAAAATGGGATGTCCGATTGGCTCAGAATGTTGTGTGTCATTTATGTCCTGGGTCCAGCCTTGAACTTGTTGGGCCATCCATCAGCAGGGTCTTGCTGGTGAGAGACAAAAGTCTACAAGGCTTTTGTTTTAAGCTATCAGGCTTTTATCTCAAGTCAGGTGGATGAGGAAGATGGCAGCCATCTTGGAAATGTAACACCTTTATAACTGTCTGCCTGGTACCAGGGAGTCTGCCTAACTCCTTGTCCCTCATATCGGATATCCTCAGAAAACGTAATCACTTTGAAGATAAAGTGTTTAAAACCCTTGAGACAATATTTTAGTTATGGTCAGGTACATTACAAAAATCTTTTATGAGATCTATCTTTTGCTAAGTCTTACATGTTGATACCTTATACTCCAGACAGGCCATTTGTTAGGTTCAAAGGGAAAAAAAAAAAAAAATCCCAAGGATTCCAAAAAAGGGAAGACCTGCTGACCTGGTCCAGTGTGACAATCTTGGCTCAGCTCAAGCTGGACTCTAGGATTAATGGTGGAATCGCTTGCCTGCATCATTCACCAGGAAGCTGTGAAATGGGTTTCCATCTATCAGGAAGAACCACTACTGAGTTGTACCTGTGGTAAGTACCAAAGCCAATCCTAATCCCCCAGGCTCCTTGGTCCCTAGTGACATGTACTTATGATGCTTACCAAAACCAGTGCCCCATCCCCGCCCCTCATCGCCCCACAAAGATCCACCACTACCAATCCCAGGCTGTTTTAGTTCACAGGACTCCCTCGCCCCAGCACTGAAGCTACCAGGTTTTCTTTATAACCCATAAGGCATATTGTTACGTCCGATTCGCGAAATCTCCCAAGAAGACCACCAAGGACTCGGGATCCGATGTAAACACAAGAGTTTTTTCGTGAGTTTCGAGCTCAGACCAGGATCGGCCCCAGCGCAGCAAGGCAGGGGAGCGGTGCTGAGGCTCAGGGTATCCAGGGTTTAAAAAAGAAAAAAAAAAACAAAAAACAAAAAACAAAAACACGCAAGCTGGTGTGGGGGGGCGGTGTCCGTGACTTGGCCTTATGTGATTAGGAAAGAGTGTATGGGGGGTGGGGGACAAACCCAAGGGATGTTTCTAAAAAAGAGAGAATAATAGAATTGGGTATTGTTTTTCCAGCTAATTGGTCGCTCAAGTGCGGGTGCAGTTGGGAATGGACATCTTGTGGTTGTATTTGAACTGGGACATCCCATTATCTAGGGGTGGGGGTGAGGGGGTGGAGGACTGGAGGGTGGTGACAACCGCCAATTTCTCCTTTCATTGTTTTTTGAACTGGGACTTCCCTGTGGGGTGGGGGTAAGAAGTTCCACTTCTAATATCATTTTCCTCCTGCTAAATCTGACACTTGGGGGTAGATGGTAGAACATTTTGTTACAAACTGTTACTGGGAGCCCGCCAGAGATGACCACTCAGATACATTGTATAGCTAATTGAAAGTCTTTTTTCTGCCAGGTGTGTTGGCACTGTGCCTTTAGTCCCAGCACTCAGGAGGCAGAGGCAGGCGGATCTTTGTGAATTTGAGGTCAGCCTGGTCTATAGGGGAAGTTCCAGGAAGCCAGGGCTACACAGAGAAACCCCGTTTGGAAAAGAGAGGGAGGGAGGGAGGGGGAGGGAGGGGAGGGGAGGGGGAGGGAGGGGAGGGAAAGAGAAAGTCTTTATTCCGGCCAGCTGGGACTACAATAGGATCGGATATTGGAGATCCAAGTATAGCCCCGAGCATTTGGGGGGGGGGGATGAGGGTTAAAAGCCAAAAACCACATCCTGGAATGTTGCTCTGCAGCAGCTGCAGGGGAGGTCTGTACAAGCAAGAACTTTAAGAGAAGCTAAGTTATCTGGGGCATCCTGGCCTTGGGTACCAGAATACAGTTAAGTAATCTTCCTGAGTTCTTAGAATCAGGTTCTGGTTATGTTATGGGGTACCTGAAGGGAAAAAACAACAACAAAAAAAAACATCTGGGGCCTATATCAGTCAAGTGATATGGAGCCCTTATTCACTGCTGGTGAGGCAGTCCCAGGCAGAGTAGCAGGAAGCAGAGAAATAGCAACTAAATGGTCAGACAATTAACCTTTAGGTCAGGGTCACCTTGTATAGGAATTTATGGGTCATCTATGTGACTAGCGATATTACGGCTGGTCTACAGGACCAAGAGCAATCAGTTATCCCCAAGATAGTTTTATGCAGTATTACTCTTTAGGAATACTTTCACACGAGTGGCATTAAAACTGGTACATTTAGTTAGCCACTACGAGTTGGACACTAAATGCCTTTCACAAGAATACAAGATGCACTATTTGTCCTGGCACATGACACAGATATCAACTTTAACCACACGACAGAGAATCTGAGTCTCATATTGCCTTTTTTGTGGATGTTGTTGGTTTTATCTTTCTTTTGTTTTGTTTGTTTTTTTCTTCAAGACAGGGTTTCTCCCTGTAGCCCTGGCTGTCCTGGAACTCACTCTGTAGACCAGGCTGGCCTTGAACTCAGAAATCTGCCTGCCTCTGCCTCCCAAGTGCTGGGACTAAAGGCATGCACCACCATAGCCAAGCGGTTTTAGTTTTTTAAAAGTTAACTTTAGCTGGGCCCTGATGGCACATGCCTTTAATCCCAGCATTCAGGAGACAGAGGCAGGTAGACCTCTGAGGTTCAAGGCCAGCCTGGTCTACAGAGCCAGTTCCAGGACAGCCAGGGCTACACAGAGAAACCCTGTCTCAAAAAATTACAACAACAACAAACAGTCAAACAAAAAACAAACAAAAAACCCCAAACCACCAACAACAAAAAGATAATTTTATTAGTTGTTATTTTGTGTGCACATACACACGAGTGTGCCACAGTGTGTGCCACAGCATACGTTCAGAAGTCAGAGGATTCTTACAACCTTGAAGTTCTTGACTATTCCCAGTTCCTGCTGCTCTCACTATGGGTCTCCATCCCTTATCCCCTCTCAGACACCATCTGACTTTGTCCAGTCCACAGCCCTGCTCAGTCAACTCATATCTAGAAAAAAAAAAAAAACCCTTCTGCTTAACCATCCCATAGAACCGCACCTGTCAGTTTGTATGGTTAAGTCTTTAGTGAAGTCTTATTAAACTGGTTTCCTTTTCACTCTCAGAACGAGATTCTTTCATTTCCTATATTTTATCAAATTACTTTTCCAAACAAGAACAAATGAAGACAGAGGTGAGGGTTACAAGATATTAGTGTAAAAAAAAAATCACCTCCAAACACTCTGTTCATGCATTTTTTGTTTGTTTGTTTTGGTTTTTTTTTTTTTTTTTTTGTTTGTTTTTTTTCGAGACAGGGTTTCTCTGTGTAGCCCTGGCTGTCCTGGTAACTCACTCTGTAGACCAGGCTGGCCTTGAACTCAGAAATCCCTGCCTCTGCCTCCCAAGTGCTGGGATTAAAGGCGTGCGCCACCACTGCCCAGCACTGGCATATTTTTATTCAGGCATTATCAAAAACAATGAGCAATATGTTAAAAAAAATGCAAAATTGAAATGGCTAGTTTGTTTTCGGAAGGTCCAGGAGCAGATCAGTATTACCCTGTGCCGCTTCAGATGCTAATCTGAGTTTACAAAAGGCTGTTCAACTAGAATTTTCTCCTGGGTCATCAAGGCACTAGGAAGTACGCACAGTATCCTTCAGGTTACGTAATTCACAGCAGACTTCTCCACCCTCTTAACGATCTGCAGTACCCCAAGGGCTCAAAGGCCTGCAAAGCCTCCCAAATTGACAAGCTCTGTCATATGTGATGTAATCATAGCCCAACGGCTCAACAGAACCAGAAACAGCTGAGTCTGATTCTGAAAGATAAAGCTAGGAACCAAATGGCAATGGCTAATAATGGCTCAAAAAGAACATAAACAACTCAGGGTCTTGCTGGACTCAGGCAACCCTACAAGCCTCGCTCTGCCTCCCCCTAGAAAAGCAGATCTAACACCCTGAATTAATCGTGAGAAGAATCTCCAAACCAAAGGGTGGTGTGTTGCCTGGAGAAAACTTACCAAGAGTCAGACTTCCTCAAGAGTCCAGAACATAATCCAAATTCTCATCTTCCTCCGAAGCAGAGAGTTAGGGAGATAGGAAGAGCTCTTGGGCTAACATGAGGCCAACAATGGTGTGGGACTCTTCAATCTCTCCTCACCACCGGGGTCAACTTGCTGACCAAATAAGTCTCTTCTCCAAACCATGGCTTGTCAAATTGTTGAGACCGTGAGGGCCATACGCCCTCATAAACTAGCCTTGGCTACTCATTCTCAACAGGCCAACCGAAGAGACAAATTCACAGGAAAAGCAGAAAAAAGAGATGCGATCAGGTGGCCACACTGACAGGGAAAGGGAATAAAGTGGTCCAGTGATCTTCCCTCTATAGTCTATCTTTGAGATCCTGACATGAGGTTTAGGCTTAAATAGACGGTGAGACAGGGAAGCAGTCTTGATTAAGGTGTGGTCTGGCCCATCACCATCCTCGTTGTCTGGGCTCCAACCTTTCCCCCAAAAGGTGGTCCGAGGATCTGTTAACAGGCTGTGAAATCTCTTCCTGGAAGATCAATTGCCTTCTGACTGGCACCGGGATTCGGCCTTCTCCCTCCACCAGCGTTGAGAGATTCCTGGGAGAAATTCCATTTCTTGGGGGTCTTTGTCTCAGTGTCTGGTGGCTGAAGGGATGGGCACAGGGAAGAGGGGCTTCAGAGCATCTTCATTTCTGTCAGAGTGGTCATTCTCTGGAACACACCTGATCCTCTTGTGAGCAGAGCTAGCTGTGGCACTAAGGGTCCCCCTTGCCAGGTACAGATCTTAATTTGATTCTAACATTTCCTCCCATGGCCCCCAGTCTTGTCTTTTGCAGTGGGAATATTTATTCTGTGCCATTGCACATGGAAGTCTGTGACTTGTAAAACACTTATTGTATAGGTTCTCGACAGAAGAGACTTTGGACTTTTGTTCATTGTTGGAACCGTTAAATACTCCAGTCACTTCTAAAGTTGGGTGAAATGTATTTTCTTTTTACACTATGAGATGGAGAACTTAGGGGCCCAGGTAGAATGCCATTATTTAAAGTGATGTGTGGGCTGGAGCGATGCCTCAGTGGTTAAGGGCACTGGCTGTTCCTACAGAGGACCAGTATTCAGATCCCAGCACCCACATGGGGCTCACAAACATCAGTAACTCCAGTTCTAAGGAGCCCAAACCGTTGACCTCCGACAGGTACAGCACATACAATGTACACAGACATACATGCAGGCAAAACACCCATACACATAAAAATGCAAATGAAAACGATGTGTTTGGGTGTCAGATTGACAAGGGGTGGAGCTGGGTTGACCAACCTCATTGTCAATGAGATTTAAGATACCATGGAAACACATCTCTGGGTGTCTCTGTGAGAGCTTTTCCAGAAAGATTCAAAGAGGCAGGAAGACCTACCCTGAGTATGGGTGATACTATCCTATGGGCCTGGGATCTGTATTGAATAACAAGGAGAAGGGAGTTGAAACACCAGCAAGTTGTATGACAGTCTGCTTTCCTCCAGGCCCCAAACTCCCAGAATAATGGCTTAGACTCAAAATATATTTACAAATACCCCATGTGGCCACCTTAATCCAGACTTGGGAGCAGCGGGTTCTGAGTTCGGGCCAGCCTGGTACGTGAGTCTAGAGTATACTGTGTTATTTAGGTTTATGTTATTTTTATTTATTTATTTATTTATTTATTTTTAGTTTTTCGAGACAGGGTTTCTCTGTGTAGCCCGGGCTGTCCTGGAACTCACTCTGTAGACCAGGCTGGCCTCGAACTCAGAAATCCGCCTGCCTCTGCCTCCCAAGTGCTGGGATTAAAGGCTGTCGCCACCACCGCCCGGCCTAGCTAATACTTTTAAAACAATTCATTTATGTTTATCTACATTCTGCCACGTGGCTGGTTACCTCTGCTCAGGTACCACACATCTGTGCTCCTCACATCTTCCCTGGCTCTTCTCGAGCCCGGCTCTATCGCAGAATTCTTTCTGCCTTTGGGAGGTCTCACCTTCTACTCTCTCCTTTCCTATAAGCTATAGGTGTTTTAATTGACAGGTGATGTATCCATACAACGTACAGGATATTCTCTGGACACCACCAGCATTTCTCTGCTTCCTGACTTAAGGAAACAAGACCAGCCTCCTCCCTCTCCTGCTACGAATCCTTCCCCAGGAGAGACTACACCCTCAGAATGAGCCAAGCCTTTCCTTCCTTATGTAGCTTTTGTTAGGTAATTGTCCCAGCATCAAGAAAAGTAACTGACACAGCCATTGAGACTCCTGCTGGCAGCCGCCTGGAGAATGGTCCAGAGGCCTCATAAAAGCCAAACTTCTGGTCCTGGGGCAGGCAATGTGTCATGGTTGTCCAGGCAACAGAAAAAGAAAACACAGTCGGCTTTGTGACCCATCAGACTCTGCTCTGTGAACTCGTCTTCCTGAGAGGATAAGTCGGAATTGATTATTTCAGGCTGGAGGTGACTCAGAACTGAGAACCAGAGGCAGGAAGGGTGGGTGGGTCTGCTTGGGGCCAGAGAGCACACAGTCTGTGCAACTTACCCGACTAGCTTGGCAGAAGGCTGGTCAGTTGGGCCATGGCCTTCTCCATCTTACCAGCTCTCACGGTAGATGTTCTGTGAACTCTCACACGGAGGCCACATGGCTACAGGGTTAGGATTCTGCTACCCATTTACAGTTAAGTACACTAGGGTGGGCAGAGAGCAGCTGGCAGGCATGAGGGACCTGAACCCAGGCCTGGTGGCACAGGCCTGTAATCCAGTGCTGGGCAAGTGGAGACAGGCAGGCTCTTGAAGTTTCCTAGGTCTCAAAAGCCAGCTGGCCAGCTTAGACTACCTGACAAGTTTTAGACCCATGAAAGATTCTGTCTCAAAAAAAAAAGGGGATATTGTTAGGTTTCAAATCCTGGACAAATGGCTGAGGTGCTGATTTACCATATCAAAGCAGACCTGGCCCCCAGGTTCTCCCTGCACCGCCTCAGTCGCTGTCTGCTACAGGACCCTCCTGGCTGGCATACCCTGCTCTCTACCCTGTTTCTCCAGCCTAGGGGGCTGAGGTGCTCTTCACTATATAATCTGACCATTTCAGTTAACCATCTTTTTTGTACCTTTGGGCCTCCTGGCTGCTGCCCCAGGTTCCCCACTTCCCCTCCCCATCTCCCAGGTGGCCCAGCTTAGGGCCATGTCCTCTCTGGACTCATTCAGATGTCCCTGCCTCTGGCTATGCTCTCTCATCTCTACAGTAAACCTTCTTCTCCACCACACCCAAGACTAGCCATTCTTCCTTTTTTTCTCTCTTCTCTTTCTCTCTCTCTCTCTCTTCTTTCTTTCTTTTTCAATTCACCAGAAGAATATATAACACAGGAGGTTGTCCTGCCTCCACCGATATGCATGCATACGCATGTGCATCTACGTGTGCTTACATACACACAAAATTACACTAGTACATTGAGATGTGCCAAGATGATGAAAGGGAGGGAGGGAAGAAACGGTAAAGGGAGGGAAGAGGGAGGGAAGGAAGGAAGAGAGGGAGGGAAGAAAGAGAGGGAGGAGAAGAGGAAAGAGGGAAAGAGGAAGGAATTTTTTTTTAAAAAACTGTTTCCATGACAAAATAACCAGCTATGAGTCAGTAGGACTCCCAGGAATCCTCCTCCCAATCTCTCCACAGCTGCCCTCCTTTGCCAGCTAAGACATCCTTCCCCATGTGCCTGGCTGTGCCCCTCCTTCGTCTCCTCCCTCCCCAAGCCACCTGAACTGGGGTTTTCCTCCTGGTTCTGGCTCTGGGGTTTCCAGACCACCAACCCTTGAGTGGTTTCCACTGTGACCTGATCAAAAAATTGGCAAAGAAATCCAAGCAAGCCTGGTCTACACCGCTTGTTTAGGACAGCCAGGGCCAGGTGGTGCCACCCTGTCTCAAACAAGACAAACCACAGGTTTATAAAACTCCTTATAAGGCCCCTGACAACAAAGCAAAGTACAATTCCACCAAAGTCACCCCGGGGACTCAATGGGCTTACTTACAGAACATAGGTGACCCCAAAACAGGAACACTGGAAACTCTACGCCTATCATGGATTCTGGCTTCCCCGAGGCTTCATAGACAGCTCCCTTCCAATAACCTCCTGTAGCCTCTAGAAGTTCCCAAGGCCGTGTCCAATTAGGACAAAATTGCATACAAATGGCTGGGGCCTGAGTAGCTGGAACCTCAGGTAAGCATCAAAAGACCCTTCCAATACCCTCCTCCTAGAGGAAACAGACCCTATTGAGATGCGTGCTTGCATGTAGGCACAGGCACCTGTGAAGAATGGCCGCTGCTTTGCTCTGGAGGACTGCATTCTACAACATTGTGGTACCGCTTGCATTCTACACAGGAATAGGAGGGAGTCCAGGGCTGTTAGTAGCAAGAGAGTTTACGGGACCGGGGAGGCAGGGAGTGAGGACCTTTTTCCTTAGGTGTCCCAGGCTCCAGGCTCTGCTACAGTTGGCAGACACTCCTGGCTTGTCCTCACAGGTGTGGAAGAAGGTAGGGCCTGGTCATGTGGAAGTCAGCAGGAGGGCGCAGCCCCGGGAGACTCATGTTTCCCAGCTGAGAGGGCTTCCAGGCAGTCCTCGGGAGCTGGGCTTCCGAGAAGTTGGGACCCGCATGCACACTCACGCTTGTCCCTCCAAGATGTGGAAGGGTAGGACAGAGCACAAGAAAAGTGGCTGGCCATGTACAAGGCTCGGGAACTGGGGAATTCTGGGAATACCAGCATCTAGGGACTGCAAAAATGGAGAAGAAAAGAGACCATTAGGTCCCATCAACATTATGGTCCAGACTGCTGCAGCAGAGGGCTCTCTCCATGCCCAGAGGCTGGGGCTCGGAGATCAAGATCAATCGGGGTGAGATGGGTTGCAGAAATAGTCTGATAGGGGAGTTGGCAGAAAGATCATTGGGAGCAGGGACTCCTCTGCCTCCTTAGAGAAAGTGATGTGGGGCCCCCCAGGAGTTTCTGCCAGCTCCAGAGCCTCTCCCCCCACTGCGGTTTCCTCTTGGCGATCCTGGACTGACTTTCTCCCCACCCGGGGAAACTCCAGCGCTGGCCTGGGAACCTTCGGTAGGAAAACATTTGCCTCATAGGCCTGGCTTCCACAGAGGTGTGGGGAGGTGTGACACTCCTATCTCCCTGTGCCCGCTGGTCCTGGGTCTGGCACGTGGCAAGGTGGTATCTTCCCCGCTCCTGGTCGAGATCTGAAACGGAAGGTCTGCCGGAGGACTGGGATGGGAGCCCCAGGGTTCATAGCTGGTATCCACGCTGGGAGTTCTCTAGGGTGGGGGACAGGGAGCAGTCAAGGCTACAGTTTATTCCTGACCCCTGACCCTAGATGGGAGACCAGTGCTGTCAGGCTCCCCAGGAGAACTGGACCCCAGTTCTGTCACATGGCACCTGTGACCAGGGAGTCACTGCTATGTCTTCTGACTTGGGGCTGTGGTGCAGCCTCCTGCCTGCCTTGGCTCACCCAACAGGGAGGTGAGGATGAAGACGGGTCTCCTGGGTCCAGAAGGAGGGAATTAGTTTGTGGGACCTATAGTTAGTATACACACCAGAATGTGAGAGGTTTCAATTGCTCCTGAGCTATTGTCTGGAACCTTCCTTCTCTCAGCCCAACAGAGTCACTGGAAATGCCACAGTCTAAGTCCCCTACCCCTCCCTCATCTGACAGCTTGCTTTCTTGTGGGTGTGGCACTGCACATAGCAGGCTCAAGCTCCCAGCCTCTCCCCCAAGTTCTGTATTGTGGTAAAGCATCACTGTTTCACGAGAATTGGAGGTACCCCTGGGAATGTATGCCTGCCATCAGTAAGGGCACAGGGCCAGCATGTGTCTTCAGTACAAGACCTCAGGGCAGCATACAGTGCTGCTCCCTTTCAACGTATGACAGAGAAGCGCTTAGCACTTTGAGTGTTTAGCCCAGAGTGGCCTGGGAACCTTTGTCAGGAACACATTTGCCCATAGGCCTGGCTTTCACAGAGATGTAGGGAAGGGGTGACCTCTCCCTGTGCCTGCTGGTCCTGGGTCTGGCACCTGGCAAGGTGTTATCTTCCCCACTCCTGGTCGAGGATGCCCCACTGCTGGGCTAAACACTCATAACTGTCTCACAGAAAGTGCCGAGCGCTTGAGAACATCGGGAAGGTGCCTAACTTGTCAACTTTTCCAGGTTTAAAAAGAACTTCCAGTTCTACGATCGATCATGACAACTCTGATGCCTAGCAAGGATGCCACCCTGGACTCGTCACGTGATCTGGTGTCAGATTAGTCTTGGGTTTGGGGACAAGATTTTAATGAAGCAGGGCAGGTGACAGCTGCTAGAGGTAGGGACAAGGAGAGGGTGTTTGTTGGGGGGTTGTTCTGGTGCTACCATGGATTCAAATGCTAAATACTGGTCCCCAAAATCTGGTTGCCCCCAGAGGAGATCCTCGAGTACCAAATGATGCTATGTAATTTTGCTCCTTAAGTTAATTGGTCAACAAAAGGCTAAAGCCTCTGAATGGGCAGCAGAGGGAGGTAGGCAGGTTTTCAGTTACCTGGCTAGGGGTTGAAGGTGGCGATCAGAAAGATGAAAGGACAGGGAGAGAGGAGAAGCCACCATGAGAGGAGATGGACCATAAGTACGTGGCCAGTAGAAACATCAAGTAACAAGGGACATATGGTTGGATGTAAGTTAAAATAGCTTCCAAACCTGCCCCATCTAGGTTTATAGCTTAGAAAAAAAACCTGGATTGTGTGTCTTTTGACAGACTACCTAGGATAAATAATCTTCTTCCACAATTAAACAATTGGTTAAATAAAACCGGCAACAGCCAGTTACTGGGGGGAAATAGAGAAAGGTGGAGTTTGAATTTACCAAGCTGAGGGTCACAGGTAGGGACCCCAAGGAGAAGGAGAAAGAAGAGAGAGAGATGCCCTACACTGGGTGTCAAATCTAAATTAATATTACTCATGCTTATCCTAGCTTCAAATGAATGGCACTCAAACTATGATTTATTTATTAGGCTCTGCTCAATTACTGGGGGATTATCCCTAATTTAATTATCTAACACTAATCTGGCTACTGCCCTAATGGTGCTCCCCAAATATTTGATGTTTGAAATTCTCTGGGTTATTTCTGCTCCACAGTCTGGTGTTCTAGGAGGCATTTCATGCTGATACATGCTCCTGGTTCATCATGACTAATGGAGACCTCCTGTTCTGTCTTCTCTTCTTCCACACTCCTTTTCTCTCTCTCTTCTTTCTCCTTCTCCTTGGGTCCCTACCTGTGACCCTCAGCCTGGTAAATTCAAACTCCACCTTTCTCTATTTCCCCCCAGTAACTGGCTGTTGCTGGTTTTATTTAACCAACTGTTTTAATTGTGGAGGAAGATTTACATAGCATCACTTGGTATATGTGAGTGACTTAGTTAGGGTTTTAATTGCTGTGAACAGACACCATGACCAAGCATGTCTTAAAGGACACATTTAATTGGGTCTGGCTTACAGGATCAAAGGTTCAGTCCATCATCATCAAGTGGGAGCATGGCAGTATCCAGGCAGGCATGGTGCAGGGCAGAGCTGAGAGTTCTACATCTTCATCTGAAGGCTGCTAGGGAAGACTGGCTTCCAGGCAGCTAGGATGAGGGTCTCAAAACCCAACCCCACAGTGATACACTTCCTCCAACAAGGCCACACCCACTCCAACAAGGTCACACCTCCAAATAGTGCCACTCCCTGGGCCAAGCATATTCAAACCACCACAGTGAGGATCTTCTTATAGAGAGCAACCAGATCTTAGGGGCCAGTGTTTAGTATTTGAATACATGGCAGCACCAGACCAACCCCCAACAATTGTCCTCAAAAACACTGTGCCATGTGGCCATGTGTGAATGAAACACAAGGAAAAAGTGACTTTAAGTTAAAGACAAGGGGGCTGGAGAGATGCTCAGCAGTTAGGAGCACTGACTGCTCTTCCAGAGGTCCTGAGTTCAATTCCCAGCAACCACATGGTGGCTCACAGCCATCTATAATAGGATTGATGCCTTCTTCTGGCATGTCTGAAGACAGCGGTAAATATATATATATATATATATATATATTATTTGTGTGTGTGTGTGGTGTGTGTGTGTGTGTGTATTTATATATGCTAATATATATGTAAATAATATATATATATAATTTAATATATATATTTAATCTTTAAAGACGGTTAATTCACTATTCACTCTTTGTTTTGTCCTTAAGATTTATCTTCATGAGCGGGCGTTGGTGGCGCACGCTTTAATCCCAGCACTTGGGAGGCAGAGGCAGGCGGATTTCTGAGTTCAAGGCCAGCCTGGTCTACAGAGTGAGTTCCAGGATAGCCAGGGCTACACAGAGAAACCCTGTCTTGAAACACCCCCCCCCCAAAAAAGATTTATCTTCATGCCTTAAAAGCCATGCAGTTTTAATAACATTTGTGTCAAACTAAAATAATGACAACGTCCGCTAATCAAGTACCTTTGGCTTACATGAGACAATTTCTTTTTTAGTTGGGCAAGAGATGTTTGAGTGGGAACTGGATACAGGCGAAAACCCAGATCATTGGTTCTCAACCTTCCTAATGCTGCGACTCTTTAATACATACAGTTCCTCATGTTGGGATGACCACCCCCCCCAACCATGACATTATTTTGGTTGCTACCTCATAACTGTCATTTTGATATGTTATGATTGTATGTAATATCTGCTATGCAGGATATCTGATATGCGAACCTCTGTGAAAGAGCGTTCAAACACCCCCAAGGGGTCGCGACCCACAGGTTGAGAACTGCTGCCCTAAATGGAGTTTAACCTCGACTGACAGCCTAGCAATAAACAGAAGCTGTTTTCCCGAAGGGCTGCTCAGGGGTGAGCAGCATAGTTAAGAAGCCGCCTGCTAGGCTTGCAGCGAACCGGAATGGGAGAACGGTTGAATCATCAGCCTGGCAGAACCAGGTCTGGGTGATCCACCATGTGCCCTGGGCACAAGCAGACAAAGCCAGCTTACAGGGATCCTGTATCCATGACAGATGATTGTGCCACGATGCTTCTAAAACTTAAAAATGGAAACCAAAATGACAGTAAAGCTACATGTATAAAAAAAAAACAAAACTATTTTGTAACTATGGCAACCTGGGTATGGCTGACCAACGCACTGTGGAGAGCCAGGGCTGGGCAGGTGAGACCCTAGTAAGGCCTGCCTTCCTTCAAGCCAGACCCCAGGAGCGTATAGAACCACCCAGATTTCTCCAGATGTTCAGGTGAGTCACCCCATCCCCACACGCAATGGCTACCATAGAAAAATCAAATGTAATAGCTCTCCCCATAGGAGCAATGCTAGGTGACCAGCTGTCTCCACTTCCCCTTGGAGCCCTGTTTGGGGATCTCTTCCTGTCTGAGGTCCCCTGAAGATGTTGGCCTCTCCCTAACTTCCTCTTGTGTGAGGCAGGAGGATACTGCATGCCTCTGGTGCCTGAGGAGGTAGGGGTGTGATGATGTATACCACAGAGAATGAGGGACCAGCCTGTGTGCAGGTGTAATGACCAGTGTGACAGACTCCGTCCACCAGAATCGTCACAGCAATTCTGGGCTGCAGACTTCTCATCATTCTCAGCAAGAAACTAAGGAAACTGAGGCCAGCCAGGAAGTAGAGTTGGCCCCAGATCCAGTAGCCAGAAGCAGGAACGAGCAGAGATAGAGTTCAGACTGAGCCCTGAACCCTGGTGCCAACCCCACCTCTCAGACTTACAGTAGGGGCTTCCCCTACCCCAACACACTCATAAGGGCGATCTATCCTCAGTGGTGCAGTTATCCTTTACTTGACTGTATAGAGGCTGGCTGCTTCCCCCACCCCCACCTCCATACCCCTAGCCACATTTGGGCTGTGGTCACTGCCCAGTGTGCTTTGCTGGGTGGGGCACCCTCTCCCTCCAGACTGAAGTACTACGGAAACTCTGCAAGCTTACTTCCTCCCGCTGGCTTTGCCCTCACTGGCTCAGGTTCCAATCTGGAGAAATAAAAGTCAGGCAAGTCCCTGCTGCTTCCCAGGGAAAGTCCCAGCAAAGTCCCCATTCCTGCCCAGTGTGGGTAGTGTGTGGTAATTTTAGCCAAGTGGGAAAGGGGGGTTTTCATTATCTTAAGAAGCTGGCCGGGCACTCTGTCCATCACGAGTCCTGGGCAAAATCTCTGGTTGTTGTCCACGAGCTGTGGAGCCACGCCTCCAGGCACCGAGAAGGTTTAGCCACGCCTCCATGCCGCGGGAAGATTTAGCTGAGAGCCCACAAATACCTACAAAACAATGCAATGTGGATGTGGGTCATCCCTTAAGCCTGCACCCCATGATTAAGCAACCTGAAATACTTCCCTAGGAGAGAATGTTGGCTTAACACCTGTAATCTCAGCACTCAAGAGGCTGAGGCCGCGCAGAGTTCCCGGTCAACCTGAGCTATATGAACTTTGCTTATCTCCGGCCAGCTTGCTACTGTGTCTCTAGCCCACTGACTGTTACCTTTATTCGGGGTGGGTTTATACACTTAACTTTATTCGGGGTGATCCAAGGGTTGTATAGTTTTGGGGAAAGAGGTTGGAGTTCCAGTCCAGGGCAAAAGGTCATTGGCTGAAGGCTGAGCCGTCTCATTGCCATCAAAGTCATTCCAGGAATCTCAGGTGCAGGACTACGTCACATTCCTCAGGTAGGCAATGCGGGGTCTAGGATCCCCCAGAGAAGAGGAGGAGGCCCAGCTGACAAAAGGAGTCTGCCATTTTTGTACCGAGCTCAGGGTTGTCCTGTAACATCAGACTTCAACCCCAGCAGACACATTGGCTGTGGACACAGTAGTGGATACATTCGTAGGTGATCTTGTCACAGTGTTTCCTGGGGCATAGCATCAAGGCCAATGGAGAGAGAGCAGGGAGAGAGCCTGCTTCTCCCCGTCCCTGAGCCTGAGATCCTCCACATGGAATCCTCTGTGCCTGCAGGTCCTGGCCCTACTGTTTCTGCTCAGTCTAGCCAACCCCAAGAGTCCTGATTCCTATTCAACAGGTGTTCAAGAAGCATGTTCTCCGGGCCGAGGCACATCAGGGACAGACAAGGGAGACCCATAGAGCCATGACTAGGGGTACCCCAACAAACCAAGTATGAGAAAGCGGAGTATTGGGAGAGACACCAAGCAGAGTGGTTGAAATGCCAGAGGATGGTGTTTGTAGGAAGTATTTAACCCTGGCCAGAGGTTTTCACCCTGCCTTTGTTATTTAAATTCTCAGATGAAAGAACACACAACCTTTAAAATTACAATAAATCTCAAACAGCTCAAGAGCTGGGCAGCTGCCAACCTTTGTTACCAGAATTTACTTTTCTATCGATAACCCTGAATTGTTTGTTACTTACGTTTCATCTGGGCTGCTCTTAACTCCAATTGGCCAGCCCTCAGGGCCATGTTCTTTAGACTCCTAACCCATGGCGGCTTCTCCTTCCTCCTCCTGCCCTCTTCTTCCCCTCATGTTCCTCCTCAGACCCCAAGCCCCGCAAAACCTCAACCCCATCTATGTCCTCTTACTCCCAGCTATTGGCTGTTGGCATCTTTATTTACCAATCAGAAAACACTTGGCATCTTAGGGCGCGGACTCTGTTGTGTCTGGGGCAACCAGACTTGAGAGCCCAATATTAGCATTAAAATATAAGTAGCATTAGGCTAACCCACTATGGGAGGCAGGAAGAGTAGGGAGATATGAAGGCCTTGGGGCAGAGATGTTCAGACCTCCAGGTAGAGCATGACCTAAGTGGGTGTTGGGAGGTACCACCCCATGCAGACAAAGCTTCAGACAGGGACACCAATCCTGCCACCTAGAACTGTCCCGTGCCTCCCAGCTGACCTGTAGACTCCACTTTCACACTCTGGGGTTTCCCCAGAGCTGTCTCTGTGGCAAGGAGTGTGTCTAGGAAAGTCCCCAGGACCAATGGCCAACAAGGAAAGTTCAGGCCAGACAGTGGTCAGCTAGACTGACTACGCACTGTTATTTAGGCTTGAGTTAGTTGCTGCCCCTGCATCAGGATGGCCTGTAGGTGGCAGATGTTATACTTCTCCCTGGGGATACAGGACCCCAGGATAACATCCCACCAAGCCCCCACTGTGCCCAGCTGCCTTCTAAGGTCCTTTCCTCTGATTGACTGGGGAAGGGAGTAGTCTATGGCAGATATGGAAGGGCCAGAGGCGGTGGCTCCCGGGACCTAGGGTGATACAAGGGGGAAAGGGAGCAAATATGTGGCTGAGTAGGATGTATCCTGTCCTTCAGACACTGAGGAGGGTGTTACCAGGGCAACTGAGAGGCAGGGCAGGGATTTGGGCAGAGTCTGACCACAGATCCTGCAGTGGCCACAGAAGACATCAGTCGTTGGGTCTGAGGATGCGTGTTCGTGCCTACGGGCAGGAACAGAAGTAGCCTCAGCGCGGTGTTTAATAAAAAGCATGAAGTCGGGGAGATGCAGTTAGAGCCCTGTGAGGCAGAAGAGGAAACGAGGCCCCCTATCCGACAGGAGGGGTCTTACGTATGACCTTGGTGAGAGGACAGTCTTGTGACAGCCTCTAGCTCATTTCGCAGTGACTTCTGACCAGAATGAGTGGAAGCAGGCAGGGTTGAGCCAGGGACAGTAGGTGAGGGACCACAGGGAGGATGGTGACTGATGTCCAGAGGAGGCAACTGTGGACACAGGAAATAGAACAGTGGTGCAGGGGTAGGAACTCAGGGTTTGCCTGTGGGAAGATGAGAATGTTCTGGAATGGCTACACAGCCATGCCAGGGGTTCTAACAGGGGGTTATAAGGTCAGAGAGCCAGATTCTTAAATACAGGGAGATGAAAAAGTCAAAAAGAAAAGGGCTAAAAATAAGAAGGACCCCCTCATCCCCACCCCCAACAGTTAGGCCCTAGCTGCTTACAGAGTCTGACCTAGTAACTATAATGCCTCATTAAAAGAAAAAAATCGGCCGGGCAGTGGTGGCACATGCCTTTAATCCCAGCACTTAGGAGGCAGAGGCAGGTAGGATTTCTGAGTTCGACAGAGTGAGTTCAAGGACAGCCAGGGCTACACAGAAAAACCTTCTCAAAAAAACAAAAAAAAAAACCAAGTCTAATTTCTCATAGCCCTGGCGTCTGACTCCAAGATGGCCAAGACCTACTATTTCAGGACTAAGCTGCCCTCTGCCCTCTATTCCATGATGCTACAAATATGGCCCAGGTAGTTAGTGAGAACAGGAAACTTCTAGCTACTGTAAAAGGATCCCCATTCCCTCACAGGGAGGCAATCTCTCTCTCTCTCTCTCTCTTGTTTCTCTTTCTCTCTCTCTCTCTCTTTCTCTCTTCTCTCCCTCTCTCTCTCTCTCTCTCACACACACACACACACACAGAGAGCTCTCTGTGTTTTTGACATAATATCTATTCTTTATTGTAATTTTTATATCTATTCTGATCTGGTATTTCTACACCTATGTCTTGGGCATATGTCCAGCAGGACAGACACCAGGAACCTGAGGCCACACACAGCTCAGAATGCCCCCCTACCCTCGACCCTCCTGTAGCCATGTTGGAACCTGAAAAGCCAATCTTGCTGGGATATAGAAGGGAGAGGCTGTGTGTGTGTGTGTGTGTGTGTGTGGTGTGTGTGTAGTGTGTGTGCATGTGCGAGTTTATGCTGCGACTAGAGCATGACCACGAATGAAGTAGGAGTGTAATGGCTCCTCTCTCTGGGCCATTTTCACTATAAGTCTGAGTGTGTTCCTCTCTGGGACTGGTCAGGGATTCGCAACACATCTGTAAGTTGAAGGAAGTATCTCACTGAGATGGGACAGGACGGGAGACCCTGACTGGCTTAGTCCTTCTGAGGCTGCTGAATTGGGGAAGAATTCAAGATCAAAAAGCTGTCTGGCCCAGCCTCACTGAAGACTGCACTTGCTGTTGTCCCCAGAGGCAACTCTGGACACAGGAAATAGAACAATAGTGTGGGGGTGGGGGACAGGAACTCAGCGCTTCTCCGTGGGAAGATTAGAAAGTTCTGGAATGGCCACACAGCTATGCTAGTGACTCAGTGCTCCCCAAACCTATACCTCCAAACAATCATGATGGCCATGGGTATTGTCATGTAATATATTTTTCATTGCAATTTTTAAAAATGACTGGTTTGAAGGACAATTTTTTTTTCTTTTTCGGTAAAATATGGCATGACCATCCAGCATTAGGAGTCATGGAATCTGATCTCAGTCCTGACCTCCCCTTCCCCCTCCCCCTCCCCTCCCTCTCCCCCTCCCCCCTTCCCCTCCCCCTCCCCCTTCCCCTTCCCCTCCTGTGGACTTTGCTTCTGAGGACGCCTGGCAAGCTTTAGGGGCTCCCAAGAAACAGGAACTGCTTTTGTCCTGGGTCACAGGCTGGGCAGTTTTTACTGCTACCCAGTCATCTCGAAATTCATGCCCACACTCGGGCATTCAATACTTCCTAAGCAGTTCTGAGGCCAGGGGTCAGACTTCCAGTGACAGGTGATACTCAACCACGAACACAAGAGCCACATCTCAGCGTCTGGGTGTTCTGGGGTTTTCTCTCCTCTGCCTCCATGGGGCAGCTGCCTTATCCACTTGTGTCTTTACAGGATCTGTCTGTGCCCATCCTGGAGCCCATAGGGGTGTGGCTTAGTCAGGGAACACGGTCACTGGGTATCTCTGTCCACCTTGCCAAATGGGACCCCGCCTTGGCACAGCTACCTGGAAGGGGGAGGTTCTGGTCAGAATGGGGCTCTCCCCTGAGTGCCTCTCTCCATATCTGCCATCTACTCATCTCTGATACTGAGGGACAGGGTCTCTTCAGGCCTACAGTAAGGGTGATGTAGAGCAGCCTACAGCTGGGTTTGGGTGTTGACTGACACCCGTTCACTCCCTCACTGGCTGGCTCTATTACTGCACGCCTGGACTAGCCTCTGGCAGGTGTCCAACAGCAGATTAGCAGGAGGACCTGACAGACGAGGAAGGCATGGTCAAGCCAGCCCTGATACACTGTTGAGTGACTGGATGTGCACAGATTCTACATGTCCAGGCTTTGGAGTTGCAGAGGTGGGGGGAGGGGAGCTAATAGAACCTTGGGAACTAGCAGGCTAAGGTGTCCCCTTACCTGGCATTTTGGAGATCCTTGCTTTGAGGTAGCTGCATGGGAATAGGGGACACAGTGACAGTACTGTGGAGTCATTTTGCCACTGGCTTTCTGGGGAGTGACTACAGGACTTGTAGATGGCTTTCGGTGTCAATGCAGACATCTTGGTTTGGCTTGTGGAATCCCAGAACATCAGACATGGGACGTCTCCTTAGAGCTACCATCTGGATTCTCTCTGGAGAATTCCTCTTATTGCCTGGAGATGGAGAAACTGAGGCATGCGCAGACTGCCCTAATAGATCCCAGAGGTCTCTTAATCAAGCTTTCTGGCTCTGAATACAGACAGATGGGGCGCTGTACATCCTCTGGCAGGCAGGGAGGCAGCAGCTGGTTTCCCTCTGAGGTGAACTTTGTAGCAGGGCTGTATACAATCTAGAGCCCTGCAATTCAAAGGCACTTCTTGGAGCATGCCTAGAGAAGCTTCCAGAAGCTTGTTCCTGAGATTGGGCCTTCCAAAATGGGGCTGGAGTTTCTGGGCTGTCTCTGGCAGCTGTGGTCTGTGTTTCACAACAGAAAAGCAAGCGTGTGGTCTAAGTTCAACACTCGGGGCAAAGATTCCTGCCTGTCTGTCGTGAGCCATAGACAGATGTACTCAGGCCTGGCTGCCAACAGAAGAGAAGTTGGCCTCTCCTTGCTTGGGCTCAGGGTCTACACTGTGCTTTATTCAGGAAGGCTGCAGGACAAAGATAGGTCAACTTCAATATAGCAAGGACAAGGGGAATTACAACGGGGAGCTTGTGGGATGCTGGAGGAAGCATCAACAGTGGAGACACCAGAGTAGGGATCTGTGATGAAGGTGGGTCATGGAACGCAGACATCCAAGGTGGGTAGGGGTTACTCATCTCTTGAGGGTCTTATTCTGAGGCCAGGACACTCCTTAAGCCAACCCAGCAAAGGTCTTTGCCAGATTCTATGCCAGGAGGGCACATGCAGAGACGCTCAAGGTCCAGGCTTACTTAGGAAGACAGCTCAGAGCCTGCACTGTCGCAACACTGTCAAGCCAAGCCACTCGGTTACAGTGTAAAGCCAACAAATGCTCTGGAGACCTGTGTCTACTGCTAAAAAGGAGGCATGAAGACACAGAACAGAGACACTAGAAAGGGGGTAGGAGACATTACCTGTGTCTGTAGAGCCTCTCCAGAGAGAAACAATTGCAAGCTGTCATGGTGTGGGGCATACCTAGGTGATACCTTGCTACAACACCTCCTATCCCCACAAGAACATAGATCAACTAAAGAGACTCAGAACCAGGCATGAGAACCTCTTTCTGATTCGTTGGTCAGGGAGAGTCTAAGATGCTTCCAAGAACAATACAGGCTATGGCTGATGCCTCCCAGAGGTTGAAGGTAAGTCCTGAGAATATACTGAGAACATCATGCATTTTGGACGCAGGACTTGGAGGATCCAAGTCAGATCTATAATGCTCTCCTAGAAGCAGAACATGTTACTATGGGAGGAGACAACCAACAGTCCTAGGTAGCTATGGTGCCTATAGACCACAGCAATGGCCAGCATGGTAAGCATACAACAGTGGTACTCATATCCTGGTAGTAACCAATAGCTCTCTAGTCAGACTTAAGGCTCGCTCAACTACAGAAAATCATGCCTGGTGCTGGAAACCTAATCCAGCTACCTGGGGCTGGGGAGGTCATGGATCATAGAGAAGAAGCTACTGCCCACTTTATTCGACCAACATAATTCCTAACGGCATTTTAAATACTCACCCTTATAACCACAGGTAAGTGTAGCTGTTACCCCTCATCAAAGATGCTTCTCTTCGCTAGAGATGGAGCCCATTACCAAAACCCACAACTGATCGAAACTGAGCAGAGTTTGACTATTGATGCGGTGCCCAACCTTAATGGATACGTCTGCAGCATAACTCTTGCATCTAAGATTAGGGACTGTGGTGGTTTGTATGTGCTTGGCCCAGAAAGTGGCATTATTTAGAGGTGTGGCCTTGGAGTGGGTGTGGCTCTGTTGGAGTAGGTGTGTCACTGTGGGCGTGGGCTTTAAGACCCTCATCCTATCTGCCTGGAAGCCAGTCTTCTCCTCACAGCCTTCAGATGAAGATGTAGAACTCTTAGCTCCTCCTGCACCATGCCTGCCTGGACGCTGCCATGTTCCCACCTTTATGGACTGGATCTCTGAACCTGTAAGCCAGCCCCAGTGAAATGTTGTCCTTATGAGAGTTGCCTTGGTCATGGTGTCTGCTCACAGCAGTAAAACCTTAACTGTGACTGAAGAGGGGCAGAAAGATTGTAAGAGACAGATGACCAGGGAATCTGTTGTGAGACTGTGTCTTCTAGAACTGACAAGGAAACTTCCCTCATGATACATCAACAACACAGCCACCTAAACAAGTCCTGAACTAGGATGACGCCAGTAGACATGCTAATGTCGAAGGGAGAGATCTCCCAGCCCTAGGTAGAGAACCACAGGCAGCTAACAAATACTGAGAGTTGGGGGAATTCATCTTCCCCAGGGATTATCCCCTTGAGTGGCTGTTTAATACCAACTGGCCATCCCTAACCTCCTGTACATACAAGCAATACTAGATGAACTTAGCAGGTTGTATTTACATACACACACACACACATGCACGCACGCACAAGTGTGTAACAACAACAAAGAAAACAAGGCCATGAATTCGAGGAGAGGGAATATGGGAGAGGTGGAAAGGGAGAAATGATACAATTCTATTTTTATTTATTTTTTATTGTTTTGGTTTTTCAAGACAGGGTTTCTCTGTGTAGCCCTGGCTGTCCTGGAACTCACTCTGTAGACCAGGCTGGCCTCGAACTCAGAAATCCACCTGCCTCTGCCTCCCAAGTGCTGGGATTAAAGGCGTGTGCCACTACTGCCCGGCTTGATACAATTCTATTTTAATTTCAAATTTAAGAAACTAAAAAAGAGGAAGTAGGGTGGCAACAACCACCTAGGTCTAAGTCACAGGGTACCCCCAAGTTCTGAGCAAACACTCCAAGAGAACCGCACCATCCCGAAGTCCAGAGTGAAGAGCAGGTGGTAGCCATTAGTGAGTAGAGCCCCCTGAGGTCCCACTCCTGTGGATCCAAAGTCCAAACGACAGACATTCTAGGAAATGTCCCTGCTTCCCTGACTAATAATAATAACGTATTATTACATATTACATAAGGAAATGGGGAAGGATCTCTGTTAAAGCCAGTTGACCTCTGTTACACGGTGGGCCATGTTTGCCTGGGCCATGGAAAGAGAGGACTTAGAGTAGTGGAGACTTGTTGTAATGAGCTCTTCGGATCCCTGGGGAGGCTTCGGGGTATTCTTGTCTAGATCCAGGCCTGAAGGCCCAGAGGGAGGATCCCACTCTGACTTGCCATCTCGTGCTGTGACTGACGCCCATGTGTAGGTGGCTCTA
The DNA here is from genome assembly GCA_021653895.1 of Mastomys natalensis. Classification (NCBI taxonomy): domain Eukaryota; kingdom Metazoa; phylum Chordata; class Mammalia; order Rodentia; family Muridae; genus Mastomys; species Mastomys natalensis. The sequence continues at coordinate 90,206 of JAJTUV010000555.1, forward strand.
TCCTCCAGTACGGTTGCTGGAGGAGCTTATGTCCCTGCTTGGAACTTCTTCATTTCTCAGAAAATACCCAGAGGAGAAAGTCTTCAAGGCCAGATGTCCTTTTCAACTCCGCCTTGGCTGAGGAAGTTGCATGGGAACCTTGAGGGAGGCGGCAGAAATGGCTGCCACCTCAATGGCACTTTGGGGGACACTGGGTAATGTACATCACCAAAAGCAGGCGAGCTGTCACCGTGCATTCTCTGGGACGCTAAGATGAGTACCATCTGCTTTCTCTTCTGATCAATTTTCAGTAAATTGGTTATATATCTTTACAATAGCAACTTAATGTTGAACATGGGTAGGGATCGAGGACTTAAGGCAGAGTTGGGGCAGGCCATCTTTCCCTCCCTCAGAGGCAGCTGGGGTCTCTGGAGGATAGGAGTGAGCCATGCCCTGTCTGCTGAGCTGCAGAAACTCCTAGCTCCAAAACACACACCCTACTGTCATTCCAAGACATCTCAGCTTCCTAGGAAGGTCAAGGTAGGGCTAGAAGCCCCTCTTGGAAAGATGTGTGGGGTTGAGGCTCCACCGGGAGTGCAGGGAAGAGGTCTGCTAGACCATCTGGCCACCCTCAATGGAGCTGGTGGGATGCAGGCAGGGCAGGGACAAAGTGAAGTTTTGGTGCACCAACATGGACTGTCCCCTTGGTTAAAAGACGTATTATGAGTATTAACATCACTGTTAGCGTGTCAGGAGCTCTGAATAGTTTGGAGGCAGAGTTACGGTTTCTTCTTAGCAGTTTCAGAGAAAGGAGAGGTTCTGTACAAAGGATGAGTGGCTCATAGGGCATGCTTGTAGGCAGATGTCTGAGCTGCACAAAGCTGCGAGGCAGCATCTTGCATTTGGGGGATGGAATGCGACTTGAGAATGTAGAGGGGGGAGGGGGCCCACTTAGTTATGTCTATTGTTAGTATTCTGTCTAAACTCCACCTCCACAGTTGTCTGGCCACACCCAGGTATGCTCCTCCCCACAGCTACCTGGCAACAGCCAGGTAGGCCTGCCCACTTTAAAAGGGGCTGCTTGCCCCTCCCCCTCTCTCTTGCTCTCTTACTCCCTTGCCTATAACTTCTCTCTCTGGCCCCCTTCCCCCTTCCCTTCCCCTCTCTCCATGTGGTCATGGCGGGCCTTTACCTCTCTCTCTCTCTCTCTCTCTCTCTCTCTCTCTCTCTCTGCCATCTTCTCCCGTTTCTCTCCCCACCTTTGCCCTCCGCCCCAAATAAACCCCCTCCCTTCATGGAACCGTCTGGTCTGGTGTTGTCTGTCTAAGCTACAGCGCTGAAATCTAACATCTATCCTATGGAGGCTGTCACCCATAGGCCCCAATAGCTTGGAGTCTGGTAGCTTAGGACCTGCATTCAGAATCAGCTAAGAGAGAGAAGCGGGCAGGGTTGCCCATGGGTGTGACCTGGGCAGTCTCTTGCCTGAGTTCTGATTGCTTCAGATGCCCAGAGAAGGCCCTGGGAGTTTGGGAGTGGGAGATTCTGGCCTTGCCCTGAGTTTGGTGTTGTTCAAGTTTGGTAGGTCACTGGGACAGGGAACCCTTAAGAGGAAGACAGTCTGTCCTGGGGAGAAAGCCAGGCCTAGGGTAGGAGACACATGTCCTTTCAGACTCCTCTTCCTTCCACGTCAGGGAGACAAGCTTCCCCACCTGGGAGATGATGTGGGAGCCATGGACCAGGGAGGATGCCACACTCTCTGTCTTCTCCAGGAGCCATGCAGACTCTGACTGCAGCTCCAATACAGCAGTGCAGAGATCAGGCTGTGCCCTGCTCAAAGCCACTGCCCAATGAATAACTTTCAGGCTACTGTCCCTCCCGGAAGAGCCAATGTGACTGTGACTGCAGAAGACGGATGGCTGTAGTTTGCTGGATACAAAGATGTGACCTGTTCATCACCTGTGAGGCAAAACTCAAATGGTACCACTGAGGGTGGCCAGATGGCTCAGTCCTTAAGACCGCTTGCTGTACAAACGCAACGGATCCATGTCAAAGCCAGCTGTGGCAGTGTGCACCTGTAATCTCAGTGCTTGGGGAGAGGCAGAGATGGGTCCTAGGGTGGGCTAGTTAGCCTGTCTAGCACAGTTGATAAGTAACTGGTTTAGAGACCCTGTCTCAAAAACTAAGGCAGAGAGCAGTTATTGAAGAAGACACCTGATCCTGACCTCTGGCCTTCACAGGCATCCATACCTAAACATGTGTAAGTATGCATGCACAGGTGCACATACACAAAGTACCACCTACAAACTTATAAATGCAGGTCGGGAACAGATAAACACATGGCTGACCTAAAAACCTATGAGGAGGAAGGTACCAATGTTTCCACCCCGATCCCAGGAGGACCCAACACTGTGAAGGAGATGGTATAGCAAAGAACTGATAAGTAGAACTTCCTAACTGTCCCTGGGGCTTCAGCTCAGTCTGGTCCTCACTGTTGGTCACAGCCTACTCACACTGCCTCTCTCCATGTATTTTGGAGACATGTGTTTTGCCTGCATGTATGTCTGTGCACCACATGCATGCCTTGTCCTCAGAGGACGGGAGAGGCTATCAGATCCCCTGGGGCTGGAGTTTTGGATGTTTTGTTAGCAGGGAAGTGAACCCAGGTCCTGTGGAAGAGCAGCCCAGTTTTCTTAACCACAGAGCCATCTCTCCAGCTCTCTATCCATCCGTCTGGCCACCAGATCTGGTCCTGTACCCTGCCTCCAAGGCTCAGTTCACCCCCACGATCCTGTGGCTGCTCCCCTCACAGGGAGTGCTACTATGTTTAACTAGCATGGTTCTTCCTATCTGCCTCTGCCTCCCTGTGGCCTCTGGAAGCCCCCGAAGTCAGCTGCTGCCGCTTTGGCCCTTTGTAGCCGTTCTTTGATCCACGCATCTGTATGTAGATAGAATCACTGTACGATGTGTAACTGGGATCTAAACGTTAATAGTCGTGATCAACATTGCAATGAATCTGTTTGTCAACCGCCATCAAAGGCAACCGGGTCTAATGCGCAAAACCGCAGCTAATGAAGTCATCTGGTTTGCACATTTATTTGTTTTTTTGATAAATTCTGACATTGCTCAAAGACACAAATGTGTCTCTGGAATAGCTAGTCCTAATATGGGATCTGGTCCACATGCTCTGCTTACTTGCTGTCTGCTGTCTCTTTCTCTCTCTCTCTCTGGTGACTCATTTGATAAAGAACTAGTCTTTCACTCTTGTCCTCAATAAAAAAAGAGCCCCTGGCTGGGAATCCCCTGAAAAGATCAACTTCCTCTCCAGACAGCGTGGTGACTGTGGCTGTCTCCAGGTCACCTGCTCTGTGGTGGGGTAGCACCTGTCCTGTGCTTCTTGATCAGGTGAGGGATTGGGAACAATGCCCCCAAAAGCATAGGACTTGGTCCTGCACACCACTATCCAAGTGTCCCAGCAAAGTCACATCCACTGGCCTTCCCACAGATGCGCACCCTGCTACCCCACTGCAAAGGCTACTGGGAGAGTGACTTCCAGTCTCAGGAGCACTTTGTTTTCCTGTCCATGATCTATCACTGATGGCCCTGTCACCAGTGTCATCCAACAGGTAATGCTGAAGCCTCCTAGACTTCCTGTGGTAGTCAGTCTCACTTTCTCCAGAACTGTGGGTGGGATGAAGATGGGGCGCCTGCCTCCCTTGCTAACTTACCTCAGATCCCCTAAGGGATCAGTCCTGGACAATCTAACTTGTCCCCTCCTTCCTGCTTCCTTCTGCATGGCCATCTTTCATCTGTAATCCTATCATGTGCAGGAATCTCTCTCTTCTACTGACTTCTGAAGAGCGGATATAGAACAGCCAGTAGATCCATCACCCTGCCTGAGATTGAGGCTCATATGAGAGAATCCCATGGCCACCTGGGGACCTCACACTGATAGCTCAGGGACAGTGATATCCTTAGGAAGTACCAAGCCTTTCCTGAACACGCCCATATCTCTGGCTTCCCATTTGCCTCATAGGAATACCTCAGAAGAGACAAACTGAAGCAAGCCAAGCCATGCCCAATGTGTGTAGACCTGGTCAGGAGACCTGGCACCCTGATTGGTAGGGATGCAATAAATACTATGGCCCTACTGTGTGTGCTTTTACTACAGTGGCATAGCAAATTAACTCAAAGCCTTAATCCAGACAAATTCACAGTTTCCCATGTCATTTGTCAGCTCAAACAGGTTCAATGGTATCTCCCACGCTCTGTCTGGAGTCCTGGGGCACCCACGGAGGCCTGAGCACAGACTTTCTGTGACAGACCTCTGGAACTTCCTGTTTGGGGCCATGTCAGAAACACCAAAAGATGCTTAATGTGAAATACTTTAGAACTTCTGCTATTTGGCTCAAACCAGGAAGTTCAGAGATGCATGACACAAGACAGAAAATTCTAAAAGAATGGTTTTTTTTTGGTTTTTTTTTTTTTTTAAGCGCCTAAAAGATACCATGGTTTGAAGGCAACTCCATGAATTCCTTTCTTGATCAGGGATGCTAGCAGAGCCAAGAGCTAAGGGCACACATGGTTGCACAAGGTCTCAAGGAAGCCGCAAGCAGAGCTGAGGGGGCCAGTGACGCACTGTGTGGTGCTTTCCTTCAGGAAGTGCTGGCCCTGTCACTAGGGCTTAACCCAAGTCAGCTGTGGAGAGTTGTTATGTCATCTGGTGAATCTCAGTGATAGAGACACATAACCTAAGGGCTCTAGTGGCTCCTGAGAAACGAAAGTTAAGGACACAAACCAGCACCAAGGGGTTCTTAGCAGTGATCCTGTGAAATATCCTGAACCACTGTCCTGTCCACAGAGTCCAGGAATAAAGGGTAACAGGCAGAGGGGACCCAGCAGTGACAATCCAGGCACTGGCAGTAGATATAGATGGGACCCTAGCTGAGGTCTCTCCTGTGAGCCATTATGTCTTTGATGTGCACCCCCCTCTGTGCCTCAGTTTACCCCTGTAAATGGGCTCATCTGTGTCCTCACAGAGTTCCTGTTAGAGGCTTCATGTCAAACTCTGTGAATGGGAACTTCTCTAAATGTGGCTAAAGTTAGATTATTTAGCCAGGCAGTGGTGGCGCATGCCTTTGATCCCAGCACTCGGGAGGCAGAGGGAGGCAGATCATGGAGTTAGAGGCCAGCCTGGTCTACGGAGTGATTTCCAGACAGCCAGGGCTGCACAGAGAAACCCTGTCTTGAGAAAACAAATATAAAATGGTGGTGGTGATGGTAGCAGTAATAAAATTAGATTATTTTATTAGACTAGGGTCTTCTAAGAGGGGAAAGGTGGATATGAAGGAGGCCAAGAGGAGACAGATGTCGAGGACGAGGTAATGATGATGAAGAGCTGGGAGGGACGAGGAGGAGCTGGAGAGGACGAGGAGGAGCTGGAGAGGACGAGGAGGAGCTGGGGAGGATGAGGAGGAGCTGGGGAGGATGAGGAGGAGCTGGGGAGGACGAGGAGGAGCTGGAGAGGACGAGGAGGAGCTGGGGAGGACGAGGAGGAGCTGGAGAGGACGAGGAGGAGCTGGAGAGGACGAGGAGGAGCTGGGGAGGACGAGGAGGAGCTGGGGAGGACGAGGAGGAGCTGGAGAGGACGAGGAGGAGCTGGAGAGGACGAGGAGGAGCTGGGGAGGATGAGGAGGAGCTGGAGAGGACGAGGAGCAGGTGGAGAGGACGAGGAGGAGCTGGAGAGGACGAGGAGGAGCTGGAGAGGACGAGGAGGAGCTGGAGAGGACGAGGAGGAGCTGGGGAGGACGAGGAGGAGCTGGAGAGGACGAGGAGGAGCTGGGGGACGAGGAGGAGCTGGAGAGGACGAGGAGGAGCTGGAGAGGACGAGGAGGAGCTGGGGAGGACGAGGAGGAGCTGGAGAGGACGAGGAGGAGCTGGAGAGGAGAGGAGGAGCTGGGGAGGATGAGGAGGAGCTGGGGAGGACGAGGAGGAGCTGGGAGGATGAGGAGGAGCTGGGGAGGACGGAGAGGAGCTGGACGAGGAGGAGCTGGGGAGGACAAGGAGGAGCTGGAGAGGACGAGGAGGAGCTGGAGGACGAGGAGGAGCTGGAGAGGATGAGGAGGAGCTGGGGAGGACGAGGAGGAGCTGGGGAGGATGAGGAGGAGCTGGGAGGACGAGGAGGAGCTGGACGAGGAGGAGCTGGGGAGGACAAGGAGGAGCTGGAGAGGATGAGGAGGAGCTGGACGAGGAGGAGCTGGGGAGGACGAGGAGGAGCTGGAGAGGAATGAGGAGGAGCTGGGGAGGACGAGGAGGAGCTGGAGAGGACGAGGAGGAGCTGGGGAGGACGAGGAGGAGCTGGGGAGGACGAGGAGGAGCTGGAGAGGATGAGGAGGAGCTGGAGAGGATGAGGAGGAGCTGGGGAGGACGAGGAGGAGCTGGAGAGGACGAGGAGGAGCTGGAGAGGACGAGGAGGAGCTGGGAGGACAAGGAGGAGCTGGGGAGGACGAGGAGGAGCTGGAGAGGATGAGGAGGAGCTGGAGAGGATGAGGAGGAGCTGGGGAGGATGAGGAGGAGCTGAAGAGGATGAGGAGGAGCTGGGGAGGACGAGGAGGAGCTGGACGAGGAGGAGCTGGGGAGGACAAGGAGGAGCTGGAGAGGATGAGGAGGAGCTGGACGAGGAGGAGCTGGGGAGGACGAGGAGGAGCTGGAGAGGATGAGGAGGAGCTGGAGAGGATGAGGAGGAGCTGGAGAGGATGAGGAGGAGCTGGAGAGGATGAGGAGGAACTGGGGAGGACGAGGAGGAGCTGGAGAGGATGAGGAGGAGCTGGGGAGGACGAGGAGGAGCTGGGGAGGATGAGGAGGAGCTGGGGAGGACGAGGAGGAGCTGGACGAGGAGGAGCTGGGGAGGACAAGGAGGAGCTGGAGAGGACGAGGAGGAGCTGGAGAGGACGAGAGGAGCTGGGGAGGACGAGGAGGAGCTGGAGAGGACAAGGAGGAGCTGGAGAGGACGAGGAGGAGCTGGGGAGGACAAGGAGGAGCTGGGGAGGACGAGGAGGAGCTGGAGAGGATGAGGAGGAGCTGGAGAGGATGAGGAGGAGCTGGGGAGGACGAGGAGGAGCTGGAGAGGATGAGGAGGAGCTGGGGAGGACGAGGAGGAGCTGGAGAGGACAAGGAGGAGCTGGAGAGGATGAGGAGGAGCTGGAGAGGATGAGGAGGAGCTGGGGAGGATGAGGAGGAGCTGGAGAGGATGAGGAGGAGCTGGGGAGGATGAGGAGGAGCTGGGGAGGATGAGGAGGAGCTGGGGAGGATGAGGAGGAGCTGGGGAGGATGAGGAGGAGCTGGGGAGGATGAGGAGGAGCTGGAGAGGATGAGGAGGAGCTGGGGAGGACGAGGAGGAGCTGGGGAGGATGAAGAAAAAATACAGATATGGTGAGAGAGACATCATGAAGCAGAGGTCCTGAGAAAACAGAGGCCACATGGAGATTTAGATCATCACAAGAGAGACTATGAGAGAGAGAGACCATGAGGAGACAGGCCATGAGCTGGAGGCCATGAGGAGATGAGGGAAGTCATCAGGAGATGAGAGACCACGAGGGAATGGAGGCCACAGTCTGGACAATGCTGTGCCACACGAATGGATACCCAAGATGCCCTGGGAAAGCCTAGGACGGCTCCTCCGCAGAGCCTTGGAATGAGCTAGCTCTTTGACATTTCATTTAGGAAGATCAGTCCGTAATATTCTAGGACTGTATAATGTCAACATGCTCATTTTTGTTGTGATTCATCCTTGAGTGACTAAATCCATCTGCTGCCCATGAGCAGCGTGGGACTGACAGATTCCAGGGAGCCTAAAGGATCAGATAAGAATATGAGCTAAGTCTGAGGAGCATCCAAGGGACCAAGCAAGGATAGACCTGGCAGCTGGGGTAGAGGCGCTAAGAGCTGGCCCAGAGGGTCCCAGATTGGGAATCCGTCCTCCATACCTTCATGTAACATGCCCACGTCACTTGCATCAGGAGCCAACACTGGGCTTTGAAGCTGGCAAAGGGACAGACAGGGTACGCCATTTCTAGAGTAAGCAGTGCTCATGTGTGGTTTGGCTTGACCGTCATAGAAATCTAGAAGTGGGTTCTGTGGTTGATAAGCGGTCCCTGGACTCTACTTTCAACAAGGACTCATACTCATGTCTGGACAACAGCTCACATGAGTCAGACACACACCCCCCCTTCTACATGAAAACAAAAAGAACCAGTGCTGTGTGGTAGATTCTCTGTGGGAATACGCCACAGGCAAACGGTACTCCGGTGGAGACATGCCATCGCCTGCAAAGGTTGCTCACGCCGCCACACCAACTTGCTTCATCTTAGGCCAGGAGAGGCCTCTGGGGCAGAAGCCTCATCCTCCACTTCCCGGAGTCCCAGGACACAGAACAGCAGGTCCTTAGTCACCCCAAGAGCAGCTGTTAACTCCCTGTCAACCTCTGGTTCTCCTGCCTTCTCAGTGCACGGTAGTGGTGAGAGGCTTGTTAGATCCCGGCTGCTCCTGCTACCAAGACAGCACTCAATCCATGCTAAGCTCAGAGGGGATGCTCTCTCGCACTCCTGTTCCCACCCACCCCCTGCTATCCCTCGCAGGAGCTGCGCAGCCTCTTCAAGTGTCCCTCCCCACCCCGGGTAGTCCTGGCTCTCTTATAGTCACACTTTGTTCCAGGCTCATGGTTCCCACTGCTGAGCAACAGACACAGGGTTCCTGGGACAGGAGACAGTCTCACCTGCCCATATTGTCTGCCATATCCCGTCCTATGGCCCACCTAAGATCATACAGACATTCTACTTATATTCCAAAAGCCAGTCAGTCACCCCTGTTTCCATGACCATAGTGCCTGTGATGTGGAGGTGACATGCCTGATGACCTTGGGTAGTAAGATGTCTTTTCTATGTTTTGTCATCTTCTTCTTCTTCTTCTTCTTCTTCTTCTTCTTCTTCTTCTTCTTCTTCTCCTTCTCTCTCCTCCCTTCCTTCCCCTCCTCCTCCTCCTTCCCTCTCCTCCTCCTCCTCTCCTCCTCCTCTTCCTCCTCTCCTCCTCCTCCTCCTCCTTCTTCCTCTTCCTCCTCCTCCCCTCCTCCTCCCCTTCCTCTTCTTTCTTCCTCTTCCTCCTCCTTTCCCTCTTCCTCCTACTCTCCTCTTCTCCCTCCTTCTCTTCTTCCTCTTCCTCTTCTTCCTCCTCCTTTCCCTCCTCCTCCTCTTCCTCTTCTTCCTCCTCTTCCTCCTCCTCCTCTTGAGACACAGTATTTGTTGGGTTTGGGAAGCTGAGAAAACTCACTTCAGAATTTCAGAAGCTTACAGTTGAAAGCTTTGTTTTGTAAGCGCTCAGGGAGGCTGCAGGGACTGTACAATATTCCAAGGATGAGAACACAAATTGGGTAGGGGGGGAAGCTATGGGAAGCTTCAGTGTTATCCAATTGTATTCGACATTATAGGTTAAACAAGGGAGCACCTGTTAGAGACTGGGCTGTATCCAGGGCACCTGGCTTCAAGGTCCTTAATTCAGCTTAATGCAGCCAGGTTCCCTGCTGGACTCTGGTGGAAATTTTAGAATCATAAGGGAACATAGGAGTGGGCAAGCTGTATGTAGTCAATTAGGGTCATAACAGGCAATGGTCATATATTTTTATAATTTATACACCTTTGTTTGGGTAGCAGCAATTTCTATATTCCTTACTGGTTAACAGACAAGTTAAGGAGACATTTGGAGACATGGGATAGGAGTTCCTTCCTAGGCCTGGGAGCATAAACTTGTTTGACCCTGCCAGCAAGATGGAGACGTTGTCCTTGAGATGCTGGACTCAGACACCTGTCTCCTTACAAATTGTCCCAGTTGTCTGCATTCAGACAACAGCTTACAACAGAAGCTGTTCAACTATAGGAAAGCCCCCAGTTTCCCTAGGGCCTGGGATCTTGAATTTAGTTCAGTATTTAGAATAAGTTTCTTTGGCTTGGCCCTGTGTATCCCTGATGATCCTGGAGCTCACTCTGTAGACCAGGCTGGCTTTGAACTTACAAAGATCTGCCTTCCTCTGCCTCCCGAGTGCTGGAATTAAAAGTGTGGGCACCACCACCTGGGTGCTGTGTGTCTTAGTTTGTTTTCTCTTGCTGTGATAAACATCACATCCAATTAACTAGGTATCAAAGGGTTACCCTTATCTAACACTTAAGTAAGGGTTCCTCACTGAGAGGTGTCAGGGCAGGAACTGAAGCAGAGACCATGGAGGGGTGCTGCTTACTTGCTTGCTCCCAGGCTCTTGCTTGGCTACTTTCTTACAGAGCCCAGAACCGCCTCCCTGGAGGTAGTACTACTGACGGGGGGCTGCTGGGTCCTCTGACATCAATTAGCAAGCCAGAAAATGCCCACAGACATGCCTACAGGTCAAGCTGATGGAAGCAATTCCTCAATTGAGGCTCCCTCTTCCCAGGTGTGTCAAGTTGACAACCACGATTAGCCAGCAATCCTGGTTCACCCAAGGATGGTACCCAAAAGGTGTGTGTTTTCAGGTGCTCATCGGATGCTCGCCGCCCAATCTTCTCCTGCCCCTCCAATATCACACATGAAAGTGGCAATCACCCAGGACACTACCTTCTCTGGCTGCTGGGTTCTAACTCTGCTATGAGAGTTATAGCCCTGGGCACTGGGAGAACTGGTCTGCTCTGACTGGGAAGTTGTTTCTAGGAGGTACAGCCTTCGCCGAGGCCTTCCTCAGCAGCAGACTCCTGTTCTGTCTTGCTTCCCCACCCCACTCAATGCATACAGCAGAACACAGAGAATTTCCCACTTGCTTCTGTAACCAACACGCTCTGGTCTGGGTCTCACAACAGCCGTGACCCCTAGACGCTGTCTCAAACATCCCCTAACCTCATGCCAGCAGCCTGCCCCCTCTCTCTTCCTGCTCATATACCGTGAGGTCCTGTGGTCCCTCAGTCCTCCTCAGGTCCTGCACAGGGTACTGGTCAATGCAGAAGTGGTCTCTACCCCATAACCCATCTTTATCCAGGAGCCCCCTTGCTGGCTTTTCTGGAGCTTCCTTCTCCTGACCCCTCCTCTTGTCCTCAGCACCCATGGGTGAGAGTGATGTATCAGTGGATAGCTGCCAGCGTATGCCCTGGCTCACCTGGGTACCTTAAGTCCCCAGAGTTCTGCCCAGCCTGATGCCAGCGGACACTTTGCATGGGGCATCTGGAATAAACACCCAGCTGTCTGGTCAGCTGCAGCACCCGCTCAATCATCCCCCCAGATGCAGCAGCTTCAGGCAGGCTGAAGGTCACATGCTGTGCTATGCTGGGACCCAAGGCACAGATCTAGAATCAGGAGAGTGAAGGAAGCCCGTGGGCTTCCTGTCTAGGTTGCCTCCTGATGTCTAATGTACTCCTCCCAAACTTGGCCTCAAGTACCCTTCCTCTGTTCATGATGCTACACGCCACTGAGGGGCTGACTTGCTCCAGCCACCAAGGCTATGCAGTCAGTCTGTGGCAATGGTACCCAGCTGCCTAAGCTCACAGTGGAGCCTTGATGTCCCCATGCCTTGTCTCTAAAGCAATCAGCAGGTCACAGGGTCATAGTGAGAATGAAGGAGAATGAAGACATGGCTGGGACTGCCTAGGGAGACTGAGGCTCTGCTCCACCCTACAGGAGTCTCCTCCCTTGACTTCCTTCCCCTCTGCTCCCCAGGGATGATGAACCCAGGAGAACAGCACAGATCTGGGGTTCCTCCCTGGGAGACATCAGAGCCCAAGGGGGGAGGCCTCCATTCTGTAGCCCTGAGGCAGTTCCAAGCAGCAAAGGCCAGGGCCCCCATTTGAGAACTGACAGAATTAGTCTGGACTGAGCTCAGATTAAAGCAGCCTCAGAACAGAAGGCCTGCAGTGAGCCACATGGCATGCCAGGAGCTGAAGCCACAAAAACAGCTCTTGCTGTCCAGCCAGGCTCCAGGTGGGAATCAGCTAAGGGCCCAAAAAACGATAGAAAGAGAGGTTCAGCTAGGCAGACAAAACCATCTTCCTATGCTCATTAGCACAGCGCCTCCTGTAGTTGTATCCATGACCTCGGAGAGAGCCATCATCAGAGTAGGGGCGTATCAGGGATAAAGTAATCCTCCATGATGATAAAGGGTTAGGGGTAAGTCAGTTTCACCAAGATACAGCAATCCTTAGCACGTTAGAAGGATGCACACGTGTGTAACAGGGTCAAGCCACGAGGCAAAGCTAACAGAACCACATGGAGAAGCAGATATGTCTACGATTATAGCCAAGACTTCAGTGCCTCCCCAGCAGAAAGGAAGTCGTAAGGACAGTGCTGAAGTCAGCAATGCCATCGGCTGTAACGGACAGCTCTGTGCCTGGTGGTAGAGGAGCCCGGTGGTAGCAGAGTGTACATTTTTCTTTGGTTCTCAGGGAACAACCATGGGTACAAACCACGTTCTGGACCACAAACACCCCCGAAGGAATACAGACTGTATATCATATATCTTCAGATGACCACGATGGAATTAAATTCCATAGCTGGAAAATCCCCCAAACACTTGCAGATTAAACAACACACTTATAAATAACACATAGGTCAAAGAATCTGGAGAGAATTTTAAAAACATTTTGAACTAAGTGAAAATGAAAATGGAACTTAAGGACAATTGTGGGATGCAGGGAAAACTGGGGCAGGGGAAGGGGGTGTGTGTCTGTCCTGACTGTGGTGGGGGAGGGGATATCTGTCCTGGGATGTGCAGATCAGAGGAGACTGAACCTAAGCGACACCTCAGGATACCATATAAAGGAGAGTAAATTAAATCTAAAATGAGAGAAGGAAGGAAAGGAAAGGAAAGAAGGAAGAGAAGGAAGGAAGGAAGGAGGAGCGGGGAGGGAGGGAAAACAGAATCTATAAAGCCTAAAGCTGGCTCTCGGAAAAGATCAATGCCATCATTCAATTTCTAGGCAAGCTAAGAGCAGCACCAGGAATAGGAATGAGGACACAATGGACTGTGAACACTGCATCCACAACCGGCATAAAATACTCGAAATGGACCAACCTCTTGAAAGATACAACCTGCAAAACTCACACAGAAGAGGCAGGCTACAAAGGTTCCATCCATCCATCCATCCATCCATCCTATCAATCATTCATCCATCTGTCTGTGTATATATCCATCTAGGTATCCATTAATCCATTCACTCATTTGTGTATGTGTGCATATATGTTATTATCTAACATTCATCCATTTATCTATGTGTGTATCTATCTAGATATCCATCCATCCATCTAACCATCCATCCATCCACCCATCCATCTATCTATCTTGATATCCATCCATCTATCTATCTATCTATCTATCATCTATCTATCTATCTATCTATCTATCTATCTATCTACATATCTACCTATCTAGGTATCTATGTATCTGACTATGAAATTGAAGATAATATCAACCATCCAAAGCCGGGCAGTGGTGGCGCACACCTTTAATCCCAGCACTTGGGAGGCAGAGGCAGGTAGAGTTCTGAGTTTGAGGTCAGCCTGGTCTAGAGAGTGAGTTCCAGGACAGCCAGGACTACACAAAGAAACCCTGTCTCAAAAAAAAAAGAGAAACAAACAAACAAAAAACCCATCCAAACTGAAAGACCCAGCCCCGTAGGCCCAGAGGCTCACTGGTCAACCCTACACTTAGAGAGGACAAAATGCAATTTTCTACTATCTCTTTTTGAAGACAAAAGCAGAAGGAATGTGCCCTAGCTCATCTGTGAGGCCTGTGTTTCCCTAATACCAAAACCAGACAGACATTACAGAAGACAGAAACTGCAGACCATCTGCTCTCACGGAGAGATGGGAAAGGTCCTCAGTCAGTGTTAGCAAATACAAGTCAACAGTGGAGGAAAGGAATCACACATCAATGACCAAAGGAGACTGGCCAGAGGTGAACGGCTGCTCCAATGCCAGGAATCTGGGATATATCATCCACATCAGAGGTTAAAGAAGAAAGTCATATCGATATGAGTGTTAGAATAAAAAATATGCAGGGGGGTGTGTACTTTTGGCGGACACGTGCCAAAGTTCTCCCTAAGAACTTATGCCATGCAACAGATCTGGTGCAAAAGAGGTTTACTGGGGGGGAAGGGAGGGGAGTGGGGATTTGGGGGAGAGGCACACAAGTGGATTTGTTGACAGGCAGACAGAGGGGGAGGGGAGAGAGCGAAAGCAAGAGAGAGAGAGAAAGAGAGAGAGAGAGAGAGAGAGAGAGAGAAAGTGAGCGAGAGAGCGAGAGAGAGGAGAGCAAAAGAGAGCAGAGAGAGTGAGCAAGAGAAGTGTGTGTGGTGTGTGTGTGAGAGAGAGAGAGAGAGAGAAGGAGCGAGAGAGCAGAGGGAGAGCAAAGAGAGCGAGAGAGGTGAGCAAGAGAATGTGAGGAGAGAGAGAGAGAGGAGAGAGAACCAGGCGGTTGGTAATCCTTTTATCATCCTCAAACACCAGGTGCACCAGGCAGCGGGAAGCGGGGTGGGTGATGACGTAAGCAGTTGCTAGGTCCCTGAGAGCAGGCCGGTGGACTTGCCTGTACACTAACAATGAGTACTAGAGGAGAATTTTCCTTAACTCAGTAAAGACATCTGAAGAGCACAGACAGGTAACATCACTTAATGGTGAGAAACTAGACAGCGACACCCCTCTCATCGTTCCTCTTCAGCATCACACTGGACTTCTAGTCAGTGCAATAAGACAAGAAAAGGAAAAGAAGAGACAGATTGGGCACTCAGTAGATGAAATGCTTGTCTTTGTAGAAAACCAAGACACACTCACAAGCACACACACACATAAACACACATGTGCACACACATAAACACACTCTCACACATACACTCACAAGCACACACAAGCACACACCCCACACACACACACACACACACACACACTACCTTCTCCTGGAACCAATAAGCAACATAGGAAAGTTGCAGAATACAAAGTCAATGTCTTTCCTATAGGCCAACAACAAAGAGCTGCCGTTCAAAGGTCAAGAAGGCTGCTACAGTTTCATTATCAAGGTAAGGATCCTGCTGACACATCTGTGGACTTGGCACAGTTCCAGCTGGAACTCCAGCAAGTTATTATATAATGATCTCTTCCAAAGTGTGTACAGAAACATTTTATGAGTTGCCAAAGAAGGAAACCGAAACAGAAGGAGCAGCAGGACCTGACCTGGAACCATGCCTCGAGGTCTAGTTGAAACAGTGGTGGTGTGACTGCCAAAGACTGGGAGCCCTGGTAAAGCATTGGGAGACCCTGATAAATGCCAGCCAGCCTTGACAATGGGACGAGGCAACCGCAGGGAGGCAGCGGAGTCTTTCCAAAAGGGCTGTTTGTGTGGAAATCTACATTAGTTACTTCATTTTGTTTCTGGATATAACACTGTGACACCCTTTGAACTCAACTTTCCATTAATTTATTTACTCTACATCCGGAATGAAGCCCGCCCTCTCCCTACATTACTCCCTCCCTTATGAGAGAGTTTATTTTGGCTCATCAGTCCAGTACGCAGCCAGAGCAGGAGACGGGCTGGTCACTTTGCATCCACACTCATTAGGTGGAGAAAACAGGAAGTGGTCAGAGGCAATGATCCCTCAAAGCCCCCCCCCCCATATACTTCCTCCTGGAAGGTGGCATCTCCTAAAGGTTCTATAGTCTTCCCAAACACCATCACCAACTAGGGACCAAGTGTTCAAATACCTGAGACATATTTGAACGTTTCTCATTCAAATCACTACCTATGGGGCTGGAGAGATGAGGCTCAGTGGTTAAGAGCACTTGGCTGCTCTTCCAGAGGACCCAGGACTCAATTCCCAGCACCCACATGGCAGCTCACAACGGTCTGTAACTCCAGCTCCAGGCGATCTGACTCCCTCACACAGGCGTACATGGAGGCAAAACGCCAATGCACATAAAATAAAATAAAAAAATAAAAAAACCAAACCCCCACCAGGTACATGCAAAAAGAAAAAGAAAAAAAGAGAGACAAGAATATAACACAGGCTTGTCACCCTTTACATTAATTCAAATAGGATCACAAACCTAAATGTAAAATGCAAAACTTGGAAAGCCCCAGTTAATCACAGAAGATGAAAGCTAGATTTTTTTTTTTTGAGATGGTCTCATATAGTCCAGGCTAGCCTCCGGTTCACTATGTAACAGGTGATAACCTGAAATTTCTGATTCTCTTGACTGCCTCTGAGTGCTGGGATTTCAGGCACACAACCTGGGTAAGGCTTTGCCTCTCCTGTGGGGCTGAGGCTTTACCAGGTGCCCTTGTGTCACTCTCAGGACTCGCCCCCGGGGAGGGGCTTTCTGAGGACTCAGCGCTGGACCCTTTCCCTTTGAGTTCCGTTACCACCCTTTCTCGAGTATGGATCCATCACTCAACACCTCAACTCAAGAGGGTTGGCAAAGCTCCTTTTGGAGCCCAAATATGAGCGTTGATGAATGATTGATCAGAATGTCCAAAACCCTAGCGAATGTGGCTTTCCTCTTCAGGTGTTTACAGCCTGAGACTGCCCGCCTACAGAGACCTCCACCCAAGGCTAGCTAACCCTACCTGCTGTGCTGTACCTAATAAACATGATGAGGTCCCAGGCTGCTGTAGACACCCTCTATCAAAGTGTGCGCACCCACACTGGACCCCGACTTTACGTGCGTCTGTCCTTTCTTCCTTCCCTTACCACCCCTAATCAGGGTGCCAGGGCCGAGATGCAAGGGTCTCGAAAGGGGTAGAGGCAGAGAGGAAGAGGCAGGTGCTCAGGGTTCAGGGTGGCTGGGGCAGGTCGCGGGTAAGGATGAGAAAACACGGAGCAGGTGCTCCCCGTGGAGGCAGTGGGAGCCCCACTTACTAACTCAGCACACCCTCATCTTGAGATTTGCTGGCTTAGATGGAGCTGCCTGTGAAGTGGACCTGGGGTTCCCAGAAGAGCTTCTGAAGACCGTAAGGTGTAGGGGTGTAGTTGGCCTTGGTTTAGCTCTGGGAACATGCCGAAGGTTCCAAGGCTGGTCTGCTGTGCCCCCTGGTGGTGGTACCGAAAACTACAGCCTTGCTAACGGGTTGGGTGGATTTGACTCTAGGGACAGGACTTGCTCCAAGAATCTGGCTCTCAGGGTCACACCCTCTCACGCATCCCAGCTTGCTTCCTTTTTTGGTTGGTCTCTGACCCATTCCCTGACCTCTCTGTCCATATGTCCACTCGCACCTCCAGGCTCTCTGCCAATAAGCCCATACTAGCTCCACGGGGGCAGGGATGATGGTCTTGTCACATGGACTATGTCTGGCATACAGTGGGGACTCAATCATTTCTAGGCGTCAACAGCTAACCTCTTGCATCAGACCTCGCTGAGGGCTTCCTAACCACCCAAAAACATAGTCCAGCATAGTTCCATCTGGGCTCAGCTAAGCCAGACTGTGGTTATCGCCTGTCATGTTGGGACGGTTCAGGCCAACACCACAAGGATGTGATTTACACTGGTGACGCACTGGGCAAGCACAGTGTGCCAGTCACACTTGGTCACTTCTGTGGGAAGCCAGGGAAGATGTGCATGGCACAGCACGTGCAGCTGACAGCACTGACCTTCCCCCTGCGGTCTCTCCTGGCTTCACTTCCCTCTCAGCTATCTGTGGTGTGAGGCAGGCATGAGAAAGGACAACCCGGCAGCAGCCATTCCTAAACGGGTTCCACTCGTGCACCTTACACTCCTGTAACATCTAAGAACATCCAGGCGCATGGGAGGAGTGGGCCCTGTGGGGCGCTCAGAGGCCACTGTGCTGTTTCCTGCTGGGTGAGCAAGGGAACAAGCAGCTTCCGGTCTGCACGGGGAGGATGTGGTTTTGTGATGAGGTGGATGCTTCCTCCCCGGAAGCAAACCGGAGCATGCCCGCCCATCAGGCCCCAAGGAGAACAGGGGCTGGATAGAGAGCCCGTGGGTGCTGTTTACCAAACGAAGGATTTCTACGTCACCTGCCAAAGAAAAGGCACAGGTCGGGCAGTGAATCAACAGACACTCTGCCAAGGCCAGAGGGGGGAGGTGACTGATGCGAACTCAGCAGAGCTGGGCGGCCTGACAGGTTAACCTGAGGCTGAAGCAAAAACATCAGGCAGGGGGATGGGGAAGGTGTGCTGTCACAGCCGGCAGAGCCACACACGTCACAGGGCAGGAGCTGTCCCCTGGACGGCCTTGGGTGGACTGGAGCAGGCACTTTGTGTATGTGGGTGGGACTGCCCTGGCTCTGTGGTTCACTGTGGAAACTCACTTAAGTGAGGTTGGATACATACACAGGGCTTCAATAGATCCTCTGCTGAGGGAAGGGCAGACCTGGTCTTGGCCTCCCCACTTCAGTTAGGAGCGAGCTCTTCGGGTTCTCCAGAAGGGGGTTATCTAGCCAGTAGGTCAGGTACCATGTGTGCATGCTATACACAGGTCCTGGTAAGAGGCCTAGGGACCCAGAGCATCAAGTATCAGAGCCCCTGGAGAGATCAGTTTTTAGAAGCAGCAAGAGGCATTCTCTCCATGGCTTGCAGGCCAGTGTGTGTGTGTGTGTGTGTGTGTGTGTGTGTGTGTGTGTGCTGCGCGCGCGCGCCGCGCACGCCGCGTGCAGAGCTAAGCTACAGAGGCTTCGCTGCCTGGCCTAATCCTGTTTCTGCCCAGCATCTGACATAACTGAGCTAGAGGAGCAGCTGTCTTTCAGCCCAGTGCTGCCATGGTCACTGCCACGAGGCCGAGAGACCCTCAGGCTGCCCGGCCCTCCAGAAGAGATGTTCTGGAATAGAGGTGTGCACAGACCTCTGTCAGACCAGTCTGACCCTTCTCCACAAGGGACCACTAGGGCACTACTGTTCTCTACTTTCCTTCTTAACCCAGGTTATACAATCTCACAGCCTGGGACAGCTTCCCAGACCCAACCAGCAGGCCTTTCCAGGGGCCCATAATTGGTGACTTCCCCATTTCTGAAAACTCAGAGAGGAGTCTGTGACACGCCATCTGCCATTCACTAGTTTCAGAAGGCCCGAGACATGGCTGAAAGGAGTTTCCATTGTGGAAAAGAGTTTATTCTGTGGCCGCAGGACTACTACAGAATTCTCCTGGCTTTATGAGCTGTGTTTACTGTGGATCAGAGAGCCTTTCTTTATCCATAGCAAGGTGTCTCTGATCATCAGACAACTTAGAACCTAAACTGTTTTCTTTTAGCTTTAGCACCCTGATCCACCAGACCTAGGACCGTAGAACATAAGTCCTTCAATCAGGCTCTGGAAAAGGTGCTCAGACCTTCCGTTGGGGATACACAGTGAGGCAAGCCCCCCATGAGGCTCCCGCTGCTCCTCGGGGCCCATCGAGAGACTTGGAGCTTCCTGCTGGTGGAAGCCCTCTGGACAAAGAGAGCAAAGCTCCTTGAGGCAGACCGTGTCTACGCTTCTAATAGGAAAGCCGCTCCTGTGGCCTGGCAGAGCGGAGCACACACAGGCTGAGCGTGCCACAGCAACGGAGGCCAAGGTGGTGCGTGGTCGGGCGGCTTACTTTCCCGTGAGTTCCAGCACCTTCTTCACCATGGCCCCGATCCCATCGTGGATGTGGTGGAGTGCGGTCTCACACATGAAGGCTGGGGTGGTGACCACCTTGTTTTTCTGGTCTACATGAGCTTCGTAGGTACATGTTAGGGAAAATCTAGCACTAGGCAGGACCATGGGCATTGCACGGGAAGAGCCCTGCCCGCCCACCCTCCGTCCTGCAGGTCTCCTGCTGTAAGAGGAGCTAGCTTCTGACTCATGGGTGCTCATCAAGAGGAAGACCTGTGATCTGGGGGTGGAACACTGCCTGATGACAGCCTGCATGCTGGCCCCACATGGGGACGTAAAACTCAGCCTAGCCGCTCCAGCTGTGGAAACTGAGGGGCCCACCAGAGCCAGGAGCCCTGCCCACCTACCCACACTGCTCTAGTTCCATTCTATGGTCACCCGCAAGCAGCTCCTAGTCTTCCAGGTCCCCGAGTCTGCCCTAGTCTAAGGGGCTGCCTATCCTGTGGGGATCAGGCATCCAGTTGTGTGCCCCAGGCTGGACAGGTCTCAGTGGGAGCAGGAACACGTTCCTCTTCAGCCAAGTGAAGGAGCCAGCTTTCTGCCAGCCTGCCTGTGGCATACAAGCTAAGCCATGCCCCATGACACTGGCTGGCCCTGTCCCCCTGCCCAGGGGTTCCTGTAAGTTAAGACCAGCAAATATAACTCCTGTAGGGATGGCTGCCTGCCACGATACCCTAGATGACCAAATGAAGGTAAATCTAATGTGCGACCTGATACCAACCACAATGACCAGCTGCCAGAAAGGATATGGTCACACCCTTCACACAGTGCTTAGCGCCCAGGGCTTTGATGGCTTCCGCAGTTCCAGCATAGGGCCACTTGCCACCCTCCTCTTGCTCGTGGCCCACAGTGACCTCTACACCTTTGATCACTTTGGCTGCGAGGACAGGAGCGATGCAGCACAAGCTGGAAAGTCAGAGAGCTGTTAGAAGGAACGCTGAGTTGTGAGCCAGGGAACACACTGAGAGGGAGGACTGAGAAGAGTCTAGTCCCCAGACAGTGAGGCTTGGGAGTCTCGTCTCAGGCTTATGGCACTGGGCAGTCAGGCATCAGAACTTGAGCAGCTCTGGGCAGAGAAGGCTGTGAGGGAAGCTGAGGGGCCTGGGAAGCCAAACTCTACACTGCTACCTGGCGGGCCGCCATTTAGAACAACAGTTCTTAACCTGTGGGTCGCCAGTCCTTGGGAATGTGTGTTGGACAACTCTGTCACCAAAGTTGCAAATCAGATATCCTGTATGTCAAATACTTACATATAACGGCAGCAAAATTACAGTTGTATAGTAGCAGTGGAATAATTTTATCTTGGGGGTTGGGGGCTTACCACCACATGAGGAACTGTATTAAAGGGCCACAGTGTTAGGAAGGCTGAGAACCACTGCTCTAGAGTGTCCAGTACAAGTCATCCAGAGTGCAAGAAACAGCCCTGCATGACCCCTGACCTGCACCACGACCCTTAAAGGTGAGCTGCCCTGATTGGGCCATGGTAGCTGGAGGATAATCCCAGCACTCAGGACGTGGACGATCTCTGAGTTCAAGGCCAACCTGGTCTATACAGCAAGTACCAGGCCAGTCAAAGCTACACAATAAGACTCAGAACCAACAGAAAAAAGTGAGCCGCCCTCACACAGGCGGCGGGACTGTGCCCAGTGTTCCAGCTCTGAGCCACGGGCTGGCCACACATGGCTACCCCAGTCAGGGGCCAATCCCGCCGCCACTGAAGCCACCATACATGTCCCCAAGCCACCAGTCTTCACAGGCTGCTGCAGGTCTTACTGGGCTCCAGCACGGGTGACGCTGCCACACTAAGAGCCTGCAGAGTTTGTCAGGATCTCCCACAGATTCCTGCCATCCCCTGGAACCCGGCGCACCACCTACCCAATGGGCTTCTTGGCCCCGTGGAATTCCTTCAGGACACGCTCAGACCTCCTTGTTGACCTTGCAGTCCTTTCCGTCCACAGCGAACGTGCTCCTGCCACGAGAGGAGAGGCTGTCCTTATCAAGTGTCCCTACAACCTGAGTGGCCCACTGCACACCAGAGGAGCTGCCCAAGGTGTGGCCACAGGCCAGGTGGGCAGCCTGCTATCACGCTGAATGAATAATGGCTTATCCAGCCTCTCATTCGCCAGCCAGTCAGCAGGGTGGAAGGCAAGAGGGAGGTGGCCAGTCTGTGACTGCATTCGGCCTTCAGAGTCCAGGGGCAGCAAAACAAAACCAAAACACAGAGTGTCTGCCTTGTCTGCCTCTTCTTCCTGGGAGTGTGAGGGCCAAGGGCAGCTGAGGAGGTGGGACACTATTTATCCTTAGAGAGTGCAACCTGGCAGAACCCAGCGCCTTTCTGTCAGAATGCAGCCTCCAGGCCCTCCTCTGCTGGCCTGGAGGTCTGGCACTGAGGGACCAGGTTTTACCATCAGGTGCTGACTTCTGTCAGCCAGACTTCACAAAATCCTTTCACCCTTTAATCAATCTCTATCTCTGTCTTCCTCTCTGACACTGTTAAAAACAAGCAACAAGCAAGGCTACAGGTCACCTGAGCCACCAGAGTGGCAAGTAGCACGACTCACAGCACCCTGGACGCCATGTGGAGTCTACACCACTGCCAAACAGTTAGTTCTCAAGCCAGCTGGAAACCACAGATAAGTGCATCAGGCAAAGCAAGAGCACAATGTATGCAGTGATGAACACAGCCACATGCGTGGGGCTTCTCCAGAAGATACACAAGGCCAGCGCAGTGCCCGGAACAACCATCTTCCCACAGGAAGCCCGACACATGCACACATGAAACCCATCACCTGCCAGGTCCCAGGCTCATAAACCAGCCACCCACTACCTCATCCCTGCTAGACCTCAGTGCCCCCTTCACTGCGCGTGTACACTAAGCCTTAGTCACCGGCTGCCACATGTGCTACCTTTCAGGGACAGTGGAAACCACCAACTAGCACGATGGTCTCATGGGCAACAGCAGCCTGTGAACGAGGACCTGCTATTCTTCTGTGAAAGTCAGAAAGAATGAAGATGGCGGCTTCCCCACAGGGGTTCGTGGGCTCATACACAGGTGAAGAGGAGTCTGTGAAGATTCCTTAAACGCCAGGGAGACTCAACACCAAGAGCCTCTCATGCTCCTGAGCCCAACTCCTAAGTGAACAAGGCAGCCGGGCAGACAGATCCGGCTTATAGTCTTCCATCAGGTAGGAGCTGGCAGGTGGAAGTGATGCGCATAGCTTAGCCTCCCAAGAAACAGGGGTCCCAAAGGAAAGGAGAATCCAGCCATACCATGTCCTGCCATGCTGTTACGAGAACAGGGCGTACAAGGGCTGGCACTGTGGGCGTCAATGGTTTCAGGATGGGGAGTGGGTGGGTGCCACCAAAGGGGCCGGAGGTGTGCAGAATCTGAGAAGAGACATTTTGATGGCCCTGCAAACTAGTCAGAGGGTTCAGATCAAGAAAGGCGGACTGGTGACACTTCAGAGCATGAAGGCCCGTGTCCCTCCCTTCTGGGAGCAGGACACTCAGTGAAATGCCTTGGGGATACTGCCTGCTCAAGGCTCTCCCCGACAACCAGCTGGGTGAGCGCCTCTCGGGCAGGGTCCTGCTGAGGGTATTACCGTGAAGACTTCCATGAATGCTCAAGAAAGAACCAATAGGAGCTATGAAAAGGAGCCCCCTGAATTTATCTGGTACCTGATTTAACATTAATACATCTGATCCACAAGTTGGAGGGAAGGAGGAAGGGAGGGGCAGGGAGGGAGCACACACACACACACACACACACACACACACACACACACAGAGAGAGAGAGAGAGACTGACTAGACCTAGTGTTTACTTTTGAAACCTCAAGGCCCACCCCCAGTGACACAGCTCATCCAACAACGACACACCTTCTATTCCTTCCAAAACTGTTCCACCAAATAGGGACCAAGCAAGCATTCAAACATGTGAGCGTACGGGGGCCATTCTCACTCACAGCAGCACAGACGGAGAACAGCTCTGTGTGAGAGCTGACACTTGCAAGGACAAGCAGACAGAGTGCTGGGACCTGACTCCCAGCATGAGGTCAGACCATCCAGCCCACCCTGACAGCTTCCTGGCAGTGGAATGTTCAGAGGAGGAAGCAAAGACTGCCTTGCTGATCTTGCTAAATGCCCCCAGCCTACCCTTGTAAAAGAGCAGGCAAACACGCTGTCTAGACCCTTACGCTTGGACACGCACAGGTTTTTGGCAGCTCCAAAGCCTCCAGGGAAAATGGCAGCATCGTGGTTAGCCGCACTGAGCTGAGCCAGGTTGGTGATCTTGCCTCGGGCAATCCTGGCTGACTCTGCCAAAACGTTCCTGGAAAGAGCAGATGACGCAAAGGATCAACGGTCAAGCAGGGAATGGACACAGCCAGCGCTGCGGGCTCGTCCTGGTACTGGTCCACAGCCTCAAGTGAGCATGCTCACACGAGGAGACTGGATGCTTCCCAGTCAGCACATCCGGGCAACACCTGGAGACAGTGACAGGATTCTAGTGACCTACAAGTACAACAGGCATCTCAAGCTGGGGTCAGCTGGAACTGGAGGTCCACCAAGTATCCACGGCAGGCAGAATCCAGGGCTCCACACCAGGAAGGGGTTGCCTAGGAAGCCACTTTTCAGGATGCCTGAAGCCACCTGAACATCGGACAGAGATGCAACCTCTTATGGGCTTGTACAAGAGGAGGGAGGGGGTAGATTCAGGGTCCAGGGTTCTGGACAGAGAAGGAAATCCCCATTGATCCCAACATTTGGGAGGCAGAGATAAGTGAATCTATTAATTCAAGGCCAGCCTGGTCTATATAAATAGTGAGTTCCAGGCCTGTTAGGGCTGAACAGACTCTGTCTCAAAAAACCAAAAACCTGAGGCAGTGATGGGGTAAGATTCTTATCCCAGCACTCGGGAGGCAGAGGCAAGTGGATCTCTGAGTTCAAGGTCAGCCTGGTCTACAGGGTGAGTTCCAGGACAGCCTCTTTACATAGAGAAACTTTGTTTGGGAAAACAAAACAAATACCCTTCCCCCCCACTACCACCAAAATAATAATATTGATAAAGGGAATGCAGTACCACACAGGGACTAGCCAGAACAGAGCATGACCACCTCACGGCCAAAGGAAGGACAACAGTGGCTACTGCTATTCCTGAGAGGTCAGAAACATCCTGCCCATGACAGTGTATTTCCGGACTAGCCAGATGACAGCTGGTTTGAGGGACATAGGCTTGATCAAATAATCAGGAAGGCTACAGCATCGGAGCTGCACATGGAAACAGGTCTCTCGTAAGGTCCTTTCCCTACCCATACCTGCTTTCGCGCTCAGACGGCTCCCCTTGGTGTGGTCAATCACTGCATCTGGGGGACGTCAGGAGCAAAGATCTGGACCTCAGCTCCGCCTCGGCTCAGGTGCACGAGGATCCTATGTGGAGAAAATCCAACGAAGATGTCACTTCCAAACGTGTCCTCTAACCTCATGGCAAGATGATTTTACAAATGGACTTTCACTAACTGCTGGGGAATTCCTAGTTTATAGGACATCTTGCTGCTTTTATGAAGCCAGGGCACCTACCACTTACAGACCTCTGTAAGGTGAGAGTGGAACCAGAGCGTGTAGGCAGGTATCCTTTTACTGACTGGTGGTGACTGTTGTCTGCGCAGGTGTTGCATTTTTGGCCCCAGGCTGCTGCCAGGCATTCTGTCTGGCATTCTGTCTTCACCCAGGGCCCCGGTGGCATCTTTTATGTCTTGGCTGTGCTAATTTTGGCTTTGGATTTATCACGATGCGAGCCCGTTGCATTTGGTTACTCTCTGGCCATGTTTGCCTTTTAAACCCAAAGGAGTGTTTACAAACTTTGAGGACTTACGCTGAGGCCTCATGGATCTCGGTTCCGTCATAGACTCCGCAGCCCGACAGCACCTGCAGGA
The DNA here is from genome assembly GCA_021653895.1 of Mastomys natalensis. Lineage (NCBI taxonomy): Eukaryota > Metazoa > Chordata > Mammalia > Rodentia > Muridae > Mastomys > Mastomys natalensis. Next base: position 115,754 of record JAJTUV010000555.1, read on the forward strand.
AGAGAGGTACTGACGAGGTCTCCCTCACGAAATTACCGAGAGAAGGAGGAAACTGAACCCTACCAAGGACCGACCTTGCGGAGGCAACTGGTCGACCCCAGGCTGCGGGGACCGAGCTAAAGAAAGGCACTCGGCCTGGGAATCTGGCCCTGCACTCACCAATGCCACCCTGGCCCCGGGTCGTGGTGCAGAGCTATGAAGGGCTGCGCGCTGGGAGGGAGCCCGGTGGCGCCCCGAGAGCGGTAGGAACGCAGAAGCCAGCCTCGGTGCCACCAGAACCCTGACAGCAGCCATCACGAAGGGCAGACAGCGACAGCAGTAGCTGGAGAGCATGCGCATCAGGGCGGGGTCGCGCCTGGCCAATGGAAGAGCGCGCAGCACGCCCGTTCCTGACAGGTGGGTGGAGCCGCGCCTGCGCAGTGATCGACGGTGATGGGAACTCCAGCACCGTTTTCCCGAGAGGACTAGCGGGAGGGCGGGGCCGCAGACCTCAGGACACGCCCCCTTCACGTAAGAGACTGGTTGGCTGGACTTCACCTGCCCAATGACTGGCGGAGTTGGGACAACTCGGTTTTGAGAGGGTAAGCACGCAAGTATGCCAGCGACCTTGTGGCCCGGCCCCGTCTACCTAGTTAATGCTTGAACGGCGCTCATCTTGGCATAGGCCATCCCGACTACCTATTGCAGCGCCAGTCGCTGCAATGACTAAAAACTGATTTTAAATAATGGGGTCACAGCAAGCCCCGCGCCCTCACGGCGCTATCTTAGCTGCTCCTGCCATTGAGTGTGCTCTGGATTCCCCTGCGGCTTCCTCACAGTTCGGTGGAAGAGCTGAGGGACCTCCGCTTTCTGCTTCACGTTGTGAATTCATGTGGTGGCTGTAGTTACATACAGTCCTGTGTCCTTCGGGGGTAATGACCAGATAGCTCCCCAAAGTTTCACTGCCTCTCCTGAGCCACTGTGAAAGACGTCAAAGGTGGCCTAGCTTCTCTCAGCTGCTGGGTGTTTCCATCTGAAGATGGCAGCCCTTGTGAACACTCAGGAGACACATGATGGAAAGCAGCCTGGGACACACAGTCTATGTAGAAGCCAGGGAGCATACAGAACTGGGTTTGGTGGCCCAACACCATTATTGGGAGTCAGGGATTATTCAGTTTCAGCTGACAATAGTAGGGGGTGGGGTGGAGTGTCAGACAATTTGCATCTGGCTGTCCACAGGGTTGGGGTGGGCATGGTTACCACGGAGCAGACTATTGTAAAGTGCTCCAAACTGAGCCCAGTTGCTGGTATAAGAATTAAACTTGTTAGAGATGGGTGATGGCTGAGGTATGACTCAGTACTACTTGTTAGAGATGGGTGATGGCTGAAGTATGGCTCAGTACTACTTGTTAGAGATGGGTGATGGCTGAGGTATGGCTCAGTACTACTTGTTAGAGATGGGTGATGGCTGAGGTATGGCTCAGTACTACTTGCCTGTCCTTGCCCAGGCCCTCAGTTCCACATTCATACCACACACACAGACAAAACTGGTAAGGCTTCATGAAACTGTATTCACTACAGCAGATGGGAATCACAAGATGGCACCAAAACAAGCAAGTCCTTGTCTGAGCGGCCAGGATCCTGTCCCTGGGCACGTTCAGAAGCAGTTTTGTTTTCTACCCCAAGCTACACACAGAAATGCTGTGCAGCACAGGAGGCCTGGCAACACCAGGCTAGACTCTGGCATCTTTCCATTCCTGTGGTCAAGCCTGGGCGGATTCCAGGTGACCAGGACAGTATCAGGTCACCGTGTATCCTGAGTATACGGAGGGTGTGACAGCTAATGGCTCTCGGTGTGCCAGGTGTCACACAGATCCACTCCTGTGGCCTGGACAGAGGCCAACGGATGGTTATCAGTGTGAGCTGACATCTGTGGGTCTCTTCACTGGCTAGTGACATGCTAGGCATGGTCAACCACATGCACAGGAAGTATCGGTAAAGAGAGGGACTGTCCCCTCTCCCACGTAACCTGTACATACTGCCAAAGGTCAGTCCAAGCTTCCCTGGCCAGTCTTGGGCGATCACACCCCCACCTCCACCCCCGCCGGGGTAAGCCCAGCACACGCTGTTTCTTGACTGCATACACATGATCAGGGCCACAGGCCCGAGCAGATAGTCACTCTGATCTCCCTGCTTGAGACAATGTCTCACCCTGGACACACTGGGAACTCAAAGTTGAGAGGCAAAGTCCTCACATTTTTTAAAAAAGCTGACTTTCCAACCCTAAATTCATTCTTAGAATGTCGTATCAAAAATATAAGTAACTCTGACAGGAAGTTTGCAAGTCCACACTTCTAAACCTTCCTCAGGAAGTCTGTGCAGGGCCATCCACCTCGCCAGCATTCTGGGCCCAAAGTGTGTGTGTACCCACTGTTTCCTGGTCCTGGACCTGAAAGGCTGGCTTGCTGCCTCATGGCAGCATGAGCAGTCTCACAGCGAGAGTCCTGGCTGGAGGGTCTTGGGGTCTCTGGCATCTCCCACTTCCCGGGGCCCAGGAGCACAATGGCATCTCTGATCAGCCAATCAGGCGGTGAGGTATGCAGTTCTACATCAGCATCTCCTCTTCCTCCTCTTCTTCACCTGCAGCTCTGAGTAGGTGCAGACTGTCCTCATCAGATGCATCTGTGTCCTCCTCTGCGTCTACAGGTTCCAGGGTGCGTTTCACACCCCGCTGCTTGGAGACTGCCAGAGCGTACTGGATGTTGAAGCGTTCCAGTCACAGCTGGGGACAGAGGGCATTAGGTCAGCATCAGCGTCTCGCTTTGCTGCCACCAGCAGGATCAGATGCAGCTGTCCCCAAAACTTATCCCCTCCTCAATTCCGGTCCTGTTCTACCCGGTGTAGTGCAGCATCTGGTCTGCTCTCCTTGCTGGCCCTTCCGTGACAGCCACTTACAGAGCTGGGGGCTGAGTCCCCACATTCACAGGACACAGGGCAAGTTTCAGACCTTATCTCCCAGAGCCGTGAGTGGGGCAGAACCCAGTAGAAAGCAACGGCTGCACATGAAACCTGTGGGTGCCATGCTACCTACACAGGGACCTCATAAACCTCACAAAGCCAGTCATGCTGCAGAACCAGATGAGGAGCAATGCTCAAGAGAAGGAGATGGCGAGGCAAGAGTCCTCTCTTGTGGAGCTGTGGAGTCATGGGTGCACCAGTCAGGGAAAGGTTAGGCACCATGCACCTTGCTAAGCAGACCCACGCCTTAGAAAAGTTATCCCCAACACCAGTCTCCCGGCAGCTGGGCAGGACTCTAGGAAGGAAAGGGCACGAAGAGGGAGGGCCTGCTCTAGACTTGGAGAAGCGTTGTAAAGATAATCAGGAGGGCTATGGGAACCACAGTGCCCCGGTGCCAGCCTCTCTCAGGGATCCTGCATGGAGAGACTAGCATAGAATACACATATAATACGCATATACTGTAATAGCAGACAAGCGTATTATAAGCCTGGCTGGAACACATAGCAACTGCTCAGTGACAGACGGATCATGTGGGTACACAGACCACCAAGTTACCTGGAGGAGCAGGCTGGAGGAGGGGATACACATGGGGTCATTCTAGCTAGCACTGTCCCAAGAACACTAGTTATATTCTGTTATTAGTGCCACACCAGGGAAATGCCTGCATACACTGGCCAGATCCCAGGAATTCAGGCTCCCTGGCCTCACGACCTGTGGCCACCTCTCACTGCTCATGGGAACATGAGAAGCCAGGCCAGGTTGCCTGGCCCTACACTTGTGACATGTCCATGCCCAGGGTAAAGGGCTCTCACTATGCCTCAGGCATGCCCTCCCACCTCCACCTGTCCAAGTGGCAATCGTACACAATGTCTTCATGCCCATGGCAGATAGACTTGGTTCACCCAGCAGACAGCAGAACGTGCATCTCTCGCACCAGAGTACTCTGCCCCAGATCAGACACCACAGGGATAACCAGCCGCACGATCTCTACCCTACCCCCCTACCCCAACAACCGCAAGGCACATACAGCTTGGAAACATCGTCCAGATGCCGCTGGAGGCCCTTCTGAAGGAACTGGACCACAGGCAGCAACTGTCCCGCCCTGGAAAGGAGACACCGTCAGTGTGTGCACATGGAAGAGAAGCTTCCCTGTGGCCAGGCCCAAATGGCTGGGTTACTTGATCCACAGGTGAAGAGCAAGGGGGAGCCCGTTCTATACCTGGACTTCAGCCGCTGTCCGTGCGACATAAGTATCTTCTGTGTCCATAGGAGGTAGAATTCCAGGTGCCTAGACTCTTCAAAGGAGGCGGCTAAGAACTCCAGGACTTTCACCACATACAGCTCAGGCAGGGAAGCGCTGACCACCTCAACTGCGGGAAGAAGAAAAGCCATCATCAGTTTGCAAAGAAGTTGCCAGGGAGAGTGGAGACACCCGGAGGTCCTCTGCTGCAGCAGGGCGTGGCTGGCGGTCCTGGCTTACTCTCATTCTGTGGCACAGCCTCCAGGACCTCCTGTGCCAGTTTTTTTCTCATTGAGGCGGAAGGCCATAAGGATGGCCTTGGTAAACTCCCTCTGCCGAGCACCTCCCGGATCCGTCCAGGGGTCACACTGGTGTCCAGCTCAAATGGGTCAAAGAGCATCTGGGCATCCAGGGAGAAGATGAGGAGGCCCTCTGTGCTGGTGGCCGCCCAGCAGCGCCCTGCGGAGTGAGCAGCAAAGGGGCTTCATCAAACCTTGAAAGCTTATTCATCCCCCTCTTTGAAGAATGTGTAAAGGAAACCTCGAGCAGATATTTTTCCAGGGCTGCAGCTGCCCAGATGCCCAACCCCGCTGGCTGTTCCAGGAGTCAGCAGGCTTCCCAGAACAGGGCTGACCTTCAGCCTTGAAGGCCACATAGTTCATGCCCCAGCTGCTCACGCCACCCATACCAAGGGTACAGCCTCACACTGAGCATAGTGCAAGTGGCTTACTAAGCTGCAGAATTGTGTGGCAGGACAGATGGAACCAATCTGGGCCTCAGGCTATAGTGTGTGGCAGGCTGGTCTACCTTCCACAGTGGGAAGTGGGACATAGGGGTGACTGTCTCTGAATGTGCCTGACATAGGATGACAACAGTACATACCTCACCCTGTCCCCTCCACTAGCGCTGCAGGGCACGGCTCAGGACCCTACACCTACCCTGCTCTGCCATAACAGAACACATATACCTAGCAGGCTTGAGGCCTAGGCAGACCCTTGAACACACTGAGGGACAGTAGCAGGGTGAGTAAGGCACTATCACTAGCTGAGGAGCTGAGTCTGCTCCTAGGAAGGGCACCTGGACTGTCACCCCCAACAGCAGGGTCCAGGCTCCCACTGTAGAGATATGAATGGAATTCCACAGCTAAACACCCCAAGGACCAGGGCAGGTACCAGTCATTTCCTAGTCACAGGACAGCAGTGCCCAGAGCCTGTCAGCCCTTACCCTAGGGAACAAAGGCCCTGCCACCTACTAGAACTGGCATGTGCCAGTAAGGGTTACCAGGCTCACCAGTGGGAGAGAAGCGCAGAGAAGTCACCCTGATTTCAGGTTTGAAGTGTCTGGAGCTCATATCGCCTGGGGAGGAAAATCAATTGTACTTACATGACTGTGCACACTGAGGCCGCCCTCACGTCCACTGGGCTGCCCAAGGGTGGCCACGGGGACCTACAAAGAGCAGCTCTGTAGGAGGAAAGCAGCCTTTCCAAACCCCAGAGACCTCTGTCATTAAGTGCTGTGGCCTCATGGAGCTGGGCATCAGGGCACAGGTCTGAGAGCATGAGCTCCTGAGGGCATCCGCTGGCCGGCAGATAGCTCTTCTGGCCCAGGGGTCTCGGCCCAGCCTAGGTGGGTCTGACTGGTCCAGGGAAAGCCTACAGAAAGGCGCTCTAGCTTTCTGACTCATGGTTACTGGGATGGTCTGCCTGGGACCTGGGTGGGCCCAGCACCGATCCTGTGGAGCGAACGCACGGGGCCCTCTCCCTCTAGTGCAGCCTAGGCATTCCAGGTTCCAGAAAAATGTCCCGATGTAGATAGAAACAGGCAGAAGCCTTGTTGCAGCCCCATGGAGGGAGCAGGAGTGCCACCAAGGCAGTGGGTGGGGGACAGGCAGGGGACTTCTGTTCACCTTTCCTTACTCCTGGCAGTGGAACTGCCACCCCGTTCTCCTCCCCAGCGTCTTGATCGATGAGTGCCAGGTTGCCAAACTCCGTCATCTTTCTCCGGTTCAGGAATTCCTACAACGATGGAAGCCACTCTCAACTCTGCCCATATCACCAACTGTGCCTTCACAAGGACCGGCCCTACCCATAGACTTTCAGAGCCTGAACTCTTGTGGGGAGGGAGAGGGCACTGTAAGGACCCAAGGATGTGTACTGGTGACGTGGGGCATGGAACTGTCTCTGACAGAGATGCCCTTGCAATACAACACACGCATGCACACACACAAGAAGACAGCTGCAGGCAGTTATAGGCCTACTCAAAGGCATCACCCATATTCCTGAGGTAAACTGAGTATGTGAAGGGCTTAGGCCACAGACTGTGGTAAACTGGAAGAACAGATACCGGAGGGGTAGTAAGGATATAGCCCTGTAACACTGGGCTGCACAGTGACCTGCCATGACCTGCCTTTGTTCTTTTGTTTTCTCCTTTACAGGCTGGGAAGGAGCCGTAAACCTGCCAGTTTACAGATGGCTCCTATCCTGGAAGCAACCTAACCAGGTAGTAGCAGGCCTGTAGACAGAGCAGATGTCAGGTCCTGGGGGTGCGGGCTCTTCGTGCAGTTGGGCTAGCATAGCCTTCCTGCTTTGCCATAGCCACCACCCATGTGCCAACATCTTGGACGACGCAAGGCCCATGGAGCCAAAGCACCTGCTAAACGGCCCACAGCACTGCTCACCTCCATGGCGTCCAGAGACAGGTTGCAGGAGAGTTCAAACCTCTTCACCAGGATTTGCTCCCGGACGTGGTAAAGGCACACGAACTTGGACATACCTCCCGCCAGGATGTTCTGCCCGTCCGCAGAGTAACACAGGGTGGTAAAGGCCCTGGGTAGAGGACACAGTCTCTCAAGCACTAATCACCGTGACATGTGGGCTCAAAAGCCAAGTGGAGCAGGTAGGGAACACCCCACTGATAACCCAGAAGGCAAATACTTTTCACGTTAGGGTGTCTCAAGGTTCCCTGGCCAACCTCAGCAAAGCAGGTACACCTGCGACCCTCAAAGATGGCACCTATCTACCTTTTTCCTTTCTTAGATGGCACCACCTGAGGGCACACCCGTGACATCCCAGAGTCAGTCCAGAACCGATGGTTCCAGTTGGCTCCAAGAGGGGAGAAAATGCAGCCTGCCACACACCAGGTAGACAGGCAATGGCTTGCCAATGGAGGACTCTTATTACATGCTAAACTCAGCAAATCCACAGCCACCTCCTTGTTGGTATGATGCGGGCTTGCATAGACCAGAGGCTCCGCCTACCTCCTCTAGGGACTAGGCAGTCTCAGAATGTATTTAGCACACAAATTAGCAAAGAGGCCTCTGTGCCCTGTGCTGGCCGTCCCCCACCCCTGCTGAAAGAGCTGACACTCACTTGCCCTTGGCTGAATGTTTGGCTGTGATCTTGTCCAGCTCCTTCCTGCCTGTCTTCAGGTCATGCCTGCCCTCGATGGAGCCCACCTGTACAGCATTCTCAGGGTCCCAGAAAGTGATCTGTGAATTCAGCGTGGCCACAGCCAGCTCGGCACCGTCAGGCCGGAAAGTCACAGCTAGGGCTAGAGGGAGACGGTCGTCAGGCCTAGGAGGCCAGGGAACTCCAAGGTGCAGAGACTCACACAGGTCGCCCTATAGCTCGGTCTGCTCCTGGCACTCCCAGGGACTCTGGTTTAGCTTGAAGGCGACTCAGGACTCAGTGACCAGTTTTCTTTCACTATGCCACCAACCTTGGGGGCTGCTGAGTTGCTGGGTCTGGGGGTCCAGCATCCTTCTCACCTCCCACTGAGCTCATATAAAAAACCCAATTAGGATCAAGGAGGAGGCGGCGGGACACTAGAGACCATCTGGCTGGACGGTAACAGGAGAAAACCAGCTCTGGCCCTGGTCCATCTGCAGACCCGGGCCCCAGCTCACCATCAGAGGTCAAAATCAAGGTCTCCTTGGTTCTCCAGCTGTCGAACATGTCCCACAGGCGCACTGTCTTGTCCCAAGAGGCACTAGCCAGGATGGACTTCATTGGGTTAAAGCAAATACCACTGATGGGACCCTCATGGCCAGACAGAACCTACAGAGGCGAAAGAGCAGACAGATGTGGGAAGGGCTGGAGCACTACCTCAGGCTGTGAGGAGCATGGGGAGCACCAAAGGCCAGGCCGAACCCTCCATTAACTGCCGCTGCTCGTTACATGGAGTTCTGTGCTTGGCTCTGCACCCAGGTTCCCCAGCCCCAGTCACTGCACTGGATTTTCAAGGTATTCAAGTAGGATTCCAAGGACACCAAGGAGTCAAGGAGGGACAGCCTTGCCCACCTGCCCCTAAGCACGTTAAGTACGTGGACTACGGGACCATACTGTTCTTACGTCAAGAAGCCTGCCTGTCTGCATGGACCACACAAAGATCTCAAAGGAGTCCTGCGCCCCTGCAGAGACGATTTCCCCACTTGAGTCGACCGCCACGCAGGAGAACTGTGTGGGGCGTGGGGACGTGAAGGTGCGGAAATTCCGGTACCTGAACAGGAAGAAGGTCAAGGGAGACGTCAACACACACCTGGACCTCTTGAATGTTTTGTCCACGAAGGACCTGGAGCCCCAGGCTTGGAGGCAGGACTCACCTGTGAAGATCGAAGGCTCTCACGGTGCCATCCAAGGAGGAGGTGACGATGACATGGCCCGTGGTAGTGAACGTCACTCCAGTGACCCCACTGGAGTGCTCCGTGAGAGTGACAAAGCAGAAGCCACTGAGGGTGTTCCACACCTTGACCTAGAGAGGGGAGCACACGGGAGCCATGAACACAGCCACCCGGACGCAGACCATGCAGCCTGACACAGAGTGGCTATACCAGGTGCTGCCTGGAGAGGACTCCTGTACCCCATGGCTCCCATCACCTCTGGGTGGAGACTGAGGGGGGCAGTGAGAGTTCTAACACGAGTCAACATGGCCTGAGCCAGGCTAGCCAGTGCCTGCCGCTTTACATGGGGTCTGGCACTGGAACTCTCAGAGTCAGAAACAGGGACACTTGGACCCTCTTGAATTCAAAGTCGCCACTGGGGGCTGTTAGCCTGAGAAACGAAGGCCAAACTTCCGCCCACCCCGTGCCCACCTTGCCATCGTCCCCACCAGTGACGATGTACTGCCCATCAGGGGAGTAGGCCAGGGCCACCATGCTGTTGAAGTGGCCCTGCTGCTTGAGCACGTAGGATTCACTCTGCCATTCCCACACCAGCAGCTGGCCCATGCCTGTGGGCACAGGAAAGCTGGAGTTACAGTCTGGACGCCTCCCCGCAGCCCCTGCGCATGGCAGGGGAGAGGGTATCCCAAGTACTCCTGCGACGCAGTCAGCCGGGTCTGGACTCACCCTGAGCACTCACTAAGAGCACAGGCCTAAGGCAGCCCAGGGCACGGGAATCAAAAGACCAAGGACAGAAAGTGGAGCCCACCCCTCATGCTGGAGACTGACCCCATCTGCAGCCCTGCAGGTGACTGGACTGGATAGGTCCAGACTAGTAGGCAGGGATGTGGGCACCTCTGCAGGCCGAGATGCAAGGGCCACTGAAGACCAGAATTTAAGTATGAGTGTGGGCCTCAGAAGATTGCCCATCTGTAGCCTTCACTGACTCACCTGTATACACACCTAGGGCCTCTACACTCCTGCTCAGAAGAGCCGTGGGAAGCTCTTCTCCCCGGGGGAGCAGGCCTCTACTACAGAAGGCAAAGCGTGGCACTCTGGGGGCCTAAAAGTCCAGTCTGGCTTCAACAGGCCCTTTGCCCCAAGACTTAGCTTTAAGTCAGCTTTCGGGGAGATGTTTCCCTTCTACAGCAGGGCAGGGAAACCAACCTGAGCAGCCAAAGGCGATCCAGTCCCCAGAGCTGTTGATGGCAACCGAAGCAACCCTCTGATCGGAGATGCTGGGCAGACAAGAGTATAGTGAGGTGAAGAGGGGGCCCACCGCCACAGCCCTCCCCCCTCCAGTAAGAGCCCAGGCCCCGCTCACTGGTACCTGCCAGCGGTTAACACTTTCTGTCTTGATGAGATGAAGAATGGAAGGAAAGACCAAGGACAGAAAGTGGACCCCGACCCTCACACCCAAAACTGACGTCTGTGGCTCGTGTAGGGCGCGGTGGTTGGTGGGAAGCTGTCCTGGCGGTCCATTCACCCCAGGACCTCACTGCACATGCACAGGCACATCCCAGCAAGCTGCACTCACCTCAGGGAGTGGATGAGGTTGAACTCTGGAAGCTCATGCAGATGGAAGATTCCAGAAGCAAAACCCGTGACCAAGAGATGGGTCTTCTTATGATAAGCGGCGGCTGTCAGGTTGTTAAAGTCTCCTTCTTTATTCAAGAAGTACCTGGATCGACAGGCAGGGTCAGGGAAGGATATAGGGTGGGGGGCTGGGGCAGGTCTGAGTCTGCCCTCTCACCCAGAAGCTTGGGACAGAGCACACAGGCAGCTGCTAGCCCACCACTTCCTTTTAGCATGCCTGCTTCTCCAGGGGGTGCTATCTGATGTGAAGGTGACTTGGAAGCACCTCTACCAGGGCAGGAGAGGGACACAGGTCTCCCTACAGTACACAGTGAGGTGACCCAGATCTGTTTCCTGAGTGTTCTTCGCAGGTTCCATCCCAATCCTTTGCTTATTTCTCACGGACAGACACCTTCCTTCTACACTGGCACCTGCCCACAACCCCAGTGGGTGCCCTCCCGATGAGGCCACGTACATGCTATCCTGGTCTAGGTCCTGACCCTGCCTGGGACATCCTGAGACCTTAGGTCCATCCAGACCTTCTCCTTCGTCACTGCCTGACAAGGGAGAGCAGTTCTTCCTGTCCCTCACTCTGTCACCTTCCAGTTCAGATGCATCATGGCCTCCCTCCTGGGTTCTGTCTTTCTCTATCCCGGACAGTAGCTCCCATCCAAAGCCACGTGTCTTCAAAACAGAGCTAACCGTGGCATTCTTCCTCTGTCCACAGCCCCACTACACTGCCACTGCCACCCCACAACCCCCCAGTGGGTGACATGTCCCCAAGGCCAAGGTCAGAGCTGGGCACACAGCAAACACCAAATAAGTGAAGAGAACAGTAAAGCTGGAAGACTTACTTGGCCAGCCGTTTGTATTTCACTTTCCCGACCCTCTCCTGCTCGGCTGGCACGGCCTTCCCTCGGATGGTGGTTTCTCGGTCTCCCTCCTCTTCATCCTCCTCCTCCTCTTCTTCCTTCTCCCTCTGAAGTATGTCTGCCTTCCAGCCCCTAGGTGCCTTAAGCCGCAGGCCCTCAGGGGGTGTGTCACACTGCCACACACACAGGGCTCCATCTTGGCTGAGTGAGTACAGCTGCAAAGGAAACAGCTGGACTGGAGGCAGGCCACTCACCTGATGCCTAGGCCTTAGCTCATCCCCTCAAGCTTGGTGTTTGGAGTCCCGCTACACCAAGCCCCGCCCCCTCCCACTTGGGCAGTGGCCAGGACTAGCCCATTAGTCCTAAGAGATCCCCAAGCAACCTAGAGGCAGCCTCACGAAGGCTTGGCCTGCAGGGCTAGGAAGTGCGGGTGAGGGACATACATCTAGGCTGTCGGACTCAAAGAAGCAGGCCACAATAGCATCCTTGTGTCCACTCAGTGCGTAGTAGATGAGGTTATCCCAGCGCTCAGCTCCAAACACCCAGGTGGACATATCTTTGCTTCCAACCACGAAGCACCTGGAATAGAGACACTTGCTCGGGGCTCATGACAGGGCTGCTACCCTTGTGGCCACTCATGGCTTCCCTCTGAAGGAACTTGGAGAGACCACGGATGCCCTGGAAGGGACTTAGAGGACAACTCGAGCCTATGCCTGTGGGTCTCTCTGGGTAGGGCAGCTGATTCCTTCCACCCTGGATGCAACCCGAGATTCCAGTGCATTCTCTTGACCACAGTCAGATGCACGGGATGGACTCACTGCTGTCGAAGGCAGCACTGCTGTGGCAGGGTACTGACAGTGGGGTTTTGGCTCTGCTTGCTGGAGGCCTGGCCCGGGGGCAGCAACAAGGGAGGTCCTGTGACTACCACCAACCTCTCCCCATAAGGCAGGGATCAGCACCCAAGACAAACAGATGCCTTCAGGGTAAAGACAAGGTAAGGACAGTTCTGTGCGAGGCAGCAGCCAGGCCTCAGCCGCAGCTTCTGGACAGCAGAGCCGGCTCGTGTGTTCCTGATAAACTGAGTGGGAACTCTTATTTCTACTAAGATCTGCATCCTCTTAGGAAGTTTCCAGTGGTAAACGGAAGAAGGAGGAACACTATAGACCTTAGAGCAGGGCTCAGTCCTGCTATGAGAGGCTGGACCAAACTACAAGACGGGCTCATAGCGCATTTTAAAGTGCAGCCACAACTTATGGGAAGGAGACCGAAGTCTCCAGGGACAGATGGCCCAGGGTGCCCTCCCCAGTCTCACTTAGAGTCGTCCGTCCAGTCGATGCACGTGGTCTCATCGTAGGGCCCAAAATAGGTTTTGTCCAGAACAAATGCATTGAATTCTCGCTTCTTTCCGGGGGCATGGTACATCTGAGCGATGTTACCCTTGGTAACAACAAATTTTCTGCCGGAGAAATGGGATCACGTGTGATACCGGGGACCAACAATAGCTGGCCCTGTATCCTTCACAGAGTGGCACCCGTGGCAGCACCCAGAGAGAAGACGGATGCTCTTACCTGCCGTCAGGGAGAAGGAGACACTGTGCACGGAACCCTTGAAGTGGAAGTGGTGGAGCACCGACCTGCATACCAAGCTGACCAGCAGAGCAGCACCCCCTGCAAGAGGCCAGAGTGACACTGTGGCACCCGACCCCAGACGCAGCGTGCCTGTCCACCCTCAGAAATGAACTACCTGGACCCGTGCTGAACTTGACCCTAGGTGATGCTCTTGTTCCAAGGCCCAGAGGGCGCTAGGCTGCCCCAGTGCCTGCCCACACCGACATCAATTACCTTCATCAACGATGATTGCAAGGCGCCCGTCTGGGGACAGCCCCACGCACTTGATGTTGTATTTGGTGGCCAGAGGCAATGTGTCGGATCTGTTGCTGAGAAACACAAAAAAACCAGGTGCACAGTTGGTCTCTGCACTCAGATAGGGAGGGTGGGGCCAGAGATGAACTAGCAGCCGATTCTCCTGCTAAAGGGTCCCTTATGTCAGAGCTCGTTCCTTGCCCTCCCAGGTCGTCTTGGCATTGACCTTTTGGAGGTCCGAGTCTTTAACAAACAGGTTCTTATCACTCCCCAGTCCCTGAGATGTTATTTAAAGAGACAGGAACACAGAAGACCTGACTAGACCCTATAATCCATCAGCAGCAGGCCGAGTAGGCTGCACTGCTGGCCTCAGCCTACAGAGTCTGGAAACGGGAGGCCCAGGACTAGCCAGCTAACTGAAATATTAGAACCAGGAGCACAGTGGCCAGAAAAACTGGAGGGACTTGCCCAGGATAGAGAGGGTCAGCCTGCAGCCGCTCAGACAGTCCAGGCAGGGGCTGAGTCACTCCCAGTGAGACAGAAAAGGGGCCGAAAACACATTTGTTGGGACAAGCGAAGCTAAGCTGTCGAGTTGCCCGTCCTAGATCTGCCGATCTCAGCAGGGAAGGTGGGAACCATCAGAGCCATTGAAGAAGGATCCAAGGCAGTCTGAACTCTCCAAATCACTTGTCCTGGGGCCCCTCAGCGCCCCCCACATAGTAAGTGCTCACTTTTTGAGATAACCTTCCTATCTGCCACCACCTCCACAGAAGAGGTAGGGTCCCTTGTAGCCAATAGCCAAAAGACACATGACTTTTCCTCTCCCTTTAAGGGTAATGTTGATGTCCTAGATACCAGAATGAAAAATGAGGATCGTAGCAGGCAACTCTACCATGACCCCGTGACCTCCTAAATCCAGTAGCCCTGCAAGCCACAAAGAGGACGGCTAGCCTTCCAGTGCAGGCTACCGTCCCTGCTAACACTGTCTCTCTGTACTTACTTCTTGGTTTTTTTGTTTTGTTTTGTTTTTTTGTTTTTCGAGACAGGGTTTCTCTGTATAGCCCTGGCTGTCCTGGAACTCACTCTGTAGACCAGGCTGGCCTCGAACTCAGAAATCTGCCTGCCTCTGCCTCCCAAGTGCTGGGATTAAAGGCGTGCGCCACCACTGCCCGGCCCATACTTACTTCTTAAGGTCAAACACAGTGACTCTATTTCCCACAGGGCTGATAACGGAATTTCCATCACGTGTGAAATTTAAGTTTCCACACCGATAAACCGTACCCAACAAATTCGAGAACTGCAAAGGAAATGAATCGGTTTTAACGCAAGAGAACACAGTGTCCACTCTCTGAAACGTTGATGAAAGGTATCTGGGCATAGATAATAAAGTACCTGACCATAGGTGAGTGTCCTGCCCCTGGGCAGGGGAGGAACCCAACCTAATTCTCAGGGGCCCAGGGTTCCCTCTAAGGGTATGATACTCTCAAGACAGGAAGCATTTGCCAGGCACAGAAGGGCATAGGATCTCCCTAAGAGAAGCTGCCTCATCGAACAGGGCTCCAGGAGATGCTCACCACGCCCACCGTGCTACGTTATCAGTGCCCTGGTGTATCCATTCAGTTATCAAACGCAAGATCGCCATCCAACAGACACAGCTCGGTGTAGAGACCCCCGAGCCTTGTGCTCTATGTCCATATAGAAATGACACATAGGCAATTGGACTAATGTCCAAACACTGCAGAGCCCAGCAGTGCAGTAAGATATCTGCTTACAGGGATGGCTTGGGCTGAAACCTTAGGCAGGAGTCACTCTGGGCTGTAGGCGAACAGCCATGCAACGAGTTAACACCAGGCAGAGTTTGGCTTCTAATAGGTGTGACCAGCCCGAGGCGTGCTGTCCAGACTGCTCCAATGACTGGCGGCCCTGTAGGGAGCTGGATCAGCACACACTGCTGTGTTATCTGACAGGAGTATGAACACGGCTGGGTACAGCCCGAGACCCTGTTTGGTGGGAGCCGGGACTGCAGTGTGAACCGGGAGCGACAGCTTGCGATGGGTCGACCCACCAGTGCGTCCCACAGGCAGCCGAGATGCCAACGACCTAGGTCTCTCCCGCGTCCTCGGAACCTTCGATCGCCCTCCCGCTGTCCCTGCCCGGCCCGCCGCTCACCCGGTATGCGAATTTCATCCTGGACCCACACGTGGAATAGACTACACCAGCCACTTCCGGAATACGAACGATCTCCGGCGCTCAAAACGCGCACTTCCTGGGCGGGGCCGCAACGCTACTGTCCCGGGAAGCCCCGCCCACTCCCCCACCACACTGTCACTACGCAGGCGCAGCGCAGCGTGAACTTGCTCAGAGGCGGTTGCAGAACCCGGTCAGGGACTGAGAAAGCGAGCAAATCACCGCACACCCGCCTGTAACCGTGCAAAAAAAAAAAAAAAAAAAAAGAAAGAAAGAAAAGAACCGCCGGGCGGTGGTGGCGCACTCCTTTAGTCCCAGCACTTGGGAGGCAGAGGCAGGCGGATTTCTGAGTTCGAGGCCAGCCTGATCTACCAAGTGAGTTCCAGGACAGCCAGGGCTACACAGAGAAACCCTGTCTCGAAAAAAACAAAAAAAAACAAAAAAACAAAAAGAAAAGAACCAAGTTCAAATGGAGTTTCTTCTTAAAGCATGTATTTTTAGATTTTTTTTTTTTTTTTTTTTTTTTTTTTTGGTTTTTCGAGACAGAGTTTCTCTGTGTAGCCCTGGCTGTCCTGGAACTCACTTGGTAGACCAGGTTGGCCTCGAACTCAGAAATCCGCCTGCCTCTGCCTCCCAAGTGCTGGGATTAAAGGCGTGCGCCACCACCTCCCGGCTTAGAATTTTAATGCTTACACTTTAAACAAGGTTACTACAGTGGCTATACTCTGACATTATGTTACAGAATACTGTGAAAATGGAACCGCCGCCTGCAGTGTCAAGGTGTGGTCCTCACCTTTTCCTAGACCCAGTCCCAAAGAACAGCTGCCAGCTCCCTTACAGAGAAAGGGTGTTGCCGGGCGGTGGTGGCACACGCCTTTAATCCCAGCACTTGGGAGGCAGAGGCAGGCGGATTTCTGAGTTCGAGGCCAGCCTGGTCTACAGAGTGAGTTCCAGGACAGCCAGGGCTATACAGAGAAACCCTGTCTCGAAAAACCAAAAAAAAAAAAAAAAAAAAAAAAAAACCCAAAAACCTAAGAGAGGCCTTAACAATTGTAACTGCCTTTCTTCCTGCTGTATTTACACGTGGTACTAGCTAGGGCCGAGTAGGAAAAAAAAAATCTCCCTTAACAGATTTGATTTCATCCTATTCCCAGATAACAGAACTACCAACAACATTTTAGATTTCCCCTTGGTTTTATTCTTTTTTTTTTTTTTTTTTTTTTGTTTTGTTTTGTTTTGTTTTTTCGAGACAGGGTTTCCCTGTGTAGCCTGGGCTGTCCTGGAGCTCACTCTGTAGACCAGGCTGGCCTCGAACTCAGAAATCTGCCTGCCTCTGCCTCCCAAGTGCTGGGACTAAAGGCGTGCGCCACCACCGCCCGGCTCTTGGTTTTATTCTAAACACATATAATTAGAAAACTCCAGAGAACTCAGTGGGTGGGTGGTTATCTCAGAACTGGACTCCACTCTGAAGCTGAGCAACACACTATGCATGGATGTGGGATCCTAACATTGCCAAGTAGAAGCTTTTCTGCCGGGATCAAGTCTCAAAGACGTCCTCACACATGGACATGACATCTGCAGGACAACTATCAAGGTTTACTGCAAATAGAGTTCAGGGGGCTGTAGACATTCATTAAGTATGAAATTCTAATTTGCATACCTAGCTCGCCCAAGTTTATTAGTTTTAAACTGCACATAAAATAAGCTTCCTAAAGGTTTTAATAAATGTTTTTTTTTAAGGTTTATTTGTTTTATGTATATGAGTACATTGTTGCTCTCTTCAGACACACCAGAAGAGGGCATCAGATCCCATTACAGATGGTTGTGAGCCACCATGGGGTTGCTGGGAATTGAACTCAGGACCTCTGGAAGAGCAGCCAGTGCTCTTAACCGCTGAGCCATCTCTCCAGCCTCAATTTTTATTTTCTTTATGTAGTCCTCCAATTCCTGCAAATGAAAAAGATTTTGTGGTGGTGTGTTGGGGGTAGGGGAGTGGAGTCATACCATCCTTTATTTACTGGGTTAAAAAACAAATACACTGAATACTGAAGGTGTTGGCTTGGTTCTCCTGGTTCTACCTGTGGCCCTGGTCCCCGGGGCCCAAGCTTGGTCCCTGGGGGACAGCCACTACTCAAGAGGGCTCCTTCCTCTTCTGGCTCTCCTTCTCAGGTTCCACTCAGGTAAGCCATGCCAGTGAGCCCAGGGCACTCTATCTCATATGTACAAAATACATCACTTCGGAGGACGAAACCATTTAATACATACAGCGTGTAGTTACAAGCTATGACTTCCACACCAGTAAAAACAAACACACATTTATTTTGTCCTTGATTTTTGGTGCAACTTATACACAAACATTACATCAGTTAGTCTGTACTCTTAAAAATAATAAATCAACAATATGTACAATCAAATTTACAACCAAAAGTAAATGAACCCGTTGGTGCGGTATGACTGCAACCCAGTGGCCCAGCTGAGGTCCTCCAGGCCCTGAGTCCTTCTTTACGACTGATCAGAGCACAAGAGAGGCCCCTCTCGTCTTCACTCCAGATGGAGCATCTTCAGTTCCAAGACTTAAGGTGCAAAAGATGTCGATTATACAGCTACAATACATGAGAAGACTTTAAAGTGAGAGAAAACATTTCACCCCCACATCCAACAATTATAATAAATATAGATTTAATTCCAAGTGCATATGTTATTCAATCAACATTAGGGGAATCAGGGATCCAGAACTTTTAGCCTAAGCCGTCTCCACACCACACTTCCCTCCGCTCTGGTCGTCTCTGCAGTACCTTTCACGTGGCTTCTACAGATGGACCTTGTGATATCTGCTGGGCATCCCAAGGCACAGAAGGGGTTATGGTCCCTCCCACCCCACAGCCCCAAAGCTGTTAGTATAAACCCATAACCAGGGACTCTGGCATGTAGGACAGTGTTTCATCCCGGGGGCCCACAAGCTGCCCAGTGACTGGGCTGTGTTAGAAGGGCACACAGTGCCATAAGAGGTCTGCAGTCTGCTGAAGATCCACCTTAAAGAAACCATGGGGTGCATGGAGAGCTACCAGGAGAGCTGGTAGGGGATACCAGACCCTCCTGGGAGGGTCTGATGACTTGGGGATACCAGCACGGGGCCCGGGGTCAGGGATAAAAAAATGAAAACGAATCCTGTGTCATAGACAACATGAGGTGACACTCTACTCCACTGAGCAGCTGAAGGACACTGTTCTCCGCTGTGTCTGTAGCTAGGCAGGACTGCCAAAGTCTGGTTAGAGCTAGTGTGTTACCACAGACCACAGTCCAGCCACAGTCCCTAACGCGCACTCCCAGCCACTCTGTGGCTTCGCTGGCTCATGGCATGGTCAGGTGACACTGACTTCCAGGACGTGGTCGTCTTGACTAGGAATGACCAGGATCTGCATGCCGGTGCTGGAGTTGAAGACCTGGCCAGCGGGCAGGGCCTGGAGCCGGGGCATGGGCAAGCCTTTGTGCTCGCTGCTGGAAGTGGAGTGTGTACTGCCTCTACTCCGCAAGCTGCTGCAGTCCAGCTGGTCGTCTAGGTGCTTGTCCACCGACAGGCTGTCATTTTCTATCCAGCTGTCTATGGAACACACAGGAAGTCAGACCAAGCCACCACACAGTGAGCCTGGGGAGGGGCAAGCCAACCTGGGCTGTCATATAGATGCAGAAAAGCCAACCAAGTGTCATGCTGTTATGGAATTCCTGTGGGTTGTTTGAAACTAGAGGAAACTGGGATTTGGGTGTTAACTTCTATTGGCCATAAAAAATGCCATATGAAGCTAAAGTCTATTCAAATACAGAATTTACCATTGATTTTAAGAGGGTTCTGCCTACAGCTTTCTTGCTACGTTCAGGAGACACCACTCTCTGAACTGACAGTGTGGTTTGGTTCTCTCAAGATGCTAGGTAGTGGCAGAAACTGCAGTCCCCAGTCAGCCTTCCCCCAATGGCCAGGAAGACAACAGGCCAGCACTAATACACAGTGCAAGCCAGAGTTCAGGGATTCTGTGCTTTGTTTTAAATCCTATCACGTCTAGGGCTGTACATTTAACACAAGCTGTGTGGTAACAGTCTTGCACAAGTGAGAAACCGAGGCTGTACTGATGTTCAGTGGATCTGCACAGTGAGTTGACTTTCAGTACTTTGAACATGGGACGACTTATCAGGACATGACCCACTTTAGGTAAGACGGATCTGCCCTCTGTAAACTCCTTACCAGCATCCAGTTGAGAGGCGTGAGCAGAGTGGTGGGGGAGGTACTTGAACAGTCGGACATCAGGCAAGGGGAGGTAACCAGCAAACAGAGGCATCACTTCCATGTGGACTCTGTGAGTGGCCTGGGCAGCCAAAGGCATGGAGATGACACCGCAGCTCTTCCCACACACGGCCCAGTTGCTGCTGTTGTCCACAACTGAAATAAGCAGGACAAACCATGGGCACAGACAGCAAAGCGAGACCCTCCCTTCCCAGCCGAGTCACAGTGGAGACCCCGCTACAGGACACGTCTCACGCTAAGTCCACCTTAGAGTGAGCCTGTGCTGACAATCCAGGCACACCACTGCTTTAGTGCAACACTCAATTACTTCTAGTTTGACTGGATCCCAACAGAAGCAGACAGAGAACTATGTACTCCGTCAATAGACGAAGTGTTAAGTAGGCTGTTTGGTGGCCGGAGGCAGATTTGTCTGAGTAGTTGCATCAAGACCCATGATCTGTGTTGTGCTGTAAAAAGGTCACTGCAGGCTCCCATCACGACAGTGCCAACTTCAGCAGTGGATTCCAGTCATGGTTCATGCGAATGACTGTTAGGAGGTGGGCCTGGGTGAGGAAGGTCTCTCTCTGGAGATGTGCTTTCTGGTCTATCTTGTCTACATATCCTTTTTCTTCTCTGCTTCCTGGACGCTATGAGTGTGCAGGCTGTCACCATACTCCCCAACAGCCATGTCTCTGTCTTGCCTCAGTCCCAAGGCAATGGAGCCAGCTGCTGATGCCTCGATTGTCACCAACGACAATCTGCCTTTGGTTTTCACAGGTGTCTGTCACAGTGATGGAAAGCTAGCCAGCACTGCCTGCATCCTGTCCCTGTCCCTGCCAAACTTGTCTCACCTCTGGGTATGACCACCCACGGAGTGAGAATAAATCTATCCACCTTCAGGTGCTTCCCAAGGGTGTACAAAGGGTTAACATGTAGCAGCTGTCATTGACCGATTATTTCGTTTGCTGTTTTGAATTATTTGCATCACTGTTGTTTGGAGACAGGGTCTGGCTGCTGTTGACCTCTCACTATGAGGACCAGGCTCAGGTTGAACTCTCAGAGGTCAGCCTGCTGTGCCTCCTGCCCCTGCCCCTGCCCCTGCCCCTGCCTCTGCCCCTGGAGTACTGGGATTAAAGTTGTGCACCACCACGCTCAGCTGATCAACATGCTTCTTAAAACCCTTCCCCCTGGTCTAGGGTGATGTAACACTCAGCCTGAGGCCAGGACACTGAGCAAGGCCACCAGGGGCCAGAGTGGTGAGCAGGAAAAGACCCGCTCCACAAGAAGCAGCAAGGAAGGTCATGGCTTCTGGTGCCACGACAGCCAGCAGCAGCCTACATACCATGTGACTTGAAGGCCAGGAGCCATAGAGAATACCGCAGAGGTCAACTCTCTCCTCCCATCATGCGAGTCTCGGGGATCAAACCCAGGTGAGCAGGCTTGGTGGCAGGCACAGTGACTCACTGAGCCATCTTGTATCTGGACAGTCAGAGGTGGCATACACCCAGCCTTCCCTACTGTGCAGTCTCAAATAAGGACAGGAGCTTGCACTAGTAGGCATGGCCACTACAGTCAAAGGCTCTTGAGTCAGGCAATTCTTTCGGTATAATTCCACAGAACCACAGACTTGAGCTGTCTGCCCTCACCCTAACTCTTGTCAAGCTCTGAACCATTCCCCTTCCTGTGGTGCTGTCACTTGACACTGTCCCTCCCATCTTCAGAAGAGGGGTAAAGACAGCCAGCCGAAACACCGTGTGCAACCAGAGTCTACTGTTTTACCGAACCAGCCAGCAGTTTGAGGACACAGAGCTACAACCGCCTAGTGCTGCACGCTTTCACGTTCTCAGCTGCACAAGTGTGTAAGGCATTCTGTACTGTGTGCTGAACTGAGCCATCTCCACAACAGCCTGGTTCCTTACCTAATGACTGGCAAGCTGTGATAATCTGTGCTAGCAGATTTTTTTTTTTTTTTTTGAAAATCAACCATGTGAGGCTGCCATATCATGTCAGAGAAGAGCCTAGAACAAGGCAGGACCCTTACATCTGTCATCCCAGAACTTTGGAGGCTGAGTCAGGAGAACTTCCATGAGTTTTAGGCCAGCTTGGGCTACAGAGAGATCCTGTCTCAGGCCCCCTTAAACCCCCAGCCCACAGTCTTTGTCATGACTGATAAAACTTGCATTTGTCCCTGTGCTTGGCAGTCCCTGTGCCTACTGTGCAGGCAAATGCTCAGATGTGGATTCTGACACTGTGAAATCAAACATGGCACCAACTGGAAGACGTGCAGACTTGGGAAAGCATGCTTTCTAAATGGCCAACTCACGGTGCTGCAAAATGACACCTGGCCAAAGATTCCCTCAAAACAAGACAGATGGAAGGACTGCAGGACAGGAGCAACTTCAGACGCCGAGCAGGGGAGGTCTCTGAAAGCCTCCTCATGTACTTCAGCTAGTACACTGCTTCTCCTCAGAGTGGGCACAGCTGAGACATGAGCAAAGGGAGGAAAGACCCAGAACGTCAGGTGTACTATCTTCCCACTTGGGAACAGACTGTACTGTTGTGCTGATTCACAGTTACTGTGTATGTGCGTCATCACGCACGTGAGTCACGCACCAAGTCAGTCAGCTCTCTACTTCCAGAGGTCGGGGATGGACCTATTAGGTTTTGTGCAGTGAGACACAAAGCTTTTAAGTTTAGACTACCTAACATTAGTTCCCAAGTTGCCCCCCAACAAAACCCGAGCCTAGTTCCAGTCTCTAGGCTAATCCCCAACAAGACCAGAGTTTCCAGGTTACACCCTCAACAAGACCAGTGTCTCCACATTATTCCCCCAACAAACCTGCACCCCAGGTTACAAGCCCACCCCCTGCCTAACGACCACCAATGCAGAGGGAGCAGAAGTTAGTTTATGATGTGACTCCCAGCACCAGCCAATTATGTTAAAGGTCACAGCAGCTTTCCAATTAGATGCTTGCACACTTACCCTGCTTATTGCTTACTAGAAAGCCTTGCCCCAAAGACATTCAGGGATTCCCCCACTACCAAAACCGCCCTGCATGATGGTGCCGCGTTGCAGGGTCTGAGTTAGCTCGAACAGAATAAAGACCCTGCTGTGAGCTGCATCAGATCGGCTTCTGTGTGTGTTTCTGGGGATCACTAACATTTCCCTGGCACAACAGCAGCTAGCATGCTTTTACCTGCTGAGCTATCTGCAGCTGTTTAGTTTCATGTGTGTACACACATGTCTCTCACAGGCCGGATCTTGCTAGACAGACTAGCCTGACTGGCAAGCAAGCACCAGGGACCTGCCTGTCTCTACCTTCCAGCATTGGGGTTACAGGAGGTGTCACCACATTCAGTTCGTTTGTTTTTAAGACAGGGTTTCTCTGTATAGTCCTGGTTACCCTAGAACTCACCCAGCTGGCCTCGACCTCAGAGATCCGCCTGCCTCTGCCTCTAAGTGCTGAGATTAAAGGTGTGTGCCACCACTACCTGGCTATACTCAACTTTTAATACAGGGTCTATAGACTAAACTCGGGTCCTCATGTCTGCACTTACTGACAGAGTCACTTCTCCAACCCTGTTCTTGAAACAGAATCTCAAGTAGTCCAGGCTGACCTAGAATTGACTTTGAAACTGAGGCTGGCCTTAAACTCCCTATTCCTCTGTATCTACTTCCCAAGTCCTGGTGGTACAGGCATGTGCCGCCACTCCTAGTCCACTGGTGTTCTGTTAGAAAAGTCTCTTTAAATTAGTATTAATGTGTGCAGGCATACACATGCCATGGCTTGCATGCGGAAGTCAGAGGATGTCTGGGAACTGGTCCTCTCTTTCCACTGTAGCTCCAGGGTCAAGCCTAGGCCATCCAGTGGTATTTCATGAGTCATCCTGCTGGCCCCACTGTTGCTTTAAACATAAAAAGTATTTGGTTCTTTAGTCATATTTAGAGTGATTTTGAGAACTGCAGGGCCTGGGGAGAGTAAGAGAGGATAGTGTGTGGTCAGGGGTTTCAGCTGTTGGGAGCACGATGGTTGGACTCTGCACCCTACACAGAAGGGCAGATGCATGAGTGGTCCTGAGTCCGCATGCTGCTACAAAGAGCCTGTTAGAATGCACTGAGATAACAGCCGTGCTTCCTGAGCCCAGGATGTGCTGATCAGGAATCTATCAGGCAAACACTCCCTCTGAGGAGGCCACACCTCACTGACGGCTGTGGACTTCACAGCAGCAGGAAGAGCTTCAGTCCTACCTTCATACATAAGCTTTGTGGAAAAATAGTCCTCAGATTCCACAAGTGCTTCATCCTTGTCCACATCCAGGAGGTCAGCGAGCCGTGTGATAGACACCTCCAAGGAGCAGAGCGAGCCTGTCTTACAGTACTCAGCTCCTGAAGCAGGCAGGATCTCAGCTCTCACATTGTACAGTGTCTGGAAGGAGGGACAGAGAAGAGACAGCTTATTCCAGTGGCCAGAAGAAAGGCTGTGGAGCCAGGGAAGAGCGACATGGCCACAGAACCACCTTGGCAGCTAGTCCTTACAGACGCAAGCCCAACTCCAGGCCTTAGATGCTCTTCTTCTGACATTTCCATTGTCTGTTGAGAGGAGAGTGAAGTGCACACACGCCATGTGTGTGTGGACTCAGAAGGGAAGTGTGTTGAGCTGCCTCTCTCCTTCCCCCACCACAGCCTCCAGGGATCCAAAGCAAGTTACCAGGCTTTCGCCACCGCACCAGCCCTCAGGTGCCTTTAAGTTGTCCGTATTTTCAAACATGGAGTAACCTTCCATGTGTCCCTTCCATCAAGGTCATTAATATTGGCACCATCTGCCTGGTCTAAGTCTCCACTAGGGTGTCTACATCTGCCTAGGATATTCTGAAGAAAATTCCAGACAGCCTGCCATTTCACCTCTTAAGTTAACACTGAATAGTACTAAAAACTAGACATTTTCTTGCCAAAGTACAACACCATTACCAAAACTAGTAAAATGAACACAAAGCCTTGGGTATCATCCAATTCTGTCCGTAACCCCTTTTCTCCATCTCAGCCTCATTCTCCATGGCTTTCTACACAAACCAGTATTTTAGCACCACCCAGCACGAACCAAGAGTCCCAGCCTGCCTGCTGCTAGTGGCATAGGCAAGAGGCTCACACTGCTGAGTTCCAGCTCAGAAGCCAGGCGCTCTCCACCTGTAAGTGCAGAGCAACGGAGTGTGCCCTACCCAGCCTTGAGCAGGCCTGAAAGACCTTGTTTACCATAATAGACCAAATAATAGGACCTAGGTGGAGTTACCCACCTTGGCTGCATGTACAACCTGCTACAGGAACTTAGAAGAATAGACTGCCCGCTGAGCTTGCCTTGAGACAAATCCAGGTATGACAAAAGATGGGTTCCCCCACTCATCTCTGGCTGTGACAAAGAAGGATGGGTTCCCCCACCCATCTCAGGTTCAGTGGGTCTTTCCCTTTAAATTAGAAGAGCTGAATATTAAACTTTGAGCCTTGACCAGAAAACTTTGTCTTGGCTTCATGCTTTTGCTTTTCTCGCCTCTCCGTCCCCCCTTTTTCATTTCCAGCCCTCCTTTCAGGTGAACCCAGTTTGTCTGTGGCTGCAGGCAGCTACAGGTGGCACTCTGAACAAGGGGTCTGAAAATGGGGGACCTGCTGAGAAACACTGTCTTAGGTAGAGCTCCACAGAAAACGGAAGAAGAGTATCCTGCACTTGGTAAGCAACAAACAGCACTGATGCTAGCGCTGGTTATTTTTTGGAGGCTGTGTTTGCAGGAAGCGTGTTTAAGGTGATACGGTCTAGGCTGAATAGGTGTTGACACCCGATGCCAACTTCATCTAGGGGATGACAGTGAAACATGGGACAGGAGAATTCTAAACAGACATTTGTCTGCAGCCTAAGAGCTGCCTCAGGCAAACTCAGTTAGTCTGTGGCCGCAGGTGGTTACAACCTAGCATATCTCAATAGAAAACAATGCATTGCTAGCTAGAGGAGAGATCTGAGATCTAGTTGTGTTCTTCTCAAGACTCATGGAAAGATGACAACTTCTCTGTCCTCAGACAGACAGGGTAATGACTTTCTTATCAAACACTCAAGTGTGCTCAGAGAAAGGCAGATGTCCACAATCTGATGGGCTAGTCTCCTGCTTTCTCATTATGGGGCACAGGGCTGCTGGAGATCAGTGAGTAGCCCATTCCCACAGCCACCTCTGGGGTGCTCATCCCATACCAAGCATTAGCAGGACACACTAGGTGGACTGACTGTGAGCCCAGCAAAGAATGCACTTCCTGAAGGTTCAAAGGTGGCATCCACCAATAGTGGCAGTGGGCTTCATCTCAAGTGATTCTCTCTAATGCTCTCTAGAGAAAACTCAATGGCTGCAGGAAGAGCTGGCCCCTGGCAAGTGTGGGCAGCAGCCCTCTCATTGGACTGCTGACACTCCAAGTGTGAGAAGAATCAGGTCTTTTCAGTGAGAAACAAGCAGTCATGGCCAGCTGACATCAAACCTTTCTGTGGTGCGCTATTCAAGGAGCAGGCTGGGGACACTTGAGGAGTCACAGGACAGAGCGGCTCACATAAAACAGAAACACAAGCATCAAGACTCTCAAGCTCTTGGGAACCTTTCTGACCCTTAGATCTGAGAGCAGAGATTCAAATGACGAAAGGAGAAAAGCTAGATCTCAAGAGTACAAGCTTCTGTCTCCCTGGACATCAATGCAGTAAATGCCAACTACAGAGGGGCAAATGTTTATAAGGTATACACGATTAGGAGCAGTTACTTGAGACATACTTAAACCCTAACCATGAGAAACCAAACCACTCCATGTAAGTAGACAAAGGATTCTAGTCAGCATCTCTCCAGATCACCTGTAACTACAAAGCCACAGACTACCCTGGCCTCTAGGGTAACTAAAGCAAGAAGTCCTGATGTGTGCTCCCCATGGATGGGTCCTGAGGACACTGCTAAGGCAAGAATGCTAGTCACATGATCGCAGGGATTGGGGAATACTGAGTGAGACATGTAGACCAACAGGCAGACCCGTTTGCAGCCTACAGAGTCACCTGGGTCAGGAGGAAATGAAGATGGGGTAGATATTCCTTTGAGACACAAAGTATTCCCCAACAAGATCAACAATGATCGCATAACTCAAGACTTGTTGAAACGCATAGTTGAGAAAGGTGAACACCGCGGCACAAACTCTGAGACAACCTTCCATACGGAGGTCGTCTGAGTCCTAGTGTCAAGAACACATTTCAGGAAGAGTGACCCACCCAAGGCCTAGACTAGAACTGGGCTTCAGGAGGAGCCTGTACTCAGCTTGCCATGAGCCCTGGAGGCAAGGCTCGTATGTTGGGTATGAGGAAGGCAAAAGACACAGTGGCAGTGAGCCGCCTGGACAGTCCTCCACCCCAGTGATCCCTGACCGCAGCTCTGCACATATCAGAGCTGTGTGTCAGCACCACAGAAAAACAAGGCACAACAATGGAATATTTAACTCAGTGGTTAATATCCAGAGTTGAAAACACAGGCTTCAAAACAGCTAGTCTGACGTGGTTAGAGAGGTAGAAAGAAGAAAGGGTCGGTGTTAAATCCGTCATCAGCACCACCGATCCTGAGACACCTGTGGTTTGTTTGCCAACTGCACCCCACAGTTCTGCCCAGCACACAGTCCAGGGACCAAACCCAAGCATGCCTGTTTGCTCAGCTCACAGTCATTCAGAACAGCACACTCAAACAAGAGGCAGATTATGAGAAAGTGACAACTTTCTCCTGTGCACTACCTGTTTTGTGTTTGAAGGCAGTGCCTGGGAGCAGGCACTCAGGAGAGATGAAATGACTTTAATGTGTGCCCCCAAATTGTTAATGATGACAGAGGACAGGGGTCTAAGTTATGGATCGTCAGCATTGTCAGGAGCAGGTGCACCCCAGGAAGGATACAGTGTCACCAACGGGACAAGCACAAATAGGACAGGCTGACTTAGCTGCTCAGAGGTCACAACCTTTCTTTTTTTTTTTTTGGTTTTTTCGAGACAGGGTTTCTCTGTGTAGCCCAGGCTGTCCTGGAACTCACTCTGTAGACCAGGCTGGCCTCGAACTCAGAAATCCGCCTGCCTCTGCCTCCCAAGTGCTGGGATTAAAGGCATGCGCCACCACCGCCCGGCTGGTCACAACCTTTCTTGAGCTGTGGCTCTAGGATACTAAGAGAATCCACCCAAACCTCAGCAGCATCAAAAACATGACGTGCCCTGTGCTTCCACCCCACACCCCATTTCCCAATAATATTACATACAAAAAAGTTCTCCACTTGGAATTCGTAAGTGTAGGGCTTCAAGGAGACGGTGAGCCGCTCTTCAGAAGCTGGGGAGAACCCCACAGAGAAGCGGCAGTGCAGAGGAGGAGGCGGCTCCTGCGTCCACGTCAGCTCCCAGACAAAGAACACGGACTGCCTGCTGTGGATGAGCTGTAACAAGAGGCACAGCTAGGGTCATAGTGCTCAGAGCCTTGTAGAGCAAAGGGGCATGGGTCAGGCAGAGGCTGCTGGGAGCCTGTGGGCTCCTGTGGCTAAGCAGCACCTACCACTGCCTCAGTCCTGCCCGCCTGGCCTGGTGGCACAGACCTGGACACCCAGCTGGTAAAAGGAGGCTGCTTTATGACTGCAGAGGTTTCACAGCATCAGGGGTCCAAACTCCCTACATGGCTCCACATGTGGGATGCCACTGTCCCAGCTGGACCAATGGCAGACACTGCCTGGATAGAGGTGGGCTCCTGACTGAGGAAGGAGGTCACTGGGGTACAAAAAGAACAGTGCTCCCCATTTCTTTCCCTTCTCCTCATTCAACTCCTGGCTCCCATAAGGTACTGGCAATAGCAGCTCGCTCTCCCACGCACTGCCCTCCGTGCTGTGCAGCCTCTGCACAGCCCCATGAACTAAAGTGAACCATAGACTAAAGAGAACCTCTGGAACCAGGGGCCAAAGAACCTTTTTCTTCCTTTCAGTTAATTTCTCTCAGGCACTGTGTCACAGTACAGAAGGTTAGCACAACTATCACCATATATATCCATGTCAATCATTTCCTATTAACATAAAATAACTTAGGAACAAGTGTAGACAGACACATGGCCTAAACACTAGGGTCTACACCTACAGGATCAGGGACAGGCTCAGCAACAATCTAACAACAGCCAAATAAGTATTAGTGGGAAAGTCTGAAAGACTGGAGCTGCAGTCACCACCAGGAACCCTCTGACCAACATCCAGCAACACTTACTGACAAAAGGGCACACAGAAAGGGTGGAAATGCCAGGGAGTGGGGGCCACACGTGAGCTGCTATAGCAACATACAACAGTAGGCCATTCCTCACAGTGGCACAGGACCACACTGGCTCAGGGTGACAGCATGCATACAAGTAATAGAAACCACACAAGCCTTTGTTTACATACACCATACATGGGGCAGGGCAAGCTCAAGGCTTAGTTCTAAAACGACAAAGGAGTTCCTGTGCCACACTGCCCCCTCGGCCTTCTAAGCCCTGTTCCACAGGTGAACTATGCAGGCACAGGACATGGTGCAGCTCTGACTTAGGCTGCCCTCTGTGCCGGGAAGCTCATCCAATCAGCAGCAGGATCTGCTCAGTGTCAGTCAGTCACACTGGTCTCCCTCCCTGACCTGCTGAGGATCTGATGCTCAGAGCAGAGGACAGTTACCTGCTGCGACTGTGTGTTCAGGGGTGCGAGCCTCAGGTCGGCAGCATGACCCTTGTCTTCCAGATTACTATCTGACAGCTCAAAGTCCAGTTCTGACAGGTTCTGGACACAGACTTGCACATATTTCCTAAAACACAGAAACAAGGTGGTCACTCCGATGCTCAGCACCCTTACTCCCTGTGTCTCAAGTAACCATGTCCAGAATGACGTCTCTATTAGGTGCACTGAGGCGGAAGACCCGCCCTGAGCACGGGTCACTCCCTGGGCCGGCACCCCATTGTGGATGAGAAGGTGGAAGACCCGCCCTGAGCACGGGTCACTCCCTGGGCCGGCACCCCATTGTGGATGAGAAGGCAAAGCAAGTGGAGCACTAAGTCTACCTCTTTCCGTTCTGAATGTGGGTGCAGTATGAGCAGCTGCCCACCGCTCTGCTGCCATCCCGCCTCTCGCTCTGCTGGACTGTATCCCCCAGAACTATCAGCCCTAAGAAACCTTTCTGTAAGTTGCTTTTGTCACAGCAACAAGACAAGGAACTAATGCAGACATTTTCTTCCAAAAAACCAAGCTTTAGAGATCATGTAATGTTTCCGTGCTCTGAGTGATGAAGAAAAAAGGACTGTTAGTATAACATTTCATTCTCATAACCAAGCCAATCCCAGCAGTCCATGGGAGAGAGACTATTACAGGGAGAGGGAAGAGTTGGGGGTGCCATGTTGTCACTTGAAGCAGGAAGAGCAGTGGCCCCGATGCCTCTGCACTCCCCAGAAGGTCTGACCATCCCTCAAGGCAGGAGTGCTCAGCTAGGTGACCTGGCTGCTCCCAGGAGACATCAGCAAACCTGGGGTGCCTGGGGCTGTGGCGCTGGTGTAGTGACATCACCCAGAGGCACCACTGAGCACTCTGCAGAGTATGGAGCAGCCTATCTAGCCAACAAGCACCAGGCCCCAGATATTAGTGTTATGAACTCTCTACCCTAGAGGCAGCTAGCAGTGACCAAGGGCGCAGTGACAAGAGAACTAGCTACACAGACCTATGGGGATGCACTGGGCTGCCCAGAACAGAACTCCTTGTAGAAGTTGATCAATTGCAGTCTGCCAGTACCTCAGTCACTTAAAACAGAGATGACAGGGGTAGAAAGACACTGGGGACCAATTGAAGATCCAATTTGAATTTCACCTAAAACTTTACACTGACATGTTGGGTGTGAGGCAGAGGAAGCTGGGAACATGGTCTGGGTATCAGGGACACAGGGAGCTCCTCTGGTAATGTGTAAAACCCTGGTGACACAGAGAGACAAGCTATGTACGGGTCCTCCCCGCTCCCTTACCGGGTTCCAGCAGACAGCAGAGAGTGCGCGGTCCTGAAGGGCACACTGAATGTCAGTGCAATGACAGTGGAGTAGATAGACCACGGGCAATCGATGGACACCTGCGGAGAAACGGGGACACCTTGAACCCAATGGCCAACAGCACAACTCTGTCACCATCCAGCCAGTGCACAGTGGCTTCTCTATGGTGCACCATCACTGTCCTGAGAGACATTCTACTGAACATATTCTCACATGGACAGGTGACAGACAGACCAACAAGGAATGAAGACAGAATGGACACCATGCCAGAACAGCAGCTCAGTCCCCAGCACATGCACTCTGGCAGGAAAGGAGCCAGAGGAGCACCTCGGCCACCGGGGGCCGAGATGCCAAATGCAGCAAGGATCCCAAGGCTGTAAGCAACGGGGAACCACTGGAAAGCAAGAGGTCATCCAATTACTTCACTTGCCTGATAGAACCTAGCTAAAGGCCAACTAAAGTTGGGGTATGGTATGGACAAAGAGACACTCACTGGGGGCAGGAGAGAAGCAGGTCTTGAGTTTGCTTGTATTCCTCACTGAGCAGAGCAACCTACTGGGTGCAAACCACATCTCCCACTGAAAGAGACATCATCTTTACTCCCTGTATCCTATGCACAGCATGCAAAGAGAAATTTCCTAACTACTCTTAGAGACTGTGTAGTGGTTTGGATGAGCACGGCCCATAGCTCATGTTTGCATACTTGGTCCCTAGCTGATGGAATTGTTAGGGAAGGATTAGGAGTGGCCTTCCTAAGGAGGTGTGTCCTGAATCAGGCTTTGAGGTTTTAAAAGCCCACCATTACTAGTTAGCTCTCTCTGTGTCATGCTTGTGGATCAAGATGTAAAGCTACTGCTCTAGTGCCATGCCTGCCTACATGTTGTCATGCTCCCCTTCACAATGGTCATGGACTCTAACCCTCTGAAACCACAAGCCACAAAGCAAATGCTTTCTTCTACAAGCTGTCTGGAAGACTGGAAAGGAATATCTTTTCTACAGAGACTGCATTTCAAGTGACTGCTGGCTGAGGCCTACCCTACTCTTCCTATACCCATGCTGGATGATGTGGGTAGCTCAAAGGGGCCTCAGAATTGGAACCCAAGTCACAGAAGGTGGACACACCTGGCAATACTCCATGAGCTGATTTCACATGCCACACTGTAACCTGAGCAAGCATATCTCTGAGGAGCTGTCACCGGATGCCAGCCCCAGGCCCTACGTCAATAGAGCTGTTCCTGGCTGAGTTGGCCCAGGGCTGGTGTGACACAGCTCCTGCAGCCTGGTCACAGGATGCATGGATCTACCCTCCCTCCCAGTGTCACAGTGACATCATTCTAGCTGCAGTGAAGTCAGCTGCTTGTCTTCTATGTGGCTACAGCCCCAATGATTGCACATGAGAGGACAAGTGGCCAGGAAATAGTTCCCATGCTCCTCCGACCCAGGCAGGCAGAGGCTACTGCCTAACCATACAACCCAAGACCCTCTCTACCTTGTGATCTGTGGTGACCATGCAATTGCCATCTCTCTGAGAATCTTTCTGCTTCCTGTGGAGCTCTGGTGTCCCTGGAATACTGGTGTCCCCGCCAGCAACTGGCGCTGAAGGTAAAGATAGAACCTCCAGCTCAAACTCGATCACATGGTATGCAGGTGCAGTGGGAAGGCCGATGCTTGTGACCTTGTCAGAGGACTGAATCCGGAGCAAGGCAGTGGAGCACTCTTCTGTGGGAGACAGAAAGTCACCTCAGACATAGCTCCGTGTCTTGTTCGCTGTCAGCAGAGGTGCTGCTGAGCTCCTGCTGTCCTAAGTGCATGAATGAGGACAGTGCTGGGGAGAGGCAGGAAAATCCAAGAACCAAGATGGGGCTACACAGGAGGCTGGCACCAGACACAGCTCAAAGTGCAGACAGGCAGGGGCAGCTCCCACACGCCTGCATGTTCCATCTCACTGCAGTCAAACATCTGCCCCAAGGAAAAGAAGACGAGGGCTAAGGAGTGGGACTAAAAGGGTCAGCTGCTTTGCTCTTTAGTGGTGGCTGAGTGGACGAACCTGGAAAGGCACTCCTGTGGAACATGATGCAGCTGAGAACCTGCTCTGAGAGTCCCTAGCAAGGCTGGCAGCACTTGGCACCTAATGAACACACCATGCTCAGTAACATCCCTAAACGTATGCCACACGCAGATGCTAGCTCCTGCCACTTACTAAGCTAACCTCAGAGGACAGGGTAAGGTGTCAGACAAGTGTCAGCACAGTGATGCCTGCTTATCCTTCCATCCTGGAAGTGTGTGAATACGAGAGCCCAGCTTGGCCGGCCTTACCTCTTGAGTTGGAGTAGACCTTGGCTCGGTTCTCCGCCTGACACAGGATGAGCATGGCTTCCACATTGCTGAGCTGCAGGCTGTCTCCATGTTTGACTGTGTAATGGCCAGTAGTGACAGTAAACTTGACTTTCTGAGGAATGCCAGCCAAAAGGCTATCTAAATGAAACAAGACAGCAATTACCAATTCTGTCTCCAGAGAGCAGTCATGGGAGCCATGGAGAGGTGACAAGCTCTTCTTTCATTACTGCAGAAGTTGTTAGCCCTGGGCACCATTTCCTCCTGCCTCACCTTTTCCTCTCAGGATGGGCCACAGGACCCCGCAGGACTTCAGAGAACAAAGGACACTGTGACCCGAGGAGGGGAATGTCACCTGGCAAAGTGAGATTATGGTGTTCATAAATTATCAAGTCAGACAGGTGGCTCTGGGATAGAGTTAGGAAGTGGACACTGGAGCTGCTCCAGAATGGAGCAGGGGATCAGGAAGGGCAGGGGGAGCAGGGGAGAGACCAGAGACAAGAAGGAAAGGCAGGAGGGGGAGGCAAGGCTGTGGATGGAGAAGAATGAGGGCCAGGGCTTCCTAGGAGCAGAGCTCAGGCTGCCCCTCATCTACCCCCAAGCAAGAGGCCCTGGAGACAGACTGCTGCGCCCCATACTCAGGAGCATCTGCTGGCGGCCCTGAGAGAAGCTGCAAAAGAAAGTACAAAGAACGGAGGAAATGTCACTGGAAAAGTTTTCCTTTCTGTGTTTTTTTTTTTTTTGCTTTGTTTAAAATAAAAGAAGTTTATCATGGCTCACTGCTAGGGGCTAAAATTAAGGATCTGCATCTAGTGATGGCCTCCTGAGGCGGCCAGGGCCTTGCATGGAAAGACAAGGAGTGTGTGTAGTTCATGTGTGCACTTGTGTGTCCAAACATGCACCAGAAAACTGCAGTCCTTGATGTTACTTCTGAATGGAAGAAGATAGCAGACAAAGGTGTTCTTAGTCTAAGACTTCGACTCTCTGGTGGATATTTGCTCCGTCTACTTTAAAAGCTTACAGCCAGGACAGAAACTCTGGGATTCTTAGGGTCATGCTGTGGAGTCAGGCCCACTCAGATCTTCAAGGATGAGGCCTGGCCAGAGTGTGAACTACACTGTGTGATACCACTCAAAGGGAGCTAGCTGCACAAGCTTCCTGCAGAATGCCTCTGTGTCTTACTTTCACTAAGCATGACGGCTAGCAATCACAGGACAGTGACCGTCCCCACACACACAGCTGCAGCCAGAGTCCCCTGAGGCAGACAGCAGAGGAGCGAGGAGCTGTGTAAGGTGGTACACGAGAGCCTCCCTTGAACCCTGTGGATCCCTGTATGGCTGCAGGCCCCACTCACCAGCCAGCGGTTCCACGTGCAGCTGAGGCTCCTGAGAGTACACGTCATACTGTACAATGGGGTGGATGTGTGCAAGGACAAACCACACAGAGCCCACCGAGGCCCGAAGTTGCCGCAGCGTGTATGTTCCAGGTTCTTTGGCCTAGGAGCAAAACAAGGTACTTGGAAAGATGACACTTTGTGTTACAAGTCCTGAAGGTAAAGATGGGCTGTCCTCTCACTCAAATGCTACCTGTCTTTCCTGCAGTCCTGTCCTGTGTATCGCACCTACACCTAGGCTACTCCAAGGAACTCCTGGCTCTCAGGCCCTGTCTGAGCAACGCATGCTTCTGGCTCAGCTTTAGCCTCTACTGAGGTAGACTTGGTAAGGATCTGTATGTGGTGCACGTTTCAGAAGGTACTGAGTGAGGCATTCAGCTGGTGCAAGGCCCATTAAGGCAAGACCATATCCATGTGGGACACAATCCTCTTCCTCAGACCCTGACTTCTCATGAGGTGAAAGGAACAGGGTATGCTCCATCTGAGCAAAGTGCCCAGTGCTGACACCCATGCAGCCACCAAAGGCAAAGCTTATACAGCAGGTCACCTTTACAATCTCCTCATACACACAGGAGCCAGCCAAGAAAACTCAGAAGCACAGCCAGCTAAAAAGCTAAGAAACAGAGCCAGTGCAAACAGAGACCTTCATAAAAACTTCATTCACTAGCTGGGGATGGTGGCTCATGTCTGTAGAGAGACTGAGGCAGGAAGACCGCCATGCGCCTAAGGCTACTCTAGGCTACACAGTGAATTCCAGGCCAGCTTGGGCTACAGTGTAAGAGCCTGACTCAAAATAAAACCAAAACAAAACCAAAGCTTCATTCAAAAACTTATCAACAGGCAAACTACTGTGCAGAGAAGATGTAGAAAGCTGTATCTTCTCTAAAGCAGCAGAGGGCTTTACAACCCTCAAAGGCACCCTCCCATCTGCACCAACTGACAGCCTTGCCCTGAGCCCAGCCCAGCCCATACCTGGGTCGTGAAGGCTATCTTGTTGGCACCTGGCTGCAGAGTCACACTGCTGCACCTCAGCACGTGGGCCCCGTCCTCCAGGGCCAACCCCGAGGACGGCTCTAGAGCAGAGCCGCTCTCCTGCCTCCTGAGGAGCATGTGGACGTTCCTACAGATAATGCCTGTGGTGTTCAGCGAGTTATCCGAGGGGCTTCTCTCCAACAGCTCCGACAACTCCAGGGCAGGCAGGCTGCTCTGAGATGCAGGGAACAGGGAGGCCTCGGCTGGGAAGGTGATGATTCCATTAGAAGTCTTGTGCTTGGTCAGCCACTCCGCTGTCTTCCGGTAGTTGTTCTTCTCGATGCTGAAGTGGACGTTGACAGCAATCTGGTCCACATGGACAGGGACAGGCATCTGGCTGCAAACAGTTATCTCCACAGTCAGGATGCCTCCCGCATGGACCACAGCATTGGGAGGGTCAAAATGGAGATCCTTTAGCTGTGCAAACGAGTGCATGGGTAGTACCACCTTGTGACCTGCAAACAAACACCATGCCCCACACTGGAGCCACATCTCCTGCTGGCACTGGGAAGCACTGCCAGCTCGGGGACACGAACACTTAGGACAGAGTGCAAACTCCTCGACCTCCCACACACCTTCCATCACAATAGCAGACTAAACAGAGGTTTCTACAACTCTGGGAATGAGGAAATTGCAGCAGTGAATTTTTCCACAGCTACTTTGGCAAGTTTAGGAGGAACACAGAGCAATTGCTCCCTCAATTTCAAAATAAGACTGGTCAGCAGTTGGATTCCTAGAGTCCTCCACAAGGGAGTCAAGTAACCTCCCAAGCAACTTTTAGAGACTCTCCAGTAAAGAAACCAAGTGCTCCACTGTGTTAGTGGAAAGTTAGTCCTGGCATTTGCCAGTCTATGGAGATAGTAGAAAGACAGCTGCCCACAATGGGGTGGGGTGTGCTCTACAGACATGGAGATGGGCGAGAACCTAGTATTCTCTTGCACCCTCCTGTGTCTTCCTTTCCCCAAGGGCCTTGGCTGAGTCTAGGAATGGTAAGTGCTGTGGAACCACTGAATAGTCCCAATGACCTAAAGGGGGCGGTGGGGGTGGGCTCAGATGAAGTGTGCTTAGCAGGGAAGCTGAGGCTGTAGCTATGGCTGTGGCTCTTGAGTTGAGCCCATCCAAAAACCAACCACCAACCAACCAACCAACCAACCAACCAACCAACCAACCAACTAACCGAAGTCTGCCCATAAATTAAAGCAGACTTGCCACAACTGACCTAAGAAATGGAACAGATGTTCTCAGAACCTCTGCTCACACAGAGGGGCCAAAGAGCAGGAGGGAATACCCTCCCTCTCATCATGGCCCCCACAGCAGCAAGCAGAGATGTCTGTAAAGCAAACCACCTGATGCTGCTAAGAATATCATCCGGTGGCTCTATGGATGGGTGGGGCAATCCACTTCTGCAGCCTGTGATCACACCCAGGAGCCAGAACCTTGTGGAGAAGATGTTGTCATACTCACAACTGCTACTGACTGACTGATGTATATAACCCACTGCCTGCACATCTGAGGCAGCTGGACGTGGGTGTTTGGGAGGTTAATCAGACTAAAGGAGGTCAAGCAGCACTTAGGAGAAGACATCCCGAGTGCTTGCTGTCTTCTGCACTGTATGTAAGGACACAGCCAGGAAACTCTCAGCTCCTCCTGCATCATGCCTGCCTGGATGCTGCCATGTTCCTGTCTTGATGATAATGGACTGAACCTCTGAACCTATAAGCCAGTCCCAATTAAATGCTGTCCTTTAAAAGGCTTGCCTTGGTCATGGTGTCTGCTCACAGCAGTAAAACCCTGACTAAGACCCTTGCACTTCTAGCCACTAGAACTCAGAACAAATGCCTGCTGTTAAGTCTCTGTGCCACAGTGTTTTATAATGACAACCTGAAGAAAGAGAGAGAGTACCATGATGTTTCTCTTAAAAGGACTTTTAGTCAACTAAACGCAAGGAGCAAAACTGTAAGTTTCATCTGGCCACACAAATCATCCAGTGCCTTCCTCTGAGCACCGACCCTAAATCTAACCCTCCAGAGTCTGTAACTTGGAGGCTCCCATGTGGAGACCCAGGAACAGCTTCCAGAAAGTGAACTGGTCTAAATGACTGCTGGCTCAATGTCTTGGTAATAGATGTCTTGGAAATAAAGAAATGGTGCAGGAACACATGCCACACACCATGAGCCTTGAAAATGCTGGGGTCAGAGAAGCCAGTTACAAGAGACTCCGTGTGATGGAGTCTACAGCAAGCAGAGAAGTGGCTGCAGGGGTTGGAAGGTCAAGTGTGGGTTTCCTTCTAGCTGACAGATGGGCTGTACCGAGGGATACACACATCTGTACAGACACTAAAAGCCACTCAATTGAGGGCTTCAAATAGAAATTCATGAAATATAAATTCTATCTCAGCAAAGCTGCTATATTTAAAAGGAAACTGACAGTGTCTTAAAAAAAAAAAAAAAGACATGAGAGTAAATGTTCTGAATCAAAAAAGAACTGAGACATATAACCGAACTTAATATACGTGGCAAGAATGAAGTGATATGTGGCTCTTCATTGAACCCCATTAGATCACTTATATGGGTCTGGAGAGAGGGCCTGATGGTTAAGTGCCTGACATGTATGCATGCATAGCTCAGTTTGGAACTGCAGCGTCCACATAAAAGCCAAGCATAGAGGCATGCATCTGCCACTGCAGCACTGGGAGCAGACAGGCAAACTGCAGCAGCTCTCCAGCCAGCCAGTTTAGAAACAACAAGCTCTGGGTTCAGTGGGAGACCTTGGCTCCAAAGTAAGTGAAGTGATTAAGAAAGACATCCTGATAGCAACACAGGCCTACACACACACACACACACACACACACACACACACACACAAGGGTGTGGTAATGCATGCTTAGCACTTGAGAGGCAGATGCAGGAGGACTATTTCAAGTTTAAGACCAAGTGGGTCTACACAACTAATTTCAGACCAGCCAGGGCCACACAGTGAGAACATGTCTCCAAAAAATAAAACAAAAATTACAGCAATTCATGGAAACACTCAGAGATAATCAGAGAGACCTGAGCCTAGGACTTCAGGCAGGTATCAGAGTCCTGAAGGTCCCTGTGAACGACTCTTGTGTGATAAAGGAGTCTGGAGCACTCCTCTATGTCAGAAGCATGTAACCTCTGTGTGATAAGGGTCTGGAGCACTCCTCTATGTCACAGAAGCATGCTAACCTCTGTGTGATAAGGGCCTGGAGCACTCCTCTATGTCACAGAAGCATATAACCTCTGTGTGATAAGGGCCTGGAGCACTCCTTTATGTCACAGAAGCATGTAACCTCTGTGTGATAAGGGCCTGGAGCACTCCTCTATGTCAGAAGCATGCTAACCTCTGTGTGATAAGGGCCTGGAGCACTCCTCTATGTCAGAAGCATGCTAACCTGTTTGGGTGAAGTCCCGAGCTTCACTCAGGTTCAGCAAAGAAAAGGCAGTGGAGAGACAAAGACTCACGGCTATTTCTCACAGGTAGGCAGCGTGGCCTCGCTCCTTTCATACTAGGACAATCCTGTGACTCAGGATTGGCCACCAGTCTTACCTGGGTTGTCCTCTTGCTGGCTGGCAAAGCTGAGGATCTCCTGGCAGAAGTACCTCCGCTCCTCCTCTGTCAGGTGATGATCGCTGGCCAGAAGGCTGCTGGTCTGCAAGTAGCTGAAGTGGTGAGTTAAGGGCCATGAGGGAGGACCAGGAGGGAGGATCTCCTGAGGAGAATGTTGGGGCAAAAGGCCTTAAGATGTCCTTGATTACCTTCAAAGCATGGCCCAAAGGAGAACTGTCTTTGATTTTAAACATTCTTAGAAATGCAAAGTTAGATTTAAAAGAGTAGACACTTGGTCTGTGCTCTACAGAACCCCCCGCCCCACCCCGTGAGGAGCACGATGAGCTGCCAGCATACTTGGTTGTGGGCAATACTACCATATAATCACAGAGTTGCTTCCTGTTTTATGACAACACTAGTCTCAAAGGATACTTTTCCATTTGCCCAAGGTGTTTTTGGCACTCAGCTAGCTGCTTCCTTGTGTGT
The DNA here is from genome assembly GCA_021653895.1 of Mastomys natalensis. Lineage (NCBI taxonomy): Eukaryota > Metazoa > Chordata > Mammalia > Rodentia > Muridae > Mastomys > Mastomys natalensis. The sequence goes on from JAJTUV010000555.1 coordinate 155,295, forward strand.
GTGACAGGCAGGGCCCAGCCCTCAGCCAGGTAATTTTTCAAAGCTCCCTGAAGATACATTTCTGCCTTCTGTGGCGACCTTTTCCTCCTTGCAAAGTTAGAAAACAGCAGCTTGTTGGGCCTCACAAGGGCCAGCACTGCAGGCCTCCTGTGACACTTGCATGGTTTTACAATCCTCCCTCAGACCTACCCACCACCCCTCCTAGGAGAAGGCCATAAAGACTGCCAGGACACCCTCTGAGCAGTGGACTCACAGGGACACCATGCTGCTACTCTGGTATCTGACACAGTGCTCACCTTTCCTAGCTACACTTGAGGTCAGCGGGTAAGAATATTTTCTTACTGACAGGTAGAACAGCCTGGCCTAGGAGAAGGGAAGGGCTTGTCCAAAGCCCTGGTAACTAGCCACAGCTGAGACATGCCACACTGACCCATGCCAACAGTCTCTATAGTCCAGCCATAGAGTGAGGTCAGCTATGACTGAGAAGATATAAGCTGGTTTCAGACTCTGAGAGTATCAAAGACTTGACAAGCAATACCAAAAGAAAGCCTTTCTAGGTCCAAGGAAACCACAGAGATGCCCAGAATAAAACTAAGTTAAGTTTCCAGCACAAATTCACCAAAGCCTGCTATGCCTCAGGGAAACTAGAGCTCCCACGCTTTCCCCAGAGGCTAGCACGCTGGGCTAACCAGAAGGCAACACTGCCAAGCCTCCCAGGGCATCCCTGGGGAGGGATCCACATTTACACTACTTTAGACACAATCAGAGTTCATAAGTCCCGAATTAAATGTTTCTCCAATTAAGTAAAACTTAAAGTTATGCATTGGTTTTTCTCAAATTCTTTTGGTTCTTCTGCAAATCCCTGCTTTTTAAAGGGTCCAGAACTTTCCCTACCTCTTCACTTACCACCTTTAGTGTTAGGAAGCACTCTAAGTACCCAGTGAGCCTATAAAGTCTGGAGAACTTAAGAGGAGGAAGGCTAACTGTCATTTAGCTAGTGTGGTGAAGGTGAACCGGGTCTCCAGGTCCTAACCAGCAGGCCAGAGCCTGGCACTGGGTTCTGTGCCTCTGGATTCTACAGTGGTCAAGTGCATTACACTCACAGCACCAGAAGACTGCAGGAGTGGAGCAAGACCCCTTGAACTTGCTCACAGTTCCAGCCCCCTGCTCTCACCATAAGCTAGGTGAGGGATGGCTGCTCCAGAAAACCTGGGGTCGAGTAGGTGTCTAAAAGCCCCTAAGCAGCAATCCACATCAGTTTGTGTCTCATCTACTAAGATCCCCTTAAGTACATCATCAATACACAAGCTCCTGCTCCCCTTTGTAAGTGAGGACTCTTGCAGAGCTTTAGACTGAACCCCACTGTGGCAGGCCACACTTGCTTCCCTTCAGCAGACCAGCTTTATCACACTCCATCTCCAATGCTAGAGCAGGATTCCGCGCTCACTCCCAGCTGGCCCCACCCACTTGCGTCCAGTGGGTCTGTGATGCACTCTAGAGAAAGCCTACCCTGGAGGCAGGCTCTGAAATACTTTTTCACTGTTCATTAAAGTTAATTAGAATGTTTTATGCATGTGTATCTGGATATGCTACAGCTAATTAAATACAGCAGGTCAAAGATCAGTAACAACCATTAAAGCAAAAAGGCAAACAAGCCAAAACCCCCTCATGTGGCTCTGGAAGACACTCAAAAGGACTGGCTGGCTAGTGGATTCTACCTGTTTCCATCTACCACGTTATGCAAACTTTACATTATCTCTATACAAATCTTCTCATTATGTGTGTGAAATGCTTAAAATCAGAGTTCACCATCAATTACATGTAAAATTCTGCCAGATCTTTTCCAACAAGCTTGGCAGATCGAATCCGCCCGATACTCGTATACATCTCAATGGTGGCATGGGACAGGTCCTGTGAGAAAGTAAAAAAGCACAATTATGTACGTACGTGAATTTATCTTTAAGATGAATTTTATTTTTAATTACATGTATGTGGAGCTGAGAGTATGTATGTGCACATGAGTGCAGAGGCCCGAGGAGGCTTTGGATGCCCTGCAGCTAGTTACAGACCTCTCAACGTGGGTCCTGAGAAAAGAACCCAGGTCTCCTGCGCAAGCTGTGCATGTCCGTACGCACTGAGCCCTCCCTCTGAACCTGTACTGAAACTCTTGGGGCACACTTTATATTTACTTTACCCAAAGCTACAGTGAGACACTATGATTAACGGTTCTCTCTTGGGAGCCACTTTCAATTGTCACGTGACACGCCCTAATGTCCATACAAAGTCATACCTTGCACCTGTTACTGAGCACACGATAAAAGACAGGCATAGGCTCACACGGCCTGCATAGCTCCCTCACTGCTTCTGTTTGAGTGCACCCTTCCCAGCACTCTTCCTACCAGCTTATGAAATGAGCACACAAATAGACTTGCACACGCTCCCCAGCTCACAGTCTTGAGGACTGCGCTGGCACCTTCCTTCCATTGCTTCCTGGGATCAAGTACGACAGCTCTGCTCAAGCCCAAATGGGCACTTTAGACAATGGGAAGTATTCATCATCCGCTCTTACACAATCCATTTCTATTTACTTAAGGGGAAAATCTACATTGAATAAAAATGTAAGTACTTCCTTCCATGTTGTATTTCTCTAATTATGGTCTCAGGGGCACTAAGGAACATGTGAACACTTACCCAGTCTTTATACACAAAGAAACTATACCAAAAAAGACAAAACAAAAAAAATCAAACCTCCTTAGGCTAACAATAAGGCTCTAACATGCCAGCTCATCCAATTCCAAAGGCCATGTGGGAGACTAAAGTCAGCTAGGGCTGAGCAGCTCTGTGGATGCAACACTTACCAAGTAGTGCTTTTCAAAAGCCTCGACTGATGACAGCGCTTCCTGGAGCTTCTTATAAGGACTCTGCGCTGTGTTGGCTGGAAGACAATGCCAGTGAGCGTCCTTACTCAGCAGCATGAAGGGTTGGTCACATGCATGTGTCACACTCACAGACCTCAGAATGATGACCTCAGCGGACTCACAGGAATCACACAAACACAGCCTTAGCAGTGCGCCCCACACTTCCCGTAACTAACACTGCTCTCTGAGATTAGTCTTCTCAGAAGCATGCACACAAACCCTCGAATCCCCGGGGAGATGACTTCTGACAGATGCACACACTTGCCCTGAGCTCCACCTGACAGCAGGTGCTCGGGTCTGGGCCTTCTCTACTGTGCTTCAGCACCAACCATACCTGTCTCAGGTCTCTCAGCTCCTAGTCCCGCCAAAAGATCAACCGTCCTGTTAAGATCCTCCGAGTTGGGCCCTTTTTCTGACACAAGTCCACACAGGTACCCTAAGGACTTTAGCTGTTGAGGGAAACGCATCACTTCAGTCCATTTGCCATGTCAGGAGGCAACCCACAAATGTAGTATCTTATCTAAGTGAGTTCTGTCTGACTTTTACACCGCATTCTATGGGACTGCTGAAGGCTCACACTTTTCTGGTTAGCTCTGGGACAGAGCTGAGGTTGTGACTCCTCTCCCTGCCATGCAGCTAACGTGTCCCACTCTTTTGACTACTGCTCTGTGTGCACCTCCCCCCGCCCTCCACACCATGTCCTGCCCCTGCAGCTCACCCACAGCACACACTGGCTCACCCTGCTTTTCTACACACTGCTGCACACTGCCCCTTCTTCCCTTACCCCTGCATCCCCACACACTGCTGCCCCTTCTTCCCTGCCTAATCCCAGCCCTGACACTGCATCACTTGCGATGCTGACCCCACGGGTGTGTCCAGACTCACTGTGAGGACAAGAGACTACCCACAGTAGCCTAAATAAACAGCCCATGCTTTCTGACACACAGGAACCCTTAGACTACACAGACCCTTCATCCAATGGCAGGTACCTTCTCCATGGCATAGCTCCACAGCCCCACCATGTGGGCAATGTTGGAATCTATCTGTGCCCGGTCACAGCAACCTTCTATCCTCTGTAACACCTCCAGACAGCTCAGAAAGACCCAGCAATCCAAAGCACCAGGAGGGACGGAGACCTATGAGGGTGCAAGGACAGGCACATGAGGATGCTGCAAGCACAAACCCATAGCTTTCAGCTCTCAGACAGTGTAACGTGGCCATAAGCCACAAAACTACAGAACAGTGACCTATCACAAACCACAGACAGGAGCGATCTGTGTACAAATATATCTTGGAGTCATGTGTTCGGTGATTATAAAGGACTTAGCTAGTATGCAATTTTCAGTTACCTAATTCAATATCTTATTAGAGAAACTACGGGAACTTGAGACTTGGCTCTGAGGTTAAGAGCACTTGCTACTCTCCCAGAGAATCCAGGTTCAACTCTCAGAACTTAGATGGCTCATGACTACCTATAACCCGGCCCCAGGTATCTAATGTTCTTTTCTGGCCTCCAAGCGCACCAAGCATACATGTGGTGCACAGACACACACACACACACACAGACACATACACCTACCTATGAAAAGCTAACTGTCACCTGGCTTGGCATGAAGCCTAGCTATATTTATCGAGAGGGGAGTACAGGACCTCAGGTGACTGTATGGTCACATTAAGAATAGACTATTCAACAAAGCAAAAAGGACATCAATGGTATTCAACAATGACAGGTGAAGGCTTTACAAGAGATCAAAGTGGTATTAGAATTAAAGAACTCCTGTAGCTTATGCAGACGCACACAAGAACATACACAGCAGACTCCATACAACATACTAAGATGCTTGGAACATCATCCAGAAAAGTAAGCAGGGAAAAGCAGTCACTGCTGCCATAGGTAATGACAGCCCGAAGGAAGTGCACACCTTTTACAATCAACTTTAAACACACCTTGCCCCAATCTGTGAAACAGAGAATGTCCAGAACTGATGAATGACATGGGTTATCCTGCAGCTGATATCTTAGTTTTGGTGAAACAAGCTACTTGGCTCTACGTAAAGTGAAACAGATGTGAATTCTGCACTGTGTGTAAGCTACCTTGTGCTCATGAGACAGACTCTGACAGCCCTCCTTCAGATACCCTGAGCCCAGACAGTGACGAATCTGCAAGAGGCTGGAAGAACCAGGAGTGCCTTGGGGCGGCTTTGGATGACAGCATGGCCAGTCTCTGAAGGATCAGCTTGCATCGAGCACAGAACAAGCTCCCTCCACAGTCTCATGGCTTTCATCAGAATTAGGCCACACCAAGGGGTCAGCACTAAGACCACAAAAGGGCATGCCCTCTGGGGACCGTAGCACCCTCACCTAACTGGCTCTTCACTGAGGCGTCATCATTACAGGCTGCGAGTCTGTGAACCTAGGTTAACCTGCCATCTCCCCTGGTACACACTGGGAAAAGAAAGACCTCCTGGGGAAGAAGAGATCCAGCTGGAGCAGGACAGTTCAGAGCCACTAAAGCAGAGTCTCTCCACCAATGTCACCGGAGACATCCAGGAGAATCAAGTTTCATTGTAGAAAATTATTTCTCCTACTTACTTGGTAACATATTTAAGGTAAGAAAAATAATTTGGTAAAAATAATTAGGTTTAATAAAAACAGAGGGCGCCACAGAGACGGCTCAATGGCAAGAGTGCTTCCAATGCATGGGTGAGGATCTGAGTCCAGCGGCCAGGACCCTCATGCAGAGCCACCTCAGCAACGGGAGGGTGGGATGGACACAGTAGATCCTGCGAGCTCACTAACCAGACACCCTAACTAAAATGGTGTCTAGCTCAGTGAGAGACCATGTCTTGTTTGTTTATTTTTATCCTTTTAACTGAATGAGTGTTTTGCTTGTCTGTGTGCATGTCTATAAACCACATGTGTGTGCCTGGTACTCAGTGAAGCAGAAGAGGGCCTCAGCAGACCTTTTGGAAGTAGAGGTACAGATGGTTAAGAGCTACTATGTGGGTGCTGAGAATCAAACTTGCATCTTCCGCAAGAGCAGCCAGTGTTTTTAACTGCTGAGCCATTTCTGCAGCCCCAGGAGAGTGTCGTAAAGGAGTAAGGTGGAAAGCAATAGATACACAACCACAGGCATGCATTCTCTTCACACATGTCCACAAGTTGCATAAATCTTTTAAGATTATTTCAAAAATATGATGGGCCTGTCATTTAATATTATAGGTATACAAAAATGTTATTGTTTTGTGAAATACTGTCAAACCAACGTTTTAGCTGATGGAGCAAATCGCCCCTGTGTCTTGAAGCTGAGGTGTTGCCCAAAGGCTCACGTTCTGAGCTTTCCTCCAGGGGCAGCACTAATGTGAATTTCCTAGGTGAAGTGGTCACTGGATCACCATGTGGCTCAAGTGGGCATGACTCCAGGCAGTGAAGAGATCAGCATCCCCTAGGTGAATTAGTGTCTAAAGGATTAAGATTTTTCTATCACTACAGATAACAATTGAACCCAGCACCCACTGGCTTCCTCACACACCCATAAGGTCTCACACGTCCCAGAAGAGGAGCCGACTCACTTCTAAGAGCCTCAGCTCCTGCACACAGCTGTGCAGCAGCTCCAGGGCGCGCTGAGCCACCTCCCACGGGCGCTGCAGGAAGAGGAGCAAGGTGCACTGGCGGGAGAACAGGTAGCTGCGCAGGTCCAGCAGAGTGGCCTCCTGCTTCTGGATCAGTTCCCGCTTCTCCATGTCGATGGGCTTGCGGAGGACCAGGCCGTTCCAGCTCTTCACCGGCTGGCAGAAAAAAGTCAGCCAGTTGGCACCATCTAAACAAACACACATCATGAAAGATGCTGACTGCAGGCACCTCACCTAACTACAGCTCCTGCCCAGGACTTCAAGGTCTCACACAGGAGCAAGCAGCTTTCCGACCAGCTACCATCGGCCAGTGCCCCACCCGTCAGCTAGTGCTTTGAGATGGGGCGGTTCCCAGAAGCACACTCATTTAGATCAGGATATCGGAGGCTGAATGCAGTACACACTGTCGTCCTGTGCAGGTCTACAATGAGTAAAGCGGCCACCCTGGTGCTCACAGGCTGTAGAGCTGTGGCATCTCAGCTTCATGGCAGTGAGCACAGTGAGCTCCTGACCATCCTGGTATTGCCTTACTCATTCAGAGCTTCCCCATCAGCCCTGAGTGGAGCAACCAGAGGACAGGATGAAGGAACAGGGAGGAGGCTGCAGCAACTCTAACTGTATCCAGAGCCCTGCCTGGTACCAGGTGACCCTCCAGAAGTCCACGCTGAAGCAATCCTTTCATTCAACTACAAAACTTGGCCTGGACTTATTTTTAGATTTTAAATTGACCCATATTTATTTTTAAACTGAGGAAAAACAAAGAAATTGAGTGGAATGAAGATTTTTATATTCAAGAAAGGTGTGTCTGGTATATGGATCATATGGATATGTAAAATCAATGCTCAGGGGCTGGGACTGTGGCTCAGCAGTTAAGAGCACTTGGCTGCTCTTCCAGTTTAACCCAGACTCAATTCCCAGCACCCACATGGAAGCTCTCACCTCTCTGTAACTCCAATTACAAGGGATCTGACTCCCTCACACAGACAAACATGCAGTAAAACACCAATGTACATAAAACAAACAGATCTTTAAAAAGAAAGCAATGTGAGAAATAGTAGACTTTTCTAATTCCTATAGTTTAAGTAGCAAATGTTTTACTTTGGTTCTGGACAGGTATCTGTTTATTAGCAGAGTCAGACATCCAAACGATGACATAAGAATTGCCCTGGAGTAGAGGCCAGTGAGGGAGACCCATCTTAGAACTAGGGCAGGCCCAGGAACGCCAACTTTCCCAGTAACTCATTGTTCTCCAGGTTCTCAGTGGGTGCTACAGTTCCACGGACATCCCTGCTTCCTTCAGACACAGTGACAGGCTCTTAAAAAACATGTCTAGCTCAGCCTGGGGGTTGGGCAGGCAAGGAGAAAACAACCCACAGTCGAGCACCAGGGACATCTGCAAGGCTGTCCAGAGGCAGCCTGGAGAGGAGCCGTGACAGTGCCAACAAGGAAGGAAGAGAGACGTGCCTCAGTCAAGGGCTGGAGACATGGCTCAGCAGTTACGAGTTCTTGCTGCTTTTGTAGAAGACCTGAGTTTAGTTCCCAGCACCCACACTAAGTTAGCTCACAACTGCCTGCAACTCCAGCTCCAGGGGATCCAATGCCTTCCTTCTGCCTTTCTTAGGTACGTGTATGTACATGTGCACACACAGAGACACATACACATAACTTAAAAATTTTTTTCTAAGAATCTCAAGAATATGATAGTGTTTCTATCTAAATAAACAATGAAAACAGGATGACTAGCAATTCTTTGATTGTTGTGTCCATGTGTACCTGTTTGTGTGTACGCACATATGTGTATGTACGTGTGGAGGCCAGAGATCAACACTGGGCATCTTCTCTAATTGCTCTCTATTTTATTAGGGTAGGGTCTCTCACTGGACTAAGTAAGATGGCTGACCAGTGAGCCCCTGCCAAAGGGTGATAAGCAAGCACTCCCATACCTGCCATTAGGAGAGTTCTGGGGATTCAGGGTTGGGTCCTGAGTTTAACCAAATGAGCATACTGGACTAGTGCCAATGCTTTACTTACTGACGTATCCTCCAGTTTTCAACTGTTTGCCTTGTTTGTGTTTTCATTGTGCTAATTTTGCAATTTTAGAAGAAGAATTTTAAAATACCATTTAAGCACTTGAAAGACTGAGGGCACAGTGAACTCACAGAAGGAATCCTGAGGCCTGCAGACAGAGGGGAAGGACATCTGTCCCAGTCAGGCACTATACAACTCCAAAGGAGCTTGTAAATGTTTTCACTACTTGAGAATCCTTCTAAAGTGACGGTGACTAATTCTTAGTTATCTCTCATTTTATTTCCAACAGGAATGAGAAGAGCCTTAGAATCTGCATAGGACAACAGCAGTGATGACTTGCAGAACAGACAGCCGAGCTGATGAGAAGAGGGGACTGCCGAGCACCTGCGAGGTGGTTGAAGCACCGACTCACCCCCAGCTCCGAAGTTGACCACGTACTGTGAGAACAGGGCATCCAACTCGTCGTACTGTACCAGGGCATCTTCAAATTGCTGCAGCATCTCAAAGACAAAGGCAAGCTCCTCCTGTCACCAAAAAACACCAGTCAGCTCCTGAAGCCACATCAGCCATGGAGGGCTGACAGTTCTGTCTAAGAGGCTCAGCCATGATCACCACGCCTCCACAACACCATGTCAGGACTCACTCACATGGGAGGACAGAGATTGAAAGGAGAAGGAAAAATAAGACCAGGCCTAGCCTTCCAGCAGCACTGGACACAGCTGGTCACAGTGGTACCCATCCCAGTGTCACCTCAGAGCCAGCCTCCTGCTTTCCCAGGCACACAGCCAGCCTCTTCTGTTGAGCTACAATGTTCACTCTTCCTAATCTCCACACAGCTTATCTTTGGCCTCTCCCAGGCTGTCTGTGTCCCCTGTTGAGTGAGGCTCCTGACCCCGGCTGTTACTACCTTCCTTCTCCACTCTGAGCAGTGTACAGTAAGCTCCTGAGAGTCATGTGCGGACATCAGCCGGCACGTCTATGTGTCTATGTGCAGTACAAACAGCTGCTCAGCATTTGCTGAGTGAAATACTGAACAGATGCCTGTGGAAATTTCTTCTGCTTTCTATCATTGTACACGAAAGCAAAAAGCCAGGAGGACAAACGTGTGTGTACACCCACACTGATGCGGACAAACGTGTGTACATCCATGCTGATGCGCTCAGATGCACTCCCTGTGGCTGCAGTCAGTGGTCCTATAGGCTGGAGCACCAGACAGCACTCACTGGAGAGGATCAGGAGAGGGATCAGCCTCCAGCCTCATCAGTGCTCCCACTTGTAGCTAGGCTGAGCAGAAGTCTGGGTTCCTCGTCTGGCTCTTTATGTGGATAATAAATTCCCTGGGCAGGGTTTCTGGATGAGGACATACTCGTCCTCTTGCCTGGCACAGTAACTATGCAGTGAGTTCAGCTGTTATCCACAACCCAGACAGAAGCTGCAGGGAGCAGCTGGCTGAACCTTCGAAGCCCAGGACCTCTCTAATTTTGTGTTCTGCTGCCTCTGAAAATACTCTGGACAGTGTCTCACAGACACTGATGACTTTTCCTGACTTCTCCCCTAGCTTCCTTTTTAAATCAAGTGCTTTGCATGCTAAACACTGCAATAAATTACTCTTTTTCAACTGTGGTATTTGATTTTCCTTTCTTTTTTTTTTTTGTTTTTTTTTTTTTTTTTTTTCATTTTGTTTTATTTTTTTTCGAGACAGGGTTTCTCTGTGTAGCCCTGGCTATCCTGGAACTCACTCTGTAGACCAGGCTGGCCTCGAACTCAGAAATCCATTTGCCTCTGCCTCCCAAGTGCCGAGATTAAGGTGTGTGCCACCACTGTCCGGCTTGATTTTCCTTTCAAGACAGGCTCTCACTATGCAGCCCAGGCTGGCTTCAAACTTACAATGTTCCTGGATTCCATGCCTGGCTGGTCTACATCAGTTTAACCATACAGCAGTACAAACTACACCCTCACATTTGCACAAGCAACATTTACAACCTTCTCTGACGCTCCAGATGTGTCACTACTACACGGCTTGAGCGTCCCCTCCACAGCCCTGGTGACCTCTCTTCAGTCTGTCTGAGAATTCAGCTGCCAGGAGACTTGCCCAGGCCGCAGCATGCAACAGTGTCCTAGGCAGGTTCCTGTAATGAGCACAGCACCCTCACGCCATGCCATGGCACAGCATTTGTTGGCTCTTTCCTCGTTTACTCCACATCGCTTTCTTACTTTTAATCTACATTACTTTTAGACTTACAGAAACGTTGCCAAGAAAACAGTGATTTGTATTATGGAGCTCTTAGTCGGCTTCCTGCCACATTAACATCTCATGTAACTGTAGCACTGTTCTCAGATTCTGAAATCACTGTTTGTACAGTACTATTAGCTAGACAGCCCTTACACGCACCTAACCCTTATTTATGCGTATGTGTGTTTCCCGTGAGGACTCCAGAGAAGGTGTCAGTTCCCCATTGGAGGGAGAGTTACAGACAGCTGTAAGCTGCCATGCTGGTGGTGACAACCAAACCTGGGTCCCCTGCGAGAGCAGCCAGTGCTCTTAACTACTCAGCCGCCACTGCAACCATCTATCTGTCTTCATTCATCCATCAACCCATCTTCTCTTCTGCCCATGTGTTCACCTATGCATCCACTAATCTATCTACCCATCCCTATGCTTCATGCATCCACCCTTTCACTCACACATCCACCTGCCTACACAGTACGTCTAGCCATCCATGGACCCATTCATCCCATCCATCCCATCCATCCATTCATCCATCCACCCACCCATCCATCCATTCATCCATCTATCCACCCATCCACCCATTCATCCATCCACCCATCATCACACAGAGGTTCAAAATGACCAGCACCCTAATCCAGCAGCAGTCTTCACGCAGCCATTCCCCTTCCTTGTCTGTAATTCCAAGACTAAGCTTACTAAGCTTTAAACATGAGGACACAGGGCCATCAGAAAGGTGTCCATAGTCACACAGAGAATGGTTAACACACTCAGATCCCCTCACCTGCACCAAAGCTTCCTAATATCCCTTAGACAGATGCTTCAGAATGAGAGATTAAAAACAAACTTCTAATCTGAATGTGCCTTCATTTATTGAAAACACGCCATTTCTTCAGTCATGAGCACACTGATATCTAAGTAGGAAGCGATGCTTTCTCAGTCCAAGGACGGTGAAAAGAGCAGGGAGCCCTAAAAGCAAGACTCCTGAGCCTGCCTCGCTACTGCTCCACAGACTCCTGAGCCTGCACCACTACTGCTCCACAGACTCCTGAGCCTGCACCGCTACTGCTCCACAGACTCCTGAGCCTGCATCACTACAGTTCCACAGACTCCTGAGCCTGCACCGCTACTGCTCCACAGACTCCTGAGCCTGCATCACTACAGCTCCACAGACTCCTGAGCCTGCACCACTACTGCTCCACAGACTCCTGAGCCTGCATCACTACAGCTCCACAGACTCCTGAGCCTGCACCGCTACTGCTCCACAGACTCCTGAGCCTGCATCACTACAGCTACACAGACTCCTGAGCCTGCACCACTACTGCTCCACAGACTCCTGAGCCTGCACCGCTACTTCTCCACAGACTCCTGAGCCTGCACCGCTACTGCTCCACAGACTCCTGAGCCTGCACCGCTACAGCTCCACAGACTCCTGAGCCTGCACCGCTACAGCTCCACAGACTCCTGAGCCTGCACCGCTACTGCTCCACAGACTCCTGAGCCTGCACCGCTACAGCTCCACAGACTCCTGAGCCTGCACCGCTACAGCTCCACAGACTCCTGAGCCTGCACCGCTACTGCTCCACAGACTCCTGAGCCTGCACCGCTACTTCTCCACAGACTCCTGAGCCTGCACCGCTACTGCTCCACAGACTCCTGAGCCTGTACTGCTACTGCTCCACAGACTCCTGAGCCTGCACCGCTACAGCTCCACAGACTCCTGAGCCTGCCTCGCTACTGCTCCACAGACTCCTGAGCCTGCACCGCTACTGCTCCACAGACTCCTGAGCCTGTACTGCTACTGCTCCACAGACTCCTGAGCCTGCACCGCTACTGCTCAACAGCACAGGGAGCCCCACCCACATGCCTCTGTACACCCAAAGTTTTCCTTCAAAAACCAAAGGCTGATTGTAAATAACAATTTCAAAAGCCTAAATAATTTGGCAAATTCCAGTAAAGAACCAGCTTAACATGATCCTTTCCTGAGAGCCATGGGATGTTCTCATAAACCCATCGTTCAACCCCAGTGTCTGGACAATGGTGAACCAGCACACCTATATCAGTATTCCCCAATCCTGAGCACCTCTGCCTAACTCACAGCAGACTTCGGAAGTCACCGTGTCCAAATAAAACCAAGATGAGCCCAATGATGAGAACTGGATGGGGCAGTGGTGAGCTTCAAGGCAGCAGGGGACCTACAGAAACCCTGGTCATCTTCTGCTTATAGCAGAGAAATGGTAACACCACTCTGCCAGCTACATGGTTGGCTCCAAAAGGAGGACCCAGCCTGAAAGCTACCTCATCTGGTCAGGAGGAGGCCAGTACCTGAACCATGAAGTATTCACAGAAGCTCCAGCCTGGCTCTGTCCTCTTTTCCCTCAAAGTCCGCATGTCATCCTCAAACTTGCCAAGGTTTTTGGTAAAAGACATGAGCAGCAGAGTCCTGAGTTTGGTCAGGAAGGCATTCCAGGATTCCTGAGTTCGAGAAGAGTCCTTCAAGGGGTCAGAGAGCACAACACACCTGCAAAGACATGAAAAGTCGTTTGGGAAATCCTTGGGGCACAAAACACCCGCTCAGGTGAGCCTCCTTCCCAAACCCCCCACTGCCTGTCCTGCTTCTGTCTTCAATCAGTGAAAATCATCAGGGAGGGGCCCAAGCAGTTCACGATTACTCAGGCGGGAAGCACTGCAGAGGTTTCCAGGAAAGTCTGTGCGCAATGGACAGGAGTCAGAGTCGGACTGAAGAGGGGTGAAGCTACAAGGCTACACCACCCTCAGCTCCCAACCCCCATCCTCACAGGCTCCTTCTGGTGACAGAATGAAACTAAGCTATTTCAACTCAACACGAGAGGTCCAGGCCCACCCAGCTTCAACCCCTCCTCCCTCTCACTGCAGTCTGGGTCACTGAGTAGTCATACTGTGTCTTTCCTCCAGCACTGGCTAGCTCACCTGACATCAATCCCATACGACCCCACTCTGCGATCACTGCACTGCATCCTGGGAGGCCCCTGCAGTGAGCCCTGGCCATCCCCACAGATATGCCTCTATCATCACACCTCGACTGTAAGGACAATATTAAGAAGCAAGACAGATACAGCTGACAGACAGGCGCGATGCAAGGAGACTGTACCTGTGATGTAAATAACCCTAAGCTCAGAGATGGTTTTAAAGTCTGGATGCAATGAGCATCAATAGTTCTCCTTACTAAGTCTGTGGTGTTAAGCTGCTAGCAAACAGTGAGATGAACCAGCTCTGTGCTCTAACGCACGCCCTTGGGAGACAGCAGCCTCTACACAACCACCAAGAGGGGAGGCAGCACAGACAAGCCATCCCTCCTGTCACCTACCCAGTAGGCACTGATCTCTCAGAAGGGTGGCAGAGGCCACCTCCCACAGGAGCCGCAGCTGCCAGCACCCTGCTGAGCGGCAGCACAGTCTCCAGCAGTCTCCACACTGCAGGACAGAAACCCACAACACAACAGCACACACGAGGCAGGGCTTTCCTTCAGCAGCCCGCTGCCTACATCCATCCACACTGCACGACACTATTACTTTCTTGTTCCTCCTTAGGCCTTCCGACTCCCACGCTCTCTCGCTCATCATCTGTTTGCATAACTAGAGACAGAGTCCAGCGCAGCCACTGATGCCAGGAATGGACACTGATCAGGAGCGCAGCAGTGTCTCCCAGGGCACAGAAGGGCAGGGCAACTGCTCTTCAACAAGGGTACATGTGAGGAGGGCCTCAAAGAGACCCCGATGCTACCACCACCTCAGACAATCCCTGAGTTACCATCTGACTCAGCAGTGCTTTGCCAAAGGTGTGAAGAATGCACAAAACCTGTAACCAAGCAATTTCCCTTAAAGGAGTTGATTCTAAGGAAGTAGTTAAGGACATTCACAGTATCCAGGCTGGAAAGACATGAACAATGTTGTCTGTAGTAACAGTAAGCAAACAAGAGCCCGACAGTCCTTGAGGTTTCTATAAATAATGTACAGACTGTGTAAATAATGTACATTGATGTGATCTCCTATTATGTGCTCAGTAGCAATAACGGGACAGGGACATACATGGAAAATTCACAATGTACTAAGTAACAACAGCAGCTATCAATGCTGCACAGAACACGATAGTGTTCTAAAGAGACGCAGAGGAAATGGCTCTGCTCTGGGCTGCTTTCCCACTTACTTCATACGTCCTGTACTTCCCAGCCCAGCCCTGGCCCTAGCACCTCTTGCAGGCCCCCAGAGCAGACCGGTAGCACTCCTGTAGCTGTAGGCTCCTGCAGCATGGAAGCCCTCCACTGGTGGCAATGACCATGGCAATGAGAACGGGTCGCATCAGGGCATCTGGAAGACCCAGCCATTAGTCTAAGAGTCAGCACACAGCCACCTGGCCAACTGGGCCTGCAGTGCTAAGGAGAGGAAGTTCAAGCAGGCACAGTGAGCAGTGAGCGCTGCAAGGAAGGGGTGAAGCCGGGGCTCTCCAGCTTCCAGCAACTTTTAAAAGTGGACTATAAACAGAGAAATGCACATCCTACAGGTAAAAGTGGACTATAAACAGAGACATGCACGTCCCACGGGTAAAAGTGGACTATAAACAGAGACGCACATGTCCCACAGGTAAAAAACTGTTTAGGGAATTCTGCTCTATTCAAGGACTGATCTTGGCCCAGAAGCCTCTCCCCCTAGGCTATACACCTGGAGATGACCTGCTAGACCAAAAATTGCAGAGGAAGGCTTTGGAGAAGGGGGTCCAGCACCCCTCTGTAGCTTTCTAGACTGGCTGAGTCAACCATTATCATTGATATCAAAGTGGATAAAATACAAGACACACTTACCTGTCACTCTGTTTATTACAAAAGTCATTTCTTATTTTGTCCACAATAGAAGTTCGGGGAAGGATGTTGGTTTTGTTTTTTTTCTTGGCATCATTTTCCACTACCACTATTAGCCAGTCCACAGAGCTATGAGCTTTCAGGACATTCTGCCACTTGGTGAGGTCGTCTTTTACCGTAGCTTTGTACACTTCGGTATCCTAAAAATAAATAAGTCACTGTGAAGGTGAGCTCCCCAATGCCCTTTCGTCTCTAGGAACAGGGTGTCAGTAACAAAGAGACACTAGCCATAGCATTTTAACACACTGTGGCAGCCAGAGGGTGAGCAGGAGTCTCAGCACTGGCATATTCTGGCACCCACAGACATAAGACACAGCACCAAGGGCTGAAGAGGGAGGAGGTCACCAGGGTTCTACTGGCCATGCACCACAGAGGAGCTTTAGTCAGGGTTGTGTGCCCAAGCCCCATAAGGCTGACACTGTCATTAGTCAGCCAGGACACTAGCTTCTCACCAGCTGTCCTGTAACCCTCAGCTCTCAGGAAGCCCTGGAATCCTGATCTAACCTCAATGCCCCTTGAATTCTCCACATAAGAGCCAGAGAGAAGATCCCCCCAGCTCCCTCATGCTGTCCTAGCGCACAGGAGCTGACAGGAAGCTGCTCAACTCAAGCTCAGCTCCACTTCTCTCTCCCAGGACTAATCCAACTGGGGAGAGAAAGCAGCACTCCCTAATACAGCGCATGCTGTAACCCTAATACTACAGAGGCTATGGCAGAACTGCAAGGCTGAAGTTAACACAGCATCAACTGCACAGGGAAAGCCTGTCTCAAAACACAAAGCAAAGCCGGGTTGTGGTGGTGCATAGCTCTGATCCTAGCACTTGGGAGGCAGAGGCAGGTGGATCTTAGAGTTTGAGGCCAACCTAGTCTACAGAGTGAGTTCCATGACAGTCAGAGATACACAGAGAAACCCTGTCTCGAAACAAACAAGCAAAAAAATTAAAAAAAACAAAACAAAACAAAACTAAAAATCAAAAAGTTAGATACTTATTAGGATAATTTCAATAAAAAAGTAGAACCATTTACAATGACCCCAAGAACTAAACAGAACTAAACTAAGCAGACATGGAGGAGTTGAACGATGCAAAGCCTCTGTGAAGTTTATGACTGAGGCCATAACAGGCTACAAAGGAATACAAACTCACAGCATATTCCTGGATTCAAAAGAACTCACCACTATTAAATTCTTCCCATGCCCCATCCCACCCTTCTCTCTTCCTTCTTCTTGTCTCTCCAACTATAGTTCCGGCCACCACTGTGTAAAAACTCATATTCCACCGTGTAATGACTCATGGATTGCAAGCAGAAGGTGAGGTGTGGGGCTGTGTGTTTTAAGGCTGGGAGACGGAGCACAGCGGTGAGTCTCTAATGACCTGGGCCTCCTCATGGCTTTCTGAGAGCACAAGGCTTCCTATGACAGTGACTGGGGTCAGCAGAAGGTATAGACTGCCTTAAAAATCACAGCCACTCAAGCTGAACTAGAAGATATAAAGACCCAGCCTCTTAACAGAGGAAAGTCCCTGGCACGCAGAAAAGTGCACGTTGGGTGGGGCATCCTGGAAAACACGACTTACACTTGTGACATGCAGGAGAGAACATGTGTGTCAGCAGAAGTCCATGTTAAATATGTAGACGCTCCCCATTGTGCTCTCTTCCCACCTTGACACTATACACTGTAAGAAGCACTGACTCACCATAACCATCGACAGCTCAAGGACCCATGCTGTGTGCACACAGGACAGAGTTTGAACAGAGCTGCAGGTTCTAATAAAGGGGAAGACTATCAGAAAAATGGTGCCATGCCAATTTGCTGTTCATTTAGACAAGAAGATTGGATGTCTAAGACCCTCAACCCACAGCTCTGACTGCAGAAAAATAACTTGCAGTTTCCAGACCAAACACAAGTGACGAGGTACAAAGTGACCAAAAGAAATTAAGGGAAGATCAATTCTTTTTAAAAAGATTTATTTATTTACTTTATGTATATGAGTACACTGTCGCTGTCTTCAGACACACCAGAAGAGGGCATCAGGCCCCATTACAGATGGTTGTGAGCCACCATGTGGTTGCTGGGAATTGAACTCAGGACCTCTGGAAGAGCAGTCAGTGCTCTTAACCACTTAACCACCTCTCTAGTCCCAAGATGGACTTTATTTCAGACACAAGACCTTCCTGAGTAGGACACACTATCTAGAAAC
The DNA here is from genome assembly GCA_021653895.1 of Mastomys natalensis. Lineage (NCBI taxonomy): Eukaryota > Metazoa > Chordata > Mammalia > Rodentia > Muridae > Mastomys > Mastomys natalensis. The sequence continues at coordinate 173,191 of JAJTUV010000555.1, forward strand.
CGTCTTTGGCAACCACAGGCCTGACACTGCCGACACACCCGTCTCACGGAGGATGACCGACGATCAGAAACATACTGCCACCAGACCATGTGGAACAGGACACAAGCCACAACACAAGGAACTGTGCAGCACACGGAAGACAACTGTTATGGACCCTCATTTTAATATCACAATCTGAAAAATGGAGTCACAGAGAAAAACCCGGTGACACAAAGAAATAGTACAAACAACTCTTTGTGAACACAATACAACCAAACTAGCAAAGTTTAACTGTTTCTAGAAACTGAAAACACTTTCTAAGTAACTCTAGGAAAGGTTGCATGTGCTGGCCCACATCTTTAACCTCCACTCAGGAGACAGCAGCAGGAGGATCTCTGTGAGCTTAAAGCTTGGTCTATAAAGCAACTTCCAGGCCAGCCAGGGTTCCGCACAGTTCCTCACAGTTTGTATTTATAAATAAATACAAAGAGAAAACAGAGAGGATTTATTGAGCTGGGGAGACAACTCAGTGGTACAGCACTGGCCTATACTGTGTGTGGCCCAGTACCCCGATACAAACAAAACAACAACAATGATAATGACCATGTCTGAAAAACAAGATGTATTTAAAGTAGTAACCAGAAGAAAATTCATAACTTTAATGATCTGTTATCAATTAAAATTTAAGAATAAAAATATATACATTTCAGAAATGTAAAAAATAAATAAACAGAAGAACAAACTATATGAAAATGAAAGAACTGAATGTGGTAGAAAACAGAATTGCCATCCCACAGTCAAAAACTCTGACCCAGAATTGTTCCTGTCTAAAAGAACTGCAGGGACTAAAATGGAGAAGAGACTGAGAGAAAGAAGGTCCAGTAACAGGCTCAAATTGGGATCCAGGTCAAGGGGAGGCCAAGGGCCCTGACACTATTATTGATGCTATGATATGCTTACAGAAAGGAGCCTAGCATGGTGGCCCTCTGAGAGGCCCAACAAGCAGCTGAAATAGTCAGAGATGCAGATACTAGCACCCAACCAATGGACAGAAGCCGGGGACCCCTGTGGTTGCATTAGGCAAAGGCTGGAAGAAGCCAAGGAGGAGGGCAACCCCATAGGAAGATCAGCAGTCTCAACTAACTTGGACCCCTAAGATCTCTCACTGAGCCACCAACCAGGCAGCATACACCAGCTGATATGAGGTCCATGACACATATACAACAGAGGACTTCCTGATCTGACTTCAGTGAGAAAAGACATGCCTAACCCTCAAGAGACTTGAGGCTCAAGGGAGTAGGGAGACCTGGGGAGTTGTAGGGGCTGGGGACATCCTCTTGGAGATAGGGAGGAAGAGAAATGGGATGAGGAACTGTGGGAGGGCAGACCAGAGGGGGTTAACCACTGGACTGTTAAAAAAAAAAAAGTAATAAAAAAAAAATTACAATTGTGGGTTTCTGACAAACTAATCAAGAAAAGAAAGCAGACACCCAAAGTAAGCGCTGAGGAGCAGGAGCGCAGGTCAGAATGGCCAGTCGGTGCAGTTCAATGGAAACAATGTTAAAACTTAACTAAACTGAGCAACTTATCAGCACAGGCTATCAAACTTAACAAATGGCTCAAACAGGCCAATTTCCTGGAAAGGACCCAGGAAGTTTCCAAGGAAGCACTCACAGGAAGTCAGCCACCCCACAATCTCACAGAATACCCCAAACCTTACAGCCAGCAGCTCTAATGCAACCCAAATGGTTTCAGGAAGATAAATAAATGAAAACTTCCAAATTCCTTTTATAACTAAAAAAATTATATTGAGGGACTAGAAAGATGTCTCAGAGGTTAAGCTGTTCTAGAAAATCTAGGTTGGTTTCCCAGAACACACATGGCAACTCATAGCCATCCTTACCCAAGCTCCAAGGTACCCAATGCCCACTCTTCTGCCTTGGTGGGCACCAAGCATGCATGTGGTATACAGACATACACGCAGGCAAAACACTCAAACACATAGAATAAAAATAAAAATAGATGGTATCAATACGTAACCCTCAGAAAGACAGCACAAAAGCAAAACTACAGAGCAACCTTGTGTGACTAGAGCAGAAAATCCCAAGGACGGCAGTGAGTGTCTCCAGCACCATGCTGAGAAAGCAAACCTGACCAAGAGGGGCCTACACTAAGACTGCAGGCCTGCCTTCACAGGAGGGACCTACCCTGAGACTACAGGCCTGCCTTCACAGGAGGGGCCTACCCTAAGACTGCAGACCTGCCTTCACAGGAGGGGCCTACCCTGAGACTGCAGGCCTGCCTTCACAGGAGGGGCCTACCCTGAGACTGCAGACCTGCCTTCACAGGAGGGACCTACCCTGAGACTGCAGGCCTGCCTTCACAGGAGGGACCTACCCTGAGACTGCAGGCCTGCCTTCACAGGAGGGACCTACCCTGAGACTGCAGGCCTGCCTTCACAGGAGGGACCTACCCTGAGACTGCAGGCCTGCCTTCACAGGAGGGGCCTACCCTGAGACTGCAGGCCTGCCTTCACAGGAAGGACCTACCCTGAGACTGCAGGCCTGCCTTCACAGGAGGGGCCTACCCTGAGACTGCAGGCCTGCCTTCACAGGAGGGACCTACCCTGAGACTGCAGGCCTGCCTTCACAGGAGGGACCTACCCTGAGACTGCAGGCCTGCCTTCACAGGAGGGACCTACCCTAAGGCTGCAGGCCTGCCTTCACAGGAGGGACCTACCCTAAGGCTGCAGGCCTGCCTTCACAGGAGGGACCTACCCTAAGGCTGCAGGCCTGCCTTCACAGGACAGCCTGACTCACAGACACATGGAGGAGACTGTGAGGTTACTTCTACCATGTCTATCAAAGGGCATTCCTAGGTTAAACTTGTGAGAAAAATGGGAGTGGTCGCTGTTAGCTTCATGTGAGCATGTGCCCCAGCCCTACTCCTGGAGAAAAAATCCCACAAAGAAGGTCAGGATGAGGGCAGAGGTGGCCATGCCATCTTAACATCAGAGATAACAACTCTACCACTTAAGAACTGAAAGGGGAGAAGGGTCCCTCTCGCTAACACATACAATCAAAGAGTTCACCAAGGTTAGTAAGAATATAAATCAGCAGGCTTCCTACACACAAAAAAGTAGTATGAAACACATGGAATGCAAGTGTACTCATAATCCAAAAAAAAAGAAAAGTAATATACTTGGGCTGAAATATATCTCAGTATCTCAGTATACACTTGCAAGTATACACTTGCCTAGCATATACAAAGTCCTGGATTTGATCTCTAGGACTACTATATACATGCATATACATATACAATAAAATAAAAATAAATCTGACACTGTGGATGGGGAGTTCTGGAGAGAAAAGGTCATAGGGTAAGTCTGGCATGGGCATCCTACCTATGAGGAGGCTTCCCACTATACCTGCCTGGGGTTTGAACTCAGGGAGGATCTTCAGGGTTCTTTCATGTCTGTACTGTACCTGTATGTGGCTAATAATGTATCTACTTTCCTTTTCAAGCTCTGGGACATGGCATGCCAGGTAGAGACCCTGTGTGACCATCGTCACTGAGAGTCATAAATGCCCAGTCTCTAGTGAGCTTGCCTGGTAGACAAGAGCTTGCACTCATCCCCCACAGCCTGTGACTTCCTGAGAACAATACGTGGAGCAAAGTCCAAGTGCGCCCAGGCACAGACCTCCAGAGTTCTGTCTTGTTCGAGTTACAAAACACTGCTGTAGCCTCAAAAGCAGGCTGAAATCCCAGAGGAAATGACTTCTGTAGTTCACATACTGCCAAGTGCTTATTTTATTACTTCAAGCGGAAGAAATAGCCCTCAGAACTTCCCCTCAGTTCGTGGGCAGGAGAATCCTATCTGGGTTCATGAATACACAATTATAAACCCAGGTGTGAACCACAATATCAAACCGAGTAAGAGAGGGACACAGAAGGTCGTGACAACACGAAGTGAACAACTTCAGCTGATTAAACCCTATGACTACCAGGGCTCACGGCCAGAACCATGCTATGCTCAGGGATTCCCCAGGAAAGCCACAGGCAGGTAAAGCAGAAACAGAGACATTACCACCTGTCTGGCAAAGGAACCAAAACCATACAACACCACAAGAGAGCACAGGCCCATGTACTACTCATCGCTGTGCCCCGTCTGCGACATGCTCTCCGCCCCAGCCAGTACTTACACAGCACTCCGTCCAGTAGATGTGGAGGAAGGGGAAGGTGAGCAGGGCTTTGTTCCCTTCTTTGGGCAGCAGCTCCTCCTTGAACTGAACAAAGTTGGATTCCAGGTGAATCATTTTTGGAGCCCGGCCATAGGACCTAAAACAGGTTTTAAAGTCACCAAGAAAACAACTGAACAACAAAGCGGAATATAAGGCTATGACAACATAGAATTCATTCACATCGAGGGCTCAAATCCATGCTAATTATGAATTAAAGCTGGCCAGACATCCTTCATGGGTTATAACAAACAGCTCTCACGTCGAGGACCCCTCTCCAAAGGGCCTTTCATTTATTAAAGAACACAAGGCACAGCAGCTCAAAGGTCACCCTGAGCAAGGCTGCCATGGACTTGTGAGACCAGTACCCTTGCAGGAAAACCTACCCTGGGCTCACTAAAAGGGAAAACAAATGTCTCAAGTGTCAAAAATTCAGAAAGCTATTCCCACTCTCAAGAGCCCTAATGCTTTTGTGACCTACTGAAACTTTGGTGGAAAAGAACAGTTTTGATTGCAGAGCTCATATGAAGGAGTGGCACAAGCCCCTTTCAAACCAAGAAAGCAGCCACAGGCCACCTGCAGCTCACGCACATAAGGGGCCCTGCTGCTCTCGGGAAGTCTCTCCTATGACCCTCAGTGTTTAGCAAACAGACTGTCTACACTAACCATCACTGTACTTACACTCACTGTGGCTTCCTATCTGCAAGTTCTCTAGTGCCTATGACATCAATCACATTTCCTTCTTGCATTGTTTTGTTCTGTTGGTTCAAAGTTTATGATCTATTTCCATTCTGTGATTGATTTCATTTGCTCTCCAAATCTTCCGAGCTCCACACATCACACCTACATTAAATGCCAATCTTTTATTCAGGCTGCCGCTTTGCTGGGACTCCTCCTTCAGTCACCCCAGACAGGTTGCTACTGCTTTGGTCTTCTCACACTCTAGAGACATTTCTGCTTCCTGCAGGGCTTCTGACCAAATTCAACATGCTCCGCACAGCTGCCCTGAGGCCCAGGCGCACAGAACCCTGACTGGGGTGGCTCTTGTTCATGTGCCTGGACTTCAGGCCTTAGACCTCTGCACAGAAGGGACCTCCAGGCTTCCACAGAGGTAGTCAGAAGCATTTGTCACCGTACAGAGGAGGTGGGACTTCTAGGCACGAGCATTCCTAGTCTCGCCGCTCCAGCCTCCTCCCTAGCCCTGCCTTCTGCATTCCAAGTTCCACTAGTCATGGCCACAGAGTGTTGCACTGGGAGTTTCTGAAACTCTCCATCTGTCTGTCTTCTCCCAGACTGTGTTCACACTCTGTAGCGGCTACTGCTGCCTCCCTCATTCTCTGCTGCTGCTCTTATGAGTCCTCCAAAGCTCCTGTGTGGAGACTCGGTCCGTCCTTCACAGTGCTGAGTCGGCGCTCTGTGACGTAGGCCATTTCCGAAGTGCTCAGGCTGGCACTGGGGAACAGGCTCAGACTCATGCAGTGAGGTGTCGGCAACAGCATCTGCAGCCTCAAGCCTCCTGGTCTCCAGAACCACACGTCAGATAAATTTCTGTCTGTGTCAAGAGCTCAGCCGTGGTGCTCTTAGAAGCCCTGTCCCTGTGAATGTGCTGGTTAGCCCCTTACCCTCACTGACTGGGGCTCGGGAGTGGGAGACATAAATCCATGATGTTTCGCTGTTTGTTCTTCCCCATCCTCTTCCTTTTGCTCTGTGAACACATTTCCTGTGTCTTCAGGGACATTTAGTAACGTGCCTGTCTAGCATCCTTTACAGATCATTTCTTTAGGCATTAGCGCCCCCTTCCCAACATCAATCTGCTCAACTGTTTGCTTTAACGGCATCAGGCCTTTTCCAATGTTGAATAATTTTTCTCAAACAGCACTCTCCAGTGCTGAATATTTGTTATATTATTAGTGGCTAAATGAGACATCACTCTCAGGCACAAATATATTAGACACAATCTACTCAAAAACCTGTCATCTAATGTCTAAAACAACAGCAACTAATCCCATGAAGAACAAGTGGGGTAGACAGGCCAGGGATTTCAAGTACTCAAGTGTCTAAGACAGGAGGATCACAAGGCCTGTCTAGGTTGCAATACAAGTTCAAGGTTATCCTGGGAAACTCAGTGAAATGCTGCTTAAAAGTATAAGGTAAAAAGAGAGCTGGGAGTGCAGCTCAGTAGAGGAATGCTTGCCCACTATATGCAAGTCTCTAGGTGCAGGTGTAGTACCCAGTATGTACATACATCATACACATGTCCATACACACACACAAACACACACACACACACACACACACACACACACAGTCAACAATCAGAGGTGGTGGTCTAGCCTGTAACCCTAGTGTACTACTCAAGTGGAGGCAGGAGAAATGCAAGTTTGAGGCCAGCCTGGGCTACATAGCAAGTTCAAGTCCAGCATAAACTATTATAACAGGATTCTATCTCAAAAGAAAAAAAAAAACATGATGAAGTTAGGAAAGTGAAGCCCTGGATTCAATTCCCTGCACCACAAACACAAAAATCAAACAGCCTTATAAGAAGAAAGCCCCATAGGCTAGGGAGGCCGCTGTTCATCAGCCTTGCTCCAGAACAGAGGCGCTACTGAGCACCTATTTAATCACTCATGCATCTGTATTACAAGGAAAGTCCAGCCAAAACACAGAGTCCGTACCTTCTCCATTCCATTGGTTCTCTTGGAAGCTGCTGGGAAAGTGTCGGATAAATGGAGGTAAATAAATTCTGATCTCCAGCACCTACAACAGGAACAAAGCAAACCCAGTTATGTGGTTTAAGTTAAATACAGGCAAAATATACTTTACAGTTTAAGATGTGGATGTTCTTAGGCAACACTGCGCTCAGTAGAGTACATAGAAAAGCAAGGCTGTTCCCCGCCTAAAGTAAGTGCCTGGCTTCAGGAACCCGAGCACTTACCTGCATGGTTGAACTGGGCCTTCACGGAGCCTCCGCAGAGCTATGACTCTCACAGAGAATGAGGGCTGCCTTGGAAGCAGCTCAGCCCAGCCTCCTACTTTCTAATACCACAAAGGAGCCAGAGGTTCCGCACAAGAAAGGAAGCCTGAGAAGTTCTGCCCAACAGTCACTCAGAACTAACAGCCCTGAATGCACAGGGAACGTCCGCAACAAAGAGAAGGAAATGCACACGAGCAAGCCCAACTCAAACTGGGTGCTTAACCTGTGAGCCTGGACTCTGGAGAGGCTAGAGGTAATCAGATGTGAGCACAGCTGGCCTGGGAAGACTTATGTCTCACTGCAGACCACTGCTGAGCTTGTCATTCATTCAGCCTGCATCCTAACCTCAACACAACTCTAAAGTCTACTTGACTCTCCTGAAAGGACAACACGATCATATCATACATAACTAAAAAGGGAAAGCTTCCATAGACAGCTAACCTGTCAGACCTCTGTAAGAGAAGGCGCTCTCCTGCCTGCCTTGATCATAACTAAAAGGGAAGGCTTCCATAGACAGCTAACCTGTCAGACCAGGGTCCTCTGTAAGAGAAGGCGCTCTCCTGCCTGCCTTGATTGATTGTAAAGAGGAGATTGGGAATGGATGTGAGCCATTAGCACAGTTGCTTATTTTGCCAGCATGAACCAAAAACAGATCCTGACGATTACACTGCAACATCAGATCTCCAGGGAGAGAAATGGCATAGCTAGGCACCAGGAAATGGTGGCTAGTGTGGTGCTGGAAAGCTGACTGCCTAGTCCCGACTGACAGCATGCACCTGCATTTGTCCTTCCTGTGCCTTGTGCACTAGATAGGAAAGGGAAAGGACAGGTCCTTAGCAGGGCCAGTCAGAGGGTATGCTGACAGCAGAGTAAGTCAACACACCACACTCCAAGTGCAGCCTGGCAGAAGCCATCACAGGTCTGCTGTGATTTTCATCCTGCTCATTTACTTACTAGTCATCTGAGAAATCAGTACAGTAAGAACTCCCCAAGCCATTCTCCACAGGAAACCACTGCACAGAAAGGCCTGCAAGCACACCTCGGACAGTATCAACCTTTCCTTCATTCTGTAATGAGTTAGCCTTTACCTGTGTCCTGATTTAGTGGTACAGACCATACACTTGTCATGTGCAAAAGTATCATCTGACACACTGGGTCACCTCAGAGGTGACACACTCAGGTGACAGAACACTCTGGATTCGTTCACAGGCAGCAGACAGCACAGCTCTGAGGCCCAAAGCCCCAGAACAGAGGCACTGCCTGCTGAGGGCTCCCAATCCTCTTGTCCTGTGTCTTCCGTCGTGGACGGGGTGAGGACTTCTTGGGCTCTTTGGTAAGAAGACTAATAGCCTCTAGTGGGGGTTCTGGCCCAGCATTCCTGAGACTTCATGTTAGCCTGTGAAGGAAGGCCACTGTGTATACAGTGGAGGTGTGAGGGTGCTTCCCAGCAGGCCAAGGCCAAGCAGCTGGTAAGAGTCCAGAAGGCCTGGCCCCACCCTCTTCAGGAGCAGGACACTAAGCTCTCCACAAAGACCCCCTGTGGAACTTGAGCTCGGGTCATCAGGCTTACACAGTAAGTGCATCTGAGGAGCCCCTGGATGGCTCCAGTTTGTAGGCTTTTGTGTGTCAGAGCAGACAGGAGCATCGGGACTACCTGGGTGAATCTTGTATGTCAAGAAGAGCCCTGACAGCTCTAGGCCAAGGGTTCCTTACTTCCTTCCCCACGTTCTCTCCTCCTCACCCTAAAGTCTTTGTTCAAAAACAACCTTTTCAATGGGGTCTAGTTGCAGCTTCAAAACTGAAAAAGGAAGAAAGAGAAGAATCTGGCAAGTGCAGCAACATTACATAGCACCTGGCACGGCTCCACACTTTCCGTGGGCTTGATCACAAGTCCTACCCAGAGAAGGAACAGAACCATGAGCACATTGGTCTCTTCACACTGGGCCCATACTCCAGGTACAATACAGCACAGGGCACAGCACAGCACAGCACAGCACAGCACACGATGTGGGGAAAGAGAGGTAGAGAAACCACTGGAGTCAGCAATCGCTCAGCTGAGAGTGGGAAATGTTAACATTCTTTTTAAAAATGTTTAAATTAATTTTTAAAAAAATGTATTGGGGGGATAACGACTGCACGTGAGCCATGGTGTGCATGCTGAGGTCAGAGGTCAGCCTGCAGGAGTTGGTTCTCTTCTTCCACTATCTGGGTCCAAGGGATCAAACTCAAGCAGGTGCCTTTACCCACTGAGCCATTCTGTCAAACTTAAGTTATTTCCAATAAAGGGATAAATCTTTTTTTTTTTTTTTAAAGTTGCAATGGGATGTTTAGGTAAAGGCAATACCAGGGTAGAAGGTAAAATTCAGTTGTCCCTTACATCTGAGAGACTTGTCCCAGAACCGCAGTGGACACCAACCCCTGCCAATGCTCAAGTCCCTAATCTGAGGTGGCACAGTTCTTGCACAGAACCCACATACTGTTGTACACACTGTAACAGCTAGCTGACTGCAGGCCGGATCTAATGTCAATGCTGCCTGTGCCTCAGTATACCGGATTACAGACAGTGTCACAGATGCAGGGGGTTTTCCCCAGAAAAAAAAGAAATATACAGGAGATAGAATAGTTGAGTAAATAAAGCCTTGCAGTCTTGAATTCTAACTAAGACCATCTTTAAAATACAAAAAGACCCCACTGAAGAAGCCTGGTGACAAACGTTCACATCAAAGTCAGTAACCCCATTCCTATTGAAAGGAAGCAGGGTTCTTGGATGACGGTAACTGTAGATAGAGGCAGGAACAGAGAGTTTAACAGTCAAGAATCTAGCAAAGCTCCTTGCCTCAGAAAGCGAGGCTCTGACCAAACTGGTCAGAGATAAAAGTGTACTCTCTAGTGAAGTGGCAGCAAGTGGCCAAACAAGGATGCTCATGACCCAGGGAGAGCTAACTGTCACTAAAGAGAACAGTAAGCCACTCTGTGAAGGAGAAGAGCCAAGCATGCCAAGCACTAGAAATATGCATGTATAAATGCTTTTAACTTAAATATTCCTTTTAATACCTGAGAAAAATGTTCAAATTAGAGTCTCCCACTTTGCAACTGTTAGGAGGGAGGGAGAGACAAGAAGACGTCCCGTGCCTGCTGAAGGAGGAGTGCAGCAGGTAATGAGGCAGTCTTGCAAAAGCTAAACGAAAAGGAATGCAGTGCTGAGCTCCTCGCTCAGGCTGGCCAGACAGTGAGAACTTTGAGGGACGGCTGAGACAGAGCTGCAAAGACCGGAAGGCAAAAGGAACCAGAGAGCAGAGGTTCTAAGAGAATTAGCATACTTAAAAACTTCATTTGGAAGGCTGGAAGATGGCTTGGCAGTTAAAAGCAGTTTGTTCTTCCATAGGACCCAGGGTCAAATCTCAGCACCAGTGAAGGCTAACAACCTCTGTAACTCCAGTTGGTGGAGAAGCTTCTGGCTTCTGCTGCACTGCACACATGCAGTACACAGACATATACCCTGGCAAATAATACACATAATATACACAAAATACACATAAAATAAAAAAATTAAAAACCTTTTATTTGAGTACTAATTCAAACAATACTTAAGGCACAGAGGAGGCCAGGTATAGTAGTGTTATTAGCCCAGTACTCAGAGACAGAGGCTGAGGATCATGAGTTTGATGTCAGCCTGGGCCACACACAGTCTGCCTCAAAAAGATACAGCAAGTTAAAATTCACTATCTCATAGGTTGTTTTAATTTTTTTTTTTTTTTTTTTTTTTTTTGGTTATTCGAGACAGGGTTTCTCTGTGTAGCCCTGGCCATCCTGGAACTCACTCTGTAGACCAGGCTGGCCTCGAACTCAGAAATCCGCCTGCCTCTGCCTCCCAAGTGCTGGGATTAAAGGCGTGCGCCACCACCGCCCGGCAGGTTGTTTTAATTTTAAGGTACAATTTAAGTATAATTTTTGTAGCTATGTTTTTAAAAATTTACATCTTCTAAGATTTCTTTTCATTAGTGTGCGTGTGTGTGTGTGTGTGTGTACATTCATATATGTGTGTGTACCTGCAGAATCCAGAAGAGGGTGTTGGGCCCCCAAAGATAGAGTTATAGGTAGCTGTGAACTATCCAACATGGGTCCTGGGTTGCCTCTTGACCACTGAGCAGTCTTTGTAACCCCTATAAAAGGGACTACAGCTCTGATGGTCACTGTCATCTTGAGCTGAGAGGACTGGAGATGCAGAGGCTGGCCGCAGAGCAGCATACCTCCTACAAAGAGGATCCTCCAGAAGGAAAGCTCCTCACTGCTTTCGAGGAAACCATGGAGTCAGCAAGACCCCGACCCATCTCAGATGCCATGAATGAGTAAAAAGAGCCAGGGGACTCCTCCTAAGTCCATGAAGAAGCCTAAGGAGTCTTGAGTGACTATAACAAGGAGGTTAATGTAGGGCCACCAACACGGTCTTAAACACCCAACCAGAGAGCATGACAAAGAATAAATCTCCAGCAATATCCCAAAGCAATTCCACAAGCACTGCCCTGACTCTCATCCTGACCCGGGTCAGCCAGGGGCTGGCACTTCTACAGGCTCACAAAGGCAATGTTCAAGTGGCCACTTTAGCTGGTGTAAACAGCTCCAGAGTTGTTAGAGCTCTGTTCATCTGTGCAGGGAAAAATCCATTTCCCACAAAGCACAGGAGATGCAAGAGTGCCGCATCCAACGAGAATCAACTAAATACCTACACTTTGTCTTCAAAAGCGACCCTAGCTCCCCTGAGCTCTGTGCTTCTACACACCCTTCTTGTACAGGTCGAAGCATTAGGACACCCTGACCCCTTTGGGGGCAGTCATGGCCTCCGCCTTTCTGGGTACCACTGAACAACTGCATAGCTCAGTAGTTCCCTCAGAGCATGCTCAGATCCTGGGGACTACACACACCTTTGTGGAACCCAAGCTCCTCCCCACTGCCTCACCAACCAGACACACGTGCACCTTGGTCTTCATCCTTCCCTAGTTGGAGCTGCTCAGGACTCCTGTCAGGCTGTCTTCTAGGGTTCAACAGTTCTAGCCCATGTGACACTCTGACAACGTTCACCCCCTGGCACTGGGAGCCCCACTTCCCATAAGCCTCCTGGACTAGACAATGCAGACCTTCTACCAAAACTGCTGCAAGTATGGTTCTCTTTTCATGGCCTGCCAGGAACTGCTGCCAGGGTCACCAGCTGAGACAGGGCCAGGCATGCAGCCCCCTTGCTCAGCTCCAGAGGCTACTGAAAAAGAGACTTCCAGCCAATCCCCCGAGACTGGGCTCACGGCTCTACTGGGGCAGAGGGTGGAATGTGAAGGAAGGCTGTGAGCGAGATGTCAGAAAGGGCAATGCCCCCCAACGTAAGCCTGGTGCGCAGTTCCATTCCAGCCAAACTGGGGAAGAGAGAACAGTTCACCAAAGACATTAGAAGCAATCCTATACCACAGAGCTGCTCCAGCTGCATGAGGGAGATTGCATTCGTTGTAGTTTACCCTAACCAAACACTAACCAATCAGGACTGTCCTTCTTAACATGCAGGAATTACACACCAGGAAATTGCGGCCCCACTGAAATGCAGTCCACTCTCATTGAGCAAGGACACCTCAGTGCTCATGCCTCACAGGCTGTCCCTCATCCACCACTGCTCTTTGCCATGTGCTAAGTCCGCACTTCTCAATCTGGGGGTCACAACTCCTTTGGGAGTCAAATGACCTTTCCACAGGGTCCCATATCAGCCAGCTATCCTGCATATCAGATATTTACATCATGATTCATAACAGTAGGAAAGTAACAGTTATGAAGTAGCAATGAAATATTTTATGGTTGGGGGTCACCACGACATGAGGAATGCATTAAAGGGTCGCAGCATTAAGAAAGTTGAGAACCACCATGCTAAATATACATGGTTTGTTCTAACAAAGGAAAGAGGAGCTAGAGAGATGGTTTAGTGGGTAAGGCTGGGCAGGGTCAAAGGTGGCTGTGGCTGGCTGTGGTGTGTCTGTAATTCTAGCACGCAGGATAGTGGGTGGCAGGGAACACAGCAGAGCAGAGCTCTGAACACATTTGTCAGTTGGTCCATTGTAGCCAATCAGTAAGTTCCAGGTTCCGTAAGAGACCCTCTCTCAAAAGATAAGGTACAGAAGACACCCAGCACTGACATCAATCTCTCTCCTTCACACATATATAATCTCACACACACACACACACACACACACACACACACACACACACACGGGGGGGGGGTGAGGGAGAAACAAGACATTTAAGAGAAAATACTTTTAAATATGAAACCGATAACTAGACATAGTATCTTGAAAATAGAATTGAGTTTTGCAACTCAATAATACAATTTAAAATGAACAAAACACTTTAAGAAACATTTCACTAAGGGCTGCATGTTGGGCACTTGTCATCTGGAGACTGAGTCAGGAAGATCTCCAGTTACAGGCCAACCTGGGCTACACAGAAAGAGTAAGGCTGTCTCAGGACAAGCAAGATAGAGGAATCTTCCACTACGGTGAAAAAGGCAGACAACAGGCTGTCAGTGAGGATGTGGGAAGCCGCACACTGCCAAGGATGTTAAACAGTATAACCACTTTGGGAAGAGTTGGCACTTTCCTAAAAAGCTAAACATAAGCTCACCATGTGACACAGGCATTCTCCTAGAATCCTCTATGAAAGAAAAATGTCCACACAAAGACATGAAGCAGAATTACAAGAGCCAAAGGTAGAAATAACCCAAATGTCCACCAACTAGTGACCAGACAAGTGAGGGACAGACTGCTCATACAGTGGCATTCTGTCCAGCCATCATTGGGCCCAACTGATGACAGGATGAACCAATGCACTGTGTCTATCAAAGACACCAAATGCAGAGACTGTGTGATGGATGTGATCTTGCAGATTATTGGAATTACAACGATATATGAGGCCTCTTCTAAACGCCAGATGGGTTTCAGGGCACAAGGCCAGCCCAGGACAGCAGGCCTTGGTTTGGTTGTGATGTTAAACGTGCTCTGACTTGTAGTTAAAAAAAAAAAAAAAAGGACCTAAACGCAGCTGCCAAGATCTTTCCAAATGCCCCTATCGTACTGGTTAGCTTTCCTTTACTGGATAAATGTGTATTCCCCTGGTTAAAAGTCCAAACATTATGCACAAGTTCAGTTTACTTAAGAACCAGGCAGGTAGTCCCCCAGGCGTTTCCACACAGCACTTAGTGTACAGAAGGGAAAGAACACTCTGGCATTAGAGGTTCTACCTCATGGAAGCACTAAGAGACACCCAGCAGGATGTTCCCTGAGAGAATGCGTGCTCACTTAATCTACTCCACAAACAGACTCAGCACCCAGTACTTGCCAAGTGCTCTTCAAGGTGCCAAGGACACAGCAGTGAACCACAGATCCAGCCCCTCGTCATGAGGCTTTACACTCTAGCCTGGACTTCATGTGAAGAGAAACAATAAGCAAAGACAAAAACAAATATTTATGTTAGGAGCTTTGAGCCAAGAAAAATGGGTGAAGTCAGCGGGATCCCAAACACCAGTGAGGTGTGGGAGGCAGAGCAGACCTGGGGTTCAGCGACATTTGAGCAGATATCAGAGGTTGGGAAAAGAGGGAAGTAAAAGACGGAGACCACTGGGCCAGGGGCAGTACAGGCTCTACAGCTCAGGGCTGAGTCAGAGGCTAGTTGGGGAGGCTTTTGAAGGTTATTCTTTTGGTTTGAGTGGTGCTAGGGTAGAGCTCGGGGCCTTGCATATGCTAAGCAAGCATGCACCGCTGAGCCATCCCCAGCCTTGGGAAACTTATTCTGAGAAGGAAGTGAGCCAGCGGCGGAGGCGCCTGAGCTGAGGTGTGTTCTGACTTCTCTGGAGACCACCCGCAGGAATCCCACAGACAGAAAGAAGGGCCTGTGATGTGGGCCACCATAAAGGTGGGAAGGTGACTGGATCCTAGATGTATTTCAAACACAATAAAACAGGATTTCCTGAGGCTGAATCAGATATAAGGGGGCAGTGGGGAGTCAAAGTCATCAAATCAACCTGTGACTCAAAACAAATACTCAAGTACTGTAAGTTGATGTCTGGGCAGCTTGTGTTGGCAGCAGACACAGGCAGGGTGCAGCTAGAGTACAACAGGCAAGAAAAGATGGGATGCAGGCAACACTCTGAGGAGGCTAGGAGGAAAGAGACCCAGAAAGATGCTTCGGCCTGGAGTTTCTCTCCTCCTCACCTGCAGGTGGGCACAGAGCTCAGCAAGTGAGATCAGTCTGTGACGCCTCTTGAGACTGCTTAGTCACACTAAACCATGTCGTCCATGTGACCACACTGTGTGCCAGCAAAGAACTCTCCTAGTACAACAACTCCGCTGGCTGTGACTGCTAGGACAGACTGAAGGGCTTACTAAATGCAATAACCAGGTGCCTTAAACAACTGTGACATTCAAGGCACTGAGACCAGAAAAGGTTTAGGGATCTCTTCTTAGCTTCTTTTGCATGTATTCTTTCCTCTAAAGTAACTATCCATTTCACAGCTGAGGTCCCTCAAGAATAAAAATGCCCAAATGGCCCCGAAGACACAAGTCCTCCTAACCAGCACGGGCAGAAACGGCACACACACACACATAGCTGTATTAGGTAGCAGTCCTGTGATCTCAGTTATTTAAAAGGCTTAAGCAAAAGAACCAAATTCAAGACGAGACTGGGCATCTTAGTGAGAAAAAGTCAAGACGGGGCTGACTACACAGCTCCAGAGCTGAGCACTTGCTGGCGAGTGTGAGAGCCTGGGTTCCATCCCCACCACTTCGGGAGTGGGCAGGTGAGTGCTGATGCCCTCTTCTTGCCTGGCTTGCCTGCAGACCTCTTCAGGCTCCTCCCACTGCTCAGTCACTGGTGGCTACCTACTCCCACCTGCACTTACGTTTACTCATTCTAAGAAAACACACTTGACAGTTACTTTATTTTTGTACTTTCAGACTGGGTAGGAAATCCGAATCTATAAACTCTCATCTATAGGGGAAAGTTCAACTCCAATCAGGTACAAAACTCTGCACGCAGATCAACTTCTTTCTGCTACCTTCTTTCTCTTTTCAAACTTTAGTGCCAGTCAATCAACTGGAGAGGACCATTATCTATCAGATGTTTCATCGTTCCAAGGTGACCACACGTGCTAGTCACAGAGGAAAGCTACAGACTAGAGGACATCAACTGTCTTCACTGAATGAGCGAGCACACAGTAACAGGAACATGTCTTTTTTTCTAAAACAAAGAAACCTGGTTCTGAGGGGGGAGAGAGGAACTAAGCTAAAACCTAAACTGTAAACAAACGGATCAGCTGGTTTTCAGTATCGTTGAGCATTTCTCGTGATTAATAATTTTTATGGTAAGCATCAGATTATTCTGACTACGTGATTCATCATCCAAGCCACTGCAGCGGGCTTCCCCAACTGCCCAGCTGGCACCCTGTACCACACAGATCGTCTCAACAGAGGTAATATCTCTCCACCATAGCCCACAGGCAGGATGCTATGAATCTTCCAATGATGGTTAAAACCTACTGAAACTTCTATGCAGCCTCAACACATTATTAAAATAACTCAGGCGGGGCAGTGGTGGCGCACGCCTTTAATCGAAGCACCTGGGAGGCAGAGGAAGGAGCATTTCTGAGTTCAAGGCCAGCCTGGTCTACATAGTGAGTTCCAGGACATCCAGGGCTATACAGAGAAACCCTGTCTCGAAACAAACAAACAAACAGAAATATTTAAAAAAATAAATAAATAACTCGGGAACATTTTCGAGTAAGACTCGATTCTGTCTCCCCCGACCTTTGAGAACTTTTCGTTCCTCTCATGCCCCTAATCTAGCACCAGTCACTGTCCAGAGGAAAAGACGAGGCTGGAAAGGTAAGACCGCTCATAAAATGCTTGCCCAGGAAGCATGAGGAACCAAGTTTGGGTCATTAGAGCCCATGTGACAAGCATGCCACGGTGACAGGCTTGTAATCCCAGCAATGGGGAGGTGGATACAGGCATTATTTCTAGAGCTTACTAGCCAGCCAGACTCGCCTAACTGGTGAAGCCCAGGTTCCAGGGAGAGACACTGTATGAAGACACAAACAAACAAACAACAAAAAGCCCAGGTAGACAGCTCAGGTGGACCAACTCCTGAGACTGATCACTGTTCTCCATAGGTGCACGAGCCTGCACATACACCATACACGAACATACACACACCAACACACACACACACTGATAAACATGAGCTCTGCTTTTTAAAGTGAAGTCAGACTGGCTAGGTGAGTGTTGAAGGAGATCTAAGGTACAATTTTTTTTTTTTTTTGCATATGATGGAACAGACTGTGTGGGGAGCAAACACTAAGAGAACCGTAATACACAGCACCAACGTGTTGTTAAGAATGAACTGGCCTTTGGGTAGACTTCAGAATTGCGGTCATTAGCTTCTCCTTTAAAACATAACAAGATAAAGAGGATGAGGTGGGACCAGGATGAGTGCTTGCCAAAGCTGCAGCCCAGAAACATAAAAAAAAACGCCACTGGGTGTACGCTAAGTCAGATTGTCCAAAAAAAAAAAAAAAAAAAAAAGCCTTTTATTTTAAAGAGATTGCTTTGTCTTTTCTCTAAAACGTCTTTGTTTTCTGAAACTCCAGTGAAGAGTTATACTCTCTAATTTGGGGACACCATTAGCACACTTTCTTATGATGCTACCCCAAAGCCCTGGGAATTCCCCCACCAACACCCAAACTCCAACAGACCTACAGGAAGGCACCCTGCGGCTGTCCTGAACACAGGAAGGTAAGAAGCTAAATAGTACACATTTCCAAGCACAAACTACCAGAGTAACTAATCCTTTCTCTTTAGCCACTGCTGACACCTCAGAGCTTGCAGCTTTACCTTCAGAAGGGTCCTGATAAAATGCCTATGAAAGTTAAAATAGCTATGCTCAAAGCTAAGGGTCGGGAAATGCAGTCAAGAAAGCAGATGCCCCTACAGGTAGTAGGTATTCATCCAGAATTCCTATTGTGCGTAGTACTTGGGGATAAGTTCTCAGGACCTGGAACACATTGAATCCAAACATGAATGGGGTGCGACTTCCCTGAGGGGATCAAGGAGCACCTGGGCGGGGTGGGGCAGCCTCCAGACCCGCTCTGCCACATCTGTTCACCTGCCTGCAGGTGACGTTTGGCAAGGCTTTTCAGTTGCCAAGCATTCTGGGAAAATAAACAAAAACAAAAAACCTACTGCTGAACTACGAAAGTCTCCCAACTTTATGGGAGACACGTCCATCTCCCTGAGAAAGTTAATCTAACAATAAAGCGATCAAAGTCTTTAAATATGAAATATCTAGGAGGTTACAGGAAGAGACTGGGAGGAGCTCATTTATCCAAGGGCCCAAAGGAAAGAACAGAGCCAGGGTGTGCTGGAGACCTTGGGAAGCCAGGGGCCTAGCACCAGGTTTTGCAAATAGTGCTTCCTGTTTAGGAAAAAAAAAAAAAAAAAAGTAAATTCATAAGGTCAAGCACATACTGAACTACCAACAGCCAAATATCACGCCTGTACTTTGAGAGACAGCAATGCAAAGCTGTCAAAATGTCAACCAACTTGTCCATACTTCCCATGAGTCTGTAGTTTGCAGAACTACTCAGTTCTGGGATTATGCG
Source organism: Mastomys natalensis (assembly GCA_021653895.1). Taxonomy (NCBI): domain Eukaryota; kingdom Metazoa; phylum Chordata; class Mammalia; order Rodentia; family Muridae; genus Mastomys; species Mastomys natalensis. The sequence continues at coordinate 192,065 of JAJTUV010000555.1, forward strand.
TTAAAATGAGGATTTTCTTTTCTGTAGCAAAGAAACAATCTCGTGTGTGTGTGTGTGTGTGTGTGTGTGTGTGTGTGTTTGTGTGTGTGCACTCACTGGGAGAAGGAACAAGAACAGAAGGAGATGTCCGAGCAGGAACTCACTGGTAGAGCAGCTCAGAAAAGTGCCTATAGGCACAGGATGATTGGACCAGACAGAGCCGGGTTCTTTCCTAAGCGGCTTGGCCGGTCACCTGCCACTCTGGCTTGACTGTCACTAGAGGAAGAGTACCTGCGCTCTGCGGAGAGCCGGGCCTGCCCACCGGACTGAGGTCAGCGCGCAGAAGAGCCGAGCCACGGGGAAGGCCGGCCCGATCCCTAGCAGCTCTGACAGCACACAGCGAGCTGCCCAGGGCAGGACCCAGAGCTCGGCGGAGGCTGCACAGCGGGTCAGAGGTCACCCGCAGAAAGGTCGGAGGTCGGCTGTGTCAGCGTAGGTAGGAGCTGCCCAGCCCGGCCGCGCCCCCCGCCCGGCCGGCCGCACTTACAGGTGACGATGGGCTTGTTCTCCATGGTGTAGACCACCGGTGGCTGTGGCTCCTCAGGGGCGTCCATGGGCGTCCGGCGTCACCGGCCCGGCCCCCCGCCCCCCATGGGCACCCGAGGCAGCGCGGGGCCCGCTGAGCCCGCGCCTCCTCGCCGCCGGCCCCCGGCAGCTCCTAGCCGGCCGCCCGCCGCCGCCGGCCGCGTTCACTTCCGGCCCCGGCGCCGTCGCGTGACCACTTCCGGGGCGCGCGACTTAAAGGGGCGGGCCTCGCCGCCGTCTGCCCTCCTACGGAAAAGGCCGCGTGCGGGGCGGACAGGCCGGGCGGGGCCACTGTAGCTGTCAGTAGCTGGAAATGCCCCTGCCTCGGTTCTCAGGCAGCTGCAAGGGCCAGAGGGCGGCGCACGTGACCGTGACCCCACCTTCTCACCTGCCCAAGCTCTGGTGACCCTCATGGGACCTGTCTAAACGGGATGACTCTCGGCCTCGCACCCGCGGGTGCTCCCTGACCCTCACCCTGCTCGCTTCTACCCGTGCTCCCCCCACCATCCCATCTTGCGGAATTCCCGCTATCTCCGAGGGAGCTTCCTCCTCTCCGGCCTCTGCAGGATGCCTTGGATCGGTGTTTACACTTGGGCGAGCTCGGCTGTGCGGTGCCGAGCTGAGTCCCTTGCTTGCTTGTTAACAGACTTGCCAAGTGTGCTGAGTCAAAGCAAGGCAAGATCGAAAGTGTACCGCCCACCCCATAACTTCTTTATGGTTTGGGGTTTTTTTTTTGTTTGTTTGTTAGTTGGTTGGTTGGTTGGTTGGTTGGTTGTTGGTTGGTTGGTTTTACTCGTACGAGCCACCACATGCTTCGTTCCCAACTGCCTTCAGCCCTCAACACTCTTTCCCTTGGCTCCCAGAATGCTCCCCTGTGTCCCACCTACAGCTGGTACTGCTTTGAAGCCACTGGGTATTGTGAATGTCGCAAAATCAAATCTTACCTTGAACTGAACTTTGGTGCAAGTAAAGCAGGTCTATGAGAGCTTTTGCAAATGGGATACAGTGTGCACATGGAATGTCTGAGCATGACTTGACTGTTGGGGAGCATGTTGGCATGGGCTTTGGGGGCAACTGATTAGGGCAGAGGAAGCGGGTGGAGACTGCCAGGCACAGCCTAGAGCAGGGGTTCTCAAGCCGTGAGTCCCGAGCCTTTCGGCAAACCTCTAGCTCAAAAAAAAAAAAAAAAAATTTACGTTATGACCCATAACAGTAGCAAAATTACAGTTATGAAGTAACAACAAAAATGATTTTATTTTTTATTCATTTATTATTTTATTTTTATTTATTTGATATTTTATTTTTAATTTAATATTTTTATTTATTTACATTTAATATTTTGATTTTGATTTATCTAATTTTTTTAATTTAATATTCTTATCTAATATCTAATTTTTTATTTGAGGGGGTCATCACAACATGAAAAACTGTATTAAAGGGTCTCAGCATTAGGAAGATTGAGAACCACTGGCCAAGAGAGAGCACAACAAAACAAGAATAGAGGTCCAAAGACTCTGTGGATGCTCCAAAGATTTTGACCCCATCCTGCTAAGTGTTTGTGAGATGTCAGCACAAAAACCCAACTCTCACTTCAAATGGAATACAAGATGGCTTTTTTGGAGCCAAATTTGAATGCCCACCACCCAGGAAACAAGGATTTTGAGGAATCCTCTGAGGCAAGATCCACCCCAGGTTTCACGATCCCACGTGGAAGCAGCTTGAAGTTTTATAGTAGCAGAACATAAAAAGTCAAAAATCAAGACAATTTAAACTACATTGGTATTGTAATGGCATCAGAGAGGCCGTTACAGCAAGATGGCGGAATCTCTCCAGTTGGCCTCAAATAACATTCTTAGCTTTGCAGGTGGGGGAAGTTAATGGCCTGCAAAATTAATAGATACCAAAAGGGTTTTTTGGTTTTTTTGTTTTTTTTTGGTTTTTTTTATCTATTAGTCACAGGTGTTAGTTCTGACACTGGAGTGGGCAATGAATGGACATTTAGGGGCTAACACTAGGCTATCATAAAATAACTAGCCTTTAGGCCTATAGCATTACAACCTCTCCACCTCGATGTAGTTGTAATTAGTCAGTCAATCTTTCAGACAAACCTCCTTTCCAGGAATTCTGGTTCACAGGAATGGGAGGCAATGGGGTTTGTCGGGAGCAACAGAGACACTCAAGGCCAAGCAGTACATTCAGCTGAGACACTAGAGCAAGGACCCCATCTCCAAGCCACAGACTTCCTCTGCAAAGTGACAGAAGGACTTCTGACTTTACACATCTCTTACCCTACTTCTTTAACAACTTAACTCAAGTCTTGGCCCAGGGACTCTGTATATCAAAGGCTGTGGCCAGGCCTGGCCTCAAAGCCAGAACTTGTCAGTCCCTGCCCTCCAATAAAGCAACGACTTTGATGTGATCTGATCAGGTTTGGCAATGGAGTCCCGCCAGTCAGAGGGACTGGTGAGCGGTGATCTGGGATAGTCTTTAACACAAACAAACTTATGGGAGCTCTCGAGGAGGAAAGGCTAACTGAGCTGTGAGCTAGAATGGAAGACAAGACTCAAGGCCTACATAATCCAGAGACACTGCAGTGTGCTGCTTATCAAAGTTCAACGGGCATCAAGAAATGACTGGACAGAAACAGGAAGTGTGAGGCTCCTCCAAGACAGACAACTCCAAGAGAAAGCAGCCATCATGACCCAGAGACTATTTACAAAGGCCAACATAACTATAAAATGTATATTCAAGGGGCTAAATTAACATGAATGACGGAGGGCTGCACCGAGTAACAAAGTACTTTATTTTATTTACTTTTACGTGTATGGGTGTTTTGCCTGCATGTATGACTGTGTAACATGGACATGCCTAGTGCCCCCAGAAGCCAGAAGAGGGCATTGGATTCCCTCAGACAAGAATTACAGATGGTTGTGAGCCACCATGTTGGTGCTGGACATCAAACCCAGGTCCTCTGGAAGAGCACCCAGGGCTCTTAACCACTGACCCATCTCTCAGCCCTACAGCAGAAAGTATTTTAAACTAATCAAACGACTTAAAAGGTAGCTCAGTGGTTTAAATCTTGTTGCTATTGCAGAGGACCCAAGTTCAGTTCCCAGTAGTCACACTGGGCTACACACAACCACCTGTCACTCCAGTTCCAGTGACTCTGACACTTTCTTCGGGACTCTCAGGAAACCCTTACACATGGCACACACATATAAATAAATCTGTTTTTTCCCAGACTTGTTTATTTATCATGTATATAGTATTCCACCTGCATGTATGCCTGCTGCACCAGATCTCATTACAGATGGTCATAAGCCACCGTGCGGTTGCTGGGAATTGAACTCAGGACCTCTGGAAGAGCAGTCAGTGCTCTTAACCAACAGGGACATGTTCGACTCCCATGGAACAGGAGTTGCCAATGGAGAAGGAAGTAAAACAGAAAAGAGAAGAAAGCTTGGCAAAATCTGAATGGGATACATACAAAGACCACGCGCGCGCGCGGGTGAGCTACTGAACGGTAGAGAAGAAGAAGAAAGGCAGAAAATACGGACATCACCTTCGCAGGCTTGATGGCAGGGGTGGAGCTGGCTTCTTAGCAGACGCTGAAGATCTGAAACAAGGTGGAAATTTAGTTTACTACTTTACTTAGTGAGTTAGCATGTGTATGTATGTGTGGCACATGTGCATGCGTGTGCCATGGGGTGCATGTGGAGGTCAGAGAAAACTTTCAGGAATTGGTTCTCCTACTTGGGGCTCAAACTCAGGTTGTCAGGCTCAGCGGCATACATGCCTTTACCCACCGAGCCATCTCACCAGCTCTCTGAAATATTTAAAATACTGAATTTTAAAATATGTCAACCTCACAGGGCACCAAATACAAGTATTCTTCAAAAGGCCAGAAAATGATAAAGATGTCTCAGGTAACATGGCCAGAGGGCAGAGTGTACTAGACGGGGAAGACCTCCTCAGATGGGGGGAAATGGTACCACATGAAGACTCTGCTTCCCAGGAAGGAAGGCACCCCCCAAAAAAAATGACCAACAAGCCAGGAAATGGAGGTGCACACTTTTAATCCCAGCACTCAGGAGGTAGAGGGCAGGCAGAATTCTGTGAATTCAGCTTGGTCTACAGAGTGAGTTCTAGAAAACTAGAGCTACACAGAGAGATCTTGCCTTGAATAAACAAAAGCAAAAACCAAAACAAACAAACAAAACACAAACAAAAAATAACCAAACGGTAAATGTGCAAAACCAGGCTAGCCCCTCCTCACTTCTTCCAGAGGCTTTTCCTGACAGGCAAACCTGTGAGGTGGTTTCAGCGTGAATGTAGAGATGAAGCATTCCTCTCATCTCTCACTACCAAAGCATAGCGACCGTCTCTCGAATGTATCAGCTCACGAGGTTATGAAGCAGGAAATTCTGAGTGCTAGAAAGTTTCATAGAGAGTTCTGTGTGAGAAGGAAAGGGAGGGCTGTAAGATCAACTCCGAATAGGATTTAAGATGATGTCAAGAACACAGACGGTCAGCCCCATAGCTGAACCACCAAAGAAAGAAATCAAAAAGATTTAGTGGATTCTATTAACCCAGAAAGAAGTCAAAACAAGACAGGAGGGCTGGGAAGTGGTTCAGCAGTAAAAAGCATTGGCTGTTCTTCTGGATGCCTGGATTCCATTCTCAGTACCAGCATGGCAGCAAACAGCTACGTTGTAATTCCAGTCCCAGAAGATTCTATACCCTCTCCTGGCTTCTGTGGGCACCAAGCATGGACGTGGTGTACAGATAAACACATGCAGACAAAACACCCACGTACATTAAAAGAGGAAGAAAAGAAAGAACAAAAGAATAAAAACAAGAAGGGGGTTGCAGGTGGCTTCCTGGTCATATGCAAACTGAGTGTGTGCCAGGCCCTGGATTAATGGCCAGCATCACAAAAGATAAACCAATAAGCAGGAGAAAGAGAGAGAGAGAGAGAGAGAGAGAGAGAGAGAGAGAGGAGGGAGGGAGGGAGGGAGGGAGAGAGAGAGAGAGAGAGAGAGAGAGAGAGAAGAAAGTGCTTGTGTGGTGGCTTACTTAAGAATGGCTCCCATAAGCCGGGCAGTAGTGGCACACGCCTTTAATCCCAGCACTTGGGAGGCAGAGGCAGGCGGATCTGAGTTCGAGCCAGCCTGGTCTACAGAGTGAGTTCCAGGACAGCCCAGGCTACACAGAGAAACCCTGTCTCGAAAAAACAAAAAAAAAAAAAAAAAAAAAAAGAATGGCTCCCATAGGCTCATATATTATTGGGACTGTTTGGAAAGGATTAGGAGGTGTGGCCTTGCTAGAGTAGGTGTAGCCTTATTTGGGGTGAGATGGTTTCAAAAGCTCATAACCACCCACCCACATGGACTTCTCAGCCATATGTACCATGTGACACAAAGCAAAACAGCCTAGAGCATCTCAGTCAGTCATAGTAATGGTATTGGTGATCTCTCTCTTTCTCTCTCCCTTCCTATTTCCCTCCCTCCCTCCCTCCCTCCCTCCTTTCTTCCTTCCCTCTCTCACTCTCCTTTTCCCTCCCTCTCTCTTTCCCTTCTCCTCTCTCTCTCCCCTCTCTCTACCTTCTCTACTCTCTCCCTCTCTCTCTGCTTCCTGCCTGCAGATCAGCCGTGAGTTCTCAGCTACTGTTCCCATGCCCGCCTGCCTTCCACCACACTCACTGCTATGATGATCCTGGACTCACCCTCTGAATCTATAAGCAAGCCCCCAGTCAAACACTTTCTTTTATAAGTTGTCCTGATTATGGTATCTCTTCACAGCAATAGAACAATAACTAAGATCAACATACACTAGTACCGTTGTGATGTATTCATTGTTTTTGTTGCTGCAATCGAATACCCACCAAGGCGCATCCTGATTCCAGTTGAATTCTCCCCCACTTCTCCCAGCTCCCCCTCACCCAATCCCATCCCCTCTCTCCTGAATCCACTCCTCTGTTTCCCGTTAGAAAAAGAGCAGGCCTCCAAGAGACAACTACCAAACATGACAAACTCAATACAATAAGACAAGTCAAAAGCCCTTGCAGCTGCAGCTGGACGGGGCAACCCAACAGGAGGAAGAGCAGGCAAAAGAGTCAAAGACACAGCCACTCCCACAGTTAGGAGTCTCACAAAAAAACACCAAGCCAACATCCACACAGAAGACCCGGTGCAGACCCCTCTTGGTCCTGAGCTTCAGTCAGGCTCTATGTGCTCTGCTAGGTTGATTCGGTAGACTGTGATCTCCTGGAGTCCTCCATCCCCTCTGACTCCTACAGTATCTTCATCACCTCTTCCCCAAGCTCTGAGGGAAGGGACCTAATGGAGACCTCCAATTCATACTCTCCGAATAGTCTGACTGCAGGTCTCTGCATCCAGTCCCATCTTCTGCAGGAGGAAGCCTATCTGATAACTGGACTAGGCACAGGTCAACCTTCTGGCGGGCATGTCCTGGGGTAGAGAGCATTGGAATGTCTACCCGAGCTGGAGGCTGGGGCACATCAACAAGTTGGGGGAGGGAAGTTAGGAAGGGATAGTCTGTGGGATCTACAGGAGGTGTGGAGAGGGGGAAGACAGGCTGCAACTGAGTCTGCTAGAGGAACGGGAAACCCCTAGATAATTCTTAATCTGTCAAGTTGGCAATCAAAATTAACCTTCATGACATCCATTATACAATAGGAAAATGAAACCCAATGTGGCCACAAGGGGCTAAGAGTGTAGCTGGGCAGTAGAATACCTGTGTTGGGGGCTGGAGAGATGGCTCAGTGGTTAAGAGCACTGACTGTTCTTCCAGAGGTCCTGAGTTCAATTCCTAGCAACCACATGGTGGCTCACAACCATCTGTAATGGGGTCTGATGCCCTCTTCTGGTGTGTCTGAAGAGAGCAATGGTGTGCTCATATACATAAAATGAATAAATAAATCTTGAAAAAATAGTAATTTTTGTTTAAAAATAAAAGAATACACGGGTTGGGATCCAAGAGTCACCCCACAAACCACACATACACTGATCTCAGTTAGAGACAATTTATTGAGCAGTCACCCCAGGACTGATTGATCAGGGCCACAGACTGTGACCACGGATCTTTTCCAGGGCCAGTGTGTAAAGGCAAAACCCACAGCGAGCTCGTGTACTATTTTGGCTTGCTAGACAGAGCCGTTCTAACTGACCTTTATTCTGATTGGTCCTAAGTGGAGCGTATGGTTATGGAATTTCTTGGGATTAACAAACCTCAGAGCCGGGCGGTGGTGGCGCACGCCTTTAATCCCAGCACTTGGGAGGCAGAGGCAGGCGGATTTCTGAGTTCGAGGCCAGCCTGGTCTCCAGAGTGAGTTCCAGGACAACCCGAGCTACACAGAGAAACCCTGTCTCGAAAAACCAAAAAAAAAAAAAAAAAAACAAACCTCAGAGCATAACAGTCCACGTGTTCAGCTTGACCCTGCTCTGAGTCAAGCTGTATCGCTATGTCAGTAACAGTGTGAAATGACTAGAAGGCATGGAACAAAATGGCTGTCGCTTTGTTAGGGAGCAGGCTTCCACGGTATGCGCACGGCCCTGGGTTCGGTTCCCAGCCCCTTGACTTCTCTTTCACATGCACCTCCTCCCGTGCCATATCACATTCACTTAAATAGCTGAAAATTAAGATGAAATGAAAAGCTCTGGGAATGAAGGGTAGGCTCTGCAGCCTGCTCTCCATACCTTTTGTCTGTCAGTACAGACAGTAGGGTTCAGATACCTTGAGGAAGCACCCCCAGTTGCTCCTCATAAAGATGTGGGCACTGGCTTCGTGCCACGGCAGCATCGCATGGAGGTTCTGCTCCTGCAGGGAGGGATGGCTAAGGCAAGCCCGCTGTCTATGCTAGGTGATACGCTGGCTCCACTGGACCAGAAGTGGACCGCTGGCCTGTTCTCTGACCACATCTATTGGGGCCTTCCTGTTCCCACAGGAACGTAGCAAATACTTGGGCTTGGCACAATAACTGACCCAGTGATTCCTTTCACTACTGGAAGATGATGCTACTCTCATCGATCAATACCTATGGGGTTTTTTTTCCAGATCCTTTTCTCCCGAGATAGCACATTGTTCTGATTGGTTGTTTTGGAAAAGCTGATGGGAACTCAAATGATCTTTCCCGGTAGCCCATGGTGTGCTAAGTTATATATCTGAACATTATATAGGCTTTACGGAAGGGAACGCTTTGCTTGCCCCCCCCCAAAGGGTGGGGTCAAGAAGAATGGTAAGTCAGCAAACCTCCTAGCAAGTTTATTCATAGGGACCCCAAATCGGGTACGACATAGATGTCCTTCAGTGAATGGGCAAACTGTGGCCCAACCACACCTTAGAGAATACTACAGCAAAGAAGAGAGATGAACTCTGATGTCAGCAACAACCTGGGTGAGTCTCCAGGGAGAACACTAAGAAACTCCTAGCCTGTAGGTGTATGTATAGTTTCCATCACGAAACACTGGTGGAAAAATAAAACCAGAGAGACAAGGAGATCAGTAGTCGCCACGGAATGTGGAGGTAGATAAAGCGGGGAGGTTAAGGAAGATATGGGGTCCCCATGGAGAGGAATGGTCTGTGACAGGATTATATTAATGTTGGTACCTGGTATTATGGTTTGGATGTGAAGTGTCCCCCAAAAGGCTCATGTGCTGAAGGCTTAGCATCCGGTTGGTGGCGCCACGGAGAGATGATTGGATGGTGGGAACTCTGGTCTTATTGATGAATAACACACTGACGGCTTCCTCAGTGAAGTCATTGTTGGCAGGTAGGGCCTAGGTGGAGTAATTAGGGCATGCCCTGTGACCTGTGCCCTATGACCTGTGTGACCCACGCCCTATGACCTAGTTTTCTTTTTGTTGTTGGAATAAAAAGCAACTTAGAGGTTTGCTTCCACCCATAATTCTAAACTGCGTTCTGTCAAGTGGGCGAGTCAAGGTGATGGGAACATGAACAGTCACATCCACAGTCAGGAGTAGAAAACGTGCAGCTCGTGACATTGTTCAGCCCACTTTCTCTAGGCTGATACAATCCAGGGCCCCAACCAGAGAATGAAGCTGCCCTCTTTGGGGTTTTCCCACATCAATGAAGGCAGTCAAGACAACCGCACACACGCCAACCCCAAGGCCTACAAGCCAACTTGATCGAGGTGATCCCTCAGTGAGATGCAAGGTTGGGTTAAGTTGACAACTAGACGTGACCACTACAAAGAGAGGCAGAGGCAGGGGTTGAATATTCTCTTTCTCTCTCTCTCTCTCTCTCTCTCTCTCTCTCTCTCTCTCTCTCTCCTCTCTGTGTGTGTGTGTGTGTGTGTGTGTTGTATGTGTGTGTGTGTGTGTGTGTTGTGTGTTGTGTGTATTCTGGCCACCATGAGGTGAGTCACCTCCACAACAGATGCCTGCTGCGTGATGTTTATCCAGCCTTATACCAATCCAAAGCCACAGAGCATAGGGCCTGCCAATACTGAACTGAAGCCTGAAACTCTGAGCCAAAATAAACCTGTGGCACTTTAGGTAGTTCTTCAGAGGACACCTGGTTGAAACATTGTGCTATAGTTTGGTTAAGATTTGGCTACACCACTTCCATTGCCCTACCATAGACGGAAAGCCTATTCCTCTCTCTGAAACTGCATGCCTATCTGTATTATGTCAAAATTCAGTTTAGTGTGTCTGTCTGTCTGTCTGTCTATCTATCTATCTATCTATCTATCTATCTATCTCTCTATCTGCTTTTTAAGACAGTCTCTACTATCTATCTATCTATCTATCTATCTATCTATCTATCTATCTATCTATCTGCTTTTTGAGACAGAATCTCTCTCTCTATGTAGCCCTGGCTGTCCCGGAACTTACTATGTAGACCAGGCTGACCTTGAACTCACATGAATCTGCCTTCCTCTGCCTCTGGAGTGCTGGGATTAAATGTATGCACCACCATGCCCAGTATTTTAAGAAGCCACCCAACTTGAAAATGGTATCATGTGAACTTCAGGTCACACATCGGGTGGCTCAGGCATGGCTTTCTGGTTCCGTCTCCCCCTACTGCCCCTCATGAACGCTCCAGGCATCTGGGGAGCATCTGCCCAGGCAGACCAGACATCTGATTCTGACATCCCCTGGAGTGCATTTTACTGCTGCCATTTAACTAATGTTCCCCTAAATGGTTTTCCTCAGGAGATCAGATAGTCCACCAGGGAAGGAAAGCAGCAAAAGTTATATGCAAATAAATAAATGGCACGTAAACATTATTTTCCTTCTAAAATTAAACTAAGTCCAGAGCGGGGGCAGAGTCAAAGTGGTAAGCATGTGACAGCATATGCCCCAGAGTGGCTACAGGACAGAAGTTCTGAGAAGCTGTGACAGTCACTCCCTGAGGCTTGCTGAGGAGACTCTCCCAGACCTTGGTGGATATCTTAGTTAGGGTTTTACTACTCTGAACAGACACTATGACCAAGGCAACTCTTATAAGGACAACATTTAATTGGGGCTGGCTTGCAGGTTCAGAGGTTCAGTCCATTATCATCAAGGCAGGAACATGGCAGCATCCAGGCAGGCATGGTGCAGGAGGAGCTGAGAGTTCTACATCTTCATCTGAAGGACAAGACTGGCTTTTACTTGGTTAGGAGGAGAGTCTCATTGCCCACCCCGACAAAGACACACCCACTCCAACAAGGCCACACCCACTCCAACAAGGCCACACCCATTAACAGTGCCATTCCCTGGACCAAGCATATTCAAAACCATCACAGTGGGTATCCCTACCTGGCACTCACACTCAGACCTCTTCTTTGGGGTCTCATCTTTGCTGCTGTTGTCCTCCTCTGTGCTAGTCAGAAGTGGCTCTCTTGAGACTGCTTGTGTAGGCACAGTGTGCCTTCCCATGTCACTTAAATAGGTATCAATAAAGAGATCAAGCCGGGCCCCAGAGACAGCAGTTCCGGACATGGTTCAATGCTCTTATTTTTAGCTCAGCTGCCTTTTTTTTTTTTCTCCTCTTGGCTCTTCACTGTGTCTCACCATGCCAAGCTTATTCCCAAGAAATCTGTCCTTGCCTGTGCCCGTGAACCTCAGACCGGGAACCACTGCTGGGGTAAAGTCCTCACCTGAGCGGCACCTTTTCTAGGGCTCCAGGAGTCACCAGCTGCCTTGGAGGCCAAAGCCAACTCAGCCATGGGAGCAAGGCCAATGCCTCTGGCACCAGCCCCTGGCAGATCTCCAGCTGGGGTGACACAGCAGAGGGTGGTGATGGGAAAGGCCGGGAAATACTGAACCAGCGATGTCAGCTGACCTGGGGCTTCCACAGTTATTCCTACACAAATGTAGTTATTACTACAGAAAGAGTGTTCAGCTAGAGTTCTGCCTCCAAGCATGCCATGGACCCCATGTTCTAAGCTGAGAACCTTCTCCAAAGAAATCCAGAGCCTTGGGACCACCGGGAAGGTATTAGAACCACCCAGAAGAAACACATTATATAAACACTTCGCTCAGTGAGGTCATATTTAGCTTCAAGAGAATGCTGCCACAATCCCTGGATGGCTCCTGGTCCTCTGCTTGCCCTCCCCCACACCCTCCTCCTGAGATATCCCAGAAGCCCTGCTTCATCCAGGGTCCTGCAAACTTGGCTGTGATGGATATGCTTTGCTCCCTGCTGTTCAGCCCAGCACCAGGGCCGTGATGGGAGACACTGGCTTATCCCACTGCCTGAATGTTCCCGGTCTATTGACTGTTCCAGGGATGGGCTGGCTCGGAGAGTCAACTCTTGAACCTGAGTATCCCTTACTCCTTGTCCTCAGAAAGCACAGCATCTCTCACACCCTTTCCCTAACCGTGGAAGCAAATTTGAAAATAGGCCCTTGGAGGACTGGTGACCATCCTAGCCAGCCCCCTGGCCTCAAGCCTCCTTCACTGTTGTGCCTGGGGGAGGGAACAAAGACCCTCCTCCCTTCCCAGCAGCTGGCTGCCTCTCCCCACCCCCAGGACAGGAGCTCCAGACCAAAGTGACAGAGATCACTACTGGCCTGTGTCCCCTGAGGTTTACCAATGTTCACCTGCCCTGTGCCCACTTGGGATGTCCCCGCAATACCAAGTAGGCTTTCTGAGCCAGCAAACCCTACGTAGCTCTAGAATTCGCCTGGTTCTCAGGGCTGGTTCTGCTAGTACACTGTCCACAAAGCAGATGTAAGGGACATTATTGCAACTTGGCAGCAAGGGTGTGGTCCCTCTCCTCATAGTGGAGAAACACTCAGAACATCTGCATGCTGCAATGTCCAAAATGGAGAATTAACAAAATCAGGAAACTAAACAAAACTAAAAGAAAAAAAAAAAGCCATTCTGCTTGGAAATCTATAAATTTTCCCTTAACTCTCCACCAAAGACCAGGCTGATAGTATAAATGATGCTATTTGTAAAATCCAGATGATGAGCCCACTGCTGGGGGGGCTTGGAAGCAGGCAGCATGAAACAGCCATGACCCAAATGTTATTCTATTAAAGGAGGAAGGAGAAGAAATGGACCTAGCACTGACCTGAAAGGTTGGGAAACATTATTTAAATGCATCAAGAAGGGAGGAATCAATAAAGATAAAAAGCACAAGCAGACAGTGACAGAAAGGGGTAGGCTCACTTGTCTCTGTGATGCAACAAGAAAGGGATATGGCCCAAGCAACCGTTACATTTTTAAATAAGGATGAAATGGGATTTTCCAGGGAAAACCGGGCATTTGGAGCATTGTAGAAAAACAAAATGGCTCCTTTACAACAAACAAATTGGGAAAGTTGTTAACGAGCCTTTTCCCTTCAAGTCCCCAACCCACACACAAAATACCACCTGACCATGGAGCATCCCAAGGGAGTCTACCAGGCTCCAGCCCCCTGAGCCCAGAAAAAGAAGTAGAACAGACAACTGCGTCTTATTGCAACACTGTAACATTGACGCCAAAACCCAAGGAAGACGGCACACAAGAGGAGGCGTCCTCAAGGGTACAACTTTCCAGTATCGAATGAAACTTTTAACGGGTACAGCTCATCAGTGCTAAGCGAAGAGTACTTCCCGGGCACAGGTCACAAAGTGACCTGTGTTGCAAACACATCAAAGGCTGTTCCTGTCACTCTGCCTATCAACGGATTTGAGAAGACAGCCCTCACGGTTGCCACTGAAGTTTGACTGGGTCGCCAAAGTCCATGTATTGGAATTGAATCCCTAGTGCAGTGTCTGGGGAACCTGAGTGGCCACATTACATCCCAAGGTCTCTGCTTACTGATGTGTCGATGTGGATTACAGAAGGCATGGGGCCTCTTGTCTGATCTTTCTTGTTCTCTCTCTGGTCCTCTCTTGCCCTCCCATCTTCCACATATTTTGGCATTAGAATTTCCAACCCCTAGAACCACAAGAAATAAATTTTGGCTGCTTGTAAATTACCTGGTGGAACTCTGACACACGGTGACTGTCTTTCTCCAGTGAAAGCATTTACACAAGTTCTTAACAGAGCGGCGTACGGCATCTCTGCCTATGTAAATACCAGCCCAAAGTCAGCTGGCTTGTTCAGGAGAAAACCTGGTTTAACCCACGTGAACTTTGGGCTAGTGCAAGTTAATAAGAGTGGGGAAATGGAGATCTAAAACCTATTAGCATTTTAGTGATTAGAGACCATTCTCGTAGATATCAGTGGTTCCGTGTAAGTACCCAGTCGCCACGTTCACGACCTCAGGATTACCAACCTCATTTAATCCCAACAGCGCAAAAGCAGAGCTTGGTTATGAACCTATCAAATGACTCAGTAATAACCTTGAGCTACTTTTGGGTCCCAGATATGCAAAACTGAGTCCTCACAGAGAGATGGCACACCTGTCCCTTGCCACGCCCCATTCAGAGACCCTCCTCACAGTCAGATTGTACCCTGAGTCTTCAGACCAAGTGAGGACCGTCATGGCAGCCAAACGTCCTATTCCCAGTCAACGGTAGCTTGTCAATTCCTAAACCAGTTCTGACCCGGCACATCACAGCAGACAGTGTTCCCTGTGCTTGGTGGTCCAGGAAACACCCCCATAATGCTTTTCCTAGGCTTCTATCATCCACGCTGGGAACACAAGTTCAGCCATGTTGTAGCTGAGGTTGCTGTCTGTACTGTACTGGCCCATGCAGAACACGGGGGGGCCGGGGGGGGCAACTCTTGGACCTGGATGCTTGCTCTCATCCAACAAGCTGCAGAGCCAAAAACCTGGAGCAGGAATGGGGCTGGGGGAAGAGGAGGGGATGGGAGGCAACAAGAACTATCAGTCTTCACGTAGGTCACTGGTCACTGTGTCTCCCGTTACAGGCATCTGGGGAGAGCAGAAGCCCAGTGCAGGGAAAGATAGGAGCCAGGGAATGTGGACCCAGCAGAGGGATGAGGTAGGGGAGCAGAAGTCCGGGGATGGATGGCTGCTGTGTGGTGTCGGTGAATGACACAGTCCAAGTGTCACTGTCTGCATCTGGAGGACAGGGTATAGTGTGAATGGTCAGCTGACCACATTTCTGCAGAGGCAGAGTAGCCTAAAACTCCGGGACAGTTGGGCAAGAGGTAGGCCCAAAGAATCAGCGTCACATCGGCAGTGTGCTTTGCTTGGGTTTTCCATTGAAATCCACTCCAGGGCCATCTGCTGGTGCCTGCAGCCTCTGAAGGAAGGAAGATGAGTGAGGCAGCAAACATTCTGGGTGTGTCCTGTATTTGAAGCCAACCACCTGCTGCTAGCTCCAAGACTGTCAGAGTAACCAAGGGCTGTCCTTGATCGGAAAGGACATACGGGGATCCTGAGCCACATAGACAGGGGTGTCAGAGAGCTCACAGACAGGGTTGAAGCTCTCTCTGGCAGGTTTCAGGGATAAAGGAAAAGTAAGCAGGTTCAGGCCAGGCCTCACTCCCTGAGTTTTTGTTAGAGGCCATGGGATTGATCTTCCTCAAAGCCTAGGAGCTTGCAGGAGCTACGCCATGCATTTTTAAATTTCCATTAGTCGAGGGCACTCCCTAAGTGGCCTGTGTGGGCCACAGAGGCTCCAGCAGGATGGCAGGGAGGCTCTGGGGTCGTCATAGGACACAGTTAGGTTTCAATCTCCCAGCAGAACTGTGGTGTGCTGCCAAGAAGAACCGCCCTATTTACCCTGGCCCAGCACAGCCTGTCCTTAGTGGGCATCTCAAGCCAAGCCAACAGAAGCTCCACCGGGATGGAGTTGTGAGCCTAAGGATTTTGTGTTAGTTTCTTTGTATTGGTGCTAAAAGTAGCTGAGGGAGGGGTATTTGGCTTATACTCTCACCATAGTCTGTCATCAAGAGAAGTTGGTAGCAACTCAAGTCGGAAACTGAAGCAGAGCCGACAGAGGAGTGCTGCTTACAGGATCCATCTTCATGGCTTTCTCAGCTTACTTCAAGCAATACAAAACAAACAAAAAACCAAACCAAACCAAACAAAACAAAACAAAAACCAAAAGGACTCAGGACCACCTGCCCAAAGCCAACTCTGTCCACATTGGGATGAGATGGACCCTCCAACGTCAACTATTAATCAATAAAATGGCCCATAGGCTTGTCCATAAGCCATCTGATGGAGACATTTTCCCAATCCAGGTTCCCTCTTCCTAGATGACCCTAGCTCCTGTCAAGTTGACAAAGCAGGAACCAGACTGGATCTCAACCTTAAGTCCTGGCTGAAGTAATCCCACTGCTGGTCACTCATGAAATCACATGGAGAGGCTGGGAAAGTAGCCCAGTGACAAAGTACTTGCCATGCAGGCACGAAGACCTGAGTGTGATCCTCAGAATCCTTGTCAAAGGTGGGGGATGGTGTTACACTTCCGTAACCCCAATGCTGGCGTGGAGCAGGACTGGGGACACAAGTGAAATAAAATTAAAAAAAAAATAGAATAAAATAAAATACTAAGGTGGGTGCTGAGAATGACAACTGACGTTGTGTTGCAGGATACTTGCTCGCATTGTGAACCCCAAGATTGTGAACTGGAAAAACTGGTTTCTTGTTGTGGCATGGCTCAGTCCTAGTAACTTTAACCTAAGAGCTTTCTGTAAACAAGTGTTAAATAAAGTCAACCATAGGTTGTAGGGGGGGATATTTAGAAAACAGTGCCCGGTCTGGCTTGTTCCCAGGCAGCCACCATGTTCCTGCTGCTCCTTGGCTCTGACCAGGGCTCCGGCTAGCTAGATGTGCAGGCCCCGGCACCCATGAGATGCCAGCGTGACGGATGGCTCTGCCAATCCCCAACGCTGCATCCACAAAGCTCTGCTGAACCCCAGACAATATCTGCCATCCTCGCAGTACCCGGTAGAAAGGAGACTCTTAAAGCTTAATGATTATCTAAAGGATTTATATATTTAGAACTGTTCAATCAACAAGATGCCCACACAATTAGAGTTGTTACCCAATATCGAACCTTTTGATAGAAGTTGCTACCCAGGACAGCTTTTGACTCATCCAAGGTTCTCTATGGCTGATAGCCTCCTTCTTCTCCTCCCCTTCCTCTATATCTCCCCTCCCTTTTCTCTTTTTTCCTCTACCCTTCCTCTCTTTCTTTCCTGTCCTGTCCTGCAGGGCATTAAACAGGGGTCCAGGGAGGTCACCTGAAAGAGAAAATTGGGGAAAACAGGCAAATGCAAGAAATGGCGATCTGTCTATAGTCTGATCAAATAGCAATTTTTACTTTTTCACACAGTGGTTATATACACAAAAAAGGCAGGATGTGGGGAAGGGGATGATGCAGGGGCGTAGGTGTTCAGGGGGAGTACAGATATCTTCCAGAACAGAGTATCAACTGGATGAAGGTTCAGGGGACAGGTCACTATGATTCTGACTATGATTCACTTGTCCTTATCTAAGTTGATACTATCCACCAAGGTTACCTATCTACAAGGTCTATGGCTATTTAGCCTGGCAATTTTCCACCAATGCTACTTGTTTACAATAGCTTCTAGGCATCTGTTTTTGGTGTTTTTCCACAGAGACCCAAGACTTTGTGTTAGCAGGCATGTATGTCAGGCCTATTGCTGATTTTAGGCCTATGGATGATTTTAGGCCTTCAGTGTATAAGCAGGGCTGCCCCTGACACTCTCCCAGTTCCACCTCCTCTTCTACTGCCTAATGACTGAACTCCACTACAAATACAATGTAGCAGAATAAGTATCCTGCTACAATAGGTCAAGAGGTGGGGCAAGCAACCAGCTGACAGGGAGTAAACAAAAGAAAACCCAGGAAAGAGAAAGGAGGGACTTTGAGTTGAAGGGAATTTAAGGCCCTGTGGAGAAGAAAAAGGAACATTTACCTTCTGGGACTTTGATGGAGTTAGAAGGTCAGCTGGGTGCTTTCCCCACTTCTCTGAGCTAGCAGGCTTTCACCCCAGCATTGGGCTCCTGACTCTTCATTTGGTAAAATTGAACGGTTTGCTATTTTGTTTTAAAAACAACAATGTTGACTTCTACTCTCGGGACTTCTTGTGGGGGACTCTCCGGGTCTTTAGGTTCTCTGAAGCTGAACTTGGTTTGGATAACAAACTATTGCTTGTTTTTGTGACAGTGGTCCCAGGCAATCATGATCCAGGTGAGTGTTGGGGGAGAGTCTCTAGAGCCTCCATCAGAGCCACCTGGGTGGGGCAGGTGTACCAGGATTAAAAAAAAAAAAAAAAAAAAAAAAAAACAGAAAGACCCAGGAGCCTGACTCCATGTCTAAACCATAGCCATCACAAGTGTTTGGCTCCGATGGCCCCTCTGGAAACACTTACCACTCCATATTCCAGTTCAGGGGTGACCCTGGGGGATCAGTATCACTGGAAATCCTCTCTGGAAGGAGCACTGTGACATTTACATTGGGAATGGCTTGGGCAGTGTGATCCTTGCTCAGATTGCTGGTCTGGGGCTAGGAAGCAGAGAGATAGGAAGGAAGATGAGAAAGGAGAGGTCTGTGGGAAGCGGAGCTGTCTGAGAAAGGCTGTGTCCTCTCGGGTCTGCTGGGAACATGAACTACTACTGCAGGGGAACACCAGCGCATAGGGAACTCCCCTGGCATGGTGGTTGGGAGGAAGTGAGCAGGGACCCAAGAGTGTATGGCTTTATCTCAGAGCTGCCAAGGAGCGAGCATCCTGCTTGCTGTCTTATGCACAGCACATGAGCATTGTAGTTTGCTCTTTTGCTCTGGCTAGATGCAGGAGGAAGGGATCTACTTGGCTTACACTTCCAGGTCAGTCCATCACTGAAGGAATTCAGGGCAGGGATCGAAGCGGAAACCAAGGAGGAACTTATCAGATCCCTAACTGGCTCACTGCTCAACTACCTTTCTTATCTGCTTAGGGTTAGTGCCGCTCAACCATCAGTCTGGACTGATTCTCACAGGCATGGCCATAGGCGGTCTTAGTTAGGGTTTTATCACTGTGAACAGACATCATGACCAAGGCAACTCTTATAAGGACAAGAGAGTTGGCTTACAGGTCCATTATCATCAAGGCAGGAACATGGCAGGGTCCAGGCAGGCATGGTACAGGAGGAGCTGAGAGTTCTACATCTTCATCTGAAGGCCACTAAGACTGGCTCCCATGTAGTTAGGAGGAGGGTCCCATTGTCCCCAAAGTGACACACTACACTTCCTCCAACAAGGCCACACCTTCTAATAGTGCCACTCCCTGGGCACATGCAAACCATGACATAGGCCATCCTGATCAAAGCAGTTCTTCAGTTGAGGTTCTCTCTTCCCAGGGGAATCTATGTCATGCTAAGCCACCACCACCCCCACAAAAAAAAAACTAACTAGGAAAAGGACAACAAATCCTGAGCCCCAGTTGGCAGGGACTTCTCCCCAGGGGTCTCAGTCCTCCACTAGTAGACACACTGGTCCCATGAGACCCCAGGAACACCTGCACAGCAGTGTCTCCTAATACCAGAGTGGACATAGACTCCAGCCACAAACCTGACTTCCTTATTCACATAGCCTCTGGCAGAATCAACATGAAAAGATGTTTTTGTTACATTTAAAATTTAACATTATATTTTTATACACATTGTGATATAACACATAAACATTGTTAATATTTTTGTTACATTTAAAATATATTTATTTGGGGGGATGAGGTCAAAACACAGTGTGTGTGTGTGCGTGCGCGTGTGTGCGCGTGTGTGTGTGTGTGTGTGTGTGTGTGTGTGTGTTTTGTGTGTTTCGTCAGAGATTATTGGTTGCTTCCTTCCACCATGTAGGTCCCAGGGATCAAACTCAAGTCACTAGTTTTGGTTGCAAGCACCCTTACCCACTGAGCCATCCTGCAGGCCCTAGAGCTACATTTAAGGGCCTCTTGAGGCTTCCCAAGACAGGATCCCCAGTTTACATTAGGCAAAGGAGTCATAACCACAGAAACCATGGGTTTGTCACTGACTTCCGCATCAGATGTAGATGGCCCAGAAGAGGGCCTGCCAAGGCCCCAAGCCTACATACACCCCAGGGTACAGCCAACAGATGTGCTCAGCCACCAGCTGGGTGTCCTGTCTCAGCCACCAGAACAGTATGGTCTTTCCTGTTAGCCCCAGAAACCCACTTGCAGAATCTGTTTCATCCCTAGGAGAAAAATCAGGCAGCAATTGAGGACAGATCACCAACTGAGAAATGAAATACTTTCTTTGGATTTCTTAGCCAGAAGAGAAGGCAGAGAATGTCTTAAAGATCAAGAGAGGGACTGCAGAGATGGCTCAGCAATTCAGAACCCTGGCTGCTCTTGCAGAAGGCTTGGGTTTGATCAGTAGCAGTGGGGCAGCTAACACTGTTTGGAACTCCAGTTTCAGGGTGTCTCATGCCCTTCTCTGGCCTCCGTGGGCACTGAACACACACACAGCACACATTCATGCATGCAGACAAAGCACTCATAAATGTACAATAATTCTTTAAAAATCAAAAGAAAGTAATAACAGGCTATGGTTATTTCACATGGCTAAAACCAGAGAGAAATAGAGCCATCCTCAGAAAAAAAAAAAAAAAAAAAAAGGAAAAGTGAGTTTTCAGCATAGGACCTTTAGAACTGGTTTGTACACACTGAAGGAACCTTGACTGGAAGCATTAAGATCAAACCCAAAACCCCATCTTAGCATATGGTAGTCTGGGGAGATGGCTCAACTTATAAAGTGCCTACTTTCCAAATGCAAGGACCCAAGTTAGATCCTTAAAACTTACATTTTAAAAATGCAGGGCCCTGGGGCCCCACTGGCCTACTACTTGGAAAACTTTGAGCCAGGGAGGGTCCCTATCTCAAAAAAGTAAGGTGGAAGATGAGACTTTCGGGGGGGGGGGGACGACACTGAGGCAGACTGACATTTGGGGCATGAGATTTAGAGAAGAGTCATCAACATCACAGACAAACACAGCATGGTAGGGGCTCTGAGGAGAGTTCAGGATCGCATGGCAGAGTGAGACCCCTTCTTACCAGTTTCAGAGGAAAGAGAGTTTCTATACAGCATGGTTGATGAGCAGCCCAGAGTACGCCCTGTGGTCGGGCTGTCTCTGAGTCAGCTGTAAGCCCAGGGTGGGGCAAATATTATGGAAGTTCTAGAAGTTAGTTTGAGGAATTACCATTGTCCAACTGAAATGGAGGAGCTTTACAAAATGAGACCATCCTGGCTAATGGACAACTGATGTCACCTCTGGCATTGGCACACATCTGTACACGCACATCTGTGCACATGTCCGCCCATAGAGGACAAAGGAAAATGAAAAGGAATAATTTGGCGATAACAATACAAAACCATAAAGGAAGAGGGCTGGAAGTGTGGCCCAGTGGTAGAACACAGGCCCGTACACAGTGGGGGCGTGGCTTACTTACCATCTTAGCATACGCAAGCCTTGGGTTCCATTCTAAGCAGCTCAATACTGTGTGGGGCGGGGAGGGGGCGGGTGTCTATTGAACAAGCCTAACTTCTGGTTCAACAACCCAGATGCAGTGGCCCACGCCTGTTGTCCCGGCATTCTGGATGCTCAGTTAGTCTGAGGTAGGCAGAGCAATAGGAGAAGCCCAGAATCAACGAGGTGAAAGAAAGGACTGGCTCCCCCAAGTTGTCCTCCGACCTCCATGGCACACGCGCGACCCACACTCACGTACACCACAAACAATGGGAAATAAAACCAAATCCTTTTTGAAAACCGAAGGAAAAAGAAGACTCGGTTAATAAAATCAGTTTTGTTAACGCGAAACACACACATTTCCAAGACAATGTCAGGAGGGAAACCCAGCTCCGCGTACAGCTTCCACGTGCATCCATTGAACCAAAATCATTGCACCCGAGTTAGAGTGTGCATTAGTTACCAGAATGAGCAAGCAACATGGAGAGAAGGAACATTCTAGATCTTTCAGAAAAGGGGCTCATGGTGACCAGGGAAAGGGAAGCTAAAGCCACTAATGGCCCCTTGGCCCCATCATGGTGCCCATGAGCCGTGCCTATTTTGTCACCAATCTGTGTGCCAATTACGGTAACTGCTGAATCTTAAAAAAGATAATGTTTATTTTTATCACAAGCCAAAGTGGGGGGGATGGGGACACTAGAGTAATTTTCAGTACTCTGACGATGTGGTCCGTTTTCTGTCATCTGTTGGGTCCAAGTGAAGAATCAGAGGCTTCAACAATCACAGAAAAGTAACCCACACCATGGAACATGGAGGTGTCACCCACAGCAGGGCTAGAAATAACAACCTCTGGCTCGGCTGTGTGACTGCCAAATTTGATGATTGTTTTCCACATTGATTGATTGATGGATGTGTGTATATGTGGAGGTCAAAAGACAACTTGTGGGAATCAATTCCCTCCTCCCATCATGGGTGTACTGGGGATTGAACTCAGGTCTCCAGGCTTGGCCAAGAGCATCTTTATTGAGCCATCTCGTTAGTCACAAAGCTGGTGATTTCAAACTCCACTGAAAAGCTAGTAATTGAAAACCAGTGAGTTTAGTCATATGTCTCAGTTTCAAGGTGGGCAATGATGTCATTCTGGTGTGAGTGAAAATTCAGAAATGCACGACTCCCAGAGGCTCCTCCTGCTATCTCAGAGCAGGTGCCTTCTACCAGTGCTTCATCCCTCAATCCTCGCTCCTCACCCCTCACCCCTGCTGTACTGGCTGTGTGTTCTGGGCCATACATGGAGCACTTGGCCCTGTCTTCCTGCTGGGCTCTAGCACTGGGAGCCCAACAGGAAATAACCCCTTTTGTATATGGCAGAAGATACCCACTGGCCTGAGCTATCCAAGTGGGCTCCTAGACAGGTGGATTTAACTGTCACTAAATTATAGCCATGTAGCCTGATTCTGCCAGGAGGAAGTGACCTATTTTTAAAAAAAAAGTCTCTGTAGGAATCACATTAGAAACCTAATACTAAGAGTGACCCAGGAAAGGTTGAGAAGCAGCCTTGGGCACAAGTGTGAATGGCGTGTGTGTGTGTGTGTTGTGTGTGTGTGTGTGTGTATGTAAGAGAGACAGAGAGAGAGACAGAGAGAGAGAGACAAAGAGAGAGACAGAGAGAGAGACAGCTAGACTGACGCAGACATACAGAGACACACAGTTAGAAAGAGAGATAGAGATAGGGATAGAGAGATAGATAGAGAGATAGAGATAGGGATAGAGAGATAGATAGAGAGATAGAGATAGATAGAGATAGAGAGAAAGCATGGCTCAGTGGACTCTTTGCTTTTGGTTTCTGAGATGGGCCTCACACAGCTTATGCTGACAGGCATTGCATGCTTTCCCCTAGTGTCTTAGCATCCTGAGTGCTATGAGGGTCATGAGATCTACTATGATTTATGCTGGGGGTGGAAGCCAGGGCTTTGTGACTGCTAAGCAAGACTCCACCAGCTGAGCTACAGCCCCAGCCAATTTCCTTGTTAGTGGAGAAAGGGACCCGCATTGTCTCCCCAGAACGAAGGTAGCTTTGCCAAAGAAGTTCACGACATAGGCATGCTGATTTTGAAAACCATTCACCCTCCAGCAGCTTTTAATTTTTTAAAAAGATGTACCTTTATGTGTATGCATTGGTTTGCCTGTCTGTCTGTCTGTCTATGCACATGCCTGGTCCCCAAGGAAGCCAGAACTGGTCATTGGATTCCTCATGAGTTACTGATGGTTGTGAGCTGCCATGTGGGTCCTGGGCATCAAGCCTGGGTCCTTTGGGAGAGCAGCAGGAGCCCTTGACTGCAAAGCCATCTCTCCATCCTCCTCAATGGCTTTTAAAACCCAATATGGGGACTTGAGTCTCTTAGCATAG
Organism: Mastomys natalensis; assembly: GCA_021653895.1. Taxonomy (NCBI): domain Eukaryota; kingdom Metazoa; phylum Chordata; class Mammalia; order Rodentia; family Muridae; genus Mastomys; species Mastomys natalensis. Next base: position 215,904 of record JAJTUV010000555.1, read on the forward strand.
GCTAGCTGGATTCCCTCTCTCTGCTGCTCACTCAGAGTGGAGACCCTGGGGCCCTGGGGCCGAGTTGCCAGCTGAAGGGTCTCAGAGAAGAGGCAGAGACCAAGGGGTTAGAGGAGGGTGGCTCCAAGGGTCAGGAAGCACTTGAAAGCTGTCCCTCTTGGAAGTCTATGCAGACCAGAAAGAAAGAAAGAGAAAAAGAGGCAGAGAGTCACTTTCTCATATATTGTGGACATTTTATCCCTCGTTTTACAACAGTGTTTGTAATAAACAAGTATGATACCTATGCATTTTACCTAGAAAGTACCACCAAGCAGGAGCGCCACGCCGCCTGAGTGACCTTCTACGTGCTGTGGACAGAGAGAGAGAGAAGGGTTTGCATAGCAGTCAACACAGCCAGGCCGTAGACCCAGGCCTGGGGCATCTACCGTAGCTCCCAGCCCTGGACATCTTCCTAGAGCACAGACCTCCATCTTTACTACAGAAAGCTTTGTGAGTAGCAAACTTGTAAAAAGAAGAATACAAAAGGAAACATCCATAGAACACAGTTGCACCCTGTAGACGAAGCATCCCTTTGAGACCGACTGCCCACAGTCAGATATGGCAATTTCTCAGTAATGGAAAAAAGCAGCCCAGATATTTGCACCCCACCCACGCAGCATCATTAAAGTCCAAGGTTTGTGCGGCTTCCAGAAAGAGCCGTTCTGGTAGTTAAAGGACTCACTGGTACTCGGTACAGAAGCCAGGAGGTACAGGCCTTGAGGCAAATTCATGTTTGATTGTCACAATGATTCTACGCTGAGACAATAAATACAAGTAGAGCAATGCAGCTCTTCATTGAATCAAGTAACTCCAGTTTTAATAGAATACAATTTAGTGCATTTCAGGATCTCATTCACAGTTCCACTTCTGGAATGAACGAACGCATTTGCAACAGAAAGAAACCCAAAAAAAAGCTACGGAGAGAAAGAAACCTCCAGGTGACTTGTCAGTACAAAGTTCACAGTTTCCACAGGTCGCTCGCTGTCTGTGAGAGAGGATGCCACCATCTCGGGTGGCTCTGCAAAGTGCTCTTGTTGGTTGCTTTCTGGAATGGTTTGGGAGAATACCATCGTGTCCCCTGGATTAACCGATTTCAAAAGCTTGTGATAAATTCGATTTATGTGTCCACCCTGTCAGCCAAGCAGATGGCCCAAAGCCTCAACTTGCATTTTAAAATCCTGGCCCCTGTATGCAGGGATCTAGGGCGTGAATATCAGCACTCACCTGACAGCCCCATGGCAAGACTCTGGGACAAGGCCTGAGGCAGGTCAGGGGTGCCCTCACCCAGGCCCAGGTGCCTTTGGTTTGGGGCTGGCCCATAGGCCAGAGATGTTTCTAGAAAGAAGGCAGCAGGCATCTCAGGTGCGCCATTCTAACCCTGAGTTTCATGACACTGTAGAGGGCTAGAAGCCACACCAAATGGCTATCGCTAAGCGTCGCATGCATCTAGCTAGTGGTTGGGTCTATGTGTGGGACAAACAGTGGAGGTGCAGGTCATCGGGGCTTTAAAGGCTACTTTTGGCTTGTCCTATACGGTCTCAGGCAGAGACAGGGCAACATGCAGGAAGAGCCACTTAATTCTTCATCCTGAACCTGACACAAAATGGGGCTAACCCTGACTTTTCCTTGGATAGTACGAAGGCTGGACTAGATCAGAGGCAGAAAAGATTCTCAGGTAAGGTGCACAAAAGGGGAGGGAGGGGCAGCCAAGGCGGTGTAGTTACTTTGTTACCGTTTGTTATCCAACAGCCTGAGTATTCAGAGCTTGTCTCTTTAATCAGACTGGTTCCGCACTGGCCACCCAAGATAAGGTTTACAGCATCTCAGAAGTGCCTCACAGATGCAGTCACCGAAGATTCACAAACCGCATGCATTTGTTTTGTTTGTTTAACCTTTGGGTTACAGGTCTTGTTGAAAAGAGTGTCCCTGATCTCTGAACTGCCCACATTCTGACCATTCAGCCTTCCTAGTGGAATGCTCCTGCTTCTCCAAGGATGGTCACCAATCAGGATGATAACACAAAGCCCCTCAGAGAGAGTAGCACAGTCCCTAAGATGCTCAGCGTTGGGTACCATGAAATGCCACAAGCAGTCAGGAGAAAGGCAGCCACTGCTGAAGTTCAGCACAGCTTCAGAGAGGTCTGCATGAGGTACGTGGGTGTGGCCAGGGACCAAGGGTGGGAGACCACCTGAACAGTGGAAGGGTCTCTCGGGGAGATGGCAGGAGCCCTCACATATCTGGCTCTTGACCCTGAGTGGGGAGGAGACCATGTCCCAGTCTGGGCTGACCTTGTGGTGGCCCCTCTGCTGGGGAACCTGAAGCAGAGCCAACCTAGCCGTCCAGGCTCTCCCTCCCGAGACCACCAACCACTCCAGTTCCAGAATGCCTCTGGCTCCTGAGCCTGCTGCTTTCAGCATGGGCTCCCTGAAGACTAGCCAACTGCTTCAGCAGACACTTCCGTCTGAATCTGGGCATGACGTCTGCCATGCCTATCAGTAGTAGGGTGTGAAGGAAAAAGAGAAAAGCATTATTCTGAGATTTATTAATTTAATAGAAAAAAATCGAAGGGGCTCTCCTCCCCCTTTCTGAAGCAGATGAAAAGCAAAATCGGATCCCACCCCACCCCCAAAAAAGCCCACACCCACATTCCCAGTGTAGGTTTTATTGCTCTCAGAAGCGCTGCATTGGATGATGAGCAGGGGAAGGCCTAGGAGGGCAGAGCCTGCAAGCCTGGACTCCTCGGTCATTCATAGATTCAACAGTCAGCTGACCCCAAAGGCTCAGGGCTTCCGTGGGAAACCAGAGGCATTAGTGAAGTGGTAAAGACTCTGAGGTTGCTTTCCTGGGGCCAGGTGCATGCATGGCAGGGCTCATTGGCCTATTTCCTTCCGATTTGTGAGGGGACAGTGAGTGGGGGGAAGACAGCGACCCCAAGCGGACAGAAAGAAAATCCCACCAGGGAGGGACCTGACCCTCCGGAGCGCCCAAGATGGCTCGCTGTTGATAGAGGCCAGGGCGTGCAAGCTTCGGCTGGAGGGGAAGAGATTCAGGATCTCAGTTAGCTTGACTCGACCTTTCACCCTTACGGGCAGCCATGTATGTTGCTGTTATTCGAGAGCGACAGGAGCAGCCACTCCATTGTGCATGGACTGTAGAGGCTGGTAGCATCTTCTGTGGATCGGGCACGCTGCCTTACAAGGTCCCCAGCACTTGGGGCCATGCAGTCAGGCCCAGGTCTGCCCTCAGGCTTCTCCAGGCCTCTTCTTCCAGTGTACCCTATAAATCTTCTCTGCCTTTACTATGAACTCTGGTTGCCCCCCCCCCAAAAAAAAAACAACCAATTTTACCTTGTTAGAAAACATGAAATGACTTTAAAAGAGCCAGTTCCAGACAGAAGGAAAAAGCATATGACGGTATTTCCCGAGGACCTAGGTCTCCCAGAAACCAGGCAGGTCCTTCCTATGCTGAGCGAGAAGGAAATGGGCCTCCAGGGCCAGCAAAGGGACCCCGGCAAGGCACCAAGTGCAGGCTGAGGCCCCTGTCCTCTGCCAGGACAGTGTATGTCACTGAGGTGGTAAGGGGTAATGGAGGGTACGGTCGGCAGCCATGACACTGGCCTGAATAGAGGCCGAAGAGGAGGAGGACAGAGACAAGCTGCGAGCCAGCCACAGACCAACACCTGTAAAAAGAGATTCTAATGCTAACAAGCACTAAAGGTATCTGACTGAGAACAGGGAGGTGACACTGCCCCCTGAAGAGTGTCCCAGGGGAGTCCCATAGGCTGGAGCCCCCCAGACACCACAGCTCTGAGGTGTGGGGCCCTAGTGTGGTCTTCCCATCTGGCCCTGTGCAGGATGGCAGCCTGCCGGCTACAGAGGAAGAGAGAGACAACAGCTGGATGGAGACACTGTACCAACTCAAGGGCTCCACATTCTGCAGAGTTCTCTGGCGGTCACTTTTAAGAGACTTAAGGTGCTTAGACACAGCCCCCAGCGAGGAGGTGCCAACAGCGCTGCAGAGGACGGAGGTGTGGTCTTCAGCCCCCTGGGGCAAGGGAGGGACAAAGGGGCCTGATCCACATTCAGTGTGTGCTTATCTCTAAGAAGACTTCCTCCCTCCCCCGGGGGCTGGAAGCTAAGGTGCCAAGCAGGGCAGGACGAATGAGCGCTGTAGGACAAGGGTCCAGCTGACCTGCCCCCATGAGGCAGCAGCACCCAAGGAGAACCAGTGTTCTGGGGTGCAGGGCACATGGTTGGGGCCAGGTTACGTTCCCCAAATAACTGATAAGAAACAAAAGCCTCATTCTAAGTTTAAGAAGGGAGAGCAGCCAAGGCTGCCTCTTGGAGGCAGGCGGAGTTCTGGGGGAGCCCTGTGGCCCCACCACCTCCCAAAGCCAGCCTCTGTCCCCGCAGAGAGGGCCGATGGGACCCTGCAGTGCTGGCCGACCGTCTTCACCTGGCAGGCCGAGTTCTTTGCTCTTGGCTCAAGTTTTGTTAATATTAGTCACCAGTTAATAAGAAAATAGTCTCTAAGTGTCTCTTTCCCTCGCTCTTGGGTGTTCTGTTTTTAATTGAGTTAATTGGATACCGCGTCAGGTTATGGGTGTTCAATCACAGCATTAATTACTCCTTTTTCTTAAGCTCTTGGTTGCCGTAGCTGGAGCCTTTCTCTATCTCAGTCACTCCTATCAGTCTCCGGACTCCGAAGGAAGCTTAAAAGACAAGAGAGGAGAGATTAGAGGCCAACCTCCCAAGGGCTCCCTCACTGGGCCTAACACCCCACCCTCCACCCGCTTCCTCCCTGTGTGTGGTCACTCTAGTACAGAAAGCCACAGTAGAGTGCAAGGAGGGGGCAGTCCTCCACAACCACCACACTCAGGAGCCAGGGTCACTCAGTTCTCTGACCCAAGCTGCTGCCTCTCAGGTCACCACGATGAGCCAAAAGTCCTGGGTACGGTGGCGACCCAGTGACCCCAGCATGTGAACGGGTACATCTGTGCTCTTTACCTGCTCCCACAAACCCCAAGAACGTCAGGATGAGGAGCGGGGATCCACTGGCAAAAACGCCCAGGACGAAGCTGAAGAGGGGAGAGAGGAGGATGGTGGCCCAGCACAGGAAGTTCAGGAGGGTCCACGGCCTTCGGGCAGGCTTGATCTGCTCCCCTGGGAATACACAGTCTGTTTGTACATCTCTTGCAGGGCATCCTGAGAGTGAAGGGGAGAGGACAAAGTTGAGATCCACAAGTGTGACTCTGATTCACTGTTGCTGGAGAAAACTCAGCAACAAACAAACCGCCAGGGCCCCAGAACGAAGCCGAAGGTGCCCCAGGGCAGGTGGGAGGAGCACTTTCTTGGAGGACTGTCAGTTGCTTGTATGAAGGGCGTGTTATCTGGACCTAGGAAAGGAGGTAGCTAGCATACAGCCAGCCAAGCAAGCAAAGCTGCCAGGGATCATGATTGGCTGATGGCTGACTGGTACAGACCCCAGCCTTTATCAAAGGACAGTCAAAGGGTCCTGGACCCAGCCACCTGCCACACCATTACTGCAAGACTCTTCACCTCTCCTACCACGGTATCCAGGACAGCAGTTTTCACAGTAAGCACTTGTACCCACTGAGACATCTTGCTGGTCCCATACCATTCCTATGTGTTCTCTTCCTCCTCCTCCTCTTCCGCCTCCTCCTCCATCTTCTTCCTTCTTTGACACAGGCTCTCCTGCAACCCAGGTTGATGTGGCACTCTCCACATAATTGGTGCTGACTTTGAACTTCCGATCCTTTAGGGCTAGGATGTTGGAATCACGGGCATAAACTACTACCCGGCTACATTTTCTTCTTGAGAGGTATACTATCCCAGGTCAGTGTGTGTGTGTGTGTGCCTGTGCACAAGAGTGTGTGCATGTCTGTCTATTTATCCACCTATCTAAAATTTTAACTGACATAATTTTTACATTTATGGGTCACGGTCTCTCTCTCATACACACACACTCACATGCATGCACACGTGCACACACATCATATGCACTCACATATGCACGCGCGCGCGTGCGCGCGCACACACACACAGTATAATGAGCAAGGACTGGGTGTTCACTACTTCAGACGTTGAACATTTCTTTGAAATCCATACTTGCCATCAGCCATAGTCAGTGACCCTAACATGGCTGAGCCAGAGGACATGGCGTGCTGCGGTCATCCTCTGTCCATCATTCCATCCTCCGGCCTCCGCCTACGCTCTACCCTCTACAGCCTAAGTGCTGTGTCCTCCTGGTGCTCGCCGGCGGGCTTCACTTCTGTGGTATTCCTTCACTTCCATCCATGTTGCTCCAAATGGCGAGAGTCTGTTGTGTAACGGCTGACGAGGTTACGTTGTGTGTTTATACGCATCATTGTCTCCTTTTTTTGTTTGCTTGTTTGTTGTTTTTGTTTTGTGTTCAAGACAGGGTTTCTCTGTGTAGCTCTGGCTGTCCTGGAACTCTCTGTGTAGACCTGACTAGCCTCAAACTCAAGAGATCCACCTGCCTCTGCCTCCAGTGCTGTATTAGAGGTGTGCGCCACCAACTTCATTATAGTTTCTTTATTCATCCATCAGAGAACAGAGGGTGTGTGTGTGTGTGTGTGTGTGTGTACGTACGCAGGAGGACTTCAAGGTCTGATGGTAGCTCAGCACCTTGGGGTTCACTGGTTTTGCTGGGATTTGTCTTTCAGCTAGTTTTTGGCACATGGAAATGATACTGGGTTTTGGACACTTTTTTTTTTTTTTAAATCCTACAACTTTAGGAAATTTTCCAGTTCTAACATTCTGACAGTTTTGAAGTTTTTCTAACTAGCAGGCCATGCATCTGCAAACAGGGTAGTTTAACTATCTTCCTTTCCAATCTGGACAGTCTCATCTTCTCCATAATCGCTCTGCTAAGACTTCTAATGCTATGTTGGATAAGGACAACCAGACAGATAGACAGGCAGACATATGTTCTGGACCCCAGGATAAACTCATCAGGATGATGAGTCTGTGGTACATGGCCTGGGCTGTGTGGGCTAAGGATTTTCTATACCTACTTTGTTGGACAACTGCCACAGGGTGTGGTAGAAGAGATGACAAACTTTGTCCGAGTTCTCAAACAGGTGGGCACGAAGCCCGTCATGCCTAGTTCACGAATGAGCTCTTCTGCTTGTTGGCTGTATCTTATTTTATTCCTGTTAACACCAAGTCTATCAGTCTTGGCCACAGTTTTCTATTATTTATTATATATATATATATATATATATATATATATATATATATATATATATATGTATATATTTCTGAGATGGGGTCTCATCATGTCACCTTGGCTGTCCCGGAATGCTGGCCTTGAACCTCAAACTCAGAGATTCCTCTGCCTCTGCCTCGAGTGCTGGGATCAAAGGTGTACTCCACTCTGCCTGGTTCCTCCTTTTATAATTTGCTTTACTTTTACATGCCTTGGTGTTTTTGCCTGCATGCATGTCTGTGTGAGGGTATCAGAAGTCCTGGAATTAGAGTTTCAGACAGTTTTGAGCTGCCATGTGGGTGTTAGGACTTGAACCTGGGTCCCCTGGAAGAACAGCTGGAACTTTTATATGCCAAGCCACCTCTCCAACTCCTATATTAATAATACTCTTGAGGACCATTGGCATGCAGAGGAGAGCTGCACAAGGCAAGCGCTGTGCACCGTCCTCGGCTCAACACCCTGCTCAGCCGGCTGCGTGTCTTCTCCACTTCCCCTGATGTCTTTTCACTGCTCTTTCCGTTCTTCTGCAGGTCTTGTTTTCCACTTTCATCTTTCCATGCTCATTTTAGTCTGTGTTTGCTTCTTTTTAGGTTCCTTTGAGGGCTTTGATAGTGGTGTTGGGTATCAGAAGGGTTTGTTTCCTTGGGCATTTTGTCCTGTGGTAGCCTGCAGCTGGCCTTCAGCTGAGTCCAGTCTAGGCAAACCCCGAGCTGTCTGCCTCTGAGGTCACCTCCCTCCAGCTGTGCATAGACTTCCTTTGGCAGCATGAGGGGACTCTCTAGTCTAGCGTCTCCATCTTCTGGAACTGTGTAGGTGGGCCAGGACAGTCACCAGGGCAGCGCTCTTCAGCATGGAGGAGGAGGAGGAGGAGGAGGGGGAGGAGGAGGAGGAGGAGGAGGAGGAAGAAGGCTGGGACAAGTTCGACCTTCCCCAGCTGACTTCCTGAAAGGTCCGGCCTCACGAGGGGATATGCTACCACCTTACTGTCTTGAATGAAGGCACATCTCACCATATGACCCCATGAAGGCTTACGACTCAAGATTTTGGGGGGACCAGCCAACACTACCAGCAGGGTGTGTAGCATCAGCCAGGCCCCCCACCCTCATGTCTGGCTCTCCTCCTGACTAGGTCTCTGGAGCTCCCTTACTTCCTTGGGAGCTGCTCCCAGCGCTGGAGGGAATTTTGTTTGCTTTAGGTTTTTCCACCCATCTGGTTTCCAGAACAATGCAAAGAAGACACTTATTATCCCAGGAAGTGGGTATAGGGTGAGCATGCCCTGTGGAGTGGGAACTGGACATATATGGTCAGAAGCACCCCAAGACATCTGCTGTGGGCCCCATGACATAACATGCTGTTGTAAGTCTGGGCAGCATCTGTTACACACTTAACATTTCTTTTATATAAACAAGGAACAAATGTGGTAAAATGTCATTAACACAGTTTCACTTGCACACACCAGGCAGTGTGCAAGGCTCCTGCACTGTTGTACACACCAGGCACCATGTAAGGCTTCATATTTCACTTTAGCATTAATGTCTCAAATTTTAAGAATAAGAGAAGACACTAACGCAGGTGAAGACCACCAGTGGGAACCATGTGGCACCTTCCTTCCTTCATTCCTCCCTTCCTTCCCTACTGCCCCAGTCTGCTTTGGGTTTGGGAGGAGGGCAAGCAGGACCTTTACCTTCTCCTGGTACAGCTTGTGAAGCCACTGGGCCGCGCCGGTCTCATCTGCTGGGATGTCTTCCAGGGGGAACCTCCTGTAATGAGGAAAGTGAGCGAATGGACACCCACCCCACACTGGGAGGGAGCAAGTGACACAGATGACACCACCTGAGGCTCTCTACTCAGGCCTCATTCTTAATTTCTGAAACAAGCAGACACCAAAGTAAGTTCTTGATGGTCATCTGACATACTGGAACCTTCTGGACATAGTCAGGCCATCCCCCACATGAAGGCTGAAAGATACCTCTATGTCTGGGGGCCCTGTGAGCCACCTGCCTTGCAGACCATGCATCGACTTCCTCATAGGGTGATTACAGTGGCTTTGGTCTTTCCCAAACATGCACTGTTGGAGATAGTCAAGACCAAGGGTCTGTGGCATCTGACCCTGACTGTCACCTTCAATGGATTGACAGCTATGAGTGGCCATGGCCCAAACCACATACTAAAGTTTCCTAAAATGCCATTTTCTACTATGTGAGTAGTTGTGTGAGATTTTTATTAGTTGCAGAATGAAGAAGGGTAGAAATTATGTATGGAATGCATCAGTGGATGGGGTACAGCAAGGGCCCTCTACTCCATTTCTTGGAGCCTATCTGATGGCAGCCTAGCCTTTGGGTTAGTGGGAGCTGGTGGTCTGCTAAGAATACATTGTAAGGTTTGATAGTCACCAGGCTGTTAGGTCAGACACAGGGTGGGCAAGGGATGGCTTTCAACCACAGTAAGAATGATTTAAGATAACCTGGCTGTAGTCTGCAACAAGCAATGCTGCTCCAGGGGGAGCAGCTCAAAATCACATGGCCAAGAGAGTGATGCTGAACTACCTGCAGGGAGAGCCAGCTCGGACTCTTTCCCACGGGAATTAGTCTTTGTGTCATAAACTTTAAAAGGCTAGAGCCAAGCTAGGTATGGCAGTGCACGCCTTTAATTCCAGCACTCCGGGAAGCAGAGACAGGAAGGATCTCTGAGTACGAGGTCAGCCTGAGTGAAAGTGAGTTTCAGGACAGCTAGGGCTACTCGAAGAAACTCTGTCTCCAAAAACCAACATAAACCAAAACACAAGGTGTAGAGCTGGACATGGTAACACTCACATTTAATCCCAGCACTTGAGACGCAGAGATAGAGTCATAACTAGCCTGGTCTACACGTCAAGGTCCCGGCCAGCCAAGGCTGCATAGTAAGATAGACCTGTGGCACATTCCTGGAATGCCAGAACTTGGGATGTGGAGGAGGAGAACAAGGAGCTGCATATCAGCCTTGGCAACATAGCGTAGGTTTCACGGAAGCCTGGGGACCAGACAGGCCAGTCCTGCTTTCCACAGGGAACTGCAGTGCCTCGTGATGTCCAGGAGGTGGCACAGAACACTTGGGTTCACACAGGCTCCCAAGGACTGGGGTGATCAGGGTCCTCCTCACTGGGACAGATCCCAAGTCCCAAAGGACATCTGACACCTTAAGTGCTCTGCTCCTTCTGCACATGTTTGTTGGTATGCGTGCTCCACACCCGAGTGCTCCTCTTGCACACTGTTTGCTGGTGTGCGTGCTCCACACCCGAGTGCTCCCTCTGCACACTGTTTGCTGGTGTGCCGTGCTCCACACCCGAGTGCTCCCTCTGCACACTGTTTGCTGGTGTGCCGTGCTCCACACCCGAGTGCTCCCTCTGCACACTGTTTGCTGGTGTGCCGTGCTCCACACCCGAGTGCTCCCTCTGCACACTGTTTGCTGGTGTGCCGTGCTCCACACCCGAGTGCTCCCTCTGCACACTGTTTGCTGGTGTGCCGTGCTCCACACCCGAGTGCTCCTCTGCACATTGTTTGCTGGTGCCGTGTCACACCGAGTGTCCCTTCATTTCATGCCCCCTTGTGCTTTGAAGCCATTACTAAGTCACATTTAAACACAAGCATTGTGAGTCTGTGTGAATGACATTAGCAAGGTGGCTGACCCAAGCTGGGTACACTAGACAAGGCTTTCATCCAGCGTGACGGAGTGAGCCTGACATTTTTCATCATGCCGCTCAGAGTGTGTATAATTCAAAGTTCACAAACAGCTAGCTTGCTTCTGGAGAGTTCTGTTTAGTGTTTTCAGACTTCATTTGCTTGTGGGTAAATGGGACTAGGAAGAAGGGGGAATTGACGAATACAGCTGAGGGGCTTCGGTAGCCACCATGGGGGCCCACAGTCCATCCTTTTAGAGAAAAAAGGCCACATGAAAGGTTCACGGGCCGAGACAGCCCCTGAGGGGCCGTGGCCATGTGGGCTATGCCCAGGGACCTCTCCACCCCAGCACAGCACTGGTGGAGCCCAAGGCTACAGAGCCTGTGGCACACAGAGTACCACTGCTGGTTCATGGCCACATCAGGGTCAGAGGCAACAGTGTCTTAGGAGATAAAATATTCATGTCTGCGCCTTCCAAGGGCTCCAGCCACATGCTGGGAACTGCGTGGGGAGGGTTTGGCACAGATGGCACACAGTCAGGGGGTGTAGCAGGAGGCCACCTCCTATAGTAGGAGGACCACAGGGCTCAGACCTATTTCATGGCTCTCTTGGTGCATGTGTGCGTGCATGCATGCATGCTGTGTGTGTGTGTGTGTGTGCACGCAATTCACTACTACATAATATACATTATTGAAGTAAGGAAAGATGACAAGAGAGACACATGTTAGTGGGTCCTACAGGCTCCCTGCTCCTGGCAGCCAGAGTTTGAGCTCGTTGCCCTGAACATTCCAGGAGTTACTCTGCCGTCACAAGGCAGCAACACGTCAGCACGGAGAACAGATGTCCCTTGGGGCTATGCACATGCAGGCCTGCCTGCCCCATCACAGCCCCTAGAGTTCTGTTTCCCTTGAGGGAGGCATGGGGGAAGACCCTTGGCTGTGACTGCAGAGGTATGCTGGATGGTGGGAACGGTACACTTGGACAAAGTCCATGCTCCAGGGCACATACCAGCCAACACTTCTGCGAGCGCTGAAATGCAACTGAACGTCTCTACAGAATCAGCATATCACAGAGGAAAGGGCAGAGAGAGGAGGCCTCCCTTGTCACAGCTGGGTGCCCATGCGAGGGTGGGGGGGCACTTCAGCTTGACGGGTGACTGAGCAGCTGGATGGGAGGGATCTGGCCACCCTGCCACAGTCTGGCTCTGACCTGGGGCAGTTAAGCCAGGGACAGGAGCATGACTGGCCTCTGAGGGGGGTTCACTTTTGAACATGGCTGGATCCTCAGTCATTGTCATCTACCAGAATGTTTTTCTTTTGTTCTCCATCATCTCTCAAAGATCATGCATTAGCATTTTGGTCTCCTAGGATCCTGGTCCTACTTTAAAAAAAAAAATGGGGTCATGGCTATCTCTGAGGGGTCAGGAACCCAGCCCTCTCTCTTTAGCCAACTGGCTGATGAGGTGATTGCTATGTTCAGCCTGGGTGTGTTCCTGCCATAGTGCGCTGACCCTACACTGGACCAAAGCATAGAAATTCAACTGCAGACTGAAACTGTCAAAAGCCTGAGTCTAAACAAAGTGTCTTCTTCTTTGTAAGTTAATTATCTCGGGTGTGCTACAGTGATAGGAAGCTAACTAATGCACCCAGAAACCACCTAAGGCTCAAAACTAATCACCATGGTCCCCTGGGGTCAACTTCCTTGCTGGAAGCTGAGCAATATGAAAGAAAGACCCTAGGCTCACTTGTTGCGTCCAACCCAGGCTGAGCTCCCAAGACCGGACTCAGGGTCCTGAACCCTCGGCTACCCAGCTGTTTACAAAGTCAGGAGGACAAGGCCACAAGCTTACTGTTTATTATAACTGGTCTTTGCTTCTTTATGGGTTCTTCTTTTCTCACCCTTTATCCCTCCTCCTCTGTTTTATCCCTGTCACTAAGATAGGAGAGAAAGAAGGATAGAAGGGAAGAGAGAAGGAGAAAGAGAGAGAAAGAGAGAGAGAGAGAGAGAGAGAGAGAGAGAGAGAGAGAGAGAGAGAGAGATCCCTGAATCTGATTTCTTCTGTTTTGTTTCTCCTTTGAGCACGACTGTTAACAAACCGCAACCAACCCCCCTAAATGACTAACAACAACTAACCCTAGCTCTCAGGGTCCTAACATTTATATACCTTCTGAAAGGTCCCAGAATTCCAAACCCCACCCAGTCACAGAAACTATCTGCAGCTGGCAAAACCACGCCTCTACTAGAGCACGGGGCAAATCACAGTCAGCTGCTGTGGACAGTCCAAAGCAGCCCCACATCCCCACACTTGGGATTAAAATGAAAACATATTTTTATAATATTTGTGTTTTTAAAAGAACCTCAAATTCCAGAATTCTCACTACAGTTTATGTCTACAACCTTATTTCTGGAAGTCCCCTCACAGTGTAACTTGTAAACCAGTATGAGCTGGAGTCCACTCGGAAGAATCAATCACAGGCATGGAATGGAACCAATTTTGGGTGAACCGTCTCCTCAGGAGGCACAGAGATGAACTTCACCTCGGCTAGACATGGACTCTACCCACCCTGTCTAACTGTGACTTTGTGTTCCAGAAGGTAGGCTGCCTCTGTGTGAGAGGTCTCAGCTGTGCCTTCCGGGTTCTGACAGTGGCTGCATCACAGAAGATGGCGAAGCAAGCCCTGCAGGCACCATCACCTGCGCTCTGAAGAGTAGGCAAGGCCTTCCCTGTTCAGAGCTTCCGATTGGATGCCCAGCCCACTGTCTAGAAGTTACCAAGCCAGATCAGAGCCACCTGGTGACAGTGCCACTCCAGCAGGGGCTCTGCAGGATGTCCCATGTCACTAGCTCAAAGCAAGAGATCAAAGGTTAGTGTGTTAAGTTCACCAGATGTGTGACTGCTGCTCAGGAGACCAACTGACCCTGGCCAGAGTTGGGAGAGAGCTTTCCTTGGGGACATGTATGCATAGGTGTCCACCGAGACTCAGAGACAGACAAGAAACCACCCTCACACTGGCCAGGGGACTCCAGGGGCTGCTAGGTTGCCTTGCCGCATCCCACCCTCTCTGGAGTCCTGCAGCAGGCCACATCAAGTCCTGACAGCCCTGTGATGGACACTCACCTCACGCACATGTCTGCTTCATATTTCTTTCCATACAGGATCCCCAGTAGAGACGGGTTCTTGCTCCCTCTGAAGTTCAGGGTCACGTCATAGATAGCTGCAACTGAGGGGAGGAGTCAGGACCAGTGAGTGATGGATTATGGGAAACACTCTACAGCAGTGACGTCACCACCACACAGAAAAGTCCCCTTTACACCTGGATCTGCCCCTGCATACAGCAGAGCATGGGGTGATTATCTTCACTCTCAGCTGGCTACCAAGCGCTCAGACCCTCTCTGCTGGTGCTTCCCTCCTCCCAGGGCTCTTGGCTCCTTTCTGTGGCTTATGTAACCCCTTCCAGGTGAACCAGATGTCTCTGCTCTGATATTCTCCTTTATAATGTTTTGCTTTATTTGAATTTTACTATTGGTCAGTTTGCCACTAAGTAGCATTTTATCACCCCAAAGAGATCACAGGTCTTATAACATGTCAATCTGATCTCTGCCATTCTCCCATGCTTCTGGCAATATTTTACATTTTTATATTTTATATTCTACTTAAAGAAAGCTTTTTTCTTTTTGAAATAAAATCTCATTTGTCCAGGCTGGCCTCAAACTATGTTTCTGGGAATGACCTTGAATTTACACAGCCAAAATAATCTTCTGATCCTGATTCCATCTCCTGAGTATTGTGACTGCAGGAAATTCCCCAATGCCTGGTTTATGGGGTGCCGGAACATAGGACCCCACGCATTCAAGGCAAGTTCTCCACCAACTGAGCAGCATAACCAGCCCCATTTAACTTCTTGCTTCGCACAGTGGCCTGCCTAGCTGGCAGTGACGGATCCAGCCTCTCCCCATGGCTCCCAGTCTCCTACCTGTTCCCCGGAGGCACTGGACTGCAGTGGTAAAACCCTTGGTCCGGGGCAGCAGGTGGTACTTGAGTGGGGGCAGCCCCTTGGAGGCAGCCACCTCCATGCTGATGCGATGCTTGGTCTCTGTGAAGCGTGTTCCTTCGCAGTACAAGAGAAACTAGGTGCAGAATGAACACAGGGTAAGGAGAGGCCAGGACAGACGGGATGGAACCAGAGCCCTGCCATTCCAGGCCTCCCCCGCCACAGCCGCATAGCACACGCTACTGGAGGCAGAGAGACAGGAGCACAGACATCCAGTGGCAAGCATTGTGGCATTGAAATGCTATCTTTATTTTAGGGCTGCAATCTGCACTCCAGTCACACACATGAGCGCAATCGGAACAGTTTTCCTGAAAGAACTCTCCGGGAGAAGAGGAGCCGAAGGTGCCTCTGGGCAGCAGCCTTTGACAGAAAACAGAAATCATCTGCTGTCCCTGAGCACGGTGTGGAGAGATGGGAACTGAGAAGCCAGGTTTCCGAGAGTAGACGTGAGAAGGGATGAGAAATACCACTCAGGACGGCTCTCCCACCGCCTGCACCCTAGGAGGGTGTGTGCCAAAGCTGGGCTTGCAACAGCGGGGACAGGCGGAAGCTATGTCCTGGGAACGAGGCCAAGTCTGCAAATCTGGGATGGTATCATGGGCATGTGTGTGCACAGGTGTGTAGGGGTGTGTGTGTGCATGTGTGTATGTGCATGTATGTATGTGCATGTGTGTGCATGCTTCCATTGTGTACATGTGTGTATGCATGTTGTGTGTATGTGTGCGTGTGCATGTGGATGTGGATGTGTGTTTCGAGTGTGTGCATATGCGTGTGTGGTGTGTGTGTGTGTGTGTGTGTGTGTGTATAGGCTAGAGGTCAACCCTGGGTGTGGTTCCTCAAGCACTGCCCACTTTGTTTTTTGAGACAGGGGCTCTCGATGGCCTGGAGCTTGCCAATGTTAGGCTGGCCGGCCAGTGAGCCTCCTCAGAGGTCTACGTGCCTTGGCTTCCCCAGTGCTGGGATTCTTTGTATGCTCACCACAGCCTGCCTTTTCTGTTTGGGTTCTGGGGACTCAAACTCAGGTCCTGACACTTGTGTGGCAGGTACTTTACCAAATGAGCTACTTCCCTAGCCGGAGATTTTTACAATGTCTAACTTGGGCCCTGGTACACAGGAGGACTGAGTTGCATCCACAATCACTGCCACCTCGTGGTCCAGGAGGAGCGCACTCACCCACATGTACTCTGGGTAGTTAGCCAAGCGCCTCAGTCCCTCTATGACAGTGTCCCGGTCTTCTTCCCACTTCCGTTTGCAGAATACGATCTCTAGGAAGTACCACGTCCAGCCGATGAGCGGTACATACAGCAGCTCCCTCTTAGCCAGCACCTTGGAGCTCTGCAGGGAGACCAGCGGCACCCGTCAGAGGTGGGGAGGCCTGGCCAGAAGCCCTCCCAGACACACTAGGGGCTCTGGCTTTGCTTCCCCTGGTTCAAATCATTTGCTATAAATGGGGGCCCCCGGCTTATGACTGAAGGATCCTTGGATTGGTACCCCTTAAGTACACACAGGGGGCCACCCCAGAAACTACTCAGAAGCCAAACCTTGGTGGCATGACAGGTGTACCATGACATGGTAGATAGCAGCACCTCAGTTCCAGGTCCCTTCCTGACCCCCATCTTCCTGCTTAGGGGCTTTGGTTGCACTGAACTCCCTGGCCCTCTTAGTGTGGTTTAAATTCACCTGAGACCACCCAGCTAACCAATTATTCAGTTAGCCTTGAGAGGGAGCCTCTGGATGGTGAAAGGTAGTGACAAGAAATGAAGTCACATCAAGTCCCCAGAGCAGGCAGGAAACTACAGAAGAGACCACATGGGCAGACACCCACCACCACCTCCATCAGCCATTCTGCCCAATGAGAAGGGGCCAAGCCAAGAAACCTCTAAGGAACAAGCCCCTAGAGTCTTGGCGACTCTGATTCCAGGTCTGCTCCTGGGACCCCACTAAGCTGTCATACACCCAGCCCCTCCCTGACCCCATTGCTCACCCCTAGCACGCCAAACCGCTCGCACATGGTCCACCCACAAAGGAAGTCGATCTCGAAGTTGTGGTTGAGGATAACAACCACATGCTCCTTCCCAAAGTGGTCCACGGTGGCCTGGTCGGTGAAGAGAGTGCACTCCGTGCAGGACCACCACTCCAGGAGCATGACCAGCTCTGCGGGAGGGTGGGGTCAGCACTGGGAGATGCTTGCCCAGTGTCCTGCTCCAGCCCCATCCCCACCCCAGTTTTCCACAGGCTCTGGGAGAGCAGAATCAGACCCACTTCCATCTCCATTTCCACCCAGAGGGGAACTTTCTTCTAGAAGTGAGTTTGGAGGGCCCATGTTTGTAAGCTTTCCCAAGGCATAGCTACTTTATGTAATGGAAGCTGGTGACAGCAAATGGAAGACACAGGGCCCTGGAGATCTAAATGGGTCACGCTGCCTCAGTGTTTAGCCACCAAGTCACTTGGGATGAGACTGGACACCATCGTGTCAAGTGACCACTAGCTTGCTTGTGTGGAAGGATGGAGCTGTGTCCTGGATGACAGGGAACAGAATGCCTGTGGGGCTGTGCAATTCACAGTTGGAGAGCGAAGATAAGGCGGACATCTGGTGTAAACTACGGTCCATATTCAGTCTTGCCCACCCCAGGCCTGTGGAAGAGCTCGTATGAGATCTACTGCTGCCCAGGAGGCTGGAGGATGCCCCAAGGCACGAGGGGCCCTGTGGCCAGGAGCTCAGAGGGTACTCAGCAGCTGACTGCAGCATCTCCACAAGAATGAGGAAGGTCACTAGAACTCAGAACTCAGCCTCCACCTGCCTGAAACTCACGGGGCACGACAGATCCAGGATAAGGCAGGACTGTGACACTGCCTGGCTCCCCTGCATGTTCACCTTCATAAGGTCGGAGCCAGAAGGTTCCATGGTAAGAGCTTTGTGTGTATTTGTTCAGCATAAAGTTTGAATATAAACGAGTTCTGGCAGGAAGCACATGCGGGCAGGCATCCTGCATGCGTGCATGTCTGCAGTGGGAGGACTATGGCCAGGCATCTGAGGCGGGTAGACCAGGATATAATCACCACATGCAGGATGGTGGCAGAAAGCACCAGACTTCTGACTCTGGCCACTGCTCCATGAGAGAGCCCCAGGGTCCCCTGAAAAGAACTGTTCCTTGGGGATGGAGCCAGGACATGCTGCCAGCCTCAAACATGGAGTCCACAAGTAGGGTGAGGCCCTGGAGGCACAGGAGCTCTCACATAGTCCCAGGAGGGGTGCCAAATGGTGTAGCTGCAAAGGTGGGGTCCTTAATGTTTTCCAAACATATTAGCACGTGACCTGAAGGGCATCCCTATGTGTACCTGAGAGCCACACATGTGTCCACATGAGAACACACACAGGATGGCTCTGCCACCAGACAGTGGTGACAGTCATCATCCTCCAGTCCAGCACAGGCACAACACAGAAGGACGTCCTGACACCTGGGCACCCAGAGAGTTCCCAAGGACATGCTCTTGGGTGACCGTGTACCCTCCTATGTCTGCCTGAGGCCAGGCTATGGTAACTGGCTTCTCTGTCCCTCCCAGGGCGTGGTCAGGAAGCCTCACAGGGGCACATCTGACATTCTAGCACATCTCTCATGATGGCGGAGGGCCTCTGTTTCCTTTTCTCTCAGGAGTTGGTGTGTGTGCTGGTCTGGTGTCAGAGCAGCACCGGATGTGGGAGTCTATAGTTTAGCTTTTATCTGTCAACACTGGAGTGGTCTCGCCACCAAGTCATGTTGCACATGTGGGGTTTGTAGTTTGCTCTCTGTGCAACGGCTGTCACCCTGAGTCAAGCTGAGGAAGGGGGATCAGGAAGACTGGAGTCACTGGCTTCAAGGAAGGGAGGGGACAAAGGTGCAGAATCCAAAGACACACTTCCCTGTGAGATGGCACATGCCCTCGCCTGTGGGTGTAATACACACCATCTTGCACCCATTCCCTGGGGGCACTGCTGTCCCTTCCTGCCTCTGTCCATGCCTCTGCTGCAACAGCCAGGTATACACGGTAGTGGACTGCACACTTCTTTGTGCATCTGCCTTTTTTCCACTTAGAACTGCATTTGGAAGAGGGTTCTCTGGTGCAGAGAGACTACTCATTCTTGGTGTCTGTGTGGGCACACTGAGGAAGGGATAAGGCCAGGGCTAGCATCCACAAGAATACATGGTTAGCTTTGGGCTCATATAAAGGTGAGGGTGCCGGTGGGGCATGGGCATCTGCAGAACTCTCGAGGCTGTGTTCTTATCCTGTGGGGCAACTGAATCAAGCTAGCATCGTGTAAACTGCAGGTAGCTGAATCCAAGTCAGGGCCCTCCCAGGGTGCATAGGTTGGAGTAAGTGGCTGTCTGCCGTGTAGACGTGGAGAAGGTTTCTCATCATATGTGCTCTCATGCACTAGTACCTTCTGACGGATAGGTAGCACTCACACACTCGTGACTAAGGGGCACCCTTGTTTTTAACTGCACCCTGCAATGTGAATAGGGACATCCAGTACTGTGTGCTGGTGGCCAGGTCTCAGATCACTGAGCCTGCTTTTACCTTGCTTCTGCTGGTTTGAAGGCACTTACAATGCTGTGTTAGAACCTCCTTTTCTGTGAGTCACAGCCTGATATGGAAATATCATGTGGTTGAGCCTAGTAAAGTTCCTCTGAACACCTGTTCACATGGCCCTGGAAGGGTGTGACCTCAGGGAGCCTGAGCTGCACCTAGCTCTGTTCTGGGATGGAGTGTCAGGTGTGGCCCTGTCCTTACTGCCCCTTGAGAGTCCTGGAATGAGCTTTCCCCCAACTCCGCTCCCCCCACCCCCAGCAAGCCCCTGCACAATGCCCTCATGGGCGGGGACACTTACGGCTCCAGAGCGAGTAGGCCAGGCGGCAGTTGATGCGGCGGTAGAGGTGCTTGCTGATGGGCCAGAGGGCCAGTGTGCACAGCTGGGTGAAGTTGATAACCAACCCGCTCACCACGAAGACGAAGCCGATGAGCAGGTGCACCACGAACTGGGTCTTCAGGTAGGCAAGCAGGCCCATGGTCGCTGCTCAGGGGCGGCCGCACGGTCCTTCACTGAGAACAGCCGTCCTGGAGACACAGGGCGCAGCGGTCAGTGTGTGGGGAGACAGGCATAGGCTTGTGGCCTAGACAGCACGGCCCTCATTCAGGGCGTGGGTAGAAGATGCGTCGTTGTGCCTGACTCAGGGAGAGGCTGTCCCTGGAAAACTGAGGTACGAACACTGGGCATCTCCTGCAAACCTCACACACGAACACCACACACACATATATGTACACAGTGGCTTTCTGAGGCTGTGCTATTAGCAAGACGGCCAGCTACCATGCACTAGGGACATAGACATAGCAGGTCACACTCTTGTGAAGGAGACTAGACCCAATCCTGCAAAGGGGACCTCGGTTCCAGCCAGGTCTCCAGGTGATCAGAGCCTATAGCAGCTTAACTGTGACTAAAGGGGAATCCCAGACTACTTGGCCAAGTCACCGGGCTCTGGAGTGACTTGTCAAACCAGCAATAGAAGGATGAGGACAAAAGAGAACAGAGACCACAGGGAACACTGCTGAGACCCAGCTGTCCTCCAGGGGCTAACAAACATGTCTAGTCACAATTTGTCAACAGTCATGAAACCCCACAGAGTTGATGCTGTTAGGACCATGTGTAACAGGTGAGTGACTTAGAGCACAGGAGGGCTGAAGAACATACTCAAAGGGCCAGGAGGAGGAGATTCCAGTGTTGACTGAAGTCTATACTCATGTCCCAAGGCCAGGGCCTGCAGGGACCAGGTGTCAACCTCTGGGACCTCAAAGTTCCTTCCTATGCCATACAGGACGGATCCGCATAGACCTGAATATATAGGTTGGCTGAGGGTCTCTGCAGCCATCACATGACACTACCGTGGTTGTGACAGCCCTGACCCAGCAACCTCAGGAGAAGCAACAGCCCTTAGCACCCCACGTTCATGCTCAGGTCACGGGCTCTACTTGGTGCCCCACCCGGTGGCTTTGTGGCTTTCAAAGGACATGCCCAGACTCCACGGCACACCTCCAATCCCACAGCCAGGGGCCCAGGACAGACTATGATTTTTTAAGGTCTTACATACAGTCACTATGGACTCAGCTTTGGGTGGCAAGACTCAATGACCAGGCAGCCATCACCACTACACAGGATGAGCCATGCAGGCTGCTCCCACCCCAGGCCCCCGGCTGTGCCCATCACTGTTCTGATAGCTTGGCTTTGCTTCTTTTTCAAGGCATAGGATGGCACAGATGGACTGGCTTCAGGCCGCTGAGTGTGGCTCTGCTGGTGTGCCACAGCAGCGCTGGCGTCCACTGCTAAGTCCTCAGCTGTGCCCCCCTGATAACCATCCCCATCTGTTCATGCTTGGGCTGTGAGGACAGCTTTCCCTGATCATCCTGCTCGAGTGACCATCTCCTGTGCTACACAGTAGAGGAAGGCTTCCTGCTCTACCTGCAGGAGCCTGAACGAGAGAGCCTGTGTGTGGAACCCGTGGCGAGCCTATGCCACCTCAGTATTCTGTCCCTATTACCACCTACCACATTCACCTCTGGATCTCTGGTGTCCCTGGGTCTAGCCAAACCTGAAGGGGACAGATAGACTTAGCCAAATGCTAGCCTGGAGCTCAGTTCAGACACCAAGACCACGGCTCTACTCCATAGCCCAGGATATCTCATATAGCTTCATAGCCTCATCACCCACACAGACCTGTCTAACACAGTGTCCTACAAGGCCATCTGACAGGTGTCTGCTGCATAGCATGACCTCAGTTATCACTCTCTAGTCCCTAAAAGCCCCAGTGACAGACACGGGATCTGCTTCCTCAATGTTGACTACACCTCATTTCTTTCCTTATTGCTTTTTTTTTTTACTTCCCTGCTGTCCACAGGAATGGGACTCAACCTTCATGCCAACTCCTGCTCTGCTTTGCTCTCGGCTACAAAGTTTCCAGTCCACCAGAGCAGGGAGGTATGGGAAGGCCTGCACTCACTCACTGACCACGGAGCTGGTCCAGGTGCCTTCAAATTAAGTCTTTTAATTTTTTTAAGGCAGGGTCTCACTAGGTAGCCCTGGCTAGCCTAGAACTCATAAAGATCTGCCAGCCTTTGCCTCCAGAGTGTTGGAGCTTAAGACATGCACCACCATGCCCAGCAAGTGTCCTCAGGACTGTTTCAAGTTGACACCTACATTTTCAACCCGAGTTTAAATATGCAAGAGTGTATACTGGCGTGCTGTCAAATACGACTTTGAACAGTGGAGCTTTAATCTTATTAATGCAACCACAGACCAGCCTGGAGCTCCGGCATCCCGTGTCTGCCTCATAGCCTCTCTGCTGGCTCCCAGGCTGTGCGTTTCCACTGTGGTTTTGCTGCAGGATTTTATCACCAGGCAGCACACCAAGAGTCTCTTTAGCTTGAAATGATGCTTGAGAGCGTTTTTATTGATCACGGTGACCTACTGTCCCAGCAACACTGTGGACCATTTTAGCCTCCCCTGGACACTTCTGGCACACAGGCCCAGAGGTGAGGCATCTCAGACCTCAGAACTGCACACGAGCTGTCCTGTTCGCCGGGACCACCTACTTGCAAAGCTGTGCTCACAACAGGAGCGTGGATCCCATGGCAGCAGCACAGGACACCAGCTGCAGCCTGAAGACACCTCAGGGCACTTCTTAGGGCTACATCTTGGTTTGTTTGTTTGTTTGTTTGTTTTTACCATGCATCTAATCCTGACAACTCTGAGGTCTACACAGCCATCTGAGAGCATACCACCTCAAGGGGACACTTCCTCATGGTCACTTTGGGTTCAATGTTTTTGGCCAAGAAAACTGCACAGGGCTGATGGGCAGCTGATGGGAGCTAATGGGAGACACCTAATGCTCCACCAGCAGGGGAGTGGCGCCACTAGCCATCCTTGGCATAAGAGCATGGTGTCAGTTAATTACCACAGTCTGTGAGACGTGCCACCTGTGAGCCTGCCCTTTTGTCCTGCAGTGGGATGGCCCTGTCAGACTCACAACCTCTTTCTCCCACGGCCCTCTCAATCTCCTTGGATATTCCTGCCCTGGCATCTGGTCCCATTCTGATCTCTGGGCACTGGTGTCGTTTTTTGATCTCCATGTGACTTTTGATGACTGGATGTGACTAAAAGCTTAGAAATGGTTTCTGGAGCCCAAATGACCAACAGCTGGTGGACAGGGTGATACCTAGAGCTCACAGATGCTTTCTGGGGCTTTCCCATAACCCTCGTCTAGCTGGGTCTAGTGTGCTCCCGAGGCCAGCCTGGCATTAGAATATCTTGCCCCTGAAAGTGACACCGTTACTTCCTGAGTTTCATCATGGCACTCCACAGCCTGCCAGAACTAGCACCTTCCTGGGTCAGAAGGTTACTGGTAGGTGAGAGGCAAGCCAGCCTTGGCTTCCGAGGAACGGGCGCAGTGCTTGCCAGCTCGTGAGGAGGAAGCCGTGGCTCGGCAAATCTGTGCTGATAACAGGGTTAGCCACACTCGGTGTCAGCACCAGCATCACTCTAAGTGTGTCCTTGTAGGGTCTTACTCAAACCCTTAAATGTTACCACAGCTGGGAACCAGAAACTGGAGAGATGCTACTCCCAAAAGGATGTCCCTGGGAGAGGTCCAGGACCCTGAGCCAGACTCCCTTTCCATAAATACCACTCACTGAGAAGAGGGACCCTTCCTTAGTTAACTGTGACCTAAAGGAGCCCTCAGTCTTGGCCTGAGATATCTGGGGCTCGGCATCATCATCATCTGGACACTGAACCCGCCAACCACACACAAGGAGGGCCTTACCTGATGCTCTGCCCTGTCTCCTCACTAGGACTGAACTGAGTCACCCCGTGTGGTAAACCCCTAGCACCTCAGACTGCAACAGTACTTAGAGGTAATGGCTCCACAGGGTGATGAAGGTAAGTGCTGTTGTTTCTGAGCTGATCGCCTGTGTGCTCAGCGGAGAAGGAATGAAGGCACAAGTCAGGCAAACAGACACCAGCTCTGCCAGCAACTGAGCCAAACTATGGGTCTTGTCTCCAGAGTTCTGGACCCCTAAACTGAACAGTGCAACCCAAGGCCTGCAGAGTCACACGTCTCTCACACAAAACACAGGTTTCAGGCCTCCTAATCTGAGATCTGGGAAACCTGTTGGTCCCTCTTCCCACAGTCAACTTCCTGGTTACACTCAGTCCCCATCTTCTGGGAGCCCCTCCATCATCCTTGGTCCCTCTACCCTGCTTCCCTGGGGACCACTTCCCAGAATGCCCTCATATCTGTCTCTCAATGCCTAACCTCCCCACACTTCACACTGCCGAGCTGAGGGGGCAAGAGTCTCTCAGAGAGCGTGGCTGGCATTTAGCAGGTGGACTGGCAAAGGGAAGACTCTGACATACGGAAAATGAGTTGTTTGTGATGCTTGAGACAGGAGACTCAGTCACAAGGAAGATGCCAGCCAGCATGTGGGTTTTAATGATCAAATTCCAGTTTACAAGGATAACACAGCTGTCACCATCCTCTCTCCCTCCCGCTCACCCATGGTCAGTTCCCTAGCAAGGCCTGGCTGTGTAGCAGGAGCAGGCTGTGTGAGGGGCTGGGCTAAGGGCATTCCCTGCATACCCTCCCATCCCATCTTTTGTAAGCAGTGAACTGAGCTGGTCCAGAGTCAGCAGGTGCTGGAGGAGAATTAACAGGAATGAGTAAGAGGACGTGTGGCAGTGGACACGGGATAGTTACTATCTCAAGCTGTCTTAACTCAGGTGCAACATTCACTATTCATAAACAGCCAAGATCAAAAATATAATGCCCAAACCTTTCTGAGCGGTCAAGTGGGTGTGGAAAAGCAGAGCGCTCAGGGCGGTGGCTCTGAGAGCCCTCGCATCCTGGTGAGAAGGGGTTGGGAGGGACTTGGGGCAGACTGAGTGCTGGTGGCAGCTGACGGCTGCACTGTGAAGTTGTGGAGTGTCACTGTGGACAGGCCTTTACCTCGCCATCCAGATAGAACCTGTTCCTTGGGGTGTTTAACCACAGTGGATATGAAATAAACGCAATCAAAGAGCAAACCAGTCCTTAGGCAAATTCAGCTGCAGACTCTGTCTCTAGGAATGCTGGGAGATAAAGTGTGGGACCTTGCCCGGCTGCCCAGTTTCACCAGCCTGTGGAGAGAAAGGTGTCTAACTGTGGTGAAGGAAGAGGTGCCGTCAGCATCATTTGCCCCAGGTGGCCAGTACTGTCACACGCAGCAAGAGGACAGGGGTATTGAGCAGAGGAAGTAACACAGTCCAAGATGGTGGAGAGTATGTAAGGTTCTGGCAGCACTGGATCCTGGTAGCTTTGCTCAACCTGGTTACTACCATTCGGTTGGTTACCGGGGGATCTTCAGTCTAGCAGCTCTGAAGACTCACAAGCATGCCCCTGTGGCCATGTTGCCTTTTAGACAGGCAGAAAGTGGGGAGCTAGAAGCCCCAGGGCTAAAGGCTTCCTCTATAGCAAGTAGGGTATAGGCTCACAAGTGCTAGTGTCCAGACAGATGAAGTTATACCAGCCCTTCATGTGTCCAGGCTATAGGACACAGTCTATAGCTGTGTACACACTATGCACAAACACGTTACACTCAACAGTGTGGCTGCAACAGAAAATCCAACTGACTAAGACACCAGGCATTGAGCAGCAGGCCACCTCTGTGTGCATGTCCTGAGTCGGTCCACACTGCTGCTTCTCAGATACGCACTGACCCCTGGCTTAGGACCTGGGCTGGCTGCCTGGGTGGTGATGGCATTTATGACTTCCAGGGTTGCCTCCAAAGACCTTGCAACCTGCTGTGACCTTTGGCCATTAATTGAGGATGTGTGGGTCAGTCTACTGACCCATTCTACTGAGCCCAACCCAGCCCAGGTCACCAGACCACAAACTTGGGGTATCTGTCAGTGAACAAGAACTATTCCAGGGGGACCAGAAGCACCTAGCTAAGCCCAGATGAAACTGCTGACCCACGTAGCCTCGGTGAAGTGGATGATCTTAGATTGCTTAGGCACACCGTAAGCCTTCCCAATACATAAGCTGTTTATAAATACAACCAAAGCCTAATTACGCTATCCAGAGATCCCCTACCACCTTGGAATGAACTGACTCCACAGTCCATAGGAAACGCCACCAGGACAGAAAGCCAAGTGACTCAGAAAAGGCAGGAGAGAACAGCCCTACAGGCGCCCTAGTTATGAAGCTTGTCACCACAGGGATGGTCTGCACCACATACACAGACCAAGAACACAGGCCCAAGGGGCAAGGCTCCAGCAACAGGGCACAACCCCACCTCTCTTGTACTGAGAGCAGGCAAACCCCAGCCATGGTCCGAAGCCTTGGGTTGTCTGTGCGGGAGCACAGCCACAGCCATGAATGTCAAGTCGCTCACACGGCATGCCACACAGGTGCTCTGGGCTCCAGTGGACTTGTGTTTCTACGGGATTTAGACAAATTTTAAAAAGTAACCGTAAAACCACTGCTGAGTTTGTGGGAATATTAGAGCATTTCATTGCCTTGACTAATGGATTTGAAGGTACAATTAAATGTCACGCACTAGCCCCTCCAACTCCTGATGGAACTCTGCTTTGTGCTCCAGAATCATCCATGGTTAGCTAATAGCACCTGGAAGCTGGGTCCCCAGCATGTCTACATGCGACACTGCAGCGGCATATATCCCTGTATGCAGAGAACAGAGCCCTAGCCCAAGACCAAACCATAAGGCCACACCTCTCTCCTCCTGAAACAGGTACCCAGGAGAACATGTGACCCAGTCCTAGCTAGTGGGAGAAGGTAGAGGAGAGAGGGAGGGAGAGGGAGAGGGAGAGGGGGAGGGGGAGGGGGGGAGGGGGAGGGGGAGGGGAGGGGGAGGGGGAGAGGGAGAGGGAGAGGGAGGGAGAGGGAGAGAAGGCAAGTTTTTTGCTGTCCCAGGGAAGGAGATAAACACAACTTGTAGCTCCTCTTTCCCTCTGAGCTAGGAAGGTACATTCAAGACACAGTAATCTATTTGGTCTCTTTGGCCATTGCATAGGGGCTACAAAGCCATTTACATGAGTGCCAGCATGGCCTGGAGCCCTTCCCTCTTAGAGGAGACAAGGGACTAGAGGGAAGACACACCCCCACCTTGGGTGCTTTGAGTATGGGATGGGTGATTGCAGCGGAGTCCTAATGGCCCTGAGACTGTTTCTAAAGAATGAGGAAGGGCAGGGCTCGGTGAGCCTTGTCAGAGAAGTAGACAGTAGGGGCAGCAGACACAACTCCAATGACTTATAAGCCCCAGTGCCACCAAGCATAAGAGCAAATGAAAACCTCCAGGCCCCTCACTCACCCCAAGTCCCCAGCTCCTGAATCTTTACGGCCTCCAGGGTGTTTCTGGTGACTGCCCTGGCCCGAGCAGAGGCGATGGTAGGAAGGGAAGGAGAAGGAGGCACAAAAGCTCCCAGGCCTGATGACTCCACAATGGCCCTGTGACAGGACCGGGCTCACAGGCGTGGCTGTGTCTCTTACCCCAGGACACCACCCAGGGCCAGGGCAGACTATCATGCTCCAAGGCATGCATGTTTTGCATAATGCAGGTGCACTTACACACACACACAAGCATCCACGCACACACACATGTATAGTACACAAGTACACAAATGAGCAGGACATATATATGCATAATGCACACAGGTGTACTCATACATATGCATATATATGTGTATGCTCATGTCTAACACATTCATGAATAGCCACACAATGCATACGCACACTCGTGACCTCACGCACATGCACACGATGACAATTGCTCTTGTATAATGCAACTGCCGCTCACAGTTAGGAAGCTGGTGGAGTTGAATTCTAGCTTTTCCTAGGCTGGGGGGGGGGTAGGGGGTAAGGGGGGAAGACTCGTCGCTCCTTCCCTCAGGACAAAGCCCAGGCACCTGTCATGTGCAGACTATCTTCATCCTGTCAGAAGCCTGAGGTCCCAGGACCACCAACCAGAAGAATCAGAAGAGAGGTACTGTTTGCCAAGGGGATAGATAGGTGGAGCCAAAGGCGGTCAAGAGAAGCCCAGATGGGTGGGGTTGGTGTCCCAATGCCTTCAGGCACCTCCACTGCTTTTCTCTGCAATGTCCCTGCCCTGCCCCAGGCTCCCTAGATGCCACAGGGACACTGTAGAGTCCTCCTGAGAGCATCTCTCCTGGGCAAACCCAGAGGTGCAGGCACTCTGCAGGCCTTTAACAGACCTTGGTCAAGCACAAGAGCATAGCCACATTTACAATAAACTGGCACCATATTTCATGCATGTAAACTAGATTTTCTGGAAGGCGGAGATTCAAACGCAACAAACTAAGTAGGTCTCAGAACGACCACCTCAGCCTTCACAGGGTACATGGCAGAGAGGTGTTACCACCTGGGACCTGCAGCTACCGAGAGAGAAGACTGGCCTGCAAGGTAACCACAGAAGGCTAGAAAGGGGCCTATTTTCTCCTATGCACTGGGGTCATGCTCTCATCAGTCAAATATTTGAGCTCCATGTCTGAATATAAACTCAGAAAATCTCAGTAGATGTGTCTGAAGTAAGAGAGAGTTTCTAAAACACGAATCCAGGCAGTGGTACACAGGAATAACATATGAGGAGCGACAGAGGCGACCCTCAACAAGTAGCACGGTCACACTTCTCTGTGGTGATCGTGCAACTGCTACAGGCACAGGCAGTAGTCCGTGGCCATCCTCACAGACCTCAACATGACCTTGGGCTGCCCTCTACTTCTCGCTGGTGCTGTTTACCCTCCCTGGGACCTGTATTGCTGCAGTGGCCACTCCCAGCACCTCCTCCTCATGTATCCTTTAACTCACCTAACACTGCCACAGGGTTGGGGCACCAAGGGCTAAGTGGGATAAGGGACCTGGTCTATTGCCCTGAGACGCCCTGGGAGGGGCTGGCTCAGATCTCGATAGAAGCAGGTAGACCCTTCAGGAGGGAGGCCTATTCTGAAGAGCTCATCTATGAGAAAAACATGTAATTCATACCTAAATTCTCCTCTCTCCACGCCCTGCAACTGTTATCTTCTTATGTATGTCCTTTCTCTCCCTGTCCCCGAACTTTAAACCAAATTCGAGTTTTGGCCTAAAACTTATCCTAGTAAACTCCACCCCCCAAGGTCACAGTGCCCCATCAGGCCGCCCAGCTTGGCTGGCTGCCTGGGAACCTATACAACCTTCTTGGAGTTGAGGGATGAGCCTGGCTTTCTACGTCTGGAGATACGATGCTCTTTCTGCCCAGTGACCAGGGAATCTGGGTCAGCAGGGTCAGTGCCCTTAAAGCCACTCTGAGCCTGTCCCTGCGCTTCCGTCCCAGCAGGAAGCAGGAGCTCCATCGGGGCTTCCTTTTGTCCTCCCAGCCCCGGCAGGAACTCCAGGGCACCCTGGCTCCTTACCTGTGCTTCTGCTCTCCTCTCTCCCTGGGCTCTGAATTTCAGATGGTTGGGGGCCTGGCTGGGGAAGTCTGTACCCTCCTCCCACAGCAGGGCAACAGGACTCTGGAGGCTGGCAGGAGTGGGGATAGTATAGTGACCACTCAGCTATGTCCCAGAGTACAAAAATAGCCATTCTGCCAAGTGGGTGAAACGTCAGGGCTGGCTGTGTGGCCAGCTCATGTTCATACTTGGCACATGCGAGCGGCCGGGTTTATGGAGGGGGCAGGAAAGCAGTGTGCAGGAAAGAAAGCTCCCAGCAGCCGAGGTGGCCAGGCCAGATTACCCACACTCCCGGCAGCCTTACCACCCCATTGCTCTGCAGGGCCCAGCCTCAAGCAATACTATACTCCCCAACCACAGGAAGCTGGTGGGTGGACCCATGTCACACATGGGGGCTCACAGGAAGACCGCGCTCTCAGGGCCTCACTGTAAGTACAAGTCAGTCTTTTTTTTTTTTTTTTTTTTTTTGGTTTTTCGAGACAGGGTTTCTCTGTGTAGCCCGGGCTGTCCTGGAACTCACTCTGTAGACCAGGCTGGCCTTGAACTCAGAAATCCACCTGCCTCTGCCTCCCAAGTGCTGGGATTAAAGGCGTGCGCCACCACCACCCGGCCACGAGTCAGTCTTCTGACCTGGGAACTCTACCTGATTTCACCAAGAACAGGATGCAGCTGCAGCTGGGCCATACCACCACACACAGTGTAGGCTCTTTCCCATGGTCCCTTCCCTTAGCCCTCTGCAGCCTCACCTGCCTCTCTATACTGGGCGGGGACGACAGTCCCTTCCTTTGTGGATTAAGGGCCAGAGGTCCAGTCCAGGATTACAGAGCAAGAATGGAATGACCCAGTATCCGCTGATGGGGGGCAGTGAACACACACAGCAAGGCAACACAGACAAGGAGAGGGGCAGGCTCCCTCTGATGACGGGGAGCCCGAGATGAAAGCTGAGCAAAGAATCTCAATCCAGAAGATGAAATGAGCCTTCCTGCTGGCCACCCAGCGACAAGGCTGGAGACAAGGGCGTGCCTGGACTGAGGACTGGTTCTTCCTCTGAGGGGGTGGAGGCACTTCTCACCAGTGCACCCCAAATTTAGCTGTGCCAGTCCTGCAGGTGTGATCGACGGCAGCTTGAGAGGCGGGGGAGAGGTTTTCCAGTCGGCACACTGAGTGAGGAGGAGCACCTAGAACTGGGGCTTCCCGGGGTCACACAGTGTGGCCTGAGAGCTGCCAGGAAGGCAGGATGGCGACCAGCTTCAAGAAAGCCTTGATGCTCAGATTCACAGTCCTCTGCTCCCCCGGCATGCAGTAGACAGGGCCACACAGGGGCTCATAGCCTTCCCTGTGAGGGAACCAGCCAAGGCCCGGTTCCTTAGCCCTGGGACTAAGGGGCTGACAGACTCGGGCTTTCCTCAACTCTGGCTCCAGCATGCAACTCAGGCTCAACTTGTCTGTTGCCTGAAGCACCTGGCTCTCAGGTCACGTGGAGCAGTAACGATCCACAAGTCTACAGCCTCCGGGAGCTACCAGGATGTTTACAACCCTAATTCTGAAGACACCTACCTCACATACCCCTGGAGTCTAAGTAATTTCAGAGACGGGGCCATTGCAGGCATACACATGGCCCAAGAAAGGCCCAATGAAGACCCTGAAGAGGGACACTGAGTGTTGAAGGCACAGTCACAGAGCTCCATGACAGGTCAGCCACCATTGCTACAGCACACCATCTCCTGGGACGTGTAGCCACCAAACCCTACTGGTTGGTTTGAGACTCCTCCCCAGAAGACATTGGTCACCCATCCTAAAGGGATTCCATAACTAATAGGGCTTCTGGAGCAATAGGGCTTGGGGCACATTCCTGTTTTTCATATTTTTTGGGGGGGCATGAAGCAGTTACTTCCACAATTATGAAATATTAAAAAACTGAAAGACAGTCGGCTGTGGTGTTCACCTTTAGTTCCAGCACTTGGAAGGCAGAGGCAGGTGGGTCTCTGGTCTATGTAGTGAGTTCCAGAACAGCCAGGGCTATGGAGAGAGACCCTGTCTCAAAACAAAAAATAAAGAAGGAAACAGAAAGACAGTATTGAAGCCCATAGCTCACCACACCATCTGTGGAGAAGGGAGGGGACTACGTCACTGAGCACGCTCTGTTTTTTCTTTGTGGTGCTGGGGAAGGAATCCAGGACCTTGAACATTCTTGGCAAAGGTGCTGCCTCTGACTTCTGCCCCAGCCTGACACTCTTCAAGCTAACCAGCCCAGCAGAACTTCCTAGGGAAGCTCTAAGCTACAGTGGCCGCATACACCTGGCATGGCAGGCGAGCCAGACCGCGTGTCCAGGAATAGAAGCTGACACCAACTTTTGTCACTCTGGTGGTTTGTCTCTAGATACAACTGCCATTTTCTACTGAAGCCAGCACTTCCCCAGCAAGACTCTGTGTACATGGCAGTGACACCCAACCCCACACTCAGACAGAAATTTCTGTGAACCAACATCCCCAAGAAAAAAAGAGCAAGAGCCACGCTATTGACTCACAAGGCACCCTGATACATCAGAGCTGTTTCCTTATTTCTTACGTTTCTGTGGTTGCAGAGAGGTGAAATCTACAGGTCCAGAACTAAATTATCCCGGGCTATCTTCAGCCCTCTTAAGAGATATTCATTGTCCACCTCTGTGTTTGACGTAACATTTTTATGATTGAGGCAAATCCTTTCGGAATATACTGAGTCTCCTAATTCCCACCAATTGAGGGCTATGAATGTCATCAGACAGCATCTGCGGCCTACATCAGAGGTTTCCCATCTTGCCGTAACAACCTACCAGATGTTTCCACCAAGGTATTTTAATACTACCTTAATGTAAGACTTTTTTTGTTCTGTTATTATAAAAATTTCATATAGCTGTTACTACACTGGGATGTAGTATTTGGGGGTACCCTGATATAGCTGTTACTACACTAGGATATGGTATTTGGGGGGGTACCCTGATATAGCTGTTACTACACTGGGATATGGTGTTTGAGGATACCCTGAGATAGCTGTTGCTACCCTGAGTCTGTGTTCCTGGGCCTTGGTCACTCGTATTTGGCTCCAGAATAAATTCCTATTTCCTTGAGCTAAAAGCTGTGTTGCTCATGGACAGTCCTGGGCACCTGAATGTGGGGCCCAAGGATGCTCCATGGTCACAGGAGGGGTAGCATGGGTCAGAGCCAGGGTCCAGCACGAGCCCTGCCCAGCTGTCCAGCAGCCTCCTCGGTGGTGTTGATGAGCTCTTTCTGGGGCTGAGAGATCCCTAGGCTGGGTGGATGAGCCGCTGGCTTATTCTGAATTAGTTGTTAGATTAGTGCCAAGAGAAGAGAGAAGGCTTTTCTCCACTAGCATTTCAAGTGTAAGGCTCCGTCTGGCTGAGTAGCCTTACAGGGAAATGAACATCTAATTCTCCCCACCAGGCTTCATCTTTGGTCTTTTCCCTTCCGGTCAGGCCCTTCTCATGGCGGAAGAGCTAGAGATGCCAGCTTGCTACTTTGTTTCTCTAAGGAGCTCACTCTAGGTTGTCTATGTGCAGGGTGATTATTTGACTGTGGTTGCTTTATTCAGAGCAAAACCCAATCTTCCCCTAAAGTTCTTAAAAGTAACTGGCAAAATTTGCAGCCACTTCATTTACTTTTATTTTATTGCTTGTTTGTTTCATAACAGGGTCTCAGTATGTAGCTCTGACAATCCTGGAACTCACTATGTAGACCAGGCTAACCTCGAACTTAAAAAGATCTGCCTGTCTCTGGGATTAAAGGTGTGTGCCACCACACCCAGCTCATTTTACATTTTTAGAAGTGTGCTAAACTTATTACTCTTAGCACACCTAATATATGATGTGTGTAGATTTTAGGATGGCTTTTTTGCTGTTGTTTTTTGAGACAGGGTTTCTCTGTGTAGCTTTGGCTGTCCTGAACTAACTCTGTAGACCAGGCTGGCCTCAAACTCACAGAGATCCACTTGCCTCTGCCTCCTGATTGCTGGGATTAAAGACTTGTGACACCACTGGCCAGCTTTAGGATGGGTTTTGATAGTTATTAGCCCTTATAAAACAGTGTGTTCAAGGCCCTTCTCTTGGACAAACATAAGACACAACTTAAAAAAAAAAAAAAAACTAAAGAAAAAAAGTCATTTAAAACTTACTGACCTGTTACTCCCTCCACCCTACTCCCCACACTTGGGTTTTTTGAGACAGTGTTTCTCTGTTTAGCTCTGGCTGTCCTGAACTCGCTCTGATACCAGGCTGGCCTCTAACTCAGAGACCCACCTGCCTCTGCCTCCAAGTCCTGGGACTAAAGGCATGCGTCACCACTGCCCGGCTTCCAGCCTCATCTTAAGGTTTACAGATGGCGCTAAAGTGCTTCATCACACACAGATCTTAGACTTGGCTCCTCTTTCACAGTGGCTTTGGAAATGCTCTAAGCCACCACACCATCTCACCCCCCACCTCCAAGGCCTCCTCGAATGTTGCTCTGCTCTCAGTAACGTTTCTAGAAAGTCTGGCTTATGGAACAAGGATTTTTTTATTTTTATTTTTTTATTTATTTACTGATACAGTCACTTAAAGCTCTGTGGCTAGTTTTTTATCCCAATGTCTATATGTTGTCCCATTGGCCAAGGGTTTCTCTTGCTAGATAGCTACCCCTTGACAGTGGAAAAGTCTACAAGGAATACTGGGGCTGGGAGATGACTCAATGGATAAAAATACTTGCCATGCAAACAAGTATTTGAGCCCTGGAACTCACATAAAAAGGACATGTGCCATCTCAGGACTCACTGTGAGATGATTGAGGGAGATATGAGAACCCACCAGGATCTCATGGACAGGGTAGCCTGGTATACACCGCACAGTGACAGCAATAAGAGACCCTGTGTCAACAATGCGTCTGGTGAAAACCAACTCCTAATTGTTCTCTGACCTCCACATGTGCAGCATGGGACATGAGTGACTTTACTCCCACATGCAAAATAAGTAAATGTTTTTTAAAAAGAATATCCAACAACTTGGAGGCTGTTTAGCTAGCTTTTTGCTTGTTTTTTTAAAAAGATCTTTATTTATTGTATGTATATGAGTACACTGTCACTGTCTTCAGACACACTAGAAGAGGGCATCAGATCCCTTTATAGATGCTTGTGAGCCACCATGTGGTTGCTGGGAATTGAACTCAGGACCTCTGGAAGAGCAGTCAGTGCTCTTAACCACTGAGCCATCTCTCCAGTCCCTGTTTAGCTAGTTTTATGTCAAGTTGACATAATCTAGAGTCATCAGAGAGGAGAGAGCTTCAGTTGAGAAAATGCCTAAGATTAAACTTCAGGCAAGCCATAGAGGGTTTTCATAATTAGTGATTGATGGAGAGGGCCCAGGCCATGGTGGGTGGGGCCATTCCTGGGCTGGTGGTCCTGGATTCTATAAGAAAGCAGGCTGAGCAAGCCATGAGGAGCAAGCCAGTAAGCAACACTCCTCCACTGCCTCTGCATCAGTTCCTGCCTCCAGGTTCCTGCCCTGTGTGAGTTCCTGCCCTGACTATGGAAGTGGAAGCCAAATAAGACTGTTCCTTTCCAACTTGCTTTTGTCATGGTGTTTCGTTTCACCACAGCCATAACAACCATAACTAGGGCAAAGGATTACCTGCTAAATTGCATAGTTGTGAAACTTACCCTTACTGGGGAGATATATAAGTCTATTTATAAGATTTAACTGGTTACACAAGACTTTCATTGCACCTATAATCTGGGTTGATGGTTAAATAAATACGGCACTAATTGTCAAAACCGACTGATAACTTTATCCTCAGTCTACGAAACACCAGTGCCTTTTCTAAGGTCTACCTCTCTAGAAAAGTGTTGTCTGCTTACAAAGTAAGTGGCAGGAGTCCTGTAAAACATTAAGGATTGTATGACCGATCTCTACCAAAGAATACATTGCACATCACCATAAAGGGACTTTTGAGCATGATAAAAAATCCAGAGTTGGTCCCAGGGTTCCCACAGTCAGTTCCTGGAGAAGAGGAACTAGAGAGAAGCAGAAACCACTGAGGCTGACCCATCCGCTGGGGAAAGACAGCAGTGGGACTCCCTTCAGCCGGACACAGGGGCTGTGTGGGTGTGGCTCAAAGCTGTGCCGGCTGCTTCTGAGCCCATCCATACAGACATCATCCGCTGCCGGAAACTCGTGTCCACTACACCAACCACAGAGGGTCGGTCCTGAGTGCTGAACACTTCCATTAACTCTCACTGTCTATAGTTCATATGTCCTTTCATATTTAGATTTTTTAGCGGTGAGATGGTACAGGCGCTTATCACACATGACTGATGACCGGAGTTCAATCCTTGAAACCCACGAAAGGTGAGAGAGAGCTCTGACCTCCGAGTGCTTCCATGGCAGGTGCCTACACACACACACAAACACACACAAGCACACACACACAAACACCACACAAGCACACACACACAAACACACACAAGCACACACACACAAACACACACAAGCACACACACACAAACACACAAGCACACACACACAAGCACGCACACACACAAGCACATGTGCACACACACAAATGCACACACATGCATGCAAGCATACACACAAACATGCACATGCACACACACAGAAATATTTTTCAACTGTCTGAGATACTTAACTTTTCCTTGTATACTCCTGAGCTATAGAAACAACGCTAATCCAGTGTTGGTAGCACACAGTGAGGATATGCCTGTGTCCTCCCTCACCACCATCGTGCGCTCCAGCCTGTTTACCCAGACCTCCCATGTCACCGGGACCAAGCTGTCATGCTCAAAATTTGGGGATTTTCATCATTCATAAAAGAATCTTCTCATCATTTAAAATCTAAATCTATACCTTAGATTTTAAAAATTCTGGCTTTTCAATCTCCTTGAAGGAATTTCGCACTGGGATACCTCCGCTTGAAATTCCAAATCTCAGAACCCAAGATAAACTAATAAGGAAAAAGGAAAGAATGTTAATCAGGTCTGACCAACTGGATTACTACATTTCTACTGATATTAAAAACTTAAGATACAACAAAGTAAAGAGTCCTAAAAGCCCCATGACACTTGGACTTCTAACTCCATTAAAAAAAACATTAGCTCCACAGATCTGGACTGATTCTTATCTAAATTATAATGTATAAACCAATCTGTTTCTCATCTAAAGAGAATAGGCTGACTGCTCCTGTCAGGACAACCGGGTGGCTTTGAGGGCAAATGGAGTGAGTGTCTGGGCAGTCTTCATGTCAGGCGGTAGCACGACCCGACTCCAACACACAAAGCCTGGAAAATCCCCTAAGCCAACTGTGAGGTTATCCAGGGTCCCATCAGCAAACAATGGTGCCATTCTCCTGACAAGCAACACAAACGGCCACATTGAGCTCACATGGTCAACCCACGTGGTCAACCCATTGATCCCATAAAAGGGTCAGAACACGGGCGTGCTGCAGCTTGCCGTCAGGAAGTTGTGTGTTCCACCCCTTTCTAAAGACGACCAGTCACCTCCCTACAAGGCTCTGACCAGTCGCCTCATGAAATCACTAGCTCAAGTTTCTAACCAACTGCTGTCAGAGTGCCAAGCAAAGTTTTACACACACACACAGACACACATACTCTTTCTCACACATACATACTCATACATACACATACACTCTCATACACACACATACATAACACATACAGACAATACATTCTCACACACACTCATATATACACTCTAACACACACACACACACACACACACACACACACACACGTCTGATTTCAGAAGCAGCCCCAAGTCCCACACTCTGCTCAGCCACTATTACTTCATTTAAGGCTTTGCCTCTGTTTTAGTTTCTCAAAGAAACGACTACCGACAGCTTCGGCTCAGATAACAGGAAACATCAGCAGTCCAACTCTGAAAAACTTTGAGGCAGCGTTACTCTGACGCCCACACAGGCTTCTGTGTGGTTGGTACATTCAAAGTGGGGTCACATCCCAATACGGGGTTCCAAGGAGTCAACTGGCAGGTCCCACACTGTATAGGCAAGCTGCCACTCTCCACTTCAGTTGCTTCTCAGAGGGATTTTTTTTCCTTTGAAAAGGGCAACTGCTTAAGTCCATGCAGTGAACAGATTCTATTGGTTTGAACATTTAAAGTACAAGGGCAGAGCACAGTCTGGGGCCCTGCACCCAGGGCCTGCCTACATACTGCCCTGAGAGGTGCCTGGTTGGGGTCTTAACTCTGATGCTTTTCATCAAACGAAGCCACACAGATTTCCTGGTTCAAGAGCTGACTGGAGATCCCGTGAGGGCATAAAAGGGACCCTCAAGGGATGGTGGATGTGTAGTCAGGGGTCAGCATGCCATCTTTCCTATCACCAGGACATTTGAAGCAAGGTTTTCTGAAAAGACACTGGAAATGGTGCCACTCTAGTGCTTAATGGTGAGCACTTGCCTCAACACAAAGTATTCTTTCAACAAGTCCTGCCCATTTGTGGCTCAGACAGCTGTTTCGTCAGCTGTGACACATGTCCAAAGTAGAGAAGACAGAGGTCATGCAGAATAGGAACCAGCATGCTCCTACCAGACGAGGGCCCGGCTCCAGCACTGCAGGACAGACAGCATGTCCTCCACACCCTCAGCTGACTCCTCTAGAGCTGCAGACTGTATGAGCTACCATATCACTCAGTGCTAACTAGCTGGGCTCCCTGTGAGATGCTGTGACCAGGGCCCTTATTACCTGTGGCCAGGTCCAAGACAACAAACACCCCAAGCCCTGTAACAACGATGACATGACATGCATGATGACACATTGTTCCTTTACTCAGCACACCCCTGACACAACCCCAGTTTGGATTTCCCTGTATCCTGTGATGATAACACCCAAAGTGGGGATGGTGACCCCCTCAGGTGGCTGCCCCGTCGACCACTCTCCTTTGTCTTCCACAGAGCCACGGCGGTATCATATCCCCACCTTACTGAGGGATGCTGGAGAGCTGAGGCTCTTTGGTGGCATGTGGTCATAGTGTCCTCGAGCAAGGCGGAGTCTACCTCCTGGGCTGAGCCTCAGTGACAGGCACTACCCAGTCTCTGTTCCATTCACAGATCCCATCTAAGCCGGTCCACCCAGCGGGGGAGGCGAGAGGTGAAGGGCATAGGAGATTGTGGAGAAAATACCAATAAACTTTGTCAGTCAAGCCTCCCAGGGGACACAGGGGACACCACCAAACAACCTCCAACATGATTAAGGAACTGGGAGATCAGATGAGCTGGCTCCTGTCCCTCAGCCCCTTCCCAGCTCTGATGGCCTCAGCGGGGAAGCTAAGGGATCAGAAAGATCCTTAGTTAGAGGCAGACGTAGCCACCCAGTGCCCCACTGCACCGCCCACACCCACAATGCTCGCACCTGCACTGTACGCTCTGAACCATCCGCATCCAGAGTGTCAGCACCATGGGTGCCCAACACTGCCTGCACCCACACGACTGGGCCCCGCACCCTCCCAGCCTACAGCCCGCCCCAGCATACACCTGCATTCCTCATATCACAATCCCCAAAGGCGCACGGCCTGCACTAGGCCTCCCTCACCAGTAGAAGTAATAGGCCAGGGCCACGGCCAGCAGGGCGACGCAGACCCCAGAGAAGAGGCAGGTGGAAGAGCTGGCCAACATCACTACCCTCTGTCTCGAGAGCTTCTTCCAGGTGGTGAGGAGAGCTGGCTGTGCGTGTAGGTCCCTGGCAGATCAGGGAGCAGGCTCAAGATGTGACTGGGCCTGACTGCCCACGTCAGGGTGGCACTGAGACTACTGGAAGAGGGGAGGCAGATTGTCCCGAGAACTGTGCTGGGCAGCGCCTTCCCAGACTACCTGGTGACAGAGGGCGCGTTGAAGCAGGTCACAGGACAGCCTGTTGTCTGGGCACCA
Organism: Mastomys natalensis; assembly: GCA_021653895.1. Classification (NCBI taxonomy): domain Eukaryota; kingdom Metazoa; phylum Chordata; class Mammalia; order Rodentia; family Muridae; genus Mastomys; species Mastomys natalensis. The sequence continues at coordinate 255,366 of JAJTUV010000555.1, forward strand.
CTGCAGGCTCTGCTGTGCCGCATACACTAATCCAATAAGCAGCTTTTCTAGGAGCTATTATGACGTGACGCAGGTCACTGGGCCCTGACCATCGACGGCCCCAGGACTGGGACCAAAGAGAACCATAGGTTCGTTACCTAGTGGCCAGAGACTCAGATCCAAACAGAAGGCTGACCAAGTCCCAGAGTTCCCAATTCCATGCCTCAGACACTGTCCTTTGGGTTCCCGAGTCTGATGCAGTGGAAGAAGAGTCATTCCACAGCCTGGGCACATTGTATGGAAACCCCGGGTGTTTAAGGCCCCGTGCTCCGTGCCTTCAGAATCCAGACGGAAGGAGTGTAAACACTGAGCTGAAAGATGCTGAACTCGTGAGGCAAGGCAATCCTGCGACCAGAGCAACACTCAAGGGCCCATCCCTCACACAGACAGACCTCAGGAGCGCCACCCACGTGAGGATAGTGGACTCAGCTTGGCCAGGGTTCCCATTAGTGTCTTCTCTTGTAGGGACTCAGAGCCCCGTTGTTGACAGGAAAGACACTGCACACCACAGGCCTTCTATGATTCCCTCTCCAGGCATCCTTCTGCCTGGCGGCAGCATCTGGCCTTGTGCACAGGGCACGTGCTGCCACAACATCGGCACCAGCTCTGAGCTCTGAGCTCCATGGAAGCTGTGGCCAGAACCTCCAGCACAGACTGGGTACCGCACTCAGCTTTCTCTGGGCCACCCTGGTGAAGAAACTGTTGTGATGAGCTGTCCTGGAGCCTGGAGCATTCCTTCCCAAAACAAGCCTTCAGGTGGCTCAGCCCAGCTGAAATCTTAGGGCCTGCACAGGCAGAGACCAGCGCCACCCCAGTAAGAGTTCCTGTGGCTCTTACTAGGCCTTAAAGAATGCCAGGAAACAGACATGTGTTCATCTATGATAAGTGCAATCAGCCACCCAGAAGTTTAATACTGCGTACCCTCCCCTTATTTGCAGCCCTCTTGATTTTATTTATAGAACTGGAGTTGATATCTGAAGGGGAAAAAAAAAAAAAGAGTATTTAAAAATTCAGGAATTCCTTCTCCTGCCTCAGGAACCTCTTTCCCAAGAGCAGTGTTGAGGACCCCTTCCACGGTGAGACAGCACACAGACATGAAGGAACGGTTCACTCAATCGTGTTAGGAGTCTGGTCACTGAGCAGGGTTTGGGCAGGTGGAGTCAGGCTTTCCCCTCTGGCAGTAGCAAGAGTGGTACCTGTGTAGCTCTCTCTGGGAGGACCTCGCGCCTTCTCCAGACTGGCAAGTTTAAACAGGAGGGAGGCTTTCTAACTAGATCAAGGCAGATGGGACTGCCGGTCTGTGTAGCACTGTCCTCACGCTTCCTGGCTGAACATGGCATCACCCACGGAGCAGGGAGGCCCAGCTCTTGGGGGACCCAGCACTGGTCTAAGATGGCTACGAGGAGTGATCTTCAAGGCAGTTCACAAGAGACCCAGAGTGCAACAGGGGCTCCCAGAACCAGCCGCACCCCAGCGGCAGGGTGCAGAAGGATACTCCCGTGCCCACATTCTGGTGGGATGTCCAAGCAGGGAAAGGGTCAGCAGCAAGGGCCAGGCTTGCCATGAGAGCCCTGACTCAGCTCACAGGGCACCCACACAGAGCACTTTCCGCGCGGCCCCCAAGCTGCCAGCTTAGGGCAGATTCTACTTTCCCAGCTGAAGCAGCAGCGTTCTGTCCAATGGACCTCTTGACTCGCAAAGGATGAGAGTCGCCTATAGACAGATACCCACTGGGAGGAGCATGAGTCAACAGGGCCCACACCTGAGCACTCACTGTCCTTAGTTTTGGGGGAAGAGCACTCTTATCTTAAAGCGGACACAGTGGTAGCTCAGACAGGATGCGAGCTGAGCATTTACTCCAAAAGCAGCCTGAAGATTGCCGCTGGAGGAGGCACAGGGGTGGCACCCTGGCAACCCGTGGCCTGCTGAGATCAGCCCGTTTTCCTAAAGGTAGAGGTTAGACGCTGCTCACATCAAGGCTTCAGCAAGGTTTTGATAAAGCCCCTGATTCTACTGGAGGTGCTTCCTTGTAACATATTTCTACTTCAGGTTCCCCAAAACCTGAAGAAATGGAACCCCTGGCTGTCCTGAAACTGAGCATGTCCACCATGTTGTCCTCCAACTCACAGAGCTCTGCCTGCCTCTGAGCTGGGATTAACATGTGCACCACCACGCCCAGCGAGACTAAAGCTTTTTCAATTGGGCAGGACCAGCAGCAGGCAGGTTAAGGCGCTTGCCACCAGGCCTGACAGCCGGAGTTCAATTCCCAGAACCTGCATGGGAGGAGAGAAGTGACTTCCTCTGACCTCCACATTTGCACAGTGGCTAAAATAACTAAATACATGTTATAAATAAACAAATAAATGGAGTAAGGCAGTCTCCTGTCCATGGTGTCCCCTTTCTGCCTGTACAGACATGACTTGCTAAGTTACTCTTTGTAGTATGCACCACTCTGGGAACATGCAGGGACTCTAGGACACTGCCCCTCTAGTCCTCTGTCTCAGTCTCCCGTCCTGTGTAGCTGGCCTGCCCTTGGGATGGCCCTCACGTGGGGAACTCCCGTGTGCGGCCAAAGCTTGGCTGTGATATTCCAGCACGTCTACCTCTTCTGGTGGAGAGCGAGCACACAGCCTCTCCTACTCTCAGCTCTCTGACCTGTGCCCCATGGTGGAGCCAAAATGACATGTTTAAACACTCCTGGGGACGGCCCTCCCCACAGCCAGTGCCGGCACCCACCCAGCGGGTGCTGCCTCCACGGCAGGCCTGTGGTACTGCAGCGGTCCTCACCAACATGTCGGCTTTCCAGCTCACCCCTGATATTGTGTTTCTCTGTTGCCCTGGGGACTGTGGGGACCTGGCCCCGCCCTTCTCTCTATTCAGGGCTGGATGGTAAAGATGCTGGGAAGGAAGGCAAAAGAACAGCACCCAGCACATGCTGGACATGACAAGGTCAAAGCGGCTAGCAGCTGCAAGGATACCACCCCTGTGCCCAAACCTTCTCTGTGGAGGAAATAGGCCCAGACTCAAAAGAAAACACGGGAAAAGCAAAAGCAGACAAAAGACTGCATCAAACTGAGAGGTTTCTGCAGAGCAAGGGACACAGCAACAGCATGAGGTGGTGGCTTCAGACTCCGTGAGGCCTGCCAATCAAATGCTGGTCAGCCGCTGTGCTGGTTGACACTGACTGTAGGATCTGGAATCACCAAAAAGACAAGCCTGCTATGTCGAGAGGGTAGGGCTGGGAGGTGGGTCGGTGGGTAAAGGGCTTGTTTTATGAGGACCAAGGTTTAAATCCAAAGAACCCACATGAGGCCAGATGTGGCGGCTTGAGGCTGTAATCCCGGTGTCCCTTCTGGGGATGGGAGGTGGAGACAGGAGCCTGGTGTGTCGTTAGCATGGAGTATACAGCAATGAGCAGACACCCCCAGCCCAAACAAGCAAAAGCTGAGAGCTGAGAGCTGCCTGGGACACAGGACACAGAAGGACCTTCTCTCTCTCTCCTCTCTCTCTCTCTCCTCTCTCTCTCTCTCCTCTCACACACACACACACACACACACACACACAGAGAGAGAGACAGAGAGAGAGATAGAAATAGACACACAGACAACAGACAGACATGGATAGGAGGAGGAGTATTAAAAAAGATTAGGTTAGCCTCTGGGCAAGCCCTTTGGGGATTATATAAATGAGGTTAATTAAGGTAGAAAGGCGGATTCTAAATGTGGCTGGGTTCATCCCACAGGCTGGAGTCCTGGGCTAAGAGAACAGGAAATAGCAAGCTGTGCACCAGTGTTCGTCTCTCTCTCTGCTCCTGGCCTGGGACACGCTGTGACCAGCCACCTCCACACAGTCCTACCCCGCGTCTTCCCTGCTTCCACCCATGAGCCCAAGGAACCCTTGCTTCCTTCAGCTGCTGTGCTTGGGCGTTTCACCACAGCCACACGACAAGCCACTAATGAGATCAGGGTCCAACAAAGGGCTCAGGTCGAGATGGAGCCACGGACAGCAAAGAGATACTGGGAACAGTAGTTAGCGGCACAGTGCAAATAAAACCTATAGTAGCCATCATTGGAGAGGGCGTGGAGAGAGGGGACCTTGCACACCAACACAGCCGTTGTGGAACAAAGCGTGGAAGTTAAGAAACTAGAGATATCTTATCTCCTAACTGTCCACCGTGGATGAACAGGCAGCAAAATCAGCACATGCACACAATGGAATATTACCCAGCCATAAAAATCAATCAATAAACAAACAACTGAATCAGTGTGGATAGAAACAGAGAGCATGTGCTAAAACAAACCAGGCACAGAACACATCCTCACACTCACAGGTGGAATCAAAGTCCATCTCACAGACACAGTGTAGAAGTGCTTGGGGGCAGCGGCCACGGTTCAAAGCCTCCAGATGGACTGGAGAAGTGGTGGGGCTGTGTGGTGCTGTGGCAACCACAGTGACTGGCAGTACTATCCCAGTGCCTCTGTCCCAGACGGCGGCTCTAGCCTCCCATCTCTTTTCCATCGCAGGAGTGTCCCAGCACAGGACTCTCCAGGGCTGGCCCCAGCACCCCGTGGCTCAGGGGTCTGTGAGATGACGTGTTGCGGTCTCCTCAGACACCCTGCTCTCCTGATGTTCTAAGTCTGAAGAATGTGCCCTGGCCGAACCACAGCTCAAGTCCAGAACCAGTGATGCCCTCTCCACGCCAGGCTCTGAGGACTGGGGAAACACACTGGCCCGGCGGCTGGGTACCACTGCCTGCTACTTTGCTTGCTATGGTTACTGGGTTAAGGAGCCCAGGTCTCCATGTCACCAGCTTACCCAGTTTGTTGCGAGTCAGTAGGCCAGTGAGGCATGGGGACCTCTCCAGGAGGAAGCTGCCTAGTGCTCACCGGCCCCGCCCACACTTCCAGGCTCTCACCACACCCATCCCTCCAGCTCTGCCTCTGGATTGGCAGTTGTTTCCTGCAGTTCCAGGAAGGAATGAGAGTTGCTGATTGCTAGTGCTGAGTAGAGGACCCTCTGGCCATCACGTGACCATAGGTGGAGGGATCTGTGTCCCACTCTCAGCCTCGCTCTGTAGGAACCCATTCATTGGACAGATACCTGTAGGAAGTGAGTCTGTCCAGCTCTTCAACCCGGTCTACCTCCCCATCTTTACATAAGCAGGCACATGCAGAAGCAAAGCAGTGTCCTACCTGTAACCAGCCTAGTGCTGCAGACGGCGACGGTAGAGAATCCAGGAACAAGGCAGCTGGGGATCTCAGGGACCCAGCTGGTAAAATGCCCTTCCAACAACATGGGGACACGTGGGGAATGAAGTTACTATGTAGACCAAACAAAGAGTAAACAGGCCATGGCGTGAGCCCCAGAGTCTGGGGCCCCGTCTCCAGGGTGCTGCACATATTTGGAAACATTCTCCCCAGGTGCTGTCTGGGCGGCTCCTGATCACCCCAAGTCATTTTTAAAGGCAGGCACAAAGGAGAGAGAAGAAAGATACCCCAGACCGTATCTGTGAAGGGTGGGCTCTGCACTAAGAGCATGGACCAGCCTGGCCCCTGCATCTGGCACTATTTGCTAGAATGAATGAAGATACACCCAGGTGTCAGCACAGATCAGCCAACTGTGTCTACAACCGTGGGGCCTGTGTGAGCACACACAAACACTGGGGACATCAGGGGGATGGATGCAGACAGCTCAACAGCTTGTGGCAGCCATCTCTGGGTGGTAAGGAAGAGACTCAGCAGGAAGACAAGGGCTGGAGGGTGGCTCTGTGGAAGAGGCATATGCAGAGTCCCAGTTCTATCTTCAGCTTCCCGCCTTTCCCTGACTGTGGCATGGGGATATCAGGCTGTGTGGCTGACAGACAGAAACTTGCCCCTCCGAAACATCTGACACCATAACTGTGCCACCAGCTTGAAACCTTGAGGAGAAGCGGTTCTTTCAGACAAAATAGCTCTGACATTTATGATAACCCATAGGAAGCAGCCTGCTTTGCTCTGTGCTTCCTACTCTACCTAATCTAAAACTGCATTTCTGTCATCTGCAAGTTGTGTGTGGGAGCACCACAACCTATGTAACAGGGAGCACCTTGCCATGGGAGCACCACAACCTATGTAACGGGGAGCACTTGCCATGGGAGCACCACAACCTATGTAAAGGGAGCAGCTGCATGTCCCAATCCAGTACAGAGAGGCTGTCACACTCTGTCCCTGTGTCTCAGGGGAGTTTCCTAACTCAAAGCAACAAAGCCAGAGCTATGCAACACACACCTGGGGACAAAACACTCCCTATCTAGGCTTGGACTGGATGTCTCAGCTCTAAACCCTTCTGGTGGCTCTGGGTGAGGAGTGATGCCCACACAGGCACCAGCTTCCACCCCGACCCCACACAGGGCTGCCTCTGCTCACTGGGATCCCTGGGCTGAGCACCCAAATGCTCACCATCTGCAAATGACACCACCGGTCACCAGCTTGTCCCTGGGGATATGTTCAGTGCACCTGTGAGAGGCACTGCCCACACTGTCCACATGCCCTGGCAGAGTGGGTGCCACCACCCTCTACAGTTAGGAACTGATGGGCGCTGTTCTTCCTGCTGGTACAAGAAGACACGGCCATCAAGACAGAGGAGCTGGCCAAGGCAGGAGTGGCTTGGCACACTCTCTGTCTCCTCAGGACAGTATGGCATGTGCTTCCTCTAAGGTCACCACAGGCCTTGTCCAGTACATAAGAAACCTTGGTCATTTCTTCCTTCTCCTTCCTTCTTCTTCCTTCCTTCCTTCCTTCCTTCCTTCCTTCCTTTCTTCCTTTCTTTCTTTCTTTCTGTATGCAATCCTCATACTCATGACTAGATTCCTGCATGCTGGGATTATGGGTAATTACCAAGATACCTGGCTGAAAAATCATTGCTTCCAACCTTTCGAAAAAGACTGGGTAGAAAGCATCTTTTAGTAAGAAACTAAAATAACTACATGTAATCATGCCCTTCATTGTGCCACCTTGGCAGAGCACGGGAATGGGAAAGCTATACCCAGGCCAGAACCATGCCTGTCCTGCCCCTTACCTGCCTGTGCTCACCCTCAAAAACACTCAGTCCCCACACTGCCACTCTCTCTCTCATCAATAAAACAAAAGGCCTGACAGGATGGGTCCCCAGTCAGCCAGCACTCCCGGCTTAACCCATGTTCACCTGCTGATTCTGGCTTCTTAGCCATGAAGTCAAAAACAGGATGGCCCACCTTGGCCAAGGAGGATCTATGCTTAAAAATATATTTATGATAATGTGATTTCTAAAGGGACCTATCTCCTCAAATGATGGGTCTTTCAAAGTTACCTTGGACAGACCCAATAGGAGCCACACACAGGGATCTAGGCCAAGACCTGCCAGCCTGCTGGCCTCCAGGAAGCTGGTTGGTACTTGGTGGTTCTGGTGAGATTTCTTAGGTTTCAAAATAAAAAGTTCCAAAGGCAAGATGAGCGAGATTTCTACGTAGGCCGATTTTTACATTTTACACACATTTCCTCCTAGACTGTAAGAGGATGGGAGCCCCACATCTCAGCATGCCTCAGTGCGAGCTACCTAGCAACACTCCATGGTGGACAGACCAGTAATTTACAAGGTACCAGGCAGCAGGGCCAAAAGGGCTCTGCCTGGGATGCCTGGCCATCTGTAATACTATAGCAAACCAAAAACCTCCCACAAGTACTCAGGAACAGGAGAGGACACTCTGAGAAGTCACACACAACCGTCCATGGAGCGAGCCAGTCTCCTTCCTGTAGCTCAGAGCACGATGCAGAGAAAGGCTAATTATTCTATTAAATAAGATCAGTGTCATCATCTTTAAATCAGACAGTGAGACAGGAAGTCCTGGGGCCGTCACAGTGCTTGCTCTGTGGTACTGACCCTGGGGTCTCATCAGCGCTGCAGCTGTGGAATCTGTCCAAGGAGGACCACGGAGGTCCCGAGTGGCCTCCAGCTACAGCCCTGCTCCCCAGCAGCAGCTGCGCCTGCCCTACCCCAGCAGCGTCTGACCTCGGGCACCACTCCAAAGGGCTCTTGGACCCTTCTTTTTTTTTTTTTTTTTTTTTTGGTTTTCGAGACAGTTTCTCTTGTACTTGGCTGTCCTGGACTCACTCGTAGACAGCTGCCTCGAACCAAATACCCTGCCTACTGCCTCCCAAGCTGGAAAGGCGGGCCACCACGCGGCTTTGCCCTTCTTAGTTCAACATCCGTGCGGAACTGAACTGCATAGAAAAGCCCATAGGAAGCTTAACTCTAGATTTCTGATGTGTGTGTCTGTGTCTAAGTGTGTGTGTGTGTATGTGTTTGTATGTGTCTGTGTCTGAGTGTCTGTGTGTGAGTGTGTGTGTGTCTGTGTGTGTGAGTGTCTGTGTCTGGAGTGTGTGTGTATTCATGTGTATCCAGGTGTGATGTGTGTGTGTGGTGAGTTATGTATGTGTGTGTGTTAAGCCAGAAGTGAGCAATGGGTGTAGAAACAACTCCCATTAAAATGTTGTTGAGGACCAGCAAGATAGCTCTGTGAGATAAAGGCGTCTGCCACGTGCCCTGGTGACCTAACACATGGTGGAAAGGACCTGACTCCCGAGCACTGTCCTCTGACCTCCTCAGCATCCGCTGGCACACTGGCACTCAGTCTCAGGCACATACACAGGTAGGTAGGTCACAGAGCTGGAGGAGGCCAGACAGTGAGTCACCCTGTTCAGGGATGCCACCCCCACTAGGGAAGCCAGTGTGTGTAAGGAGCCACAGTCGTGATTTATGGCCACACCAGAGAACTCTTCCCTTCAGGAATGGAGCCTCAGTATGCGCTTGGAGTTGATGGGGGAAGAGTCTGAAGCTACAGTGGAAACTACTTGTCCCTGCAATAGACACTCGACCCTCTGGAAAACAGTGAGCCTGCGCTGTATAGTCTGGTTTGGCGGGTGTGAACAGAAGGACAGACAGCACCGTCACAGAAGAAGCAGACTGGGCAGGAAGGATGACCTTGGCAGAGGCCACCCTGTCACCACCCCTCCTGTCCAGTTAGACCAACAGTCTTAATGCGATTGGTGCCTCCCTGAAGGTGCCGGGTCACCTACTTCCACAAAGTCACCTACTAAAAATACAGGGCTTAAGGGAGGGAGGGCGGGCAAGGTGGCAGTGTCCCAGCATAGCTACACTGACCAGAGGCCTCTCACCCAGGCGGTGCGGTAGGATGGTTTGGGTTCTTCAAATTCAGGGCCAGGTGCCTATAGAGAGATGCTTGAGGCTGCCACGTTCTTATGAAGAGATACAGAGATGCAGGCACCAGCTCCCTGTGTCCCAAGCTGGCCTGGTCTCAAATGAGCTGCAACACAGACTAGTCCCTGACTGTGAGCCCCTAGAGGTTGGTCACATTCATTTACAGAGCAGGCAGCAGCCATAGGCCCACAACATCGCGGCCCCTAGCACCCCTCATTCTTCTGGGTAGGCAGTGTGAAGCTAGGGGCTGAGCCTGGGCCTTCTGCTCCTTGTAAACTCTCTCACCTACTCTCCTGCACGCAAGTCCCCAGGATGAGCTCACAGAGCAGGAGTTCCCCCGGCCTGGCTGGGGCTGTCAGCCCTGCTGGCCCTACTTGGCAGAGGGAAGAAAGCCTCCCATCTCCTCTCTGCCACAGCTATCTTAGGTAGAAGCAGCCACTGCCTGAGCACAACACCAAAGTCCCAGTCACAGGGGTTCTGATGACCCCTGCTGGGCATCCAGAAGAGCCATTTGGCCATTCTGCCTGTTGCCCATGTCCTGCTCTGTCCACAGCTAGCCTGGTCCAGCCCTGGCATCTGCTGACCTCCAAACAGCCCCACAGCCACATCCGCTCATGCTACATGCCTAATAGGACACAAACTACCCATCTCCCCACAAACACCCCAAGATTAACGGCATCTGGAGTAGATCAATACGAAGAGGTAAACAGTCCCCAGAGTCACGGGTCAATCAGAGAAGTCCCAAGTCTGTCCTCAATCCCACAAGTAGCATACATCATTGTCAGTATTAAGCGCTGTCTCTGGAGCAACAGGCAGTGGCGGCTCACACTTTCCCAGGACAGTAGACAGCAGGAACACCTCTTTGGACCCCTGACTCATCTGCTTAAAAAACCAAGTCTGTAGAGCCGCATGCTGTAGCAGGTGACCAGAGTCACCGCAGAGTCACCGTGTCCTCCCAGCAGCCATGGGGGTGCACTCCCAAGGCCCCTCCACTTATCTTCGGGTGCTTGCTAATCTAGGCGAGGGCTGCAACATTTCCCCATGACTGTACACTGCATCTTCCGAAGATGGGGAAGGGATCACATTTCAGGGAGCACACTGGTCCTTCAGTCTCTGTAGGCTCCTGCACACCCGCACTGTCCTCTCAGCATACAGCAAGCAGGCAGACCGTGGACACGGGGAGGGGCTGGCCTGAAGCGCTCAGCCTGTGAGTCTCCTACCTGAGTGGCCACAGATGAGCCCGCCCTGCAGTCTGCTAGTACAAGGCTTTCACCAGGAAGCCATCTTGCCGGACCCATGAACCATGTCTTCCCAGTCAGGAGCAAATTGATATTCTGACCTCCAAGGCCTAGCACTGTGTTTATCTTATCACTCGGACAAAACCAGGAGGGAAGCCAGGCATCTTAGGACACCTTCAATCTACAGCTACTCACTTCCACCTCATGGCTCTGGCTCAGCAGAGCTCACATCGTTGCCTTGCTCTCTGGCGCCTGAGCCAGCACGCCTCAGGCTCTGTGGACTTCATGACATCGCTCTCCCGTGGACAGAACCTGACTCCAGTGGCCCACACGCCCAGGCTGGCTTATCTCCCGTGGAAGTCCACAGCTGCTTCCTCTGCCTTCTTCAGCATCAGAGGCCTTTCATCAGCACCAGGACAGAGAGCGTGTGGTGTCCTTTGGTCTCTTCTACTCCTGACATGCCCAGAGGCCACAGCCACTGCCACCTTTTACCCCAACCTGGTTCCAGTGCTGACAGCACTCAGTCTTGCCAGTCCCTGGCTCCAAGCAATGTGTCCATGTGGCCAAACAGTGGACCACTACCCCCACAGCATCATGATGGTTCTGCTCTGGCCCTGTGGTATAGTCACTGTTCTGGTAACCTGTTGCTTTGGGTGGCTCTTCTTTTACTGCTCCTGCCTGACAAATCCATACTAATGGGCTTATATGTTGTCTGCATACTATATACACTCCTAAGCTAACCTGCCCAGTCAGGTGGAAACACCAGCTTGCTGTACAGAGCAAGTTCCAGGACAGTCAGGGATGTGTAGAGAGACCTGTCTCAAACACACACACGCACACAGCACTCTTGGTGCTGGATTGTAGTTCAGTACTGCAGAGAAGCCCAGGGCCCACCCCAGCAAGAGAGTAGACTGCCTACCTACTGAGGTTAATTATGGAACAGGGCAGTGAGGCTTATCCGCCCACCTCTCCAGCTGACCACTGGATATACTTCTAGAGTCTGCCAAGATGGCTGTGTAGCTTTAAGAACCCAGGAACATTTCTTTCTTGATCCCCCCAGCACACTGTGCTCCCGGGGGCTGGGGTGCAGCTCTGGCTTCTGAACCCAAGCCAGGCCTTGTCACCCTCCTGCTCCTCAGGGTGCTGCACACCCTGTTCCATTTCCTCAGGCACAACAAGCGCCAGCACCTGGTACCACCGATTGTGAAATGGTTGGGCCGTAGATGACTCTGGGTAAAACTGCCTAATAAAATACACACCTAACTCTCCCTTCCTCTCGCCCTCCCCCTCCACCTCCGCCCCCCTCTTCCATATCCCATTCTGCTGGCTTGGCTTCCACAGTTCAAAACAGCAATGCAAAATCCCAGGTGTAAACAATGTATGTTTTAAATTATTTTTCTTATAGCATGCTGCATTGTTGTCCTGATTTCTGAGTGATTGTGTTAGCTACTGTTTGTCTCTCTGTGCACATAATCTTTAACGTCAAGTGCACCGTGGGCAAGCCAGCGCTATGCCCATCGGGTTTGAGCGTACCTGTGGCTTGGGTACTCATCGGGAGGGAACCCTGAGGATGAGGGGCCGAACTTTTGCAGAAGAGAGTCTTAACTTTCCCCTCACGCCCATCTAGAGCCCACTCGCTGGCTGGCTGCCTGTGGCCCTGTGGGTAGAGCCAGCACCTTATTAGACAAGGGATACGCACTCGCACTCCTAAGACAAGCCTGCACTTGAGAGCGCTATGGTCAGGTGTGAAATGACTCACCTGCAGTTCTGACACCCCTTAGTACCCGGGGTCCCCTCCCAACTCCCAGCCTGGCAATGCGAGGACGGACAGAATCCCAGGACAGACAGAATCCCAGGGCTTCCCCACTCTGTGCAGCAGAAGCTCATCTTCTTGGAACACTATCCCCACCCCCACCCCCACCCCCACCAGAGCTCAGAGTTCTCTCTCTCCTAAAGATGTGGTCATTTTGCAGCATAAAAACACACTCTACCGGGCGGTGGTGGCGCACGCCTTTAATCCCAGCACTTGGGAGGCAGAGGCAGGGGATTTCTGAGTTCGAGGCCAGCCTGGTCTACAGAGTGAGTTCCAGGACAGCCAGAGCTATACAGAGAAACCCTGTCTCGAATAACCAAAAAAAAAAAAAAAAAAAAACACTCTACTAGAGGACTTGCATGTCTGAGTTCATTCTAAGCTGCAGATAAAATGGATGCCAGGGCCAAGATCACAGCCTTAATCAGCCACAGTGAATGGACACCCCCTTCCTCAACCCCACTCCAGCTGATGGTGGTCCAAGAGAAACACTGGCTCATCAAAGATAGCAAGTGACACCCCTGTGGGTGTGCTTCTGCGAGCATGAGACTGGTTAGTTACCCAGAGGCTGGTTACCCAAGAAGTCATTTCACAACCGTGGGAACAGGGCTGAGAGGGCGTCGCGCAAGCAGGCATATCCCTTGGGATATCAGCGACACCCAGTCCCCATCCAAACTACAGCAGCGACACTTGGAAGCCTAAACTCAACACTCTCCCATGAGCAGGGTAAAAACACCAGAGGATGCTAACCTAGAGGTATGTGTCATCAGCCCAAAATACTCAACATGCCAGCTCAGCTGTGTGAGCATTAGAGAGATGCCAGGAGCTGCCATGGCGCTTGCCACCCACCCTGTGCCAGTCAAACCCAGAGCCTTAGTGTAGCCTCATTGCCTTCCAAGGGTCGAAGAGGCGATGTGCAGATGAAGCCACCACGCTGAGAGCCAGGCTCTGTCATCTCCTTTACTAGATGACATCTGTCTGCACAGAAGAGATTAGGCACTCGGGGAAGTCCTGCTGCCCTGGTGGCAGCAGCAACAACAGGCATCCCAAGAGGATGCGCCCAAAGGAGGCCAGCAGGCCATCAGAGACTAGTGTCACTCACTCAGATTTTAGAGGGACCTGCTTTGGAACTTGAGCAACGAAGAACCACAGGCCCAGAAAGCAGACTAGAGGAAGAACTCATCTAGCACAGGGTGGAGGCAGGGGATCTGGGAGGGCACTCATCACAGGGCAGACCTCAGAGCAGCAGGATCTAAGAGATGCCCCATGACTCCCCTTCAGCTGATATGGTACACTACCATCAACAAGGTGGGGCTGGCATAGTCACCCTTACCGGCCCAGAAGGCAGGTCCCCGCCGAGCTGTAGGTGGCTCAGAGGTGCCAGGAGGCAGACTGGGCTGGCTTTTATCCCCACTGCTGGGAGGAGCAGGACCCAGGCCCTGACACCTGATCACACCAGACAGGTTTCTGGACCAGAGGCAGAGCAGGGGAGTGGCCTGGAGTAAGCGCCCAGTCAGAGAAAACAGAAAATGTCTTTCTCCATGGCCCAGTGAAGGACAGAGGGTGCCTCACAGGCCTTCCCCGGCCTAAGCCTATTTTTCCTTGCTTCCTGACAGCCGTGTCTAGGAAAGTCATGGGTCATCAGCACTTAACAGTCCAGGCTCTTAAACAGGGCGGGCACTAAGTAGGGGTTTAAGGTGAACAAGTCAAAAGGAAAAAGCTAAGTGTGACCGAACCACATATGAAGCAGCAGTGGGAGGCAGAGAGCCTAAGGCTTGGAGACCACAAGGAAAGACAGAAATAGAAGAAAGCAGGCCTAGGGGCTGAGTCCCTGCAGCCCAGAGAACAGCTGCCCACTCCTGGTCCTCCTCCACACAGGAGCACTCTTAGAAGGGGAGCCTGCCTCTCAAGGTGCTGACACTGGGCTGTGAGATGAGAAACAAGTGCTTTTTGGTCTTAGTCCCCAGTTCTTCATAGTGCTTGACAGTACAGCTCCTTATTACTGAATCAGAGTTTAGAAGTTGCTAATTAGCTCTTTCAGTCAAGCCCTGACATGCTAATGAGCCATCCACTACAGCCTTGGGCTGGGGCTGGTGACCGGAGAGGCCTGTGACCAAAGGACTGAAGACCTGATAGAAGAGAAAGTGGGGAACTGCTTTGAACGAACTAGCACAGGAGACAACTTCCTGAACAGACCACTGATAGCACAGGCACCAAGGTCAATAATTGATAAATGGGACTTAGTGGAACCAAGAAGCTTATGCAAGGCTAAGGACACCATCGATAGGACAAAACAGCAGCCTACAGAATGGGAAAAACTCTTCACCAACTCTACATTTCATGAGGGATAATATCCAAAATATATAAAGAACTCAAGACACTAGACATCACAAACCAAACAATCCAATTAAAAAATGGAGTGCCAATCTAAACAGAATTCTCAACAGAGGACTCTTCAATGGCTTAGCAACACTTAAAGAAATGTTCAGGTTGGAGAGATGGCTCAGCGGTTAAGAGTACTGACTGCTCTTCCAGAGGTCCTGAGTTCAATTCCCAGGAACCACATGGTGGCTCACAACCATCTGTAATGGGATCCGATGCCCTCTTCTGATGTGTCTGAAGACAGCTAAAGTGTACTCATATAAATAAAATAAATAAATCTTAAAAAAAAAAAAAAAAAAAAAAGAAATGTTCAACAACCTTGGTCATCTGGGAAATACAAGTCAAAACTATTTTGAGATTCCATCTCATTATAGCTGTCAGAATGGCTAAGATCAATAAGACAAGTGACAGGTCGTGCTGGCCAGGAGGCCGAGCAAGGGGAACATGCCTCCATTGCTGGTGGGAGTGCAAACTTGTAGAGCCACAGTGAAAATCAATATGAAAGTTTTTCAGAAAATTGGGAATTGATCTACCTCAAGACCCAGCTACACCACTCTTAGGCTATACCCAAAGGACGCTCCGTCACACCACGAGGACACTCGTTCAACTGTGTTCACAGCAGCTTTACTCATAATAACCAGAAACTGGAAACAACCTAATATCTTCTCAACCGAAGAACGGATAAAGAAAATGTAATACATTCACACAATGGAGTCTCATTCAGTTGTATTACATCATGAAATTCACATCAAAAAATTTCATTAGGAAATTTACAGGCAAGTGAATAGAACTAGAAAAAATTCAGAGTGAAGTAACTCAGACCCAGAAAGACAAACAAGATATGTACTCCCTTATACATGAATATTAGCTGCTAAGTAAAGGATAATCATGCTATAATCCACAGACCCAGAGAGGCTAAGTAACACCAAGGGCTGGGGTGGGGGTGAGGTGGGGGAGTCCCATAGAGCTCCCTGGGAAGGAGAAATAGAATCGATTTTGCAGACAGACTAGGGGACAGGGATGGGACTGGGTGGGATCTAGTGGGGAGGCGGATGGAGAGTGTACAAGAGAGACAGCTGGGATTCTGGGGGAATTGTAGGGGGTGCATTTGGGGGGGACAATCTGGAAACTCTTTGAATCCACAAGGGTGACCCTAGTGAGGACTCCTAGGATATGGAGCCTAAATCAGTCATCTTCTGTAGCCAAGCAAGCTTCCGTGGTGGGGCTGGGACACCAACACAGCAACAAAACCAACCCACATTCTGTCCTGCCTGTAAGACGCGCTAGGGCAGTGGTGGCGCAGAGCTCCTGGGAGTGACCAGGCAATGGCTGACCTAATGAGAAGACCACACCACAAGAGGGAGCCCATGCCCAACCAGCGCCCGGATGACCAGGAACTGGGGGTTGGATAGCCAGAGACCTAGGGTAGAACAAAATATGACGGGCAAGAAAAAAAAAAAAGAAAGGAAGAAGAAGGAAGGAAGGAAGAAGGAGAAGGAAGGAAGAAGGGAGGGGGGAGATGTAATGAAATGACCCCTGTGATCCTCACAGTTCAGTGCTAGTCCAGTCAGAGAGGCTGCCTCCAGAAGCTGATGGGAGAGGATGCCGAGGGCATAGGTCTCCATCCAGTCCCTCCCCGGGGAGCTCAGGGCATCCCTTGGAAGAGGGGGAGGGGACCTGTGAGAACCGGCAGGGTCAAGGAGCTTGGCCAGCAGAGCCAGCAGCACTCTGAGGTGACAGCAGCACTCTGAGGTGACAGCTCATCCATGTTTAGATACAGGGACACGTAACGGACTCATGGCGTTTCTTCTGTGTGAACACTGGACAGCAGCCTAACAGTTCAAACCGACTTTCTGATTAGACAGTGGTGCAGCAGTCAATCTACATATTATGACAAGTCATCTGAGCTGACACTTCTGCTCTGCCATCTGCCAGGGGCATCTGTGCTCCAGTCAGCCAATTACAGAGGGGAGACACAGTGAATGCCAGGACTGAGAGAGGCCCTTTGGAAAGGTCTGCCTCAACCAGGAGCAGATAAGACAGCCTACAGATTGGTCCCAGCCTTATGCAACAAGCCGAAAGGCCATCAAAGCTGCTATGTCCAGGACATGGGGAGGTGAACTACAGCAAATCCATCCATGTGAGTACTGACAATAAAAGATAAAAGGAGAGAAAGGACAGGATAGCCCCACGAGATGTTAAGAAAAGCCACCTGTCACAGAGACTTGTGTTCTGGACCCATCCGCAGCCATTGTGCTAAGGAGAGATAGGAGGGAGGAACTAGTAAGGCTGTACCTGCTGCAGGAGGCTGAGGCAGGGGCATGACTGGTGCTCACCTTAACCAGGGAGCAGGAGAGACATAGAAAGAAGAGTACCTCAGTGTCAGTGTTGGATGGTTTCAGGAAGTCCGAGACGTTCGTAAGGCCAGGGTAAGAAACAAAACTTCCCATGAGGCCTCGCTCACAGGAGTCCAGAGCACCGCACTCTCTGGGCACACACCTGTGCACACAACCGTTTCCTCTGGGTTCCACACTGCCCCCGAGCCTCTCCCAGAGGACTGTGCAACAGCTAGCACACCTCCTATAGGAAGATTATCTCCCCTCCAGGAGGACGGTGAAGTGCAGAGACACCGTGTGGCCTCACACACTGGCATCTGCCTTACAGTCTGTGCTGGAGGCTATACATCTTCTCCATGTCCCGTGTTCCTGTGAGCTCAGCTCCTGATTCTAGCACACACTGAGTGATCAGGGGAAAGGCAAGGCCCGCATCAATAAGGAAGACCAGGACACATCACAGATGTCACCTCCCAGAGTTTTACCCAGAGCTCTATTCCATACAAAGCTGGCCCAGCCTAAAGGTGTACTGTAGAGACCATGTTCAGACATAGCCTCAGCTTACTACATGATGAGCAGAACCTAGCAGATGGTAGCCATAAGACAAGACCGAGGACACTCAATCAGAACAACCACGAGGCCAAACACAGCAGATGGAGGCAGGGGTGCATCTGGCCTGGCCTGCAGAGGGTTGCAGGAGGAGGCCTTGCTGATGGACGTCGTCCACACAGGTCAAAAGTGCCAGAAAGGTACACACGTGCTGCCCTTTACCTGTGTTTTACACATGAGACCACGGTGCAGGTAACAGACAGTCCTCAGTGGAAAGGTGTCCAAGGCCAGATCACTCTCCTCCTGCAGTCACTTGTCACCAGGAAAACTTACAAACAGCAGCAGCTGGAGGGACAGGTACAGAGAGCCAGCTCTATACAACAGGGAAGGCAAAGTCCACTTCCACGGAGACAGCTTACTGGGGCAGCCTGCAGGGTTGTGAGGGCCAAGTCTGCCGAGTTATTTGAACAGGTGGCCTCTGGCCCCAGCTGGCCCTCATGGGAAGATGAACAGGCCAGCTCAACACTGCTCTCTCTAAACCAGAGGCATGGTCAAGAGCCAATTCCAGTTAACCGCCCTAAGCTATCCCAGAGCCCACAGGCTACCCCGGCAGAGTGGTACAGTGAGTGACAGCTTGCCCAAATAAACACACACTTCAGGACATTAGCAAAACAAGAAGGCCTTTTAGTTGTTGTTTTGAGACAGAGCTTCTCTGTGGAACAGCCCTGGCTGTCCTGGAATGCGCTATGTAGACCAGTCTGGCCTCGAATTTGGAGAACCACCTGCCTCTGCCTCCCAAGCACCAGGATTGAAGGGGTGTGCCACCATTGCCTGGAAAGAAGAGCTTTTTTAATAGGAGGCAGGTCTGTGCAAACTGACAGAATCCAGCTGCAGAAGCTGCCCCACAGAACTGCCGTTACTAACTATTGGGTTGTCTTTTTAAAAATTGGTTTGCTTGTTTGAAACAAGGTACAACACAGCCCTAGCCCAGGCCACTCTCAAACTCGACATGGAACGGAGGAAGACCTTGATCCGACTCTCCTGACTCCATTCCGTCTCCCAAGTGCTGTGATTACAGGCACGGTCACCATGCTGGTGTATGCAGTGTTTGAGGGTCACTCCCAAGGCTTTGTTCATGCTGGATAAGCACTCTGCTGACACAGGCTGCTTGTGTGTTCCTGGGAGCTGTGTATGATTTATGGAAGATTAATTACAAACCACTCTGGGTTGGTGGATCCTCCCAGAAGAGTGAAATCCTAGACAGAGTAAGGAACATAGCTTTATTTATTATATTTGGTTCTGGTTCAATTTTTTACGAGCATATGCTACTTCTATAATTAAATTTTAAGTGTTGCGAACAGAGTTAACTAACTCACACATCAGGCTCCTACCTTGTGTCTGCATGGCGACAGTCTACCCACCCACCCAGCTCCGATAAGGCTCATCTCTTCTTTCAAGAAAAATGCCTCCCTTTGCAGGATGTCTGTCATTACCAGACAGCCTGCCAGGGCGATGTCTGTGCCCTGTGTTCTCCCCTCACACAACCTCTTCAGAATACAAAGATAATCTCCCCCTGCTCAGAAAGACACGGGCGCTGCACCCCTGAGCCCCTCTGTAGCCTTCTCCTATCTGCCCGTCTCTGCTTCTGCAGGGAGCCCTGGGCCTCCAGCATCCACCCAGCACCTGCTCAGACTTTGTCAGAGACCTTTGTCACCAGGGCAACACACCTGGGCTGCAGCACTCACGTGACCCAAGAGAGGATTGTCCCCTATTGCTCCCAGAGACACAATCAAGAACCCATCTGGAAGAGCGCCACAGCCACAGCTCTGAAGATTCCTGCCCACTTCCGGACTGACCAGAAACAGCCTGAGCTGGACACTTAGGTCTTGCTGGGACTTAGCTCTCTGGTATAGACTCAGACGGGCTCCCTCAGGGCTGGCTATGCTTACTGGAGTCCTCTATCCCCCACCCCCTCCCAACTGCTAATTTGGCTGACAAATCCCTTTTGGCCAATTATTTTGTCCTGTTAGGTAAGGTCTCTTGCATACCCTGGAGAGTCTCACCCAGGCCCAGAACGTCACAGTACTTCCTCCCACTGCAGGGCTCCCCACATGCTGGGTCTTTCAGCACCCCACTCTGCGCTGTGACCCTGGTGCATGCACCTTTTCAGATGTTTACTAGCTATTTGAATGGCTGCATTCATTACTTTTTTAAAAAGATTTATTGATTTATTTAATGCATATGAGTACACTGTAGCTATCTCAGACACACCAGAGGGGCATCCAGATCCCATTACAGATGGTTGTGAGCCACCATGCGGTTGTTGGGAACTGAACTCAGGACCTCTGGAAGAGCAGCCAGTGTTCTTAACCATTGAGTCATCTCTCCAGCCTCATTTATTATTTTTTATAGTTATTTATTTTGGGGTTGCATGCGAAGCCTGTAAAAGGTCAAAGGACAACATAGGAGACAGTTCTCTCTTTCCACCATGTTTCCTGCAGTCAGACTTAGCTGTCCAGCTCATCAGGAAGTACTCTGACTCACTGACAGGTCTCACTGGCCCTTGAAAAGCTTTCAAGAGACACCAGTTGTTGTAGGAAGCAAATGTGTTACTATAAATGTCAAGATTAGCGATGGGACAGTGGAACAGCCCAAGGCCACGCCATCTGTGAGCTGTTCCTGTCTTGCCTCTACTGAGAGTCGATGTTTAGTGCACTGTGGCACTGACATGACCCAGAACCTCGCTTCCAGGTCCAGCAATGTCCCCACCCTCAGGCACTTCTCCACCTCATTTCCCAGCCCTCAGTGTGACAGAACCAGAGTCCTTGTCTCCATGGGAAGGTACACTCAGTGCCTCTCACAGCTTACTTTCTACAGAGCTCTGCTGAGCGGCTGTCCACCCCTGCCCCCAGACTCAGAAGGGTCACAGCATCTGCACTGACTCATCTGGGCAATCTCTGGCCACACATACAGTTAGCCATGGTGGTGCTTGACTTTAGAATCTCTGTGTCTTTGGTGAAGAGTACTGGTCCATGAGAATGTAGTTCTGTGTTCACTTTGCAGAAACACCAAGAGTGTGTGTGTGTGTGTGTGTGTGTGTGTGTGTGTGTACCCGGAGAAGGGCTGCCCAGAGCTCCAGTCAATCGGAACTGCGGCGGACACCTATGGGACCAGCTATTCAATTGGGGAACAAAGGAAAAGTTAGATGTTGTTTTCAGGAAATCATAACTATCAACAGAAAAGGTGTGAGACTAGAATTTGGTTACAATAATCCCATTTCTATTGTGGATTGGGGAGGCAGGGCTTAAGCCAGGGTCTCACTCTGCAGCCCATACAGGCTCATACCACACGTTGTTCCTGCCACGACCTCCAAGTGTTGGGATATCAGGAATGTATTACTGTGAAGGCCCAGTTCCTACTTACTCAAAATGTGTTCGCTGTCGTAAATAAAATAGTGGGTTTCAGAATACTCTTGGGAGACAATTTTGTCCCAGAAAATCCCGCCCACTGCCTGCCAAGAACTGGGACATTGACCTAAACCATGAACCTGCAGTCTGAACCAAGGGATCCACTGGACAGACCGCACCCACTCTGCAGATACCTTCTGGGTCGTGGAGGGACGGCAGGAAGCTATCTGATTCAGGTTTGACCACCGAGGATGAGCCTGTAGCTCACGCTCCTTCCTTAGAAGGCTCTGGGGACATGAAACTCCAAAGGGCGAGGGCACAGGAGCAGGGAGAGATGTCCCACCTGGGACACGCAGAAGGCTAGGCTCTGTTCTCAGGCTTAGTGACCCAGAACCCACTGCCCGACCGACCCAGCTAACAAGTCCAGTTTTCCACCTACATCAGCCCCTGTGACCCAGAAGGAGATGCACCTGCACTGTTTCTATCAGGAAGCAGGTCTGACCCCAGGGCCATATGCTTTCAGGTCCCAGGTAGGTGGCTGTCAGCTGGTCTCAAGGAGACTGGTGTGCTTCTGGGGCCATTCTGTTGAGGGGATGGCAATGTGAGAGCTGTGTAGCTGTGTCCTGGTAGCCACCTTGGCCCAGCATCCCAGCTCACCAGCCCTTCACTGATGACATACACACACTCATATATATGACAGACATAGACGCCTTCTGACCATAGAGGGCATTAAAATGCACGCATACCCTTTAAGAGAAATCAGCAGGCATATTAAGGCCTGGCTATGCCCAGGGCTCAGATGGTCCCAATAGCCCTACCTAACCTAGGTATGCACTAGGGTCAAAGATCTTCCACAACCTGGAGGTGGCCATGTCACACGGGGGACCCACACCTAGGCTATACCCAGGATACACACAGAGACCTATAGGCACAAACTCATGAAACCCGTTGTGCCCTCTTCACTTACCAAGGCACAGGCTAGCAGGGCCAGGCGATGGCTGTCCTCAAGGGTGTCTGACCTTCAGGGCCTAGAAGAGGAGAACACGGTCATGAATGTGGCAGACCAGGCTTCAGAGAGGCATTTCCCTCAAAGCAGGCGAACAGCGCTAGGCAGGAGCTTCACTAGGGATTCAAGCCAACCCCAGGATCATGCCCCTGGAGTCTGGGAAGTTGAGCCTGCACTCCCATGGCATAACAGAAGGCTCACAGATGACTCATAGATGAACAAACCCAGAGACGGGCACCAGTTACATTCCAGGACACTGGAGACCACTGCCGAGACCTGAGTGGGCTGCTGCATCTGCCCTAAACAACAGAACAGCCTCCCTCTGCCAGGGGCTGTCCTATCCAGAGCCACTACCCACCTTGTGATGGTGACCCTTCCACCCACTCCACACACTGGGCTCCTCTGGCTCCTGTCAGCCCCGCCACACCACGCCACGTATCCCAGCCCTTGGGGATCAATCAGCACTCCAAAAACTCCATTTTAAACTGTGGCAAAACCTGCACAAGCCCGACCATCTTGAGCATATCTGAGGCCTGTTAAACACATGTGCATGGCTATGATGCCACTGGTAGTCTCCACCCACAGAGCTTTCCCACCTTCCCAGAAGGATACCCAGCCTCTCCTGTAAGCTAGCAGCCCAGCCCTCAGCACCCAGGCTGCTCCCTGTCTCTACACACGGCAACTCTAGCAACTTCATGTAAATGGAATCATGCAACTGCTCTTTCTGTGACGGGTCTCTCCCTTAAGGCCAAAGACCATTCTGCTGGGTGCAGCAGAGCGAGTGTCTGTGTCCCCACCCCACCGTGACAGTGCAGACAGCAACGCCTTTGAAAGTGATCAGGTCTTGAGTCTTGGTATCCTCAAGAGAAGAGAACAGGCCCCAAACTCATAACCCCCTGCCTTAGCCTCCCTGGTACTGGGATGAGAGGCATGTGCCACCCGCCTGGCCACTTTCCAGTATTTTGAAATGCCTCTCCATTGTCTTTGGGGCACAGACTCCTGAGGAAAGTCTGTTCCACCATCAGCGCTGGCCCTCTGTAGTGACAGGAGCCCACCAGCCTGGCTTCAGCAGCTCACTTGGGATGTGGCACTGTGGGTTGCCTTGCTTCTTCAGAGTAGGGTTTGCTGAGTTTCTCGGATTTAAATTTTCACCAAGTATGGAAAAATACAAGGCCTTCCTTTTTCCCAGCATATGAGACCTTTGCGTAGAAACCAACTTCATGTTCTTTCCACATGACACAAGCCCACTGATGTTTTCCTCTTTGCCTTTTTTACTTTTCAAAGCAGCATCCTGTCTTTGAATACACTGATCTCTTAGCACCATTTAACTTACCAACTCAACCCCAGCCAGGATGGTTTTTACCTCTAAAACTGTGTGTGTGTGTGTGTGTGTGTGTGTGTGTGTGTGTGTGTGTACACGCGCACGCGCGTGATGTACTCCAGAAGACAACCGTAAGTGTCATCTTCAGAAATGATACCCACTAGGACTGGAGAGATGGCTCAGTAGTTTAGAGCACTCACTGGCTGCTCTTCCCGGAGACACCAGTTCAATTCCAAGCATGCACATGGCAGCTGATAATCATGTGTTAACTCCAGTTGGAAGGATTCCAACATCTTCTTCTAGGCCCTGCAGGCACTAGGCACACGGTGTACAAATATGCATGCAGGAAGAACATGCATACACACACACACACACCACATGTATAACAAAATAAATTTAAACAGTCGAGGATAGTGTACCTTTAATATAATCACTACTTAGGGGCTCAGAAACAGGTACATCTCTATGACTTCAAGACCATCTGGCCTAGAGCAAGTTCCAGGCCAGCCAAGGTTACATTGTGACACCCTGTTCTCAGAAAATAAACAGAAAAGAAAGGAAAGAAAGGAAGGAAGCAAGCAAGCAAACAAGCAACAAAGAGAGAAACAAAGCAACAAAGAAAGAAAGAAGCAAAGAAACAAAAGAAATGCCACTCACCTCCTTTGAAACAAGGTCTCTCATTAGTTTGAAAACTCACAAGTCTAGCCAGTCTGGCTGGCAGTGTCCCTTGGATCCCCTTATCTCTGCCTCCCAGAGCTTTCATTATGGTGACATCACCATGCCCAGCAGTTTTATGTGGGTTCTAGGGACTGACATTCAGGTTCTTATATACTAGTCCAGGCACACACAAATTCAGTTCCCAGCTCCATTAAAAAAAAAAAAAAAAGACAAAAGAAAAGAAAAGAAAAATGCACATAGAAAAGAAAGTGAGACGCCCTACCCCGCAGCCTCAGCCTCAGGAGGCAGAGGCAGGAAAGGTCACAAGCACAGGAGCCAGTCAGGGCGACAGCAAGAGCTGGTCTCCTGACCAACTACTAATGACAAAAGACATGAACTACTGTAACTAAGACAGGATTGACTACACAGCAGCATGTTAGGAGAGGGAACTGATTGTGACGGATGGTCCTCAGGCTCTTGGATCTTCCCAAACAGAAAAGCCAGGGTTAGGTTTGCCTAAAGTTATGTAAGGCTTCCATTGTGGCCTAAAAGGTATGTAAGGCTTCCATTGTGGCGGGGGACAGCGTACAAACTACAAACAGGAAAAAAAATGCAACAGTCGCTCAGAAATCACGTAAAGGGCTGGTGTGCAGCTCAGTGGGGACAGCTCTGTGGCAAACAACGCTTATGTCCCTAGATCCACAAGAAAAACTGGGGAGGGAAGGAAAGTGAAAAATTAGCATGCACACATGCTCTCTACCTGTAGCCTTGGCTAAATTATCTTGTCGAGCACAGCGTGGCAACACATGCCTTGAATCCCAGCAGAGGCAGAGGCAGGTGGATCTCTGTGAGGCTAGCCTGATCTACATATAGAGTTCCAGGATAGACAGGGCTACACAGTGAGACCAAAAATAAAATAAAATAAAAATTTTCAGACATTAAGAAAAAGATGGTCAATTTTCAACTGAAAAAGCTCTCTCTGTGTGTGCAGATGCCAGGTCATGTTCTGCTCTAAGTGACTCCAGTCTGTACAGAGTGGCCTTCCAAGGAGACTGGAAGGAGACTTCATTTCAGAAGCAGCTTTGACTCCATTTTAAGGGAGATGATGACTGCCCCTGGGTGGACCCAGAAACTGTACCCAGGCAGCACTCATGTAGCAGAGTGACAAACCACTTATTTCTAAGGACAGAGAGAGCGCCACCCTATAAGTTGTTGAGATGAATTGAGACTGTAGGGGCCCAGGGATATATTAAAATCATATCAGAAAACCAAGCCCAAGAACTTATTGGACATCCCAGACTAAGGAAAGTGCCACTCCCTTACCTGAATTCCATAAAATGAGTGACACCTAACGGCCCCTTGCCAAGCTGTCATGTGATACCTTGTATGGGCATCAAGGACTGTTAGATCTGGATATGACGGAATACAGGCCAGCCTGGGCTACAGAGAAATACTCTACTCTACCAGCTTTTACCCTTCCAAAAAATATCAAGAAAAAAAGGGGGAGGGCTAGAGAGATCATTCAGTGGTTAAGAGCACTTACTGATCTTCCAGATATATGGGCATATTTAGTTCCCAGCACCCACTTGGTGCTCCCAACCATCCATAGGCAGGCAGAAAGCACACATACATACATGCAGGCAAAACACTCACACGCATTACATAAATAGATAAATCTGATACATTTTAAGGCTCGATAGGAAACCATAGTCGTGGATGAGACTCTACTTAAGAACTAGAAAAGCAGCCGGGCTGTGGCGCACGCCTTTAATCCCAGCACTTGAGAGGCAGAGGCAGGCGGATCTCTGAGTTCAGGCCAGCCTGGTCTACAGAGTGAGTTCCGGGACAGCCCGGGCTCACAGAGAAACCCTGTCTCGAAAAAAACAAAAAAAAACAAAAAAAAAAAAAAAAAAAAAAAAAAAAAACAAAAAAGAACTAGAAAAGCAACTTGGAAGTCAAACACCAGCACTCAAGAGAAAAAGCTACCCAAGCTCAGAGAGGCCCAAGCGAGACCGTCCACACATTCAGAGCAGGAGCCCAGCTTCTCAAACTCTCTCAAGACACAAAGAGAAACAAAAAACAAGCAGGAGAGGCCCGTTCTGTGCCCAACACATTTGAGGCTGGTCTAATCTTCTCACTATTTTAAAAAAAACAAAAAACAAATGAGGGCTGGAGAAAGAGTGAGTGAGAGAGAGAGAGAGAGAAAGAGAGAGAGCTTGGAGAGAGAGCGCTGTTACTGGATAATCTCTCACATCGTGTGCACCCATGACAGAGCCCCAGGAAGATCAGCGAGTGGCTCACCAAAGTGCAAGGCTAGGCCAGGTCCCCACAGGAAAGCCAGAGTGCTGAACGGCAGTCAGCACTCAAAGGGAAGCAGCCTGATTGGTTAACTTGGTAACATCATTTACAGACATGGTTTAAAAAGCCAAAATGGGTATGGACAACAGCGGTACACATACTGAGGTTAGCAAGGCCACTGTGCAAGGATGACATGCAAATGTGTGGTGTCCCATCCTGAAAATCATTGTCACCACACCACTACCATCACCATCACTATCATGAGTTAAAATCTTTAGAATAGAAGAAAATGTCCTCAACTTGATAAAGACCCTAAACACAAAGCAAACCAATCCAGTATGACAGTGCACCCCGATAGCACAAGCACTCAGGAAACTGAGGCAGGGGGACTGAGATAACCTACAAACAGATCTATAAGTAAGTATGGTGCTGGGCGAATGGCAACAGACATGCCTATGTGTCTGCGGTTCACAGAGCTGCGTCAGTTCAACGCTGCCATCGCAGGAAGAAGTACCGAGCATCGTACACCCCACAGAAAAGCCTGCAGTGGGCTAGTGTGGAAGACTGTCTTCTCCAATCTCTGTCTGTCTGTCTCTCTCTCTCTTGTGTCTCTGTGCATGTGTGTCTCTGTGTTTCTGTGTGTGTGTGTGTGTATGTGTGTGTACATGTACATGTGCCATCCACCTCCTTTGACCCAGGATCTCTCACTGGCCTGGAGCTCATTGAATAAGTCACATGGGCTGGCCATCTTCCTCTCTGCTTCCCCATCCCTGCCAGTGCTGGGGTCCCATCTCCATATCTGTTTGCAAGGTTGAGTCATCCTGGCAGCCCCCCTCCTTCTTTTAGTCTTCCCAGACACAGTCTCAGGTAGCCCCCAGGCTGGCTTCAAACTTGCTATGTAGCCAAGGCTAGCCTTGACCTCATCATATTCCTGGTTCAGCCTTCCAAATCCTGGGATTACAAGGTATGAGCCAACACACTTGGCTCTCCAGCTTTCTTCAGAAGAACAAGAAAAACATTTTTAAAATTCTGTAGAGAGTTCAAGCTATAGTAACAAACACCTGGGTGCGAGTATCTAGTTTAAATTTCGCATTTTGACACATGTCTTGTGTGCACACACACGTGTGTGTTCTTTCCTAAGCCCTGTAGGGCACGGCTTGGCTCTCCTAGAAGTACATTTTTCACAAGGACAGCACACCGCACACATGGAGGACGAAACAGCTCGCCCCTATACCATCCAGCAGCCAAGCAACATCCAGCCCTCTCCGAATGTCACGGAAGCAGTTCTAGGCCTGCTGTTTGGGCGTCTCTCAAGAGACTCACTCCCACACCTGGTTGTTTTGCCAGGCCCCTTCTGTCTGGGCTGAGACTGACAGTTGTTCAGGGAGGACAGTAGGAACCTCTGTCTCATGGATGGCAGTCTGCTGTGAGCCCTCCAGAGCCATGGGCCGTAAGGAGCAAGCAAGGTGGCTATGCCAGCAAAACTCACTCTCAGCATTTTTTGGGGAAAGGAAAGCTCTGTTTTGACTGTCAACTCTGAATGATCTGTGGTGACTGAGTAGAAAGGAGAGCTGAGAAGAAACAAATTACAAATTATCCAGTTATTCCCACACTCAAGGATGACCTGTAGCTCTCTGCCCCTCTGTGACCAGCACAAGACCTCCTAGCCTAGTATTGGGACCACCCAGGGCCACTGGAAAAAATAGGCTGAGTCAGGAAAAGGTCCCCAAGCAGTGAGCCAGGAAAGCTAGGTCCCGACAGGCTAGGAGCTCGTGGCCACAGCTTGCTGCGATTAGAAAGACATGCTCCCCTGAGCAGAAGTGGGTTTAGTGTCCCGATACACAGTCCTGATACTCTTCATCGGCGTTTTCACTGACAAGCATGACCCAATGCCTAACAATCAGATCTCTCCAGGGCATGGGAAAGGGGGGAAGGTTTGCACTCGGAGAGCCAGGCCAGAAGAACCAAGGGAAAGTGCCAGGAGCCAGGGACGGACATATGACTTTGCCCAGCTCTGTGGTTGGTTAAGACTGCCAAACTCCACTGAGTTGAAGACAGAGACAAGCCCATGCCTCTGGAAGAGATCCTGCCAAGGGGTCTAGCTGTAAAGTTACACAGGGTACCTGCTTTTCAGCAGGATAGGTGCTAGAACTCTCTCCCCAAGGCTCAGGCACAGGAAGCCTGGCTGGGGATCCCAGGGCTATGGAAGAAGACATAGGAACCGGGGGTCTCTGGGGTGAGACGCTTCCTGAATGCCTCAGAGAGCCTAGACCATGACCGCCCTTGAGAAGCCGGAGTCCAGCTCAAAGGTGTGCCTCACACCCCACTGATGTCACAACCACACAGTCCAGGCTCAGTCCCTGGCTTTTCACGTACCTGTGCAATGACGTGCACATAAAGAAGGGATGCCCCGGCTCAGGGCCTCACACAGGAAAGAGATGCAGCACTGTCTCAGCTGCAGGCAGGCATGGACTGGACAAAGTGGCCAGGGTGACAGCTGCCTGGCTTCCATTCTGATCTGAGTGCCAGTAACCCAGGCATCACATGAGGACTTTGATGGTCAGTCACCTTAGGGTCCCAGGAACAGAGCTGGCGGGCAGAACAGAGCGGTGCCTCCTGTAATCCATCCAGATGTGCACACCACCAAACGTAACCTAGGGATCATGTTCAACTGCTGGCTCCTGATGGTCACGGAGGGGGCACCTGTTGCTACAGTGAAGGGACGCACTGCTGCCTCTTGAGTGGGCCTCACCAGACACCAACTCTTAGAGCTCAGAACTTCATTCCCACATAGGGAGAGATGTCAAACACCTGGCTTTCCAGGCGGTAGGGGTCCCTGAAATACCTATTGCCCAACACCCAGCAGGCAGCAAGATGAAGTCTGCCCTGACCACTTAGCCGAGATGGTAACTACGCAATCCTCAGCACCCCGCCTCTAGGCAGCCTGAGCAGGACCATTCTGTCCCCAGCATGGATATGCCCAAGAATTGGGCATGGAGATGGTGCCGCTCTAAAATCCTAGGTACAGCCTGTCAACTCCATCTCCATACCTATGAGGGGCACACTGAGCCCCTCAAAAGAGCCTACTGTAACAAGGCTCAGCAAATGCCTGTTGACACCATGCTAGTGGCCAGAGACAGCCGGCCACCCCGCTGTACATTCTACTCTTCGGTAGATACAGTCGAAGGGAACAGAGCAACTGACAGAATCATTGCTGTGAAGCTTGGTCCTGTGTGGATGTAATTATGTGTTTCTCAGCTTTGTTTCAGAAGACAACAGAGGTGTATGTGACCCGTCTCCAACATCCAATGAACTGGGAAACTCTCCTTTAGGCCAGTAGGTCCTCCCCCAGTGAGAAGGCCTGGATGCTGAGCTTGGCACTGGATTCGTGCCTAAGGTCCTGCCTCCCGGGCTCTCTGGCACCATCCTGGGTCAGCAAGTGAGGAGAGGAGAGGACCAAGGACAGACACACAGACAGCCTCACCTGAGCCCTCGAGCAGAGAGCCACAGACTTCCAACTGTCACTGCTGTTCCCACAGGAAGGAGGGTGCTACTCTCAGACTGGCTGAGCCATGCATGATCCAGCAACAAAGAAAAGGACCGGCACTCCACTAGTACGCTGGGGCAAACACCCAAGGAGGCAAAGGGCAGTGCTACGGTGGCAGAGGTATTGCCCACACGCCAAGTTCCCACAGTGGGTGAGTGCCATGCATAGGTGTCACATACCCTGTTGCTAGGGTGATAGAAACAGCCAGACTACCATTCTCTTTAGCTGCTTGTGGAGGAGTAGGAGGAACAAGGCCAGAGGAGAAAGGTCCTGGGACCCTTCCAGGAAACCATGGCCAGTTCTGGACATCTCCTACAGACTCAGTCCTGTCCCTCCTCAGTCATTGACCAAGATCACTGCTTCCTAAGGTTGCCATGCTGGGTAGCCAAGCAGGGATCCAAACAGCATGTAGTACATGTACATGGTGCCCATGTGTGTATATATGAGCATACCACTCTGATACACATGAGGGCCATGCATTGAGGCTACGGTCAGAAGGGAGGAGATGTCCTGGGGCACACAACCCATGGATCCAGTTTCAATCTGGACCTGAGGGGAGATCAGGATTCCACGCCTCACACACGCATAGTCAACCAGAACCCTGCCACCCATCCTCATAACGCACGGCACACACACTGTGACGCTATCTACGGAGGTGTATGACAGAGAGATACACAGAACCTTAGTGTGCCAGCTTTTTCAGAACTAGAAAATGAATGAAAATGGAAACCCACAGCAGCACCCACGGCTGCTCCTTTACACACCCGTGGAATGAACAGAGACTGGCACGGTCGGCCTGGTCTGGGCAGACAGTCTGGAGGCTTCACCTGCTGTGTGCTTGTGAAGACCACACAGGAGCGCCCATCACACTGATAACACGGAAAGTGGAGGAAGCTTCTGGGCTTGCCCGCTGGTCACACCACAGGGTCTCGTGCACCCCTCATGGTCTAACCTGATAACCAGCTCAGTGAGAGAGTAAGCATCGGGAAGAAGGCCACAGAGACGTGGCAGCTGTGACAGCATGCTTGCTGCATGCAGGCATATACAGGAGAGCATCCTAACTCAGGGGGAGATAAAGGAGGTCCGGCAGAGAGAGAGTCCAAGGTAAGACAGGGAAATGTCACCAGTGAGACAAAGGGAGACAGCAGAACCCAGCAAAGCCTGAAGGGAAACTGAGGAGCAAGCACAGATATAGACATGTATGTGTGTGTGTATGTATGTATGCATGTATGTATATGTGTGTATATATGTACATATACACATATATGCATATATATGTGTGTGTGTATGTGTGTGTGTGTATCAGTGTATATCTGTATTTGCGTTTGTGCCTGAGTGTATTTCTGTGCATCACGTGGATGGAGGAGCCCACAGAGGTCAAAAGAGGTGTCAGTTCCTCTGGAACTGGTGTTTCAGTTGGTTAAGCTGCCATGTGAGTGCTGGGCTTCGGCAGAAGCAGCAACCGTCCTTAACCATTGAGCAGGGTCTTCCACTATCCCAGAGCTTATGAAGTAGGCAGGCCATCTGGCCAGCGATCTGAGGGAACCGCCCGTCTCTGCCTCACCCGAGCTAGGATTACAAGCAGACGCCACTATGCCTGGCTTCTTCACATGGGTTCTAGGATTATCAGCTGAGTCCTCCACCACCTCCATCACCCCACAGACCCATCCTTTTACAGCTGTATTTGAATTACTGTTTGTCACCTTTAAAGATCTGTGTTCACAGGCCTGGACAGTTTGCTCAGTGGTTGAGAGCATCCAAGTTCAGCTCCCAGAACCTGTATCAGGTGGCTCACAACCACCTGTAACACCTGTTCTACAGTACCCAACACCTTCTTCTGGCTTCCTCCAGCATACACACACACACACACACACACACACACACACACACACACACACGCCTTCTTTTTTAATGCTAACAGCCAAACTGGCCCACACCTGTAATCCCAGCTCTTAGACACCTGAAGCAGGCATAAATCAGAAATCACAACTTCAAGACCAGCCCAGGCTAACCGGTGTCTAAAATAAAATAAAAACAACAGTACTTAGCTATCGCTGGTATGTGCTCGCTATGGTATGTGTACGGTTCTTCTTCAGCTGCCAAAAACTCCACTGAAAAATAAGCAACTGACATTGTAGCCTCGCTTGCTGACATCAAGCTGATGAAAACCAAGGTTTAAGAAAATCAGAGGCACTGTGCAGTCATGTCCCCTGCTAGCTAGGAGCCCTATTTAATGACAAGCTGAAGAGGGAAGGCCTTCCTAACCTGAACTCCCTGGAATGAGTGTCTTCTCCTCCGCAGGCAGACAGGATGCGCTCCCCCGAGACCGCTGAGTCATTTGGCACACTTACGTGTGCTGTTCCATCGGTGGCTTGTCTAATTCCTCTGGGATCGCACAGATCCCCCCACCACAGTCATGGTTTCTTCACCCTCCCTAGCGATCCCATGTCCACTTCCCCTTGGTAAGTCGACAGCAGCTGTGGCTCCATGCCACCCCTGGCTCTAGTCAGGAGCACAGGGAGAGTCATTCCCACAAATCGTGCGAGGATTGCAGACATGCTCACTCAACGTGTGCGCGACATCCTGGAGAGACAGAGCAGTGGGAAAGCCCTTGCCTTTCAAGAGTGAAGGCCTGGGTTCGGAGCCCCAGGACCTACACTAAAGGACTGGATAAAGGGTGACTTTAATCCAGAGAGGCTGGGGTGAGCGGTGGAGACAGGCAGATCCCTCAAAAGCCAGTTAGCCTGGCTTGTGCCCTGAGAGTCACAGAGGAATAAGAAATCTTAGAATGAGCCAGGTGTGATGGCACACAACTTTAATCCCAGCGCTAGGGAGGCAGAGGCAGGAGGAGCTCTGTGAGTCTGAGGCTACCCTCAAACTACATAGTGAGTTTCAGGATAACCAGGGCTACTAAAGAGATTCTAGGGGGGTATGGGGAGAATAAAAAAGAAGAAGAAAAAAAATTTTTTTTTTTTTTTTTTGGTTTTTCGAGACAGGGTTTCTCTGTGTAGCCCTGGCTGTCCTGGAACCCACTCTGTAGACCAGGCTGGCCTCAACTCAAAAAAAAAAATTTTTTTTTAAAGAAGAAAAAGAAATCTTAGAATGCTTAGGGCTGAATAAGGAAAGCCCTATGTATGAGACAGAAGAGAGAAGGGAAAAAGACGGGAGAGCCAAGAGGGGGAGACCAGAGGATCAAGACAATGCTAAAAGTTACACTTGAGGACTCAGTCAGTAAGCGCCTGTCAGGAAAGCACAGGGACCTGAGTTTGGTTCCCAGAACCCCATGAAAATTTAAGTGTGGTGGCGTGCACTTGAAACCTCAGCACTGTGAAGGGCGAGATGGGAGACCATGTCTTGGAGTCTTGGCGTGCTCCAGGTTCGGTGAGAGGCCCTGCCTCAAAACACAGGTGGATGGCTCCTGAGGAATTCACTCAAGGTGAACAGATCTCTCTGTGTGTCTCTGTGTCTGTCTCTCTCATGACATGTGTGTGCATGCGTGTACACACACACACACAGCGTTAAGTTTCAACTTCAAGCTAGCAGGAAGATACATGGAAAAGACAGGAGAAAAGAGAAGGATGCATGCAGGCTGCGTGACTTAAAACAGACGTGATGGTGACAGCCAGAGAGGCTCCTAATCTCTTCAGTGAGGCAAGTCTGCCCTTGAGAGAGAGGAACCCAGATGAAGAGGCGACTGTACCCAGATGAAGTACAAGATTCTGTTGTTTTGTTTTTGAGACAGTTTCTCTGTGTAGCCCTGGCTGTCCTGAATCTCACTCTGTAGACCAGGCTGGTCTTGAATTCAGAGAGATCCTCCCACCTCTGCCTCCTGAGTGCTGGGATCAAAGGCGTGTGCCACACCTAGCTGATGTACGGGACTATAAAGGAGACAGAATGGCTCTGTACTACAGATCTGGTGACTTGCAATGGGCAGACACTGCCACAGGGACACGCTTTACGCCCCCATCCTCTCCTCCCCAGCACTGGCCCTGGTGCTCTTCTCCCCAAACTCAGGACCTGGCACTTCCCGGTAAGTAGAGGACAAAGGGTCACTCAGCCTAGGCTCCTGTAAGTGCTGAAATGTAATAACGCCAAGATAACATCATGGCGACTTCTGTCTTCTAAGTCCTGGCTCCATCTTCCTCCCCGCACCCATCTCTCTCTCTCTCTCTCCATCTTGTCCTCTTCTCTCCCTTGCCCCCTCCATGTGCTGGTGTCAATGAGCAAGGTACCCCGTTAGCATGAACGGAAGAGATCCTGACTCCTCGTGGCAGCTATACAAGGATCTGGAGCCGGCTCCTTCCTACAGAGGCTTTCACAGAAGACAGCAGCCACCTGGCGCCACGCTGCTCGCGGTGAGGAGAAATGAGTCTGAGTAACCCCGAGTGGCGCCCCAACCTCTGGCCCACAGGAAAGGTAAGGTGCCGTGGAGCCCAGCATGTGGGGTGTGGGGTAGCTGGTGCCATAGAAGGAGATAACGAAGGCTCGGGAAAACGATGCGTCGCTCAACAGGGCCAGGGATCAG
This sequence comes from Mastomys natalensis, assembly GCA_021653895.1. NCBI lineage: Eukaryota > Metazoa > Chordata > Mammalia > Rodentia > Muridae > Mastomys > Mastomys natalensis. The sequence goes on from JAJTUV010000555.1 coordinate 289,712, forward strand.
GGCAGAACACGCCTCACTGCAGATATGGAGCTAGAATGTTAAAACACATCTTCCAAAAAAAAAAAAAAATCCAAGGACTAAGAGGGTGGCTCAGCTGGTACAGGGTTTGCCTAGTAAGTGTAAGAGCCTGAATTTGGTCCCCACCACCCATGTAAGACATCAGACTGTAGCTGCAACCTCAGTACTGGGAGGCAAGGAGAGGCGGAGCCCTAAGGCTTGATAGACAATCAGCCTAGCCAATCAGGGAGCTCCAGGTTCGGGGAAAGACTGCCTCCAAAACAGAAGCTGTAGAGCAAAAGAGGAAGACATCTGACACCAGCCTCTGCTTCCACACACGCACACCTACATGTGCACACGCATGAAAATGTACACGCACACGACATTTAAAAACCAGGCCCAGACTAAGTGCCTCCATAAGGAACATTTTTCTCCAACCTCACACAAACTCTCTGTTTTACCTACTTTTCAATTACTGTGATTTAAAAAACAAAATAAAATCACATGACAACGTACAGATAGAGAAGGGTTTATTTGAGGCTTATGGCTCCAGAGGAGTAGATCCATGACCGTCATGGAGGGCGGGAGTGTGACAGAAGGCAGGCAGGCAGGCAGGCGTGGTGCTGGAGCAGCAGCTGAGAGCTCAAGTCTCGCTCCACAAACAGGAAGCAAGGCCTGTACTGGGGATGCCACAAGGCTTCTGAAACCTAAAACTCATCCCTACTTACACCCCTCCAACAAAGCCACACCTACTCCAATGTGGCCACGCCCACTCCAACAAGGCCACACCTCCTAATCCTTCCCAATTAGCTACCAGCTGGGGACCAAATGTTCAAATGCTGGAGACTTCCAGGGAATGTCTCCTCCAAACTCTCACTCTTTTACCCATAGAAAGAGGCCCCCCTGCTTCAGGCCTGTAATTAGTAGAACCCGGATTCTGAAACACAAAGAAGATGCAGGAAACAGAGAGTGGGGGTTGCGGTGGGGTCAGACTCGCTTCCAAACAAACACAGAGTTCCAAACTTTAACAAATCTACAGGAGACTGCTAACACACCAGAAATATGCCTCATGGCCAACTAGAGAAGCTGGATAGTCCTGGTACAGCAAGAAATCCAGCAGACAGTTCACCCAGAGAACAGGGAGAAGGGGGTCCCGTGCCCAGTTTGACATGTGCAGAGAAACTCTCCACCGATTGAGCAGGAAAGTCTCAGAAACAAGAGGAGAAAGGAAAACCTTCGAGACAGGGTCATGCTATATACCCCGAGCTGGCCCAGAACTCACTATCCTCCTGCCTCAGTCTTCTCGTGGCATATGATAGATAAGCAAGCACCACGGTCCACAGAGCCATCTCCACCCGAACCCCGCCCAAGCTGGCCCTTCTCTGAGTTCTTCATTTATTTCCATGTAGGAATTTTGAAAATATGATCTTCCATCCCATCCCACCCGAACCTTCATCCTGACTGTCCCCGGAGCAGTACTAGGGGACTCCGCCTTGGCTCACACTCAACAATAGCCCCTGTGGACAGACTTGCAGAGTCACCCTGTGACTCTCTGCCCCCTTCACCTCAGGGACTCCCAGGAAGAAGGTGTCCAGCCTAGGGCTGTGACTTGGCTTCCACACTCTCAGTACCTGGAGAAGGTACTGAGAACTCGGTCTACATTACCCAACACAGCCTTACATCAACATTTCCCAAGTCCAGGAAGCCCTGGGGATTTGAACGTGTAAAGCAAGCACTGAGCTGTACCCCAGCCAAACTGCCTCTGTGACGCCTGTCTACACAGCCAGGGAGCAGGCTCCTCTCCCCTCTGTCCCAGTCACAAGCTGGCTTACCTCTGCCTATCCTGGCTGTGTCTAAGACACATGGTAACCTGTGCACACTGGTCACCTCCCGCATGCTGGTACACTTGCAACATCATGTATAGCCTCCACATAAATCAGTTTCCCAGGGAAGGTGATTCCCTAAGCTCCTGCTGCAAGCCTTATCCCTTAAAGGATGCCCGGCCTCACACGTTCAAAGCTCAGGGCTGGTCATCACCTGCTCCTGGGGAGTAATGGCAAGCCACATGCTTCCTGTCCCTCGTGGTCAAGCTTCTTCCTCTGCCCTCTCTGAGCCTCCATTCCCAGGGAGCTCAGGGAGGCCCCTCAGTGCAGCCCGCTCCTCCTCCAGCAGAAGAGGCTGACCAATGAGTCAGGAGAGCAGTCAGACAGGTCTGGCCTTCTGTTATGTTTTCTGGGATCTGTCTCCGACACTGCTAACTTCTTCAACTCTCCTGTCATTCCTTATTCAAGTACAACATGTAAACAGCCGACACAGCTCGAGTGCGCAGCTCACAAACCGAGCACACGGTGCAGCCAGCACTGAGGTCATGAGCTAAGTCTGCTGGTTCACCTGAAGCTGCCGAAGCACCCTGCCTTGAGGGTGTGGGCTCGAGTGGAATCAAGCAGCACACTCGTGTCTCTCGCTTCCTTTTCCATAGCGTGCTGCGTGTGTGTGTGTGTGTGTGTGGTGTGTGTGTGTGTTATACATGTGCCACAGCATGGAGGTCAGGGGACAACTTTCTCTCATGGAGGTCAGTTCTCTCATTCCACATGTGGATCGTGAGGATCAAACTCAGGTCACTGGGCTTGGCAGCAGACTCCTTTCCCTGCTGAGCCCTCTCACCGACCCCTTGCTCCTCTTCTTCACAGCTATGGCCTTGACGTGTCCACTGTGTGAACATGGTCCTCCCTGTCATCCATTCACGGGCTGCCTGAAGCTGGGCCGATGCGACATCCTGAACAGGGATTTTAGTGCAGGAGTATCTATCTATCTATCTATCTATCTATCTATCTACCTATCTACCTATCCTATCATCTATCTATCTATCTACCTCCGCTGTGTTACACACCCTGGTGTCCCTTTAGAGCCATTATGCCGTTATTAAACCAAATGAGGTCCTTAACCCAGGGCACCTTTGCCACTGCAACAATGGAGCTTTCTACAGGAGGACAGACCCTTTGGGGCAGGGTTTCAGAGGGCTCAGGCCCTGTGTCCTTGGCAGTGTCATGGAGCTTTCCACATGAAGGAAAACTGCTCATCACTTCCTGGCAGCAGGAAGCAAAGAAAGAGGGGCGAGAGAGGAGCCAGGGGAGATGTGATTCTAAGAGCATACCTCCAGGGACTTATGCCCCCTAAGCAGGCAGCACTCCCTACCTGTCCCCCACACAACAACGCCCCTGCACTATAAGCACATCTAGGCGCTGACCCTCTGATTACTCAGGATCAATTTGTCTTTGGAAATCATAGACAACAATTACAAACATGCCCAGAGCTGAGCTTTTCTAATGGTGTTGGTGATTATCAATTCCATTGAGTTGATGGTCAGAATTAACTATCACAACTCTGATACCATGACAGCAATCTGATCACCGAAAGGGCATCTCAGTGGCTAACGTGGAGGTAGATCTTACAGGGCAGGCATACTGATCGGAGCGGGATGGTGTGATTTCAGCACAGTATCCACGACAGTACCCAACTCCAGACTAATAAACTGTTCATTTAGGGGGGTTCCATTTAATATCTTGGACTAGGTAGCTACAACCACAAAAGCATGCTTCCCAGTGTGTGTGTGTGTGTGTGTGTGTGTGTGCACGCATGCATGCATACACAAGCTACTCTTCCGTTTTCAGTGGCAACAGGACTTTATAGAGTATTAGAGCACTCTATAAACAGTTTTTGAACACTTCCGCTTGTGTCTTCTAAAGGGAACACAGTAGAAACACATCTGAGCCAACACTGCCTCCCCAGTTTCTTTTTTTTTTTTTTTTTTTTTTCTTTTTTTCTTTTTTTTTTTTTTTTTTTTTGAGACAGGGTTTCTCTATGTAGCCCTGGCTGTCCTGGAACTCACTCTATAGACCAGGCTGGCCTTGAACTCAGAAATCCACCTGCCTCTGCCTCCCAAGTGCACCACTGCCCAGTGCCTCCCCAGTTTCTGTAGGTCCCAAGGGGCCTGGGCCAGGCACAGCGGCTGTCCCTGGCACTCACCGCAGTGGCCTCGGACAGCTTAGCCGGTCTGGTGAGGCACACCAGCCTTAGCCCCTGCTTTCATTTCTGCATCCCACAGAGGCAGGCCTTTCCTTCTGATGCCCTCGATGTCATTTCCATTTCTCTGCACGGTTCACTCTCACCGCCTGTGTTCTGAGCAGCAGTGGGAAGGTTGAAAACGAAGCAGCTATGTTTGAATCCACAGCACGGAGGGAGATTGGGATTGCTTCCTAAACTCAGGCGCTAGGCAGGGACGCCCAGTACTGCCCATCAGCGCCGTCCCAAGGCCCTGAGCCAGGCAGATGTCATGGATTGTGCACAAGATTCCAAATCAACAAGCAAACAACGAGGGATGGCTAGGTGACCAGCCATGACATCAATACTCAACAGTCACCTGCATACGGTGTAACACCAGCAAGGGGCCAGTAATATAAAGAGTGTGTTTTTAAAACGCTGTTTTCCAAAACAACAAAGATAATAAGGGCACCCGGGAATACAGGTGCATGGCATGGACCGTTACAGTGCTTACCTGAAGGGTGCTCTACAGAGACCAAGGACGGAGAGCTGAAAGTGGACTTAAAACCCCACAGGAACATGCAGCACGCACAGTGCCTGGGCTACCACCGTGCAGCTCTCAAAAGACACAGCCCAGAAAGGAAAAGATGGTATTTGATTAAAGTTAAAATATCTGCTCCTTAAATTAAAATGAAGTAAAAAGATGAACTCAAGTGGGAAGGGGATCAGTGGGCAAGGATGACGACAGGCGTCCCGCGGACCCGAAGACGCTATAGTAACCAGCAGCGGCAGTGGTGGCGCACGCCTTTAATCCCAGCACTTGGGAGGCAGAGGCAGGCGGATTTCTGAGTTCGAGGCCAGCCCAGGCTACACAGAGAAACCCTGTCTCGAAAAAAAAAAAGAAAAGAAAACCAGGCAGGAGTCAAACGTAAGCAAAGGTCACACCAGCAGACGCAGAGGATGAGCAGAAACATTACAGCGGGAAAGCATGGCCAGCCAAGGAGCACACATGGGGAGCAATGGGGAACACACAATGGGAGCACACAAGGTGAACACACAGTGAGAGAAACAGGGACCACCACAGTGGGAACACACAGTGGAGTACACAGGGGGAGCACACAGGGAGAGTACACAGGGGGAGCACACAGGGAGAGTACACAGGGGGAGCACACAGGGAGAGTACACAGGGGGAACACACATGGGAGTACACAGGGGGACACACAGGGGAGTACACAGGGGAACACACAGTGGGAGCACACAAGGTGACACACAGTGGGAACACACAGTGGGAGACACAGGGGAGACACACAGTGGGAACACACAGTGGGAGTACACAGGGGGAGCACACAGGGAGAGTACACAGGGGGAGCACAAAGGGGAAACACATGGGGGAGCTACAGAGGGAAGACATTGGGAGGGGCACAGGGGAAGCACACACACACTGGGTAAGAGGGAGAAACAGAGAAGTACAGGGGAAACACACAGTAGTTACACATGGTGGCCTCTGATGCAGGGATCACGAGCACAGCATTCCACAACATTCTATTTGCAAAGGGCAATAGGCACCATGTGCCCAAGAGCACAAAGTTCAGTCTCGAGCTCACTAACTCACCTGAGGCACTGACATTGGGTACTGAACAGCTATGCACATATGCACAGGACATGTGTATTGAGCTAGCTTAAGAGAAGGGGTCCTAGCTGAGGGCCCGTGTCCAAACATGTGGTCCTGTGAAAAGGCGTCCTCTGCGCCCACCCCATCCTCACACAGACTGCAGATAGGGGAGTAGCTGTTTCTCACCTGGAGCTCCTGCTCTGCCTCACCCTCTGTCCTCGAACCCTCAGAGGGAACCTACCCTGCTCTCAGAGGACACGGAGGACAAGAGGGACACGCCTTCAGGTTCTGTCTACACGGAGTCATTCGCTGCTTCCCTTGTGTGTACGCATTCTTGAAGGACGCCTTGGTCCATTTCACGGACTCGGTTACCTTACCTCCAGGAATGAAGATGGGAAGTTGGCAGCTCACTGGTGGGCCTGAGGATGGACAGCAGTTCTGCCAATCAGGCACAGCCCACACTAAAATAGAAACTTATGCCAAGTCCAGATTTCAGGATTTTTCTTGGAAGAACAAAACTAGTAACTTGGGTCTTGTGACTCCCTGGCTACATTGGCTGAGGTCAATAACTGGAGGTCAGGTGAGCCAGGCTGTGTTGAGCACATCCCGCCCCTCTCACACCTCACACCCACACCTCACTTCCTCCCTTGCCGTCTGACCCTGGTTGGAATCCGCCCTTAAAAGCTCCACGCATAACTTTGCCCAACAAAAAAAAAAAAAAAAAAAGAAACACTCTACAGCTAAAAGTTTAGCAGCACATAGACTATTGTGTAGTCAGGGCTCCAGGAGCACAAGCACCTAGAACCTGGTGGTGGTCCCCCAACCACTGATGGAGAGAGCTTCGCGGAAGGTGTCTGTCAGCTCTGACTCTCAGCCTCTGCAGTGTGCCTGCTCCTGATTCCATGTCAGTGCAGACCTGCCAGGTCTTTCTCTGCATGGTCACTTTTTCTTCGGACGCCAGCTTCTGCCCATTTACTACAAAAGACCAGACAGAGCCACAGAGGCCTGTGAGACCACAGCGCTGCTCCTAAAACCCAAAGCTACCTGCATCGCTGCATCACGCCCTAACAGCAGGATGGTTTCTGCCACGCCCTGTTTTCGTTTTTCCTTCTTGAATATCAAAAGTTACCAGCATTCAGGAGGCAGAGGCAGATGGATCTCTGTGATTTTGAAGCCAGCCTGATCTACAGAGTGAGTTCTATGTAAAGAGACCCTATTAAAATAAAGTTATTAAACTCGATGCTGGAGAGATGGCTCAGAGTTAACTGACCTGGCTGCTCTTCCAGAGAGCCTGAGTTCAGTCCCCAGGATCCACATGGCAGCTCACAACTGTCCTTATTCCAATTCCCGTGAGTCCTCTGCCCTATTCTGACGTCCATGAGCACCAGGCTTTCCCATGGCGCACAGACACGCGTGCGGACAAACACTCAAAACATGTTAGGTTACTAAACATCGGCAATGGGGATGTGGCTTGTGGGTGTTGCTGGTAAAATGTTTGCCTAGCATGCACAAGTCAATGGGACATATGGCCCTCCTGTGTCAGCATGTCCCCCCAAGAAATGTCCAAGCTAGAAAGACAACGTTATTGAGCTGTAGGCTTCATTTCTGAAGTGGCCGGAGCTTCACCACTCAGACGTTTGTCATCTGTGGTGATGGGTGTGGCAACATGACTGGGAGCTCCCAGGCGAGGGAGGAGCCCTGTGCTCTCAGCAGGCAGCCTGTGGGACCAGTGAACCTCCTAGCTTGAGGCTCTCTGCATGGGCCTGGCTGAACCTTCCTCTGCTGAGATGCTTCCTCATCTGGCCTGCCTCCTTCCAGCCCAGCCTCCCTTCCCAGACCTGCCTGGGTCTCACCCCAATGCTGCCACACACAGCATCTTCCCCAGGGACCTCTTGTACTCTAAGCTTCACCCATTTCCCACCTAACTCTAGCTGATGCGGTCTTCATTTAATGATCTGCCTAGGCTAATGAGCCGCTAAGGCAGCTCAGCGGTTTTAAAGTGCTTGCTGTCCTTACCAAGGACCCAATCTGCCTCTGGCAAAAAAAAAAAAAAAATTCTCAGCAATCTCACCACACTTTTTGAGGGACTCCGACTGTTTCTTTCTGTGTCTCTCTCTAATAAAAGGCAAACCAGTTCACTCAATCAATCCCTCCAATTACACCGGAACAATGACTGAGATCAGAAATCAACTGATCGGAAGCCTGCCTGGATCGTGTTTGTGAGTGTGAGTGTGTGTTTTGTGTGTGTACCCACACAGAGTCAACACACACACAGCTAAGGAAGAAGAAAGACCCAGTGAGCACATCCCCCGAGTCCAGCGCCACATCTTCAATCTCACGTGGGGACTCGGAGCCCTCTACAGCAAGAGTAGCCTTTATAAGGGATGCCAATCTGAAGACAAACGTGTGTGCAGAGCTAATCACTTGATTTGCTTTAGAAATGTGAATTTTTCATGTATTGTATGTTCTGAGCATCAGGCGGTCTGGAGGACAAAACCGTAGCTGGAGATTCAGTGGTGTCTGAAATCTAGACCTGCCAAGTCAAGCTGCCTGCCCAGGGCTGCCAATCCCATTCTTGGCATTTGTGTCACCGAGAGGCACCCCTGTTCTTGGTGTCCCTTGGAGAATTAAGTGAGGTGTATACGAAATGGGCACAGTGGCGGCATTCTCTACGGCAATGAGATAAGCAAAGCAGAGAGACAGGGGCTGGGGGATGTCCCGCAGCGTGAGGACCACAGATTTCCCCCCACCCCCAGTGCAGCCGCTCACACCTGTAATCCAGCGCTGGGAGGGAAACATAGGAGAGTACATGGTGACTGCTAGCCAACAAGCCAGCCTAGCCAGATCAGTGAGCTTCAGGTTCAGTGAGAGACCCTGTCTGAGAAAATAAGGCGGAGGGGGGGGGGGGGGAAGGAAGGCTAGAGAGGCTGCTTAGCAGTTAAGAGTGCGCGGGGCCCTTACAGGGGACCCAAACCCAGTGCCCAGCAGCCACAGGTGACTCATAACCACCTGTAACTCCAGCTCCAAGGGAGAGAGGTCTGGCAACCTCTTTTGGCTTGCACGGGTACCTGCACACATGTGGAAAAACACACACACACACACACACACAACACACACACACACGGTTGGTGGAGAAAGAAATCTTTTAAAAATACAAGGGGGCTGGAGAGATGGCTCAGTGGTTAAGAGTAGGCACTGGCTGCTCTTCTAGAGGTCCCCAATTCAATTCCCAGCACCCACATGGTGGCTCACAATAATCTGTTACTCTGGTCTCAGGAGATATAGCCGCCCTCTTCTGGCTTCCTCCGACACAAGGACAAGTGCGTAGTGTCATAACATACATGCAGGCAAAACACTCACATGCCTAATAATAATAATAAAAATAAAAACAAATCTTTCTAAAAAAAAAAATCAATAAGAATAAAGCGGAGAAAAGAAAACAAAACAAAAAGAAAAAAAGAAAAGATAAAAAAATTAAAAAAAAGTAAATAAATAAAGCGGAGAGTGACTGAGGAAGACAGCCAGTGTTGACCTCTGACCTCGGAACACATGGCCCCGCCCACATGCACGCCCACACAGGTACACATGCAGACCAAATAAATAAACTTGTTTTTAAAGCAGGACGAAAGTAACATCAGCGTATACTGTTGAGTGCTCCAGTCAGCAAATTGTTAGAGGAAGAGCACCCTTAGCCAGCCAGCAGTGACAGGGAGACAGAGTGGCCGAGCCCGTGCTCCAGGCTGGGAGAGCCCGTGCCCTGCAGCAGCTCTCTACCACACTACTCTGTACCCACTGCTGCTGTCATTTATTATGGATCTCATCCCCACTTCCCAAAAGGAATGGAGACACTGCCCATTAATGATGCATGGCTCCTGGGTCACAGAGGGACAGGGCTTTGGGCCACTGGCACCCTGTTCCAATTGAGGAGCATCTAGCTTCAGCTTATCATCCTAAGTGATGTGAGGCACCCCAGCCAGGAGGGAGGCTTCTGCCTGTCACATCCCGAAAGACACAAGTGTGATACCCTCCGCTCACACCTGCTGACATCTAAGACACATCCTGCCTGTGTCTCTTCCATCCATGTGTGAGAGAGAGGTAGCCACTGGGTAAGGTACCCAACTAGTAAGGTAGCCAGTCACAGGTACAGCAAGACCCATGGACCCCAATCAGCCTGCCTCTCCATCCGTACAACTAAGGACAGATATGCCCAGGTGACGAGTGTACACTGCTGGACTTTGACTGACAAACAAGATCGGAACATGTTGGACTCTAAACAAAGCAGCAAGACTGTCCAAAGAGAAATCACTATTGCAATCACCTGAAACAAAGCATTGTGAGGTTAATACGCTCAAATTAACCCTGCAGTCACTACGAGGTTGTTCTAGGAATGAGCCACTGTCTGGTTACTCATTTTACAAATTGGAAAAAAAAAATCATTTACAGCCCCAGTGTTCTTCAGTTAGTGGATGAAGATAACCCCCACAAAGTCCCTGAGCAAATGTTTGACAGAACTCAGCACTCAGCGCAGCCCTAGAGCAGCAGAAACTTCTCATTGAGAAGACTAAGCAGCTACAGAGCTCATGTCAGCAAGATGCCGCTGGCCAAGTGTGGCCAGTCACACCCAGAGACAAGCTGTTCGAACCTCACCTCCCACAGCATGAGATGGGAAAAAAATCACAGAGGTATGCACAAGGGCGAAATGGGGTTCAGAGTCTGTCAGTGTTTGAGAGAAGAGACAGTGATGTGGGATAAGCCCAAGGAATGTAGGGAAAGCCACCGTTGCTCTGGCAAGAGAGAGAGTAGGGGATGCCAAGGGTCCAGCACTGGATCTGAAAGGCAGTGACACTGCAAAGCCACAAGTCAGAGAAGGGAACACGCACACAGTTAGTACCAGCTCCATCTTCTAAGAGGTACCAGTTAACCAGCATCAACTTGTCAGGAGTGAGCTTGGATTAACGATGCCATTCTGACCCCTGAACCAATAAACTTCCATATTTGCTCTTCCCTGACTATGAAAAGATCTTATCATGCCCTACCTGCCTCCAAGTGGGCCAGAGACAAAGTATACAGACTTTTACTACCCTGATGGGGCTTGAGACAATCCCTTTGCTCTTCATTTAAATTCTGGGCTGAGGCGATTTGTGACTTAATCCAGGACAAGTGGCTAGCCCTGTTCCTCAGACCACAGTGTGGTTCAGAGTCTGTCAGCACAGGGTCGCAGCTATAAGCTCCAGAAAAGAAGTAAACAACTCAGCTACTGTGGTAGATGCTCTTTTTGTAACTTCTGAAGTAGATCAGTTACTTTCTGGTCAGTTTCCCCAGTCCCCTAGAGCACACAGATGTTGGGCCTGTATCTGGGAGCAACCTAGGATAAGCCAGAGACCTCTCTTCATCTCCAGCATCCCTGCCGCCATCCTTCCCTAGGACACACTGTATTTAAACCACTTCCCACCAATTCCACAGGCAACTTCTAAGACCTAGACCTTCTACCCTGATGTTGTACAGATAAGCCCAGGTGGGGCCACACACGAGGCCTCCAGGAGGTCCAGACCTAGCTAGGTCAGCCATCCAGTTGACATCCACCTGCTGAGCATAGCCACACTGAGGAGCACACAATACCAAGACTAAAGAGAGGCTGGCAATGTGAGCATGTAACTGCCTTTGGAAACAATGTAATTACAGAGCACAGAATGAGATACTAGGAACCAATCTTACAGGCTAACTCCTAAAGTGGGAAGGAATCCTACTTATCTAATAACAGTAAAGAAGTGATCAAAGGAGACCAAATGCATCCCGAAACAGAAAAGACTGCTCCCACTCAGTTCCAACAGCCACAAGCCCAGCACCCCCAACCAGCACCCTATGTCCAATCCCAGAATCAGAGAGATCTTGGCTCTGGACGAGTCATTCCAATCTGTCTCAAATCCAAGTAGCCTTCTTCTCGTTTCCCAGGAAGAAGAACCCAGTCTCTTAAGTATTCTCTTAGAGAAGACTTTCCACAGTGCTTTAAAAAGTTAGGTCTGAAAGGCCATTTCTAAAATCATTTCCCTGTGCCCCTAAACTTCTGGCAAAGTTAAAAGGGAAACCTGCACATATTTTTCACCTAGCTTAAGTGATCACAATCCTTCTGTCGTAGGTACCTGGGGTCAACTGCTCCAGGGCTCCTGGTGGCCCACCGTGGACAGGTGTTTTCCTCCAGAGGCTCTGGTTACTGAATGACCCCAGCGCCTGAGTGAAACGTGGAAATTCACAGTCGGCCTTTGGTCTCAACGCCAAAGTCAAAAAAAAAAAAAAAAAAAAAAAAATCAACCTAGCCCGCACCTTCCTCCAGGGTGTCCCACCTGCAGCCCTCCCTCAGCGTTGAGCAAGCAAAAAAGTGAAACTAGCCCACGGAACCCCGAAATCAGGCATGGAGGCTCCCCCAGTGCGAGGAGCCAGGAGCTGAGCAAGGATCTCCCCACCCTGGAGAGGGGCCTGAGGCCGCCCAAGGCCCTCTCACCGGGCCCCGCATCCCCATCTCTCCCCGATCGCCGCCATCCCCAGGCCGCCGCGCACCCCGCACCGCACCGGCGGCCCGGGCAGGCCGCACAGGGGCCGGGCGGGACCCGGAGGCTCCAGGAGCCGCGCTCTCCAGGCCGCGCGCCCCGCGGAGCGCAGCCGGCCACTGCGGCGGGGCCCGGCGACCGCGGGCGGGGGACGACCTCGGGCGGCTCGGGTGGCTCGGCCGGGCTCGGCGCGGCTCACCTGCACTCCACCTGCTGGTCGCGGTTCTCGCTTCGGCGCGCGCGGCCTGGGCCCGGCCCGGCCCTGCGTCGGGGCCTCAGCGAGTGCGGCGCCCGCCGCCCCGGGCCCCCATCGCCGCCCTCCGCCTCGGCGCCGCCGCCACTTCCTGTGCGCGGCGATCCCACAGTTCCGCCGGCGCGGGACGCCGGGCGCGGGGACGCGGGGACACGCGCGGACCGACGCGCGGGGGAGGAGTCGCGGCCCGCGGCGCAGCGGCGGGCGCCTCGGCCAACGGACAGCGGGCGGGGGAGGGGACGCGAGGGGCGCCCCGCGGGAGCAGCCTCCACCCTCCCGGGCCAGCGGGGTGTTCCTTAGACCCAGCCCGATCACCCTTCAGCCGCCTGCGATCCTCCCCGAGTCCCGCCGGGGTGATCCTGGGCCCAGCCTGAATCCTCTTCTTCCAGCCCCCTGGGGTACTGCGGTGTTCCTGGGCCCAGCCTGGATCACCTTGTCCCCCTGAAGTTCTTCGGTGTGTTCTTGGGCCATACCTGGACCCCCGATGGTTCCCTGGAGTCCTCCTGGGGTCCTTCCCCCAAGAACTGGGGTATTCCTAGGCCTAGCCTGGATTTGCCTCCCTTCAGCCCTCTGGAATCATTCTGAGCCGTAGCCTAGACCCCCTCCCAGCCCCGGAGGTCCCTTTGAGACCCAGGATGTTTTGATGGCTCAGGTTAGACTCCCCTTCCTTCTGAGTTCTCCTGGGGGCGCCTGGCCTCCACTCCCAACACACACACTCATCCCTGCCCCCCACGTAAGGATCCCATCCTGGAATCGTGGAGGACTGTCCCCAGTGTCTGGTGAGGCACCAGGATCGCTTTTCACTCCCACGTGCTGTACCCGTTGATTTATTTATAGTTGCAACTGGCTAGCAACATTGTATCCACATCCGACCCAGGAGGAAACCTCAATTAACCTAGTCCAGGGTCTTCCTCGAGTCAGCCTCGAGTACCCTCTTCCCGAAGCAACCTGTTCCGGCCATAGTGAGTCATCGGATCTGAAGACCAACAGGCACCTGAGCTTCCCTCCCTCACCAGACAGGGGCTGATCCTAAAACAGGCCAGGAAGGACTCTGCAGGCTCAGGTGCTGCATCAGGACCGGGCCATCTGCACACCATTTGAAACCTGCGTGGCCTCATAACCTGCTCAGGCCGTGGGATCCAAGCCCTACTTTCCGAGTTCACTTGAAAACGACTTAGGCCGTATACCACAGGGCAGGCTGCTTACCTTTAAAAGCTCCTGTTCTGGGGCAGGATCTCCAGTAACAGACAGGAAAGCATGTGCCTTCCCATAATGTTAGAATTTACTGAGTAATAAATCCTCAAGTTTCTTCAACTACATAAGCTGCCGTGACCACTGGCAAACAGGTTCTTTCACTCCAACCCGATCTTTAATTACTAACTTTAATAACTCGTCACACCACCAGACACCTCTAACAGGTTACAGGGTGGCTACAGAAGAGTTGAGGAGGCTGCATGACTCAGCCAGACTGTCTGGAAGCCAGAGGCTAAGCTGACTGAAGAGAGAAATGGGGAAAGTTTAAGCATGGGGTGGGAGGAGAACCCCTCATCCAGAGGGGTTGAAGTTTCTCTGCTGAAAGCTGCATCTCAGATTGCCTACACTGAGACAAGACTTCTTTCCCCTATTAATTTATTCACTTTACATCCTGATTGCAGCCCCCCTCCTCCCAGTCCTTCCTCATATAGTTCCTCTGCCCATCCCCCTCTCCTCTTCTCTGAGAAAAGGGAGGACCCCCCTGGGTGCCAACCCACCCTGGCTCATCGAGTCGCAACAGGACTAGGCACATCCTCTCCCATGGAAACTGTACAAGGCTCCTTTTTAAATAGTTCAAATAAAAAGGTTAAAATAACAAGACGGAAGCGTCTTTAACCTTTGAGTTTAATCAAACGCCTTTCCCAGCAGTGACCCCATAACTTAATGAATTTCACATCTGAGATTATAGATTCTGTTTAGTCAATACACAATACTCCCATCTGCTCTAGCTAGCTCAGAAAGGATGTCTTGGACTCTCTCGGCCTATGTCTTCTAAGCCTGCGATCCCACTCAGGACAAAGAGGCAGATGAATTTCAGGCCAGTCTGAATTTGAGGTGAGTTTGAGGCCAGTCTGGTCTACAGAGCAAGTTCCAGGACAGTCAAGGCTACACAGAGAACTACTCCCTTGTCTCGAAAAGAAAAGAAGATAAAAGGGGGTGGGGAAGACAGAGACAGGGACACAGAGAGACAAAGAGAAACAAGAGAGTTCCTTAGAAACCCTTTAAATGTGCAAGGCCCAGGTCTTCAATTCTAGCACTAAAGAGGGTGAGGCAGGAGGATTGCTTTAAGTTTGAAAACTGTCTACTACAGAGTGAGAACTTATCTCAAAAAAAGAAAACATTTTCAAATATATAAGTTGGGAAGACATGGCCAAAGTCATATTCGTGACTTTTAAATAACACAAGTTTCTCCAGGTTAGTGGCACACACCTTTGACTCCAGCACTTCGGAGGCAGAAGCAGAAGGATCTCGAGTTGGAGGCCAGCCTGGTTTACAGAGTGAGTTCCAGGACTGCCAGGGCTACATAGAGAAACACTGTCTTGAAAAAAGGAAAAAAGAAAACAGACAGTCTTGACAATTGGATTCAAAATGGAGGAGCTCCGGTCACCTCTGAACCAGGCACTTCAACATTTCTTCAGTTGAGAAATACTCACCCCTTCCCCTCAGCTATCAACTATCACTTGCAAAATTACTATTGTATCAGGAATGTGGATCCTGACATAATTTCCAAAGATATAGACAGCCTACCCCCTCCTCCTACCAAAGGAATGGCTCACAGAGAATCCGCCAGGCCCAGAATGGCCCCACAAACCCAATTCCTTTCTCTTTCTGAAGAGGAACTTTGGAACACTTGTGTCCCCCACCCCAAACCCCACTGGAGAGGCTAATTAACATTCCTGGTCAGCTCCGGAACGTAAGAAAGGTCTTGAGACACTTGCCTGAAGGGAGAGGCTGATGAACATTCCTCAGACCACAGGGAGGGAACCCACCTGGGGGTATGGAAGGCCCAGAGCACATAGACACATTCTGCAGGACAGACCAACCTTTGCCATCTGTAGACAAGGGAAATCCTTGCCACCTCATTCCCTAAAGACCAATCAGTTTAAAAAGTCACACTGTTCTGCCAATCACATTGTGCCTAATGACTGCTGCCCTAAAAACTATAAAAACTGGCCTAACGGGCTGCCAGGTGTCGCCACATCTCCTTTGGGTGCAGGATGACCCCAACATGTAGGAACAATAAAATTCCTCTTGCTTTTTGCATCAATTCAGTTTTATTTGTGTACAGCTTTAATTGTTTAGCTTTCGCTTTTGGATGTCGAGACAAAGTTTCTCTTAGTAGCCCTGGCTGTCCTGGAATTCACTCATTAGACCAGGTTGGCCTCGAATTCTGTGATGCCCCCTGTCTCTGCCTCCTAAGTGTTGGGATTTAAAGGCGTGTGACACCACCACCCAGCTCACTAATTGTCTTAGTTTTAAAGTCTAGAGAGTTCCTTGTCACCATGGCACACGTGAACCTTGTATTTTGGTTTGTGGTCTGGGTGGCAATCTGTAAAGAGGGTACGTTTGAAATACATGTCACTTTGAAAGCTCCGTCCAGTCACTTCCCAAATGGCTGTTTGGTTAGTGTCCTAGATAGCTTTATGTCAACTTAATGAAAGCTAGAGTCAACCAAAAGGAGGGCAGCTCCATAAGATTCAGCTGTTGGCCATTTTCTTAATTAGTGGTCAATGGGGGAGGGCCCAGCTCACTATGGGTGGGGCCCTCCCTGGGCTGGCGGTTCTGGGTTCTATAAGAAAGCAGCTGAGCAAGTCCATGGGAAGCAAGTCAGTAAAGCACCCCCATGGCCTCTGCGTCAGCTCCTGCCTCCAGGTTCCTGCCCCGCTTGAATTCTGTCCTGACTTCCTTCAATGATGGACTATAATGTGAAAGTGTAAGCTACTGAATAAACCCTTTCCTCTCCAACTTGCTTTTTGTGGTCAGTGATCACCACAGCAATAGAAACCCTAACGGAGCCGGGCTGTGGTGGCACATGCCTTTAATCCCAGCACTTGGGAGCAGAGGCAGGCAGAGGCAGGCAGATTTCTGAGTTCCAGGCCAGCCTGGTCTACAGAGTGAGTTCCAGGACAGCCAGGGCTACACAGAGAAACCCTGTCTCGAAAAACCAAAAAGAAAAAAACAAAAAACAAAAAAACCTAATGGAGACAACTAGGGAACTTGAACACTGATTTTTGCTTGCTCTGGTGGCAGACCACTTGTCTGATGACCTAGCTTGGCTTCCTCTTTAGATTTGGGGTAACCCCCATCTTCGTG
This sequence comes from Mastomys natalensis, assembly GCA_021653895.1. NCBI lineage: Eukaryota > Metazoa > Chordata > Mammalia > Rodentia > Muridae > Mastomys > Mastomys natalensis. The sequence continues at coordinate 306,507 of JAJTUV010000555.1, forward strand.
TGTGTGTGTGTGTGTGTGTGTGTGTGTGTGTGTATCATGAAAGTATTTGGATTCATCTAGAGTCACTTAGCACTAGCCGCTAGAGGATGAATTAGCCACCTACATGATCCAGGAGGAATTTCCCAGAGACCCCCCACAAACCACACTGAAGATCACTCAAGCACTTACCTAGATTCAAATTTCCTAAAGACCTTAATGCTGGGACTGGAGACTAGCTCGGTTGGTGGAATATTAACCTAAACTGCCTGCAGGCGACTTCATTCCCCCGACACTGCATAAATCTAACATGGCAGCTTCGGGTCTGAGCATTCCTTCATCTTGAAGGAACTGGGTTGTAGCTTTGTAGGTTCCTGGGGATTAACTAGTATACCAAAGGCACAATTTGTAATGGCCAGAGCATACGTGAGGACACTTGAAGTTTTTTTTGTTTTGTTTTGTTTTTGGTTTTTTTTGTTTTGTTTTGTTTTTTCGAGACAGGGTTTCTCTGTGTAGTCCTGGCTATCCTGGAACTCACTCTGTAGACCAGACTGGCCTCGAACTCAGAAATCCGCCTGCCTCTGCCTCACAAGTGCTGAGATTAAAGGCGTGTGCCACCACCACCCGGGTTTTTTTTTTTTTTTTTTTTTTTTTTTTAAGGTGGCAAAGTAGTAAGACTATAAAACAGTAATCGAGCAGCTGAAGTCAGAAGACACAGTTAAGGAAAACCTCCAGATCACCCTCCTGCCAAGCAGCTCTGTGAGTAGGGACTGCCAAGAATAGATCTACTCAAACGACAGGAGCATCAACCATGTCTAAGAACCATATGTTCTTGGCTTTGATGACTTCTAAAAGGATCACAAGGGTTGAAGGAGCCCTCGCTAGGTTAGGTCACCAGGCTGTCACCTCGAGTTTTAACTGTGATCAAGTTTACAAAGTTTTCTGTAAGAATCTTACAGCTGGGAACTCAACAAGGTTGGGCTCAGATGTTACCAGGACCTGGATCATATAAGCACGGTTCATTTCCGTTTAAGAGTTTTCATTTGAAATATCTCTTTAAAAAAAAAAAAAGACATTAAAAGGGAATACTAAAGGCCAGAGAGATGGTTCAGCAGTTAAGCATGTACCTGAACTCTGCTCCCAGTACCCAGAGTCAGGAGGCTCACAACCTCCTGAAACTCCAGTTCGAGGGGATTCAGTGCTCTCTCCTGGTCTGTGAGGGCATGTAACACAGTAGTAGTAATAAGAAGAGGAGGAGGAGAAGGAGGAGGGGGGAGAAGGGGAAGAGGAAGAAGAAGAAGAAGAAGAAGAAGAAGAAGAAGAAGAAGAAGAAGAAGAAGAAGAAGAAGAAGAAATTTATTTTGGTTGATTTTTGTGTTTGTTTTTAAGACAGGTCTCATGTAGCCCAGCTTGGCCTAGAATTTGAACTTTCTGGTCCTCCTGCCTCCTCTACCCCACTGAATGCTGGGACTTCGGGTGCATTGAAACAGTCACCCAACCCAAAAACTACTTCTGCTGAGAAGCATGGACTCCACACAGGAGCCTCTTCACCCTACCAGATCATCACCCGTTTCTCTCTCACACTTGCGGGAGTTTGGTTTTGTTCCGTTAGGACAGGCCTGCTGAGATTGCATGCTTGTGCCACCTCTGCCAGTAGATACTTGAGAGTCAGAGATCCTGACTTCCCCTAAGTCTAGACCCTGAACTGATGCAAATGACAAGACACGCCCCCACAGTCCACCTGTCAAAGAAAAAGTTACAAATGGTTCTGTAAGGGCTAGCATGGGTGGGAATTCTACTTCCCACAAACCCAATTTCTTTTTCTTTTCTTTTTTTTTAAATAGGGCCTCATTGAGACCCCATTTCTTCTACTTGGGCTCAAATTAAAACCCGATCTGGAGCTAGCCTGAGGCTCAAGTTCCTTCCTCCCCCCACTTCCTGGAAAGCACGGTGTGCCTATCTTTTGTGGGGGAGGGATTAGGCTGGCTCCTCCACCACCTCAATTTCACCAAACTGATAATAAACCCATTGTTCCTTATCAATTTTTATTTTTATTTTTTCTTGAGAGAGGGTTTTCTCTGTGTAGCCCTGGCTATCCTAGAACTCTCTATGTAGACTAGGCTGGCCTTGAACTCTGAAATTACTCTGCCTCTGCCTCTGCTCTGCCTCTCTGCCTCGCCTCTGCCTCTGCTCTGCCTCTGCCTCTGCCTCTGCCTCTGCCTCTGCCTCTGCCTCTGCCTCTGCCTCTGCTCTCTGCCTCTCTGCCTCTGCCTCTCCTCTCTCTCTGCCTCTCCTCTCCTTGCCTCTCTGCCTCTCTGCCTTCTGCCTCTGCCTCTCGCCTCTGCCTCTCTGCTCTGCCTCCCTCTCTCTCGCCTCTCTGCCTCTCTGCCTCTCTGCCTCTCTGCCTCTCTGCCTCTGCCTCTCCTCTCTCTCTGCTCTCCTCTCTCTCTGCCTCTCTGCCTCTCTGCCTCTGCCTCTGCCTCTGCCTCTGCCTCTGCCTCTGCTCTGCCTCTGCCTCTGCCTCTGCCTAGCAAGTGGTAAGATTAAAGACAGACAGCTACACACACACCCTTCCTGGCCTCCTTCCAGCCGTTACCAATATTTGTTACCTAGTTTCTTGTAAAATACAAGAAAACCATACGGCAATTTTGATGAATCTATGCACCAGTAACATTGTTGCTTTCCACCATGAAGGCGCTGGGGCCACAGAGGCGGCTGATCCAGGAGACTAGCCCAGACAATGGAGAGTTACGAGTAGCCTCAAATTATGTGAAAGTACACCCACTCCCTGAGCTGCTTGGCAACTCCTGGGAACTCAATATTTCTAAAGCCTTTTACCTATGTGGCCATTCTAAGCAATTCAAACTCTCAAAGACAAAAATCTCCACAGGCACCTGCAGGTGTGCTGGCTTAAGAGCCCCACCTGTAAATCCAGAAATAAGACACCCTCTGAAGGCCCAAGGTCACCCGGTTGAAACTGCAAAACACCCATTTAAAATATTCCTAATTTCAAACATTTTCCAGAGTTTAAGGCGCCGGTCCTAGGCTGATGAATTTAAAATAACTATTCAACAGTCCGTTTCAGAGCAGCAGCCAGGTAGCAGGGTTTAGCCTGACCAATTTTCTTAGTTACTCAGAAAAAAAAAGAAAAGAAAGAAAGAAAGAGAGAGAGAGAGAGAGAGAGAGAGAGAGAGAAGAGAGAGAGAGAGAAGAAAGAAAGAAAGAAAGAAAGACAGACACACATACAAAAAAACCTACAATTTTCCTTTTCTTTGTTCTCTTTTGTAAGCAAGTTTCCCTGACACTTTGGGCTTCCTCGATTTCTGTGGCTCACTCCCTCACCTCTCTTCCACTTGGCTACTTAACCAGTCAGCCTGACCCTGAACCCATCATGGCCACACCACAGTGGCTGGCTTCTCTTGGCCTAGCCAGCACTTAATATTGTTTTCCTGTTAGGAAAAACCAAGGTTCCAAACTCCGATGTCAACTGGGAAAAGAATTCTGGCCAGAGTGACAGTCAGTGACCATGTAAAAGTCTTCAGGAGTTGCAAGTTGGCACTGGGGCTCCTGCAGAGCTGACCAGGGATGCTCTGTCCTCTCAAGTGGCTCTAATTCTCAGAAAGAACTTTCTGGCAACCTGTTCCACAGATTCATAAACCGAGTGGGAGGGTAGAGGCCAAGGCCAAGTGGCAGAGGGCTGCAACCCTCTAACCCAGAAGGGCCGCTCAGTTCCAAGTTCACCACAAAATGACATGTCTCAGTCTCCGCAAGTTGGGGACAGGACAGGCATTGGCCACTCCTGTGGCCAATAAGCACTCCTGTGCCAGGAGCAGCTTAGCAGGGGCATCAGCTCCTCTGGCTGCCAGGAGACTACAGCCCAAGGCTCATTGCTATCCTGGCCCCCAGACAAGAGCAGTACACCCCGGGTCCTAGTTAGTTTTGCTGTAAAATGAGGCAGTTTGTGCTCCAAGGGTATCAAGACAGTCCTGGGCCCTAGGCGGGTAGGCTTCTTCGAAGGTTTGTTTCTGTGTTTTAATGATGTATGTGAGAGAGAATAGTACAAACACAGGAATGTGTGGGCCCTCAGAGGCCAGAGGTATTGCATCGCCTGCAGCTGGAGTCAGACAGTCCTGAGTCACCCTACGTGAGGGCTGGCAACTAAGCATAAATCTTCTGCAAGAGCAATGTGCACCGTTAACCATGTGCCATCTTCCCAGCTCCCAGAGGAGGTGTTAACTGTACACAGATGTCAGCATGTACCCAGTCTGAAAGTAACTGCTGGAAACGCACAGATCCTAACAAAAAGATAGAGGTGTTGGATGGTTAGATGTCCATATAGGAAAGCGGGATGTCGAATACAACTTTTTCGGGAAACAAATTATTGTAAACAGAACCTTCTGCAGAGGAAAAACCTTATAACGGGGGTTCTTCTTGGTACAGATTGGAGCCCCAGGATATGCTAACACATGGCTTATGGAAATAACAGAATGGCAGGTGTCGTTGATGTACTGGTCAGGGGTCTCTAGAGTAGAAGTACCTATAGAATGAATCTCTATAAATGTATACATTATATAAAATATTTATATGATATTTATAATACATATAAATTTATAGACCTATAAATGTGATATATAAATATATAAATATAACATACATATAAATTTATAGAATATAAATGTAATATATATTAAATATAACATACACATAAATTTATAGACATATAAATAAATATATTATATAATAAATTTAACAATACAAATACAATTTATAGACATATAAATTAATATATAAATATATTAATATAAATATATATATAATATAAAGGTAATTTATTTGATTAACTTATAGGTTCAGGCCAGCTAATCCAGTAATAGCTGGCTGTAAACAGAAAGTCCAAAACTCCAGTACTTGCTCAGTCCACAGGCTAGATGTTTTGGCTGGTTTCAGTATATACTGGGACCCCAAAGAACTAGGCTCCAATACGAGTAAAGGAATAGATGTGTTTGCAAGGCCAGGGCAAGCAGACAATAAGCAGAAACTTCCTTCTTCCATGTCTTTATATGAGTTTCCATCAGAAGGTGTGGCCTAGACTAAAGGTAGATCTTCCAGCCTCAAGATCCAGATCAAAGGTGTTTGTCTTCCTACCTCAAAGGTCCAGACAATTCACGAATTGTGCAGAAGGCTCATCCGCTCTAAACCAAGTAAAAATAATCTCTCTCTTTTTTTAAAGATTTTTTTATTTATTTTTTTATTTATATGAGTACACTGCAGGTGTCTTCAGACCCATACTAGAAGAGTGCATCGAATCCATTACAGATGGTTGTGAGCCACCATGTGGTTGCTGGGAATTGAACTCAGGACCTCTGGAAGAGCAGTCAGTGCTCTTAACTGCTGAGACATTTCTCCAGCCCCAAAAATAATCTCTTGTAGACAGTGATGGTACTCACCTTCAATCCCAGACTTTGGGGCCAGAGGCAGGAAGCTCTCTGGGTTTAAGGCCAGCCTGGTCTACAGAGCTAGTTCCAGGACAGCCAAGGCTACACAAAGAAACCCTGTCTGGAAAAACATGAACAAAAGCAACAAAAACAAAAGAAAATCTCTCACAGGTTTGCCCTCTGTTTCTGGATTGTAGTTCATTCCAGATATAGCCAAGTTGACAACCAAGAATACCGTCACAGTTCGGTTCGCAACAAATGCCATGTCAAGCAGACTGGAGGTGCTCTTTATGCTTTCCCTTGGCTAGCTGAGAGCATGAAGCTGATTCTCATCATGAAATGTGGAGAAACCTTTGCCCAACCAGCATACACTAGGTCAGGGTCAGGCCACAAGTACTAGAAGCCAGATTTGAGGGCAGCAGACCCTGGCTACTGCCCAAGCTGTGGGGAAGCTGTTTGTGCAGCCACAAAAGCCCTACATATGAGTCTAGGCTCTTCCTCTCAAGTCGGAGGAGTAGCTGATAGTCTCAGTATCCTGTGGGGACAGTGGCTTGGGCACCCTCTACACAAAGCCTAAGAGGTGATACCCAAGAACTGGCGTCAGCATGCCCTCGTAACTTCCATAGGAAGCTGGGGCAGAGAGAGGGAGGGCAACCAACAGAGGAACAGAGAGATAAGGAGAACAAAGTGAGCTTCCGAGGCCAGAGCAAGGCTGGCTGCCAACATACACCTTGCAGAAGCCCAGTCAGGCTGAGTAGTATCTGGCCTGGCAGCATGGCAGGATGCTCCTGGAGGATGCTTCTCTTTGACCCTGGGTCGGAGGCTCCACCTGCCCAGTCCTTATCATCTTGGGCCTAGCAAGTCCTCCTGTATCCTAGCAAACCCTGGGTTCCCTAAGCCCATTTAGAGCCTGGGGATCCCAGGTCTCCTATTTGTTTACTATTGCTGTGATGAACCCTAACAAAAAAGCAATTCAGGAGAGAAAGGGCATAGTTTAAACCACAAATGCAGGCTACAATCTATTACTGTAGGGAGGTCACAGGAGCAGGAACTTGAGACAGCAAGCAGGTCACATCACATTCCACAAACAACAGCATAGAGAGAATGACCTCCTGCCTAGGGAATGGTACGCCCACAGTGGACCAAGCCTTCCTGCATCAATTAACTCAAGATAATCCTCCACAGACACACCAAGAGGCCAACCCAAGGTAGACAATCACACATGGAGACTCTCTTCCCAGGTGATCTTAGATTGTATCAAGTTGACAAAGCTAACCACTGAAGTGGAAACTTCTAGTATCTTTGGAAAGTTCATTTTGTCAAAAGATGTTTTGCTGCTGCACACAGGTGAAAGGAGGTCTTGCTAAAGCAAACACACGAAAGAAGGTTTCCCTGAAGCAGACGCAGATGAAAGGATGTTTTGATATAGCAGACATATGAAAAGGACCCGGGATGAAGGAGTATAAATATGATCTCATGGACAATAGGAGACGATCACTGAGCATCCGTTTGGTTTGCTCCGCCTCCCTATTCTTTGCTAATAACATGCATGTTCTTGCCTGGCAGTGGTGGCGCACGCCTTTAATCCCAGCACTTGGGAGGCAGAGGCAGGCGGATTTCTGAGTTCGAGGCCAGCCTGGTCTACAGAGTGCGTTCCAGGACAGCCAGGAACCCTGTCAAGAAACCCTGTCTCAAAAAAAAAAAAAAAAAGAACTATTGCTGAACAAGTCCACTTCCCCCATATCCTAATAACTTTTCTCTTCCACTACCTCTGCGGGATGGTGGACTAGAGAGAGGTTGAACCTTTATTAAAAGTAGGTTGCAAAAAAAAACCGTAAGCCTTCAAACCACCACAACTCCCTTGGCTTAGAAATGCAACTGAGATGCCTTTAATCCCTCAACTGGGGATGCAGAGGCAAGTGGATTTCTATGAGTCAAAGCCAGCCTGGTCTACATAGTAAATTCCAAGCCAGCCAGGGATACATAGTAAAACCTTTTTTCAGAAGCCAGACAATGTAACCTTTAATCCCAGAACTTAGGAGGCAGAGGCAACTGGATATCTGTTGAGTTAAAACAACCTGGACTACATGGAGAGTTTCAGGCCAGCCAGGATACATAATGAGACTCAGTCGTTAAAAATAAAATAAAATAAAATAAACATTTGCATTTAGGGCTGGGGATATAGCTCAGCAATAGAGAATTTGCCTGCCATTTGTGAAATTCTGCATGCCTTCTCAGACACACATCCCCCAACTAAAGGGGAATGCTAGACCTTTTAAAACTTTGTCCACATCTGGTTACTTCCTCTCTCGCCATCTAAATCTCAACTCCAGCTGTAGAGGTAGCGCCGGAGAGTTGCAAAATGCCGGAGAGTTGCAAACTGAATCAGTTTGTGTTCCCCTTTTTCCCGGCACACGTACTGCTGAAATCAGAACTGGAGGGAGAGTGGTTATGAGATGAGGAGGCTGTCTCTCTCTGTCACTCAGGAGGAGACTCTGCTGGGGACTGGGCTCACACCACCAGCCAGCAGTGTGGACCAGCCTGCATCTCAGTTCTGGTCTGATCAAAGTGGGACAGAACCCACTACCTTAGTATCGCAGTGGCTTCTAGGACGACCAATCAAATTCACACTGACTGCAGAGCTTTCTCTGAAACTCTGTTCCCCATCTACTAACCACCTCGATGTGAAGACTCTGCCTGTCTTTTTCCTTCTCCTAAGGCACTGCCCGCTTAGCCCTCCCATCCCTCCCTCCTCAGTAACGTGGGGGGAGGAGAGGGGGTGTAACCTTCCCCTTATCGCTCTGAGGTTTATTCTTCACTGAAGTCCTAGTTCAGAGCCCTCTATACTGGAACTACAGAAACACCACCCCTAGGCAGCCCTGGAAGATTCCGTTCCTTCTCCACTGTCGGTATAAACACAGACACAATAAATTGCAGTTAGGTACCTCCTGGACATCTCTGGACAGTGCAAGCCTGGGACCACATTTCTTTTCTTGCTCATGGGCTGTCTGTGCTTGTAGAGTTGCTATAGACGTGTGTAGGTAGGACTGACCGGAGACTAAGGTGCATAAGCCTGGTACCCACCCTCTCCAGTCTCTCCTCAGCTTGCCCACATTCCCAATGTGCCCAAGGCGTTCTTTTTATTTTTATTTCTATCCAGTCATTTACTATGAGACATAAGTGGTCAGTTTCAGAGGGCAGTCATTGAAAAGCAGGATCTTTTATTAAAGGAATAGTTGTTAGTATTCTGTCTAAACTCCACCCCCACAGTTATCTGGCAACAGCCAGGTATTCTCCTCCCCACAGTTACCTTGCAACAGCCAGGTAGGCCTGCCCACTATAAAAGGGGCTGCTTGCCTCCTCCTCTCTCTCTCTTGCTCTCTTGCCTCTAGCTTCTCTCTGTCCCCTCACCCCTCCCCTTTCCCTTCCCCCTCTCCACATGGTCATGGCCGGCCTCCACTTCTCTCTTCTCTCTCTCCTCCTTTTTCTGCCATCTCCTCCTGCTTCTCTCCCCACCTTTGCCCTCTGCCCTGAAGAACCAACCTCCGCCCCCTCGTGGAACCATTTGGTCTGGTGTTGTCTGTTCTAAGCTGACGTGTGGAAGTCCATCAATAATAGAAAGTAAAATTTTAGTAATAGCAGCAGGATAGCTTGAATTTGTTTCTATGTCAAAGCCTAGCATATCTCTGTCAGTGTGAAGAGCATGTCGGGGAGTTGGCCCTTTTCAGCAGGAGACCTAATAGCTCTAGAAAAAAAGTCAGCTTACATAGGAAATGGACTGGCCAGGCAACAACAGTCGTGGTAGGAGGAGCTTTCGAGGTCTGCTTGCTGCTGCTGAAGTGACAAAGTTATTATCATCATAGCTCCTTCACACAAATATGAGAAGGACGCATCTGAGCCAGAAGTGTAGTCCAAGTGGTCTCTGTACCAGTTTAAATGTGAGACTAACCTACACTACCTGGTCAGCCAATCTGGGATTCTCCATCGGTGATCTCAACGGCTTTGCTGGGGGCAGAGGTCATCTGTCTTCAGCTGCCACAGAGGACAGCATCAGCCTTCTGCTGCCGACAGAAACAGAAGGTTAAAATGAAGCTGGCACAGGGAGGCAGCCAGTTTGGGATCTGAACCTCATCTTAGAAGGGAGATTGGACACATTGTTAAAGGATGGAAACCAAATGGAGGTAGAGCCGGTGGGCTGTTGCATTGACCAATCTTTTGTTTTTTGTTTGTTTGTTTGTTTTGTTTTTGTTTTTTTCGAGACAAAGTTTCTCTGTATAGTCCTGGCTGTCCTGGAACTCACTCAGTAGACCAGGCTGGTCTCGAACTCAGAAATCCGCCTGCCTCTACCTCCCAAGTGCTAGGATTAAAGGCATGCACCACCAATCATATTTGACACAAGGGGTTAAAGCAAGGAAGTTAATGTAGGTGACTGGGACTTATCTGGGTCACCTGGCTTTGGGGTCCTTGGTTCCAGCTTTTGCAGTCAGGTCCCCTCCTGGACCCTGACCTGGAATTTCGAGAGAGAAAGAAACAAAGGAGAGAGCAAGCTGCACACACAGCAAGTGAACCGAGAGACCAGGAATTCAGAGTGAGAAGGCGAGACGCAGAAGTCAATTAACTCAAGACATTACTTATGTGCCTTAGATCATGGGATAAGAGCATCTCCCCTCTTTCGAGACATCCTTAGTGGCTCGGAACTCATTGTAGCAGGCTGGCTGAGAAAATTTCCCAGTGGGATAACGAACCAGCATCTTCCCTCTTTACATCCCTTATTGGCTAACAGACAGACAAACATCTGAGAAGCAGGACAGGAGCTGGGTTCCACAGCCTGGGAAACGAACTCAGTTTTGATCCCGCAGCAAGGTAGAATTGTTCCCAAGATGGCTGAACTCTCGAACACCTCAGCCGACTCTACCAAGAGCTGGTGTTTTGTCTGTCAGGGGAAGCCATTTTCATTAAACACCTTAAATGCCATATTCAACAGATCTCTCTTAGGGGCCTGGGGCCATTTTCTAATCTATTAAGAGTACCTGGCCGGGCGGTGGTGGCGCACGCCTTTATAATCCCAGCACTTGGGATGCAGAGGCAGGCGGATTCTGAGTTCGAGGCCAACCTGGTCTACAGAGTGTGCCAGGAGCCAGGGCTATGCCAGAGAAACCCTGTCTCGAAAAACACAAACAACAAACAAACAAAAAAAAAAAAAAAAATAAAAACTGGCTACCTGTCGCTTAACAAACTTTATTTACAGTGGCTTGCTTCAGGCTTGATCTTACAATATTCATGGCGGGCTAAACCTGTCCTGTAAATGAATTATATCATAAAAATACAAGCAAGTAGAACACTAAAAAATAAGGTAACTGGTCATAACTGCATCTCTTAATTATCTTTAACAGTTTACAAGCTAAGAGCTCTTTAGGTTACGATTTTAAATATGTAAATTTGACAGTTTTACTCCTGTTAGTTTGAGCCTTAAAAATCTGAATCGAAGATCCTTTAGTATCAAAATAAAACTTCAAACCATAAATATTATCATTATGGCCTTGGTTATCATTCATCTCTTCTTTTAGACTAAGGAGGAAAACAGCCAGCCCTCCAAGATATTTCAAATTAGGATGGATTTCTGTTATAAAGAATTTTTTTTTTTTTTGTCTTGAGAGTAAAAATAGTAGATGTGGACAAAACCATGAACCAGGCTTATGGAAAATGAGACTTTAAAACAACCTACGCAGGCTGGAGAGATGGCTCAGTGGTTAAGAGTGCCGACCGACCTTCCGGAGGTCCTGAGTTCAATCCCCAGCAACCACATGGTGGCTCACAACCATCTGTAATGGGATCCGATGCCCTCTTCTGGTGTGTCTGAAGACAGCGACAATGTACTCATATACATAAAATAAATAAATAAATATTTAAAAATAAATCTTTTTAAAAAAAAAAAAAAACTACACTTGATGAATAAGGGTTATAAATTCCTAAAGTTATAAATGGTTTACTTAGATGAACAGAACTATACGTCTTAGCTACTTATGTCTTTGCTAACTTCGATCAACGCTAGGCTTCTAGGAAACTTTGATAAGAAACAACACTCGTTTGATAAATAAGGTTTAGAAATTCCCAAGATCTAGTCAGGCTAGTGTAAACAGATTTAAAGCAGTATGTCTGGCCCCTTTATCTTTACTAACCTTAAGTTTTAGTAGCTATTTGGATAAACTGAGTCGTACAAGAACTGTGGTAGTCTATGAAGGCACACTATGAAAGGGTCAGGAAAGGTTTTCAGTCTCTCTAGGTTCCTTCCTATATAATCCAGACATTTTTGTCTCCTCCTCACTTTTCTTTCCTCTTCCTCCTTCTCCTCTTCTTCCTCTTCCTCCTCTTTCTCTTCTTCTCCTCCTCCTCCTCATCTTCTTCTTCCTTCTCCTCCCTCCTCTTCCTCCTTTTTCTCTGTGTCTCTCTATCTCTTGCTCTCCTCACCTCTCTCTACACACACGCGCTCTTTCTCTCTTTCTCTTCCCCCTCCCTTCTCCTCAATCCTTGGTCCTTTGGAGCCAGTGAACTTGCCTGAGAGCAGCTTCCCAATAAATCTGCACTTATATATTTTAATCTGGCTTGAATTGGCTCATTTCGCTAAAAAAAAATAACTTATCAGTTTATGCTTTGGCAAAAATTTTAGAGATACAAGAGAGGGAAGCATTTAAAGAGTTAAATAAAATCAAGAAAAGGAGACTGGGATAAGCAGCAGTAGTTGGTATTAGAATAGTTGACCTTTGGGCTGTTTTAAAGCTCAACGTGTCTGTCTATTAGGGTTTCTTCTACTACAAAACACCAGACCAAGAAGCAAGTCAGGGAGGAAAGGGTTTGCTAATGGCTTACACTTCCAAACATAGTCCACCATCAAAGGTCAGTCAGGACAGGAACTCAAGCAGGTCAGGAACCCGGAGGCAGGAGCTGATACAGAGGCCATGGAGGGATGCTGCTTACTGGTTGCTTCTTGCTTGCCAGCCTTCTTTCTTACAGAACCCAGGACTGCCAGCCCAGGGATGGTTCCATCTACCATAGGCTGGGTCCTCCCCCATCAATCACTAATTGAGAAAATGCCTTAGCCTTACAGCTGGATCTCCTGGAGACATTTTCTCAACTGAGGCTCCTTCCTTTCTGACAACTCTAGCTTGGGTCAAGTTGACACAAAACCAGGTAGGAGAGTGTCTTTTCCTGTACTGTCTGTTTTGCTCTCCTCCCTTCCACAGAGTCGGGTGGAACCACCTGACCCAGGACAGAGATTTGAGAGGAATTCTTAAATAAATATGGGCCTGGAGAGGAGGGAGGGAGAGAGAAGAGACAGAGAGAGACGAGAAGAGAGAGAGAGAGAGAGAGAGAAACCTAGCTCCAGAACCAACTTTTTTTTCCAAGACAGGATTTCACCGTGTAGCCCTGTCTGTCCTGGAATTCACTCTGTAGAAGACCAGGATGGCCTCAAACTCAGAGATCTGCCTGGTTCTGCCTCCCTAAAAGTGTGCACCACTACTGCCCTGCCAGCTTTTTTAAAAAAAAAAAAAAAAAGTAAAGCCGGGCTGGTGGTGGCGCACGCTTTAATCCCAGCACTTGGGAGGCAGAGGCAGGTGGATTTCTGAGTTCAAGGCCAGCCTGGTCTACAGAGTGAGTTCCAGGACTACACAGAGAAACCCTGTCTCGAAAAAACAACAAACAAACAAACAAAAAAAAAAAAATTAATTAAAAATAAAAATAAATAAATAAATAAATAAAGTAAAATAGTATGTGACAATATTTAAATATTATCGATCCCCAAAAGACATTTGAATCTCTGTAAAAAACTGGTTAGTGATCAGAGGGAGAGACTAGGTTGAACAGAGTAAAGAAAGTGCTTTTCTAGGGTGGAGAGCAGAGAAAGTTTAGAGAAAGAGATTCTGGGATCACCGGCTTGTATAGAGGCAAAAGTTATTACAATCCGTGAGAATTATTTTAGTATGACATCATTGCCCATTGAGCTGTACTAAGTAAGACCAACAAGCTATTTGCAATAAGACAGCGAGGCTTAATGGAATCTCTGAGTTCAAAGGGGAAAGAGATTAGAGACTGGCGAGGAATACTCTGAATATGAAAAGCCCATGGTTAGAGCCAAGAGGCGAGCAAGGGAGGAAGCAGATATATCCTTTATAGAGGAAGTGGGAGGAGCTTAGGGTCGCAAACAGGAACTCCACCAAAGCGAGGATTCCAATGTCCTTAGAGGCCCAAGAGAGCATAGAAAAGTGTCTGATGTACCTGTGGGTCTTAAAGAGCAGATTCCAGCAACCGAGACAGAGAAAGCAGCTCCTGGCGGGGAGAGAGACGAGTGGTTAGCCATGGTTAGAGTAAGGTCCAGGAGGAAACTGAGAGACAGAGCTAGCAAGGAGGCAGCCAAGGGCAGAGTAAGGGGGTGGCAAAAGAGACTTCGAAATGTCTAGCAGAATCTCGTGATACCAGCACCCTGCTTCGATGTGCTGATAGACGCTATAGGTAGCCATAAGTCCCTTCTGCCAAAGTAAGGAAAATATAGAACTCTTTTGGCAGATGGAACCACCAGCTTTACAAATTCCTGAGGAATTCTGGATTTTATATAACCGCCAGAAATCCTCTTACAGTCCGGGTTGTGCTCATTCCTGGATGTTTGGAATGCCTTTTGAGGCGTGGGGAATTGGGAGTTTCCTTTGGACATACTAATAAGGACACGAGACAGTTGGATCAGGGCCACCACGGTGACCTTGTTTTTAACTTAATTAGTTCTGTAAAGCCTTTTCTCCAAAGACAGTCCCGCTCTGAGTTCTTAGGGGGGTCCACGGGAGCACAGAGAGAGGCGGGGCAACCAGACAGCAGCCTATAACATTTGTGTTTCAAACAGTTAGGCGTTTCCTGAGTCCCGCCATCTCAGGAACGACCTCCGTGTTGCTGACAGAGTCAAAACTGAGTTCGTGTTCCCAGGCCCCAGAACCCAACTCCTGTCCTGCTTGTTTAGGTGTTTCGTGATTGTCTGTTAACCGGTAAAGGATGTAAAGAGGGAAGTTGCTGTCCCGTTATCTAAGGCACCCGGGGGGGTAAATGTGTTGCTTATCTTGGCTTAATTGACTACGCACAGCTTGCTCGCTCCTTTGTTCCGTTATCATTCTAAATACCGGACCAAAGTCCAGGAGAGGACCTGGCTGTAAAAGCTGACACAAGGATCCCGAAACCAGGTGACGGAATAAGGCCCAGTCACCAACGTTAACGTCCTTGTTTAACCCCTTGTGTCAAAATATGATTGGTCAATGCAACAGCCCACCCCACTGTGCTCCCCCTAGCTTTGTGTTCCCATCCTATAAAAATATTGTACAATTTCCCTTTCGGAGGTGAGGTTCAGATCCCGAACTGGCCATCTCTCTGTGCGTGCAGGAAATAAAGATCTTGGTTTTTTTCTGGCTTCTGTCTCTGACGTGAGTTTTCTCAGCTCCCACCCAGGACCCAACAACATGAGTTTATGTGAGTCTAAAAAATGCTTTCTGCATCGTAATTCATGTCACAGAAGACAAAGATGTGGGGGAGAAAAACAGTCATAGGAACTGGCTGGGAGCAAACACACTTGGGAGTCACAAACTGCCCTGGTCGACTGGAATCCCTCATGATAACTCTTCCTACCGCCACCAATAAACCCCCTGGGGAGGCGGCAAAGGGAATTGAAGACCCGGAAGCAACAAGAAGACAAGAATACTAACAGCAAGGATACCCCACAGCTCCCACTACCCCACCCCACCCCCCAACCCAGCGAACTCCCGGCTATTCCAACCCAAGGAATCAGGATTGGGGCAGACTCTAGTGATATCATAAAAACAGTTATCATTTAATGGAGCCTCTCAAGGCAGCCCTGAGGGAAGATCTGTTAGTGCCCCAGAGTTGGGTGTCAGGAGACTGTGCTATAGAGCTTGTTTGCTCAGTCCCCAGTAAACAATTGGAAATAAAGAGGGAGAAGGGCCACCTACCTGCCACCTACTCCACCCCCAATTAGTTATCTTGTTAGAGGGGCTACAAGTAGAATGGGGGGTTCTGGGACAGAAACAAACCAAGACTCCTTGTGGGTATGCAGGTCAGTGTGGGCCGTGGTGCCCTTCCTTGTCTCTTCCTTCCCAGCATCTGTATGTATTCTTGACTTCCTGTGCAAAATGGCGACATTTCCTGCATAGCCTCCTTCCCCACTCTCTGGCCCTTCAACTTGACCTGTTGTTTGGACTCTGCAGAAATGGGGATCTGAATCCCTACCCTGCAGCCCTTCAGAGTTAGGGGAGCAAATGAGAAGGAAGGGAGTCCCCCTCCCCCAACTCTGTCCCTGCCAAGGAGCCTGAGCACAGGAGCCCTCCTCATACCAGACTCTCTTAGCACAGAGTGGCATAAAGGTGGCCGGCTGACTGTGGCAGAGGAAGGCTCTCCCTGGGTCCCAGCAGGATGAAGAGAGCATGCTGGGTGCCCCAGGAAGCCAGGACTCTATAATTGAGCTCTCATTAATAACACAGCAGGCGTTGTTTATTTTAGAACCCAGAGGTCACAGTCCAAGTGAAATCTCTCACCACTCGCTGTGATGGAGATGGCTTTGGATTCAATGGCCTACACAGCCTCTCCCGATAACCAAATACCTGGGCTTGACTGGTTGTGTGCCTAGCTTCAATGGCTGCAACCAATGGGGCTCAGGCAGGTGCAGGTATGTGTGTCCTGCGGAAGACCAGTCCATCCAAGTACCCCATCACTGAGCGCTAAGCTGGCCCTAGAGCCAGAGCCCTCCTCCCAGCCAGGATCAACTATGTCTGGGGACCTTGCACCTCAATCTGTACCCCTAGGCTGGTCTGACAAGCAGAGGGACAGATTAGGGCATGCACATTCCCATTGTTCTGGTGTTGGTAAATGTCACCTTGACCCATGGGTTAGGCTGAGTCCTGGGGTACTTACCACCCACCAGTAGCCTTCCCTCTGTGCACGGTCACAGTCAACAGTCGCTAATTCAGTTCCCCCTTCACCAATACCAGGCTTTAATTCATGTCCGTTTTTTAAAAAGCAACTTTTGGACGGGTGTTACAACTTACTACAAATTGATAGAAAATTAAACATATCCCGGGGAGGGGGGCGGCGTGGGGGATGTTCAAAACCCTTGGGGACTATTTTGAAGCAATTTAAAAAACAATGTCGTGGCGCTGCAATGGTAATTATAAATAATTAGCTACTGAGAGAAGCCACACTGTTCAACGGGGTTTGGATTTCTGGGGGTGCTCGCAATTAGAAGGTGTAACCTCCAGACAGCTGTTAAAAGGGTGCCAGACAGCTTCAGTCTCCACACCAGTCCCTCCCTCCCCAGAGTGATTAAAAACTTGGAATGCCATTTTATTTATTTATTTTGTTAACTCAGGAGATTCCTTGCCTGCCCTTTCCCCAGCTCTGACGGGAAGCTGTGGGAGTCCTCCTAGATCTGTAATCTGCTGACAACCAATTTGGGCCAGAATTTACATCTGGATTCCCAGCTGACTGCTAACTGTGTATCTACCGGGGCAGTATCCTAGCCTCTCCGACTCCGTTTCTTCACTTCAGATGGAGAAAATCCCAGAGTCTACTTCTTAGCAGTGTAGCTAGGTAGGCATGAGCACACAACAAATGTATGCTTAGCCCCTGGTGTGCCCAAAGCTCTAAGGATAACCACCAATGGTAGCCAAGTCTGAGTGGGGCTAGCCTAGGCTCTATCCACCACCTGTATGGTCAGGGGTTGCTTTAGTGATTTAAACAATCTTGCTCATTCAACTCTGCAGCAATAACAATAAAAGGCAGTCCCCATGGCAGCCTGTGCTGGCTCGTCTTAAGTCAACTTGACACACAAACTAGAGTTATCTTAAAGGAGGACCCTCAATCGAGAAGATGCCCCCATATGATCTGGCTGCAAGGCATTTTCTTGAGAGCTCGATTGGAGGTTCTGGCAGAGGAGCACAGCTATCCTTGACGGAAGACCAGTCCTCCTCTATTTGAGGAAGGTTCTTCTCCTCATTGACCGAATGTGCAGCTTCCGGAAGGATGCACACGGAGTGTGAGGGAGGAAGGGAACACCAGCCTAGCCAGCCAGATCAGCTGAACCAACCCTGGTATGGGGAAGCAGATGTTGCAGCTAGATCTCCCTCACATCCTGTGAGGCATTTTCTGAGTTAGTGATTGATGTGGGAGGGTCCAGTCCCATTGTGGGCAGGTACCATCCCTGGGCTGGTAGTCCTGAGCTCTAAGAAAGCAGGCTGAGCAAGCCAGGAGAAGCAAGCCAGTAAGCAGCACCCCTCCATGGCCTCTGCATCAGCTCCTGCCTCCAGGTTCCTGCCCTGTTTTGGTTCCTGTCCTGACTGCCTTTGGTAATGAACAGCAAGGTGGACGAGTAAGCTGAATTAACCCTTTCCTCCCCAGCTTGCTTTTAGGCCATGGTGTTTTTATAGCAGCAACGGAAGCCCTGACTAAGATGCAGCCTGACAGCAAGACCGTGAGAGAGGCCATGCACAACTGACAAGCATGCAGGCAGGTGTAGGGGTGGGGAGGGAGGGAGATCAGGGAGGAGAGCAGGAGGGAGCAGAGTTGGGGAGCAGGGGGTGAGCAGGGGTGGGGAGGAGGGGGAGAGGAGAACAGAGGGGCTAGCAGGGGAAGTGGGGGGCTGTATAGCTCAGTGTGAGAGCCACTATGATAAAGGATTCACTTTCAAGAACAAATAATAATAAACCCAGGGCCCCTGTTACAGTGAAAATGTCTCACTAAAAACTTCAAATTCACAAAAAGAGTGCATCCTGGTCTCCTCGTCGTAAGTGAGAACACCCTGGCAACAACAACAGGTTGTGAAAGAAGAAAAACAAGTAGCTCCGCCAAATGGGTCAGGAGGGTTCACGCACAACCCCTCACTGTCTATACCGCATTCTGGTCTCAGTCAACATAAAACCTCATGACCAGAGGCACTGTGCTCACGCCTACAATGAGGGACTCCTGGGGCCCTGGACAAGGTTGTTCTCTGGGACTAGGCCAGAATGCTACCCCTTGGAAACCCAGATAGGCCCAGGGAGGACAGTGACCTGGCAGTGTATGCTGCCCAGAGTCAAGACTTCCAAATCAAGAACAACTTCAGAGGAACAATTCAAAGGGACTGGAACTCAGACAGGTACTTCAGAGGCGCCTGGCCAGGGTCCTCTGCCTCAAGGGTCTATCCTGTCCTGGACGTGGTGGTGGGGCTTGGGTAGAGGCAGTGTTGGGGAGAGAAAACTCTCTATGGAGTAACGATCACCTATACTGGATCAAGATAGACCAAAGCTTGGCGTGCGCTCGCCTAGATTGAATCCGAAGCCTGGAGGCAGGTCAATGTGGATTTGACGTTCGAGGCAACACATCATGAATACAACAGCCTGTCATCTTCTCATGCCCACGGAACTGTATTGGCAGTGTCCGGGGACAGGACTACTCCATCTACATTCGTGGCTTCAGGCTCTGAGTCTCTGGGCAGCTTCCTTTCAGCGGGTGGTAGCCTCAGTCCATTCATGAGCTGTTGGGCCCTTCTGTCAATCTACATTGACCCTCGAACCCTGATCCCACCACACGGTCTTCAACCTCCGATCAGAAGACAGCCCCACCTCCATGTCCTTGTCTCTGCAGCCTTCCCACATCTACACACCAGCCTGTCATTCACCACTGTGTCCCAGCCCTCTCTCAGAGAAAAGCAGAGGCACAGTACTTATGGGGAGTTGCTGAGCCCAAGGGCTACCAACAGTGCAGGCCAAGTGACCACTAAGCCCAGTAGGAAGGGAGAGACCATTAGTTTTGCAGTAGGCAGACATGGTTCCATTTCCAAAGTGCACCTGGTCCAGGGGCCGACAACTCTCCTTAGTGTCTCATCTTTAATGTGGGGCCGCCGGCGTGGTGGCGCAGCTTTAATCAGACTTGGGGCGAGGCAGGCGGATTTCTGAGTTCGAGCCAGCCTGGTCCGAGTGAGTTCGGACGCCCGGCTACACAGAGACCGTCTGAAAAAACCAAAAAAAAAAAAAAAATAATGTGGGGCCACAGCACAGTCTACTGCATCAAATAAGTTGTGTGCTTTGAAAGTCCACAGAGAAAGGAGTAGGGTCGATCTCTGGGGTGGGCTGGGGCACCCGATGGACACCTGATGTGGATACTTCTTAGCAAGCTACTGGCCACAACCATTCTTGGCAGAGATGTCCTAGGCCAAAGGAACACCAGGACTAGCTGCTTCACTGGGCAAGTTCTGGGTGAGTATCTGCAACTTAGTAGGGATGGGGCTGTAGCAACCAGGGACCAGGCCAAGTTATATATCCCTGGTCTTAGAACTGATGTCCTGTCATGAAGGGGAATCAGTTAATAAACAGGCTTAAAAATAAAGTTAAAAAAGAGAGGGCTAAAGCCCAGGGAAAGGTGTGTGCTGAGATCCGGAGTGCCAGGTGCAAAGGAGGGCATGGCGGGGTTAAACCACCGTGGTGACAGCTGAGGTTGCCATTTGTGGTGGTTTGAATACGCTTGGCCCAGGGAGTGGCCTTGTTGGGATGGGTGTGGCCTTGTTGGAGTAGGTGTGTCACTGTGGATGTAGGCTTTAAACCCTCATCCTAGCTGCCTGGAAGCCAGTCTTCCACTAGCACCTTCAGATGAAGATGTAGAACCCTCAGCTCCTCCTGCACCATGTCTGCTGGATGCTGCCATGCTCTTGCCTTGATGGTAATGAACTGAACCTCTGAACCTGTAAGCCAGTACTATAGCAGTGGGTGATTAAATACCCAAATCACCCTTGCAGCGGCAGTGTGAGTTCCTCACTACCCATTCCAATGTTCTGGGTTCCGAATGAAAGACACACCACGCGCGCACGCGCACACACACACACTATAATATATATATATATACACATATATATAAGATATTATACACATATCTTAATCAGCTCAATGGCAGGGCCACTCTCAAACATTCACATGGCTAACACACTCTCCCCTCCCATATTCCTAAATCATTACTTTCTATAACCTATAACTTTCTATAACCTGGCAGCCCCAGACCCAGCTGGGGCCACTCTTTCCTGGCTCTTACATGTTTGAGGTGCTCTCTCTTCCTGTGCTTCTCAGCCTGATCTTTCTGCCTTCCCAGCATGGCATTCTAAATCCTTCTTCTCTCTCCATCTCCTTGCTGCAAATCCTAAAGTCCTGTGTCTGTCTGTCTCCCTGCCCAGCAGTTGGCCGCTGGCAACTTTATTTACCAATCAGAACCAACTTGGGGGCGGGGACCCTCAGCGTCTTACACACGGATTCTCGTGCCATTTTGGGTACCCTAATAACATAATGCAAGCGTTAGACCAAATCCACAACAGGCCCCAATTAAATGTTGTCCTTGTAAGAGTTGCCTTGGTCATGGTGTCTGTTCACAGCAGTAAAACCCTAACTAAGACACCATCAGAGCTGGCTTTGAGGGTGTGGGGGAGCCTTTGACTTTGAGTGACCTAGGAGCAGCTAGAGAGTCTGAACAGGGGAGAGACATCAGTTTACTATCTAGAGAGGCTGGTCCTATCTGTTCCTCGAGTCCTGTTGAAGTTGGGGGCATGCCTAGAGGGCAGCCAGCCACAAGTTCAGCTCACAGAACTGTGTCCATCCAGGCCAGTCACAGGTGGAAGGGAAGGATGACATATGACAGGGATGGCTAAGGACACAAAATTTCTATCTATGGTGACGACACTGTTCATAAAATTGCTTCTTTGTGTGGGGCAGGTGACCTGGGACTCTCTTGGGTCACATCACAAACATAGATGATGGGGTGGCATGTGACTCATGTCTCAACATGGAGCTAGTTGTAAAGCAAGGAGACAGTTTTAGTAATTGTAGCTGTCTGGTCAATCCCAGGGCTTGCACATACTCTGAGAACATCTCATCTCTCTCTCAACCTGCACCCTTGGCCAAGGGGTCAGGCTCCCAGCCTGGACTCACTGCTCTGGATCCCAAGAGACACTGCAGATAACCATTGTCTGCAGATCTCTCCTGAACTTCAAGTCAGCCTGGAAATGAACTGAGCCCTCCACAGCTGCTATAAGCCAGAACAGCCTGTTTTACTGGATAGGGTAGGGTTAGAGCTCAGATATCAAAGACACAGGGGGAGGGGATGCTTCTGAGATGTTCCCCAAATTACTGTGTGGTTGAGGAAAGCCTGACTAGTTTAGCAAGCTTCCATGGTCCCTCAGAGGAAACTGGATCTATTTTAATTTAAGGTAGAGTTTTTGTCCTTATCTGAAGAGACCAGCAGTGAGGACCGCCTGCCTCTGAGGGTAAATGGAAGAGAGTGACCCTGGCCACACGTGAGGCGAGATGGGATGCTGTCCACAGAGATATTCATCATTGGCTTTATGGGCAGTTTAACTCACTAAAATAAATGTACCCCTGCTTTAAAGTTAGCTTCAGTGTGAGATGTAGTTGTTTACGATCCCTGTGGTAAAGTGCGCTGCCAGTCCTGGGGTATGGGCAAAATCATGGGCCTTGGGCTGTCAGCGGGAACCTAGAAGATGAGGTCCCCTCACTAAGAGGCATGCGTCCTCCTCCCCGGGTTTGTTGCTGAGCCCGCCCTAGGCCGACTCCACTCCCTAGGCAATACAGCAAGCACTGCTGTTTGGGAAGGTTGGGGACTCTTTCGGAGGTGGACTTTCACTGAAGGAAGTGGGTCAAGGGGGCAGGCCATCAGACCTCATAGTCCAGCCCCACTTCCTGTTCACACTCTGCTTCCTGAGTGCGGATGAAATGTGCGCATGCGGCCTCCGACTCCTACCGCCATGTCTTCCTCGCCATGGTAGACTGCGTCTCTCCCCGCCTCCCTCCCCCTCCTCCTTCTGTCTCCTCCTCCTCTCTTTTCCTTCTTCCTCTACCCCCTGACCCTCCTCTTCCTTCCTCCTCTCCTCTCCCTCCTTGCTCTCCCCCCTTCTTTCCTCTCACTCCCCTTCCCTCCTTCTCCTCCTCTCTTCTTCCTCCTTGTTTTTCATAACAGGGTTTCTCTGTATAGCCTTCCCTGTCCGTCCGAACTCACTCTGTAACCAGGCTAGCCTCGAACTCAGATCCACCTGCCTCTGCCTCCTGAATGCCGGAATAAAGGCGTGTCCCACCACCAATGAGCAGAATCTTTTAAAATAAGGTGGAGGGTAACTGAGGAAGACACATGAGTCTCAACCTCGACACTAAAATTTGTAAACATTTGCTGCTTACACCAATATAAAAAACATCACAAGTATTGGGTTGAAAGCACAGGATATCAGTTAAAATTATCAGTTGTGTTCATGCTAGTGAGACCAGTATACCCTTCCTTACGGTGTAGCTTTCGGAATTCTTCTGATTTTATTTCATTTAAAAAACAAACTCCCCAAGGCTGGCATTCCAGTTGTCTTGTGGAGTCAGCTCCTGACATGCGACCTTTGTATCCTGCATAGTTATGCGTGCCCCACAAGAGCAGGATGACTCTGCTTCCGGTGACAGGATAATAACCAGCACCCATAAGGTAATAAGTGGCAGTTACTAATCCCGGCCCAGCATCCCTCTCCCACCCACCTGCAGTCACACAGAATGTCAGGCAGTCGATGAGAAGGCCTGTGGGGACTGGAGGCCAGAGTAGACATCAGGACTCCTAGAGAACAGCCCGGCTTCAGAGAGCAGATTTTAAAAAACAAAACAAAAAAAGACTTATTTATTTTATATTTGTAAGTAAACTGTCACTTCTTCTCAATATGATCCCATTACAGATGGTTGTGAGCCACCATGTGGTTGCTGGGAATTGAACTCAGGACCTCTAGAAGAACAGTCAAGTGCTCTTAACCACTGAACCATCTCTCCAGCCCTAATGTCTGCACTTCTTAAAGGCCTCTGTGACCCTTTGACCATGTGACTAGCACTTCCGGTTCTCTCTATAAAGGATCAGGTCCAGATCAATATCTCTGGCTCTGGCTCCGGCACTCAGGACCTCACATAGTCTAGGCAGGGCATGGGCTCAACCTAACTGCCTGTAAGTGAATCTTCTCTTGTCTGCCTTCAGATGAAGATGTAGACCTCTCAGTCCTCCTGCACCATGCCTGCCTGGATGCTGCCATGTTCCTGCCCTTGATGATAATGGACTGAACCTCTGAACCTTAAGCCAGCCCCAATTAAATGTCCTTGTAAGAGTTTACTTGGTCATGGTGTCTGTTCACAGAAGTAAAACTCTAACTAAGACAGATTTCTTTAAAAATACACAGAAATATCATAAAAGATATGTTTTCATTTTAATCCCATGTGTGGGATACGGGGCTGCTTCAGACTGTCCGAAGCCGCTGACTAGGATTTGTCTCCTGCTCTAGCAGAGTCATGATTCTGCCAGCTGCAGAGTAGTTTCTACGATTGTGTGACGTTTGGAATTCTGGGGAGTTTTTTGAGGGTGTATAAACGCTAGAGCCCTGAGAGATGGGGTGGTTGTTGGTTGGTTGCTGTAGGTCGTGGTTTGTTAAGTAATCTTGTACAAAGAAGAAACAAGAAGAAGGAGAAGAAGAAATTAGATGTCTAGATAAAGATCAAACTTGCCCCCAAGGAATCAGTCACCCCTAGTCAGCAGGAAGTAGTCTAAGGATAACATTGCCCCCTTTCCGACTCCTGGCATTATTCAGGGATCTCTTTCTTTTCCTCTCTGTCCTCTTTTTCCTCTCTTATCTAGTGTTCAGGGGTTGAAAGGGTAGAAGGAAGAAGAATCCACAAAATAGCAAAGACCAGCTATAAAAGTCCATTCCCTTATTTGGCTACTTTTTAATGCCTGACTAAAACAGAAGGTCCAGCAATCAAACCTCATTATTTGTCTAAATTGGCTAACGTGTTCAATTAGGATTTACCAACTCACCCTAGAACAGACTTCCCCCTTGTTCCTTAAAAAACACTTCTGCAGAAACTCCTGCTTCTGCCTCTGACCAATCCAGAGACAGAAGTCTCTACCCTCCTTGTCTCTCAGGAGTATTAAAATCTTTGTGCTGAGAATTTGGCATCTCGGAGGCCCCTTTCCCATAAGACTTCACCAATGGCAGCTGGGGACTTGCTAAAAGGTAAGAAACGAAGAACCCAATTTCTGCACCTTGAGTGGCCTGGCATGGCCAAACACAAACAACCTGAGTGTTTGGTGGAGCCCCGTGAGGGACACTCAAGGAAGCAGAGACCAGCCTGCCACTGTTTGGCAATGGCCTGATTGTAACTTCAGGCCAGATAGTAAGCTGTTATGCTCTCAGGAAAAGACTCTGGGAAGCCCAGGAGCCTGTATCCAGAGCAGTGAACTGTCTTGATTGCTAATTGATGTCAAAGAGCCCAGGGTCCCGTCCCGAGGCAAGTGGTCCTGGGCTGGATGAGAAGTTAGTTGAACTGGAGCAAGTAAGAAGGCTTCCTTTGGCTGGGCAGTGGTGGTGCACGCCTTTAATCCCAGCACTTGGGAGGCAGAGGCAGGTGGGGATGTCTGAGTTCGAGGCCAGCCTGGTCTACAGAGTGAGTTCAAGGACAAACAGGGCTATACAGAGAAACCCTGTCTCAAAAAAGCAAAACAAAAGAAAACAAAAGAAGAAGGCTTCCTTTGTTGATCTCTGTTCAGTTCCTGCTCTGACATCCTCAGTGATAAACTGTGACCTGAAAGTGTAAGCAAAATAAACATGTTCCTTCCCCAGAAGACTCAAGGCAAACAGTCCTTGCACCACCTCCTGGCCCTCACCCTTACCTGAAGCTATACTAGAAGAGTGTCATAGGTCATACACAGAAAGCTAGACCACTGCAGGCATGGGGTAGGAGGCAGAATTTAATACTCTGTTGGGTGTTTCAAATGCCAAGCAGCCAGGACTTGAGAGATGGCCCCGAAACTAAAAAAATCTTGCTGTACTTCCAGAGGACCCAGGTTCGATTCCCAGCCACACCACTTGGCAGTTCACAATCAGTTCCAATCCAATTGATCAATATCCTCTTCTGGTCTCACCGGATACAGATACCTATGGTATGTACAGAGACATAGGTGCAGACAAAACACTCATACACATGAAATAAAATAATAAGTATTTTTAAAGCCGGTCATGGGGGTTCAGGTGTGGCTAGGGTCAGTGGGTTCTGCATATATGGTGTTCACAAATCCTCTGTTCACTCCCCACACCATGCACACCAACCTAGTGATGCCTGACTGTAATCCCAGCCCTTGAGAAGTAGAAGAAGGAGCAAGGTTTGGGGTCATTGTTGACAACACAGCAAGTTAAAAGACAACCTCGGATCCATGAAACCCTGACTCAAAAACCAAAGCAGAAGGAAATCACCCAGGCATGGAGAGGCATCTCTATCAAAGCAGCAGGGTGACACCTCCAGACATCATCCCTCCATAAAACTGTAAGACGCCTGGCAAAAACTATGAAAACCAGCATTTTCCAGAACTCTGGAAGTTAACCAAAGGCTTGCAACCATGGGACGAGGTCGTTCAAGAAACACAGCTAAAGCTGGGTGTGGTAGCTCATGCTTTTAATCACAGCATTTGGGAGGTAGAGGCAGGAGGCTCTCTGTGAGGTCGAGGCCAGCCTGGTCTATATATCAAGTGCAGGACAGCCCGAGCTACATAGTGAGACCTTGCCTCAAAAAAAAAAAAAAAAAAAAAAAAAAAGAAAGAAAAGAAAAGAAAAGAAAAAATGAAAGAAAAAGAAGGAAGGAAGGAAGGAAGAAAAGAAAAAAGGAAAGATAAAGAAAAATGAGGGCTGGCTCAGTGGTTAAGAGCACTGATTGTTCTTCCAGAGGTCCTGAGTTCAATTCCCAGCAACCACATGGTGGCTCACAACCATCTGTAATGGGATCTGATGCCTTCTTCTGGTGTGTCTGAAGACAGCAACAGTGTACTCATAAACATAAAATGAATAAATAAGTCTTTTTCTTTTTTTTTTTTGGTTTTTTGAGACAGGGTTTCTCTGTGTAGCCCTGGCTGTCCTGGAACTCACTCTGTAGACCAGGCTGGCCTTGAACTCAGAAATCCACCAGCCTCTGCCTCCCAAGTGCTGGGATTAAAGGCGTGGTGCCACCACTGCCCAGCCGAATAAATAAGTCTTAAAAGAAAAAAAAAAGAAAGAAAGTAAAAGAGAAAAAAGGAAGAAGAAAGAGAAGAAGAGAGAGAAAAGAAAGGAAGAAAAGAAAGAGAAGAGGAAGGCAGATTTTAGTTCCTTCTAAAATTCGACAAGTCAAAATCGAAGAGAGAAAGAAAAAGAAAAAAGAAGGAGCTCTTAGTGTTGTGGTATTTTAGCTTCTCAATGTCCTATTTCTACTCCAACTTCTTGGACAGTTCAAATCCAGGAGCTGCGGGAGAGCAGAACAAAGTCATGCTCCCGTCTGCCTCATGCTCAATGGCCAAGTGGGTGTCAGCGTCGGTAGAGTTCCGCAGCCCACCACAGGCCTGTGTTATGACTTAACTCAGACTTCGTGACTGGGAATGTTTCTTGCCCCACCCCTCCAGGGACCATGAGGACCTACAGCAGCACTAGTAATATCCCAGCTGCCTGAGGCATCATCCCTGTTCAAGTTGTAATCTTGAAAAGGAAAGCTGGGAACTGGACTTCCCAGGATTGGGACCAGGAGACTGGTCGAGGACAGCCTGAAAGGATTCAGGACACCAGCCAAAGAACCCTGCATGAACAGAGGACGGGAATGATCACATTAGAAGGACAGGACATGTGGGGTGAAACACCTAAAGACACAAAACACTCCAGAGGCCTGAACCTAGAAACAGAGAGCGAATGTGATCAATTAGAAGGCACTATGAAGTGGCTTGCAACAAGCACAAAGAACAGCAAAGTATACTACATGCAGGGAAGGGGATGGGGAGAAAATCCAAAGCTTAAAACACATATCTTAAGAAAAAAGGGAGAGCCGGGCACTGGTGGTGTACACCGTTAATCCCAGCACTTAGGAGACCGAGGCAGGCAGACTTCTGAGTTCGAGGCCATCCTGGTCTACGGAGTGAGTTCCAGAGTGAGTTCCAGGACGCAAGCTACACAGTGAAATCCTGTCTCAAAAAACCTTAAAGAAAGAAAAGAAAGAAAGAAAGAAAGGAAGGAAGGAAGGAAGGAAGGAAGGAAGGAAGGAAGGAAAGGGAGGACTGGTGAGGACTTGCTTAGCGATTAAGAAGAGCACTGACTGCTTTTCCTAGAGGTCCTGAGTTCAATTCCCAGCAACCACATGGTGGCTCACAACCATCTGTAATTGGGATCTGATGCCCTCTTCTGGTGTGTCTGAAGACAATGACAGTGTACTCATACATAAAATAAAGAGAGAGAGAGGAAATACGTGAGCTTTAAGTTCAACCCCTAAGGCCCATGTAAGGTTTCTGGGTCTAGTGTATTACCTACATCGCAGCACTGGGGAGCTAGAGACGGATGGTTCTCTGGGACCAAGTTCCAGGCCAAGCTAGAGAACCCCATCTTTTAACAAAAAAATCAAGGTTAGGCTAGGTGTATCTCTGTGAGTGTAAAGCCATCCTGGTCTATTAGCGAGTTCCAGGACAGACATGTATATAGAGAGAGACCCTTGCATCCTCATCTTTCCTTTTGAGGTTTTTTTTATTTTTAATCTTTTTAATTGTGAAGCATGAGGGAGTGGACAGAGGACAACCTTATTAGTTTTATTCTTCCCTCTCTTTCTGAGATTGAGGTCTTTGCTGTGCTCATCTCCCATCTCACCATACTGTTATAGATATATGCTATCATGCCCTTTTATGTAGGTCCTGGGAGTCTAAACTCCGGGCTTCACGCTTGCAGAAAGCACTTAGCCCATGGAGCTCTCTCCCAGTGCTTTCCGTTCCACTGTGGAAAAGGACAGTCATGTATGCTCCCTTAAAAAAGAGTCTTATTTTACCATTCAAAAGTCCTTCCTTGCTCAGGAATATTTTCATATTTTTGCCTCTGTCTATGTTCATAACCACATGTGTGACCGGTGCCCATGAAGGTCAGAGAGAGTATCAGATACCCTGGAACTGGAGTTATGGATGGTTGTGTAGACCATGGTAGGTTCTGGGAATAGAACTTGGATCTTCTGCAAGAGCAATAAGTACTCTTAACCCTGAGCCATCTCTCTAGTCCCTTTATTTTATTTCTTAGTCTATGAAAGTACTTTCTGTTTTCTGTTTTGAGGCAAAACCCTAGCTAGCCTGGAACTTGCTATGTAGCCAGGCTGGCCTCTAACCCATAAAGGGTTAAAGGTCTGTGTCACTATGTCCAATGTTGATGAAAATACTTATTAAAGATTAAATAAATACTTATTTAGCTAGGCATGGTAGTACACATCCTTGATTCCAGTGCCCCAGAGGCAGAGGCAGGTAGATCTCTGAGTTCAAGCTAGCCTTGTCTACAGAGCAAGTTCCAGGATAGCTAGGGCTACATAGATAAGCCCTATCTGAAAATCAAAACAAACAAAACCAAACAAACAAAACCAAAATAAAACAAACAAACAAAAAACCAGAACAAATAAAAAACCGATTTAGTTAAGAGACAGCAAAATAACAAATTTACTAAATCCTTAAAAGACTTCAATCTATGCTACATTTACAACACAATGTAACAGTCTGATGTTGCTTTTCACACAGGTTAAACTACACGGCTTTTGTCTGCTGTGGATCTCACCCAGGCTTTATTGTCATCTTGTTGTAGGAAGGCTTTTACACATATTTTTATTGGTCTCCTATAAGTTACAGAATGTTACATTCCGGCAAAGGCTGACTAGCTTTTCCGGGGCCTTGAATAGCTAACTTAGCAAGAAAAGGCAAAGTGGAGAGAAAATACACAGGAAGGAAAAAAAAAAGCCAGACAGCCTTCTGTTAACCTTGTAATCGCCAGTTTGGACACAAAGATACTTGGTTTTTGGAAGAACTAGGGAGCTAACAAATGATTGCTTACTCCTGAAGGGCAAATAGAGACTAAGAATCCATGGTACAGGCTGGATAGGAAGCTCACTGCTAAGCCTGGTGGTACAGGCTAGACCCTGAACAGCCATTCTGTGTATCTGTTTGTTTTCGAGACAGGAATCTCACTGTGTATCTTTGGCTGGCCTCAAACTGTATTATATAAACCAATGGTCTTAAACTTCCAGAGATCCACCTGCCTCTGCCTCCTGAATGCTGGGGTTAAAGGTGTGCACCATCACATCTGGCTGTATCACAACATCTGACTCTAGAACATTTTATTTTTATTTTTTTTTATTATGTGCATATGTTGCCTCATGTGTGTGTGTGTGTGTGTGTGTTGTCTGTATGCATGTCTGTGTACCACATGTGTGCCTGGTACCCACAAAGGCCACCAAAAAAGAGCATTGGGTTCTCAGGAACTGGAGTTACAGATGTTGTGAGCCATTATGTAGGTGCTAGGAATTGAACTCAGGTCCTCTGGTAGATTAGCCACTGCTCTTAACTGCTGAGCCACCTCTCCAGGACCCAGAATATATATTTTTATTTGTTTAGTTGGTTGGTTGGCTTGAGACTTTTGTTTGTTTGTTTGTTTTTGAGACAGGGTTTCTCTGTATCAGAATATGTTTTTGAGGTTCTCTCTTTTTCTCTCTCTTATTTTTATTACCAGTGCTTAGGTTTGGACAACTGGGACAACTGTAACTTGTGAACTTTAGTCTTTCCTTTTCTCCTAGTGTTGACAGCCCTAGGAACAAGGTTTTTGCTCAATTTATCTTTTTAGTTCTATTTTCTCTCTAAGTTATCTTATTCTTCTTTTTCTTTCCTTCCTTCCTTCCCTTTCTTTCTTTTTTTGTTTTTGTTTGTTTGTTTTGGTCTGTTTTGGTTTGGTATTGGTTTTGGTTTTTCGAGACAGAGTTTCTCTATATAGCCTTGGCTGTCCTGGAATACTCTGTAGACCAGGCTGGCCTCGAACTCAGAGATTCATCTGCATCTGCCTCCCAAGTGCTGGGACTGTACTGGCAGTGTACCATCACTGCCAGGCATAATCATATTCTTTAACCAGAGAAAGGAAAAGCCTTAGGAGAGAGAGGCCTGGGCTTAAAGGCTTCTCTCTGCAGAAGCGAAGGAAGTAAGAGTGAGGGAGTGGGTCCTGTTTGGTCTCTCCAGGAAGCTTCACGGAGGACTGAGTCTTGCAGGCCCTGGAGGGAAGGGGGAAGCCTCGTAAGAGAGAAGTTGGCAGTCCTCAATCAGATCTCAGAATTGTCCCCAGAGATCAGAGGCAGCAGAATGAAGCTTGTTACTTTATTATCACATTTATTTATTTACATTCTCTCTGTTTCTGTCTCTGTCTCTGTCTCTGTCTCTCTCTCTCTCTCTCTCTCTCTCTCTCTCTCTCTCTCCTCTCTGTGTGTGTGTGTGTGTGGTGTGTGTGTGTGTGTGTGTGTGTGTAAAGGGTATAGGTCAAAGAATACCCTGCTGGAGTCAGTCCTCTCTTCTATGTGGGTCCCCAGTACTGAACTCAGGTTCTCTGGCTTGGCACTAGCGAGAGAAGTTTAACATGACAGTCTGTTAGGTATCTGAATAAATGGGACTGCTCTTGGTGGCTTGTTCCAGGAAAGGCCGGTGTCTTATCTACTCGTGTCCTAAACACACATAATACCAAAAGTTTTAACAAGAGTGGTGTTGGCAAAATAGCCTAACAGTCTGTCACTTTTATCCACTGACAGTCAGCAAGTAGATAAGAGGAGGAAGAGGGGACAGAGCCTGGGCTGGAGGAGAGGAAATCAGGGGTCTCTCAGAGGTCTTTCTGTCAGAGAAGGTAGCCAGAAGGAGATACGTCCCAGGAAGTGTCTGTCATATGGAACAGAAGTGTGGGTCCTATGAGATTGAGTGACATCCCCAAAGATGTTCCTCAAGGGAGACCA
This sequence comes from Mastomys natalensis, assembly GCA_021653895.1. Lineage (NCBI taxonomy): Eukaryota > Metazoa > Chordata > Mammalia > Rodentia > Muridae > Mastomys > Mastomys natalensis. Next base: position 337,792 of record JAJTUV010000555.1, read on the forward strand.
AGCTCTTGATTGTCTCTAATCTGGGGTGTTCCCTTGGAATAGGGGACTCCAGCCATAAAAGCTAAACCTGGTTTCACATAGACCCATCCATATCCATAAACCCAAAGGGTCAGTTTGCTCAGTCCCAGCCAGAATTTAATGAAGATTCAGTCATAAGGAAAGGGACTCAACACCCCGTAGAAGCAAAAGCTACCCCCTGTATTAGAAATGAGCCTGGGGTTTCAGGAAAATGGCCATACCCTCCAATGCTCCAAGCCTGACTTCTGTGGAAGGTTCATCGAAAACCCAGCAGGCATGTCACATCCCCCTGCCAGGAGTCCTGATGTCTTTTTATTCCTAAAACAAAGATGCCCTGTTCCTCATGGGATGCTCAGCACATTCTTACTGCAGTGGTAAGCAAAGTGTAATTTTAATTATTTTTTTTAGATTTATTTATCTTATACATATGAGTGTTTTAGCTGCATCTATGTGTGTGCATTGTCAGTGGGCACACACTATAGCACATAGCAATGCCCTGACTATGTGGACATCAGGGTGCCCACAGAGGTCAAAAGAGGGCATCTGATCCATCGGAGCCACCGTTGTGAGCCACCACGTGGGCCAAGGAACTCACACCTCTCTTCCAGCAGAAACAAGTGCCCTAACCTGCCGAGCCATCTCTCCAACCCCCTCGAGGTGTACGTTCTGAGCACAGGGTGCAACCTGGAACCTATACTTTGATCTCAGACAATCGCTGGGTTAAGGGCCTGTCCAGAGCTCACAGCCTGGAAAACCGGGCTTAGATCTGACAGGGCCCTTAAATCTAATGGTATCAGAAAACCCAAAGGGGACACAGCTGCTGCAGATGGCATCTGGGGCTGAAACATCTATTAACCTTTTTTTTTTTTTTTCCGAGACAGGGTTTCTCTGTGTAGCCCAGGCTGTCCTGGAACTCACTCTGTAGACCAGGCTGGCCTCGAACTCAGAAATCTGCCTGCCTCTGCCTCCCAAGTGCTGGGATTAAAGGCGTGTGCCACCACTGCCCGGCGCCTTTAGCCTTTGATAGAAAAGACAGAAGCTAGGTGCAGTGGTGCATGCCTTTAAGCCCAACACTTGGAAAGCAGAAGCAGGCAGACCTCTTGAGTTCTAGGCCAGCCTGGTCTACAGAGTGAGTTCTGGGACAGCCAGGGCTGTCTTGAAAAAAAAGAAAAGGAAAGAAAGAACAGCACATTTCAGATATGGTTCCCAGCAGGAACCATATCTGAATGGTAAGCCATACATAATCTACTCCTTCCCTCTCTCTCCAGAAAACTTAAGAAAGACCAGAGGGACTCACAGACAATCTCACAAAACGTACGCACGAACCCTGGACCAGCTTGCTGTCAACCATGGCCACACCAGAGTGAGGGGGTTCCCAGGAGGAAGGATGTGACACTTACTCTTCCAGGATGCAGTGAGCTTCTTTCCTGTCCCTTCTAATCCCCTGAAAGCAGCACTGGCCAGGGTCTATCCATTTCAAACATGAAGCAAGGTTTTCTGAAAAGGATAATCACCCAGGGGCTGGAGAGACAGCCCTGTGGTTAACAGCACTGTCTGCTCTTCCAGAGGACCTGAGTTCAATTCCCAACACACACAAGGTGGCTCATAACCATCCATAACTCCAGTTCCATGGGAGCCAATACCATTTTCTGACCTCCACGGGCACCAGGCCACATTAGGAACACACATAGGCAACACTCATCTTTTTTTTTGTTTTTTTTTTGTTTTTTTTTTTTTTTTTTTTTTTTTTTTTTTTTGTTTTGGACAGGGTTTCTGGTAGCGGGTGCTGGAATCACCGTACAGCGGCCCGAATCAAACGCTGCCTCCCCATGCTGATTAAGGCGTGCGCACCACCGGCTAACATATCTGTATCATAAATAAAAATGAAATTTTTAAAGAAGAAGGTAGGGGGAGGAAGGAAGGAAGGGAGGGAGGAAGGAAGGAAGAAAGAAAGAAAGAAAGAAAGAAAGAAAGAAAGAAAGAAAGAAAGAAAGAAAGAAAAGGGCTCAGTCATGGCTATAAGCCTTTGTGTCTCAACAGTAGCCCTAGATAAAGGACCTTTAGTTTCCATGGGTTGATGCAGTGAGCTTCTTTCCTGTTGCCTTCTAATCCCCTGAAAGCAGCACTGGCCAGTCAACCATGACAGTCACCAGGGATAAGAAAGGCCAGAGAGGCAAGGGGAAAGTCCCTTTGTGGGTCTCCCAAAGGCCGTGGAGACAGTGTCAGGCAGGGCATTTCTGTAGGAGGTAACACTTTACCAAAACACATGAAGGAGCAGCAGCGAGTCCCCAGAGAGGGGACTGTGCTGCGACTGCTCATTGGGTGGGTGTTCTTGTACAGCGGTCAAGGAGGGAGGTGTTTGATCTTTTCTGGGACTCCTGTGTGGGATCTGGTCTGAGGATGCAGGCTGGCCTCTCATTATCTTGCGGAGTAGTAAATTTTATACTGTAAGTTGTTTTCTTAGAGACTGGTCACTTGTGTCATGGACCATGGATCATTAACAGTCACACTCCGGTGTCTAAGACACCATGTGTCTCTCAGGGCCAGATCCTGACTGGCCTGAGTCTTAAAGTCTGGGATTTTGGCTTTGGTTTTGAACTTTTGTCTCCTGTCTTAGTTAAGGTTTTACTGCTGTGAGCAGACACCATGACCAAGTCAATTCTTATAAAGGTCAACATTTAATTGGGGCTGGCTTACAGGTTCAGAGGTTCAGTCTATCATCATCAAGGTGGACATGGCAGCATCCAGCAGGCATGGTGCAGGAGGAGCTGAGAGTTCTACATCTTCATCTGAAGGCTGCTGGCAGAATACTGGACTTCCAGGCAGCTAGGATGAGGGTCTTAAAGCCTACACCCACAGTGACACACCTACTCCAACAAGGCCATGCCTACTCCAACAAGGCCCCACCCACATGTTCCTAGAAGTGTGTCAGGGGCAGCCCTGCTTATACACTGAAGGCCTAGAATCAGTAATAGGCCTGACATACATGCCTGCTAACACAAAGTCTTGGGTCTCTGTGGAAAAACACTGAAACAGATGCCTAGAAGCTATTGTAAACAGGCAGCTTTGGTGGAAATTTACCAGCCTGGATAGGAACAAGTAGTCATAGGTCTTGTGGATAGTCATAGACCTTGGGTAGCCTTGGTGGATAGTACCAACTTAGATAAGGACAAGTAAATCATAGGCAGTCATGGTAACCTGTCCCCTGAACCTTCACCCAGCTGGCACTCTGTTCTGGAAGATATCTGTACTCCCCCTGAACGCTCCTGCGTCATCCCCTTCCCCATATCCTACCTTTTTGTGTATATAACCCTGTGTGAAAAAAGTAAAATCATTGGTTTGGTCATAGACAGGCTGCTGTTCTTTGCGTCTGCTTGTCTTTCCCCCACTCTCTTTCAGGTGACCCCCCAGACCCTTGTCTAATGCCCTGCTGGACAGGACATTCTGGCGCCCAGCATTGTGGGGCTTAAAGACAAGACGTTCCACCCCCCAGTGTTCAGGGGCTCTAGGAGATCCCAGAAGAGGGACGACTGGTTCTTAAGAGGAGGGTAGGCCTACCAGTTTTTCAGGAGCGTTGAGGGTGTCTGACCATCTACACCTTCTCTCTTACATTAACTCCCCATCTGGACTAAACTCTGAGCTGTCCACAGGCAGGACCTGGCTCCCCAAGAGGAAAGAGGAAGAGAAAGGGGCAGAAATTTTCTTGTGCTACCATCTCTGTTGCCCTGGCTGTTTGGAGTAGGGCTGTTTGTGCCAGGCTAACACAAGGCCAGTGGTTACCATATGGCTCCTCAGGACCAGACAAGACAGGCATGTACCAGGGCAGACTTGTAGCCCCCTACACTGACCCAAAAGTGGATGGATGCCTGTGGCCAGGAGGAGGGGAGGATTCTGGGACAGGGACAGAAGCTGCAAGGCTAGAGAAGGCTCCTCTTCTGCCTCCTGCCTGTGCATTCACTCAGCACTAATGAACTGGCTTTCTAGACACTTGTTATTCCCTGCGCCTTCCCTGTTCCTTGCAGCTCCCAGCTCTGATTGCCTCACTATTTATAGTGGACTGTTTCAGAGACACAAATCACTATTGTAACACAGCCTTTAAACTCCAGAAGAACACTGAAGACAATTAGCTGACCGGTTTGCTAATGAACTTCTCTCTGGCGACTTCGAAATAACTCTGCCTCTCTCTCTCTTTTTTTTTCCTAAAGCGATGACTGTACTTTCCTGTTCCAAGAGGCCGCTCCAAAAATATAACCTCCTTTAAATAAACTGCACAATTGCACTTCCCCGAGGGAAGGCACATCCTTCCTCCCCCTGATCTGCCTGTCACCCAGGAAAGCAAAGCTGCTGCTTCTCCACCAGCCTTAGAAAGCAAGCTCGGGCTTCCGGGGTGGCTCTGGGTTTGCTGATGCTACATTCCCACTCCTGATGTCCTCTTAAGGCCTGAGGCTGCTCCTTGCTGAGTGAGCAGACAGAGAAAAGGAAGTAGGGGCTCTTGCTCCGGGGGGCTTGTGCCAGGGAGCTCTGTCGACATTCTGTTCCTAAATCCTCAGGTGACCCACAGAGGAGACAAGCCTATACAGGAGAACTCAGGCTCAGCTCTGGGCTCCACACACTGACCGTCTGAAGGTGTCCTGCAGAATCTCAGAGCTGCATACAGATGTCCCACAGTTCCCTGGGCTAGGAAACACATGGACACCTGAGCTCAGAGCCACATTTAATTTTATTAACAATGACAATGGCCACCATTCAAGAGAAGCCCTTTAGAGTTTCTGCTAACCCTCCCTCAGCTCAGTATGTCAAGGGAAAAACACACCTGAATCATGAAGATGTCAAAGGTTAAAAAAAATCTCATAATCTAGGGCATGTTGTTGACTCAACAGGTGAAAGTACTTGGCACAAAACCAGGCAGTTGGGTTGGATTCCTGGAACCTACATGTGGAAGGTGAGAACTAACTCTTGCAGGCTGTCTTCTGACCTCCACATGTGCACCGTGGCATGTGCACACACACACACACCCAACAACCCCACCTCCACACACATTAATTAAATAAGATGTAAATTTAAAACTTTTTAGGGTCCAGGCATGGTGATCCACTCCTTTAGTCCCCGTACTCAGGGGACAGAGACAGGTAGGTCTCTGTGAGTCTGAGGACAACCTGGCATATATAGCAAGTTCCAGACCAGCCAGGGTTACATAGTGAGTCCTTGCCCAAACAAACAAACAAACAGACAAAAGAACAGAATTGCAATCCCAGCAGAGGAGAAGTAAAATCAGGTGGATTCTTGGGGACTAGCCAGGAAGCCTAGAAGACTAAGACAGAGCTTCTAGGTCCTAGTAAGTTATCTAAATAAATAATAATACATACATAATATATACATACATACATATATACATACATACATACATACTACATATATACATACATGGTAGATCCAGGTGTAGTGGCACACACCTTTCATTCAGCACTCAAACATAGATGGATGGATATCAGAGTTCAAGACCATCTTCAGTCTACATAGTGAGTTCTGGACCAGGCAGGGAGACATCTGGATGTCTCAAAGAAGCAAAAAGAAAATCCAAAGTAAACAGGCCCTTAGTAATGGCACCAGATGTGGTAGTGGTCGTTTTTGTCTTCCTCCTCCTCTCTATGTCTCTCTGTGTCTCTGTGTCTGTGTCTCTGTCTCTCTGTCTCTCTAGATTTATAACTGGTGACCCCCAGTTGACATCAGAATATGTGAACGCCTCTTTCCACCTTAGTTTTCAGTTCAGTGAACCAACTGGAACAAAGCATGTAGGTTACTGTGAGGTTGAACTCACTGTAAATATATATAATTTCTACTTTATGTTCATTGGAGTTTTGCCTGCATATACATCTGTGTGAGAGAGTCAGAAGCACTGGAACTAGAGTTACAGCCAATTGTGAGGTACCATGTGGGTACTGAGAATTGAACCTGGGTCCTCTGGAAGAGCAGCCAGTGCTCTTAACTACTGAGCTCCAGCCCCAAGGTTGAACTTCTATAGAGCTACAGGAAAGGGAGCTCCATCCAAAAGGTTGTATGAATGTTCTACCCAGAAAAAAAAAAAAAAGACACCCTGGATGGCAGAGACCCTACCCAAGATACCATCCTCTTTCCTGTGTCTCCTGCACCTCTCTCTCTCTCTCTCTCTCTCTCTCTCTCTCTCTGAATCATCTTTGTCACATTGGTGCCCAAGGAGGTTAGAAAAGACCAGTCTAAACCATGATGCATTCCCAGCACTCAAAAGGCTGAAGCAGAAGGAGTTCTGGGCCAGCCTGGATTACACAGCCAGATGCCATATTTAAAAGGGAAGAGTAGAGCCAGAGAGAGGTTCGTTGGTTAAGAGCATCTATTGTCTTTTTCAGAGGATCAGAATCTGTGTCCCTACACTCATGTTAGATGTTCACAACTGCCTGACTCTAGCTCTCGGGGATCTGATGGGTCTGCTGGAGTCCTGACATGCAAATACTCAATACACACACACACACACACACACACACACACACACACACACACACCTACACAAGAATTAAAAATAAAATAGCTCTCTTAAAGAAAAGGAGGAGAGGACATTCTATGACTCATCAAAACTGCACTGGGGCAAGAAAGGAAAAGAGATGTGCCCTAGGGCTGGGGAGGTGACCAGTAACTAATGTGTGAGGACCAGTGCTTTGATCCCCAACACCACATAAAAGCCAGCAATGTGACAGCTGCCTGTGGTAACCGTGCTTAGTTCTCCCGAGGCAGACATGGGATCCCTAGAGCAAGCTGGCCATCTAGACTAGCCAAACCATTGAGTTCCAGGTTCAACCGCGCTTAGTTCTCCCGAGGGAGACATGGGATCCCTAGAGCAAGCTGGCCATCTAGACTAGCCAAACCACTGAGTTCCAGGTTCAACGAGACACTGCCTTCACGGGTAGGCAAGGTGACTAAGGAAGACACTAGATGTCACTTCTAGCTAATTTGCCATAAATCCCTGGAGTAAACTGCTCTCTGAACCAGCCATAAATCCCTTAATGATGTGATTCTGACCATTGTTAGTTAACTGCTATCTCTCTACTTCTGTGAACAATGCTGGCTTGCTGCAGATGCCCAGAGCTGCCCCTTGCGGGCGTTGGTGGCATACGCCTTTAATCCCAGCACTTAGGAGGCAGAGGCAGGCGGATTTCTGAGTTCGAGGCCAGCCTGGTCTACAGAGTGAGTTCCAGGACAGCCTGGGCTACACAGAGAAACCCTGTCTCAAAAAAAAAAAAAGAAAGAAAGAAAGAAAGAAAGAAAGAAAGAAAGAAAGAAAGAAGAAGAAAGAAAGAAAGAAAAAAGCAGGGCTGGAGAGACGGTTCTGCACTCTGGGAGAGCTGGCTGTTCTTTCAAAAAACCTGGGTTTGATTCCTGGCGCCCACATGGCAGCTCACAACTGTCTGTAACCCCTGTTCCAACGGATTCAGCACCCACATACAGACATGTGCAGGAAAACACTACTGTGTATAAAATAAAGATATGTAAAATTCTTCATCTATAATAAAAAATTGGCAGTGGTGGAACAGATCTTTAACCAAGCAAGCAAGCAAACAAAAATCCTTGTAACAAAAAGAGCTGATAGTAAAAAAAAAAAAATCTGTACTTAGGAAATTATAATAAATATATATATATATTATATTATATTAAATATAATACAAATTATTATGTCTATATTATACAGTTATATATCTATATAATTATAATAAAATTATTAAAATTATATAAAATATATATTATATAATATCATTATAGGGCATATACTTTTATAATAAATAATATATAATAGTATTTTTTTTTTTTTTGGTTTTTCAAGACAGGGTTTCTCTGTGTAGCCCGGGCTGACCTGGAACTCACTCTGTAGACTAGGCTGGCCTCGAACTCAGAAATCTACCTGCCTCTGCCTCCCAAGTGCTGGGATTAAAAAGGTGTGCACCACCACCTCCGGCAGTAGTAATAATATTATAAAAGAAAAAAGAAAGAAAACTCTTTTATAAATAGCACATGTCTGCATGTTGACTCTAGCTAATGCCTAAAGAGAAAATGGTCTCAAATAGATTTCACTAACATATACCTGAGGCTTGTGTACTCCACATATGTAGTCATCTTTAAATTTTCTTTAGGTCCCAGCCCCAGGTTACCCTTTAAACAATTACTGGTTCACTAGTCTACAAGTCTGGACACTTGAGCAGATAGGAGGTTTGCACAGCAAAAGTATTGTTAGAATTATTTCTTAAATACACCAGGGTTGCTCTTCCCCAGCAGCTGTCACCCCAGTCATCTCACCCCCCCACCCCACCCCACCCCACCCCAACCCCCCATCCCCCCACCCCCGGGCAGAAGGATGCTTTTCCTGAGAAGAGTACCGGGGGCTTAAGGACAGACCCGGGTTAAGGAAGGCTGTGACCTGGCTTGGTTCCCTAGAGCAAGTTCCTGCTCATTAGAGGGTGTTCTTTGCTATGCAGATGGGCCTGACAGCTGGCTGTAATTCAGGGTTGTCTCCTTTTGTTACTGGAATGGGGCCTAATTGGAGGTCAAGCTTGTGGGTAAACACTGGCAGAAACTTTCTCAGCAACCCTAAACTTCAATTATGTAAAGATCTTCCTTTCTCAAAGGTCCTAACAAGGCTGGTTAGCACACTACCTTCCAGTCCCATGGGAGGCAGCCTCCTTTAGCTAAATACCACTTTGTGTAGCTTATATTTCCCAAGTAAGTTCACTAGTAAGTTTTCTCTGTGTCTGTCTCTCTGTCTCTGTCTCTCTCTCTCTCTTTGGTTTTGGTTTTTTTTTTTTTTTTTTTTTTTTTTTGAGACAGGGTTTCTCTGTGTAGCCCTGGCTGTCCTGGAACTCACTCTGTAGACCAGGCTAACCTCCAGCTCAGAGATCCTTCTGCCTTGGTCTCCTGCGTGCTGGATTAAAGGTGTGCACCTCCACGTGGCTCAGAGCCACTAGTACATTTTTTTTTTCGTGGCATCAATTTTACTACAGGTTTCTCTGGTATCACTGTCACTTGAATGCTGGCTGTTCCCCAGAGGCTGGTCCCCAGCTCCACTCAATTGAAAGGTAGTGGGACCTACTGGGAAATCCTCTGAAAGGGACCGTGGGCCTCAGCAACCAGGACACCAAGATAATAAGCTCCGGTCTATCACACGCTCCTGTTAGAATGAGACTCATCAGAGATCCCAGAGCAATGAGGCTAATTGACCATGGACGGCTACTTTCCAAACTTGAGAAAAACAAACAGAAAAAAAAAGTTTTTCTTTGCACCATAAGTTCCTTATCTTCCACGCGTGTTAAAGCGACAGAGTGGATTCAGTAGGCTAAAGTGAGCTACAGTAGGGATAACCCTCTCCACATACATGCACACATGTGCACAATCCACATCCAGGCTTTGTGCGGGGGTCCAGACCTGGTTTCATGTGTCTGAAGTGGCCCGGATTGCCTCACTGGGCCCTTGTCTGTCCTCCGTGTATTCGGAAACCTGCTCTCTGCCGGCATGATGGTCTTTACGAGCCGGATCAACAGCGCCCCCATATGGTCTCAGGCGGATTTTCCCTCTGTGGTAGTTGTCTCCACCCGCTTTCCAAGTACCAGATGGAGATTGAGCGCAACTGTTTGCTGTGATGTAGAGACACCCAAAGGAAGACAAGAGGAAGGATTAAGTCTCCATCTCTCTCCCTCTCCTCCCTGACCTTTACTATGGGCAAAACCCGGAGAGCCAGCGGGTGAGGAAGCTGGGCTGTGCAGAGTTCATTTTCTAGCTTCTGTAAGTAATCGCTGTGACACCCAGGGCTGTCTAGCCTGAAGGGACAGCTCAGTTGGCATAAGGCTTTGTAGAGATACTGACCAAGCATCCCTAGAGCCCACTGTTGACCCAATCTGGGTGTCTAGGCCCTCACCCACTCCTGTTTCTAAGGGATGTCTACCTTCCTCCCCTCACCTCAGATAGGCACTGGACACCAGGGGACAGTGCCATGTCCCAAGTCTGCTGAAATACCCCATGCCAGCCTATCCTCAGCTACCTGCCTTGCCTGCCAGGTGAGTTCAGCCCACAGAAACCACACAAGATCCCCGTCTTAGTTAGGGTGTCTATTCCTGTGATAGAATAGTGACCAAAGCAGCTTGCTGAAGAAAAGGTTTACAAATCCCAGGTCGAAGTTCATTGAAGGAAGCCAAGGCAGGAACCCGGAAGCGGGAACTGAAGTAGAAGCTGTGGGGAAATGCTGCCTGCTGGCTTGCTTCTCACGCCTTGCTCAGCCTTCTTTCTTGTCCCATCTTATACCGTGGCAGCACCTGCGGTAATCTGGGCCTTCCCACACCAGTCCTTAACCAAGAAAATGTCCTGCAGACTTGTCTGTAGGCCAATCTTATAGAAGCATTTTCTCCATTAAGATTCCCTCTCCCACCAGGCAGTGGTGGCACACGCCTTTAATCCCAGCACTTGGGAGGCAGAGGCAGGCCGATATCTGAGTTCGAGGCCAGCTTGGTCTACAGAGTGAGTTCTAGGACAGTCAGGGCTATACAGAGAAACCCTGTCTTGAAAAACAAAACAAAAAAAAAAACCCAAAACAAACAAAAATGATTCCTCTCCCCAGCTATGCCTAGATGTGTCAAGTTGACAAAAAACAAACAAACAACAAACAAACACAACCAGACTCGCTCCTGCCCTCTCCTCTTGTTTCTTCTGCTTCCTGGTCAACAAAGGCTTCCCCACGTGGCTTTCCTGTATGGTCCCACATACTGTGGGTCCCCTCTCAAGATCCGGGGACAGCCATGTTCCCAGGGATGTCTGCCTCCTTACCTATACCTCTCTCTCTCTTTCCTTAATGAGAAGGAAAACCCCTATAGAGACAGGATGGGGAAAGAGACTGCCTCTGTACAAAGCAGGGCCACCTGAGATTCATCCCCAGACCCACAAGTGGGAGAAATTATTCTCTGACCCCCAACAGGTGTGCCAAGGCGTGCACATGCTACCCACATACACACTAATAGGTTTTACAAAATTAAAGATGACCCTTTGTTGGTGGGCGCACAGCTGAGTATAGCCGCCAATCGGCCACGGACGAACTGGGCTTACCTGAAAGGGGGACTGGAAATGAAAAAGAGATGGAGGGGTGAAAGAAACATGGAGCCAAGACAAAGTTCTCTGATCAAGGCTCCAAGTCTAACATTCAGCACTTTGTGTATTTAGGGGAAGCCCCACCAAACCCATCCTTTGTTTCAGATGGATTATGTCCCAAGACAAGCTCAGCGGGCAGTCTGTTCTTCTAAGATACTGTAGGAAGTTGTACGTGCAACCAGGGTGGATGACTCCACCTGGGTCGTTAAGGTCCTGTGGCAAACAAGGTCTTTCTGGCCTGCTCAAGGCTGGGGGAGGGCACAGCTGAGTGACTTGACATGAGGACGTGGTGGGTGTAAGTGCCCCACTCGGGAGACAGTGTGAACTTCTTAGCACTGATTTCCTGGTGACTGAAATAAGGTAACCAGGCCATGGCTGGTGTGATATTGCCATAGGAGATGGAAGAAGAGAGAAACGCAGGTCTCTTAAGCATTCTCTGTGTCTTATATTTAGGAAGGATTCCCACTTTCTGCTCTGTAGCCCCGCCCTGATCCTGGGTCCCTGCTTGTACCCCAACTCTGGTATATGCTACATCAAGAGTACATACACCCTGAGAGAACAAGACACCATGTAGAAGAGAGCCAGAGGCTAGTGGACTGATGCTTCCATTACCTGGAACAAGACAAGTCTGAAGACTGTTTTGTTTGATTTTTAAGACAGGGTGTGTCTGTGTAATGGCCCTGGTTGTCCTGGAACTCGCTTTGTAGACCAGGCTACCAGGCTAGCCTTACACTCGCAGAGATCCACCTGCCTCTGTGCTGGGATTAAAGGTGTACACCGCCACGCCCGACCAGCTGTTTTAACTTTCTAGAATAAAGACCCACACCCCTCCCCCTGTGAGTGCTATGCTTTCTGAACAGACCTCCAGAGACCCACAAGGCATCCACAGAATGGAAACTAGGCAGGTGTAGGTAGTAGTGGGCAGACAGGACAACACACAGGCTGGGAGAGTCACATGGGTGGCACTGGCCCTCTGGGCACTATGCCTCCACTTGGACCAGCAGGCTGACCTGGCACAGGAAAATTCTGGGTTTCCTGCTTTGACTGCACCTGGTAGCCCCAGAGACAACTCTCCAACCCAGTGGGCTCCCAGAGGCCCCAGGCATCACTGCAACTGGGCAGGGCTATGGTGTAGGTGCCTTTGCCACATCCCTTTGCTGGGGTCTGACCTAAAGGAACCAATCAGGGGTCTCAATTTTAGTGCAGAAATCCCAGCTGGGGATTCCCTTTTCTGTTCAAGGCAGTAAAGCCTGGCTCAATCCAATCACGGAGACTCTCAGGCAGAGGAACTGATGCCCGTTTTTTGTTTAGGCTACTATTTGGTTGGGGGGGGGGGTCGTCCTTCCTATGCTCGCTCCCCTAGCATGAGCTAGAGGTGACTTAAGCTTACTTGTCAAAACAATGTTTTTTAGATTGATCCCAGGAAGAAGGAGGAGGAGGAAAAGGAGGAGGAGAAGAAGGGGGAGAGGGGGTAGGGGGAGGGAGGGGAGGGGGAGGGGAGGGGAGAGGGAGAGGGAGAGAGAGAGGGAGAGGGAGAGGGAGAGAGAGAGAGAGAGGTGCCTCCAATTTCCATAAAGTCAGAACTTGGTAATATCGTGACAAAAACCACTTATCCAGAGAGCATCAAAGTCTGGTTAGAAGCAGAAGTGGGTCGGAGACTCCCGACAGGACCCGCAGGTAACGGAGGCAAGGCGCCCTTCAGTGATTGCGAGGCACTGGGAAGAAAGTGCCTCCCTACTTCTTTGAAGCTTGTTCCCTTGGAAACCACAGCCAGCGCTGAAGAAACTGGAGACGCTGGTGTGCTGCCTCCAGAGCCTTAACCAAGACCAGGCGGCCCCTAGTGGCAGACACTGGAACTACACCTGGGGACTTATCCTGTCCCTCCCTCAGGGTCCAGACCAAAGCTCTCTGCCAACAAGGAGCCCCGCAGTGATTTTAGTACGGGGGTTGGGGGGGGGGGGTGAGATTGAAAGAGCAACTAAAACATGGGTAGAGGGGAACAGTGGGTGGGCAGACGATAAGAGATATATACTAGATGTTAGGGAAGGTAGAGAAGCATATGGAAGGCTACAAAGACGCATGAGTGATTGACAGATGGGTGGAGACAGAACATGAGCAGTATGTGTGTGCAAGCAAGCTCGGGGATGCAGGCTGCAGAGCTATCTGTAGTGTGACCTTCCTGGGGACAAGTCTGAGAACCAGATAAGGGAAATGAGATGCAAAGGGAAGGATCAGAGACGTCTTCAGCCAGGACCTTCTGGCAGCTACTTCAGGAAGAGAAGTGGTGCTCCCTTCAGCAGGGTCCTGTGGTCCTCCCCAGGGCAAGACACAGGTCACTGTATCTCAGTGTGTGATCATCGCTAATCCTCAGTCTGTCCTCACCACACAAGGCTGTGCAGAGCATACAGCCTACCTAGATTTTCCCCAAGTTGGCTCCAGAGGGAGGGAGAGGATGGGTGGGGGAGTCTTTTTCTTTTGGGGGTGATGAAAGGTTCTAAAATAGGCTGCAGCTCTGCACCTGTGATAAGCCATCGAACTGGACATTTATGGCACTCAAACAGAATTCCATTTGTTTACTTATTTATATATTCATTCATTGATTCATTTTGAGGCAAAGTCTCTCTACACAGCCCTGGCTATCCTGGAACTCTAGATCAGGCTGGCCTCAGACTCAGAGATCTGCCTGCCTCTGCCTCCTGAGTGCTGGAACTAAAAATGTGCACCACCACTGCCCGGCCAAACTAAGGATTTTTTTTTTAATCTTTTTTTCTTTTCCTTTAAAGATTTGTTTATGTATATGAGTACACTGTCACTGTCTTCAGACACACCAGAAGTGGGCATCAGATCCCCCATTTCAGATCCCTATTTTAGACAGATGTAAGCCTTCATGTGGTTGCTGGGAATTGAACTCCAGACCTCTGGAAGAGCAGTTGGTGCTCTTATCCGCTGAGCCATTCTCCACCCCTGAAACTAAGGATTTTTAAAAAAGACTGAACTTCTATGGTGTTTGATTTTCTAAGACCATGGGACTTCTTAAGTTTGCACTATGTTTTATACCGTGATGCTGATACTAATGTGTGTGGAGGGGAAGGTTGTGACTTAATAGTGACGTTTCTGTCAAAGTGACAAAGAGTTTTGCTGGCTAGTTTCTTGCCAACTTGACATAAGCTATAGTTGCCGGAAGGGAGGGCACATAAACTGAGAAATGCCCCTGAATATCTAGACTGTAGGCAAACCCGTAGGACATTTTCCTAGTCATGTAGAAGCCCGTTGTGGGTGGTGCCACCTCTGGGCTGGTAGTCATGGACATTATAAAACGTAGGCCGGTAAGCAGCACTGCTCCATGGCCTGTGTCAGCGCCTGCCTCCAGGTTCCTGCCCTAATGTCCTTCCTTCCCAGATTGCTTTTGGTCATGGTGTTTATCACAGCCACAGAAACCCTGAGTGAGCAGGTAAGGGAAGGGGTCTGTCCTGTGGGCAGCTCTGCATGAAACTGTAAAGCCAGGAATAGAACCGTGAGGTTTGGTCTGAGCCTGTGGAGAGGAGTCTAAGAGAGAAAGGGAGAAGGTGAACAAGTCTGAGGACCAGGTTCCTGAGGTCTGGGTTCAGCAGAAGCATCCATCCTCTCTGGGAACAGACTCACATGAGGGAGAGTCCACATCAAAGCGAGCAGGGCAGTTAAGAAAGCATAGAAACAGCTGAGAGTGATATTTAATTCAGTAGACTCTTAGTAAAGCAGGCAGTCTTCCCCTGTGCGTGGTGTGAGATGTATGGAGCTGTTCTTGTCTTCTTCTTTCATCACCTGGCGACCATAAGAGAAAAACTTAAGGGCCCCAGGATGGCCTCCCAAGCTGATCCAGGACATAGAATCCCCTTCCCCAGCTTGGGCTTTTGCCTGCTCTGTAGCTTCAGACAGCATCGCTATTGACATGAAAGGTAGGTGTGTGTGTGCCTGTATGTGTGTGTGTGTGCATGCGCACGTGCGCATGTGTTTGTTTTGTTCCAATGGCCTCAAATTCAAGATTCTCCTACCTCTGCCTCATGACTGCTGGGATGAAAAGCAAGCACCACCACTGCCAGGCTTGAGAAATACTAAAAATAAATTACATTCAGCCCACCCTTCCATACCTACTACAGCCTCCCAACTTCCGGTTCCATAGACCTGAAGATGCGAACTATTTGAAGTCAACAGTCTCACATAGAGCATGGTCGTCACTGAACTTGTGTGTGCCTCCCCTCCGTGCCCTGATTTACTAACACAGCCTGGCAGCCATTGGTGGACTTCCGCACTGTACCGGGTGTGAACACGAAGTACATAGAAGATATGCAGGGGTCTGTGAAGACAGCATTTGGAGAGGGACTTTAGTGTTGGTGATGCTCGGGGTTTGTGGGGGTCCTGGGACCCACCTCCCTGCATCAGTACCAAGGACTCCCTCTCTCCTGTGTGTTCATGTGTGTGTGTGTGTGTGTGTGTGTGTGTACTAACACGTTAGTGTGTGTACGCGCTGGGGAGGGCCCTGTTTTCTGACGGAGGTCACACAGTCAGAAGCAGAGCCTCTCCTGGTCTGTCACCTCCTTAGATCAACTGAACTGTCCAGAAAAGAAGAAGGCAGACCAGGCGAGCATCCTCATGGGTTGCCACACCCACCAGGGTGGGGCAGGCTCCCACACTGTGAACAGGAGGTACTGCTGGGTCACCTGGTTCACTGCCACAGCCTGGGGCTGTATGGAGGTGGCCAAGCCACAGACGGTCAGATGAAGGTCACACTGCAGGGTCACACAGGGAACAGGGGCTATCACATGGAAGCCTGCCACAGGTCAAGTTGATGAGCTTCAAGAAAAGCCTGGTGGTTTTTCAAACAGCTGCCCTGGCAGCTGCACTCCTGGGTATTGCGGGAAATATTCAAAAAGGATGGCCGCTGGCACCCAGCTCTGCCGCCATGTTCCTGAACTAGAGTCTGGCACCGGCTGGGCGCCTTAGTGGCACCAGCCTGGGGCCCATGAGATGTTGGTATGGCTGCTTCCTCGTTGGCAGCCTCCACGGCTCCAGACATGGCCCCTGGGCCAACTCCACCACCCCCACGGCGCTTGGCTTAACCCCAGTACCAGGAAGAAATAAGACGCTTAATGCTTAAAGTTAACCAATGAATTTATATATCAGCAAATACTTAAATCACAAGATGCCCACACAGATTAGACAAGCTACCCCATCTATCCTAACCTTTTCATATCATCTCTGCCAAAGTCTGGTTAAAGCCACGCTCATTAACGTCAGCTTACATCTCCGCTGCATTTCTCTCTCCAGTTTCTCCCTGCATTCCCGTCTCTGCCTCCCTTTTCCCCATCCAATTACAGGCTTCCCACTGCAAATAGATTGGACAGGGAAATTTCTGGCACGCCTGGGTGTCTCCCCGAGAGCAGTAAAGACGCATGTGCACGATGCACAGGGTACATGCGAGCAACACGACTCTCTTACAGCCCAGGGCACGCCCCAAGTGCGCACAGGCATAACGAAACGTACTCTAAGTGGGGTTATCTACCTCAGGAAGCTCCAGCACAGGCTACAGGCATGAGCCGCGAGAACGGCTCAGTGAAATGCAAAGACCATGCACCACACAATCCCAAGTACGCATGTGCAGAACAGGCCGCCCAGCAGACATGACAGGGATCAGAGGCGGCCAGCCCAGGGAGGGGTGCTGGCCAAAGCACACCAGGCGTAACTGACGCGTAACTGCTGGAGGCGGCACAGTTCTGCGACTATCCTAATAACTCACGAATGAGACAGTGGGTGGATGGTGTACCTGTGCCTGCTCTCAAAGCTGTTCACGCAGGATTAAAGATGACCACTTTCACACAGACGATGCTATCCCCCGGTGTGCGTGACACTGCCTGATCCCCATCAATAAGGACCCACAGACGATGACAGGGGAGTTGGTGATTCATGTCTGAAGTCAAGCAGTTACTAAAGAGATTGCAGACACAGAAGTGCTTCACAAGGTGGTGCTGGGGGTAGGGGGGGAGGCCTTCCCCAGACATAGGCGTGGAATCCCAGCCTCACTCAATAGCAGGAACTGCAGGAACTGTACTGCTCAGCCAGACTTTAGAGCCAGAGTGTCACCACACCCGGTGACTGTCCCAAGTGGAGCAGCTCTCTGAGGATGGTGACCCACATTACCCATGCTGTCCCTGGTGCACTCTGGGATGTGCTTAAACCACCATAACCTCTAGGAGCACACAGATTGCTTTGGTGCTCTCCTTCCTCCCATGACCCCTCGCCTGGCCTCCTGCAGCCCTGGCTGCCCCAGTGGTGACCCCCAGGGAGGGACAATCCCATAGCAGCAGAGCTCGAGTCTGCTCTACTCAAAATGAGAGCCCAGTTAGGTCATGCCCAGGCTGACTGCTGAGGACTCAATAAATGCTATGTCCCAAAGAGAGGTGGTGACAACAGCCAGGCCTTTCTGCCATGGCCCTGTCACCTCAGTCACAGGAACCTCCTGAAAACCCTCAACAGTGCAAGTCTGAGATGGAGCAGAGCATGAGCCCAGGGGTACCTGGAAGGCTATTTTGCCAGGGTTTTCAGATGCACAGAAACACAAAAGTAGATGAACACACACACGTCACCCAGGAAATGATACCTACTCTCCCCGCCCCCACCCCGCCTAGATATACACAAAGGGGAGGGGCAGCCATGTGCCATAAGGACCCACAGTTTATTCTGTGGGCAGCCCAGGGCGGAGGGGACAGTAGCCACACAGTTACTTGGTTTTGTTTTCCTTAAAGCGGGGAAAGAAGCTGAGACAGGGTTTTACTCTGCGACCCAGGCTGGACTCAGTCTTTAGATCTTCTGGCCTCTCTGGCTAGGATTGGGCAGGGCCATAGCATATGTATGTACAAGTGAAATTTTGAGTGTTTGGAGTGAATTTCTGATATGCGGGTCACACCTCTGAGGCAGGAGCATTCTCGAAGGCCAGGACTAAACCAAGGGTCCCCTCTACCATCCTCCTCCTGCCCTCCCCTGTAGGAGGCTTAGAACCTCAGCATCCAGAGGCTGCAGGAGCATGCCCAGTTACCCTGCCCCACTCCACCACACGCCAGGAAGGAGGCCAGCCGGCCTGGGCCGTGCACCTCACTTCGTACTCTGTGATGACTGCTTCCTCTTCCTCTGTGGTTGCTGGACTCCAGCCCCCTTGGCTCTAGCCCCGGGCTTCCTCCTCTTCCCAGGAGGCTCTCTTTGGCCAGCCTTCTCATCCGTCTTCCTGCTCCTCTTCCTCTTCCTTCCCGGGTTTGGGCCTGCACTTGACGCTTCTGCCTCGCTTCCCACTGTGGACAAAGTGAAACCTGGGATCAAGCTGCTGGGACAATATGGCGTATTTCAGTCACCTGACTCTTTAACTGCAGTGCCAGCCATGCCTGCTGACCAGGGGGCACCCATGTTGTGTGAACTCCATCCTGGATGCTAGGATGATCCCAGGGAGGGCTGGATTCAGGGACTGATCCCCAGAAAATCTAGCCAAGGACAGGATGAAGGGCCCAGACATGGAGCAGGGTGTCAAGACAGTGCAGGAAGAGAGGTAGAGATGGCTATCTGACAAGAGGGCCAGGGGCTGTACCCCAAGGCCAGCAAATATAATTCAACCTGCTCTGTCAGAGCTGAAAGACGGTGTCTGGTCTAAGGCTGGGGCCAGGCCAAGGGCAGGCTGGTAAGAAGATACTGCCTAGCTGGGACCAATACGGATGGTTCTCAGTGTGGCGATAGCTGGGCCAGAAACAGGGTGAATCCAGTGACCCTTCACGGGGCAGAGCCTAGGCTAGCACATGAAAAGACTGTCAGCTCAGGCAGGGCCACCGCTGAGGTACAGCAGGCCCTGAACACTCTTTAGCAAGAGTGCCATGAGCCAGCACATACAGAGCAGGAAGGCCAGGGCTAGAGGACCTGAAGCCAAAAGGTACATGGGTGGAGAGAGTCAGGGTCACGAAGGAGACAGGACAGACAAGGCTCAGATCAAAGATGGCAAGAGAGTCAAAGAGAGGTGGTCTAGCCAGAGCACAGGCACCACAGACTAGGGGCTATCCCCACTTCTGACCAAAAAAGGAAGAGCGACAAATGCGAGGTCCCCAGGCCATGAACTGGGGGCATTTGTGCATGAAGGAAGTCTTAGGCAAAGGCAGGGCAGGCAGGGAGGACAAGGGAGGCGAGGCGGCCCTGTGTGCTAATCGTCACCCAGGGTCCTACCTTCCTTATCCTGGGGCTGCGGTCTGGGCAAGCGCTTCTTTTTCTTCTTCCGTTCCCGCCTCCCTCCCAGCAGCTTCTTGTAGGCTTTTTTCAGGGACGTCATCCTCAGGGAAAGTGCCTGAGAACCAGGGTGGCAGTCAGTGGGCTGGGGGAATGGGTCACCTCCATTCTGCCAGGCCTGCTCACATACCAGACTCCGTGTGTTTAACAATGACCAAGATGCTGAGATCTGTGTCACGGTCCACACAGCCCCAGCTCAGGACAAGGGACATAGAGGCGATTTGAGGCACACATGCCACACCACTGTGTATTCCGGCTGGACAGTCTAGGCTTATGCTGGGAGCGCATGAGGCTACACATGCGCAGTGATGACCTCTGCACTGCAGGGGGGGGGGGTTCTGGGCACTGGTAAAACCCATCACATGCACAATACACAAACACTCCAGTGTGAACTCCATCTAGAGATACTGAAGCCGAGTTCAGGGCCTGCATGAAGCACCTCTCAGCCTAACTCTTCCCCCATCAGGACACAGACTGCTGTAGACCTCTCATGTGGGGTGTGTGTGTGTGTGTGTGTGGTGTGTGTACATGTGTATCGGGGCAACCATTTCTGCGTCCACCAGACCCTCACCTCCGGCCAGGTCCCGCAGCCTGAAAGAGAAGACAGACAACATCAGTGCTCAGCTGAGGCTCTGCTGGGCTCGTCCTCACGGGGACCAGCTAGCTCAATGTGACTCACTTCTGGATCACTTTGTAGAGGCGCTTCCTGTTCTGAGAAGGGGTGCTCTGTCTACTGGCGAGCTCGAACAGTCTGTTAGCAACTGCCTCGTAGTCAAACTGTTTCAAAAAGATGAGAGAAATACAAGATTCAGTTGCTGTCTACATGCCCTGAACACAAAACCTCCCCTCCCCGGGCTGAGGAGACACTTGTCCATCAAAGGCATTCTCTGCCCAGCCTCGGGACCAGATCCTCCCCTCAGCATCTGCCAGCAAAGTCTGCAGACAGAGACTCCAGCCCGACAGGCACCAACCCTGCCCAAAGGAAGCATCAGATGTTGGAAGGCAGCCTGTTCTTCAACTTCATCTCATTGTCTTTTTGCGACAGGGTCTTACTAAGTGGCTGGCCTGGAGCTCACCTCTGGAGGGCAGGGATTAGGGTCACTCTAACTTTAACTCCTGACTAGCTACAGCAGACAGGTAGGAAGAAACCAAATGAAAATAGCCAACACATTCTATTTAACCCAAAATATCCAAACCTACTCATGGGACGGGCTGTCAGTTTTGAAGCCTTCCTGACATCTGACCTCTCCAATCCGCCTGATCCTTTCCTGAACTATGACCCAGATGCAGACCACTAAGCCTGTGCCACCCCTCAAGGCCAGCACCCCAATAATAAGATCAGACCTGGGGATTCGGGACACTTGCTCAAAGCATAAGGAATGCCACAGGGTACAGCGAGGCTGGCACAGCCCTGGCACCAATCTCTCAGCAGCGACCAGGAGTTTCCCAGAGGCCTGTTACCCATCCTTCCCTGAAAGCCAGCCTCCATGAAGGCTGTCTGCACATCCCCGTTGCTGTCCTTCCCCCTGGCAGTGGGTCTGGGGGAAAGGCTAACCTTGGAGCCCAGGCATGGACGCCTACCTGGAGAACGGGGCCAGTGTTTTCCTCGTCATCCCATGCCTGCTCCTTGCCTGCCTCCGGGCTAGCCCTAGGTACGGTGCCTAAAAACAAATATGGAGACTAAACTCGAGGTACCATGCCTAGTGTAGGGGAGCCCAATACCAACACCAAGCCACTGAGGACTCTCTTGGCCATGCACTGACACAGGCTGGGAAGGGCACAAGCAGCTGGTCTCGTGGGGAGCGTAGAGATGAGGAAAAGGCATCCCAGGAGGGGGGTGTAGGTCAGTAGGCACCTTGGGCAGCAAAGGCAGATTCAGGTATCCCAGCAGTGAGTTAGGCCAGGGACCACTGGAGCCACGCTTGGCTCAGCTCAGGACACTGAGCTGAGCTGTGTGCTCAGAACTCTGAAAGCCATATCTACTTGGTGTGGAGCAGAGATGAGACAGGGCCTTGTTATGTTAGTTCTAGTGGCCTGGTTCTCCATTGATAGCCCAGGCTGGCCCTGAACATGGACAATCCTCTTGTCTCAGCCTCCCAAGTGCTGAGGTTATAGGCGTGTGTCCCCACAGCCCACTCAGCATAGCCTTTAGGTGAAGGGATGTAGAAACAGTCTTGTGGGACACTTTGGCAAGGATGACAGCTGCAAGATGTTTGCTGTGGAGAGTGTCTGATAAGCCACAGGCAGGGACCAATGGGGTTTGCCTGAGGAACTCTTAGGATGACTGGGCTACCAAGAAAGGAAAGTTAAGACAAAGACAGGGAAGACACACAGGATGCTAGGCGGTGTGTCCACTGACCCACAAGAAGGGGGGGGGGTGGTCCCAGGGCTGGCACCAAAACTGAAAGAGGACCCTCTCTGAGACTCCATGACCACAGCATCAAGACAAAAGAAAGCCAAGCTAGGCCCACTGTGACCAGAAGCCTGGCCCAAACCCAGAGGTCACGGGAGACCGTTTACAAGTGGCACATACAGCACATTCATTTGTCCCTCGATGCACTGTGGTCAGACAGAGACTGTCTGGTGAGCAGGGCCGGGCAGGGTGAGGAGCACAGGGGAAAGGCTGATGAAGTGGGGGATCAGGTGAAGGAGTCGGGGAGGGGTTTGGGTGTGGCAGGAGCTCAGAGCAGTCCCTAGTGCATGCGGTCTCAGTCCCGTCCCCACCACCACCAACCCCAGAAACAAAACCAGGCGCATGCTCCCTGTGAACAGGGAGGTCAGGGCCACACAGGGTCCAGGGAGCACTAGAGCCTTAGATGGGAGCACTCCAGGAACCAAGCTGGGAGCTGGGAGTCAAGTGCTGAGACAGACTTAGGAGAGTAAACCAAACGTACTTCATGCCACACAATAAGGGGCTCTGGAGAGAACAGCCAGGAGACGGCTGCAACAATCCAGCCAGGGCCTAGGACAGGCCGGGGCGCCTCACCTGCAGGCAGCGTGTTAGGCGGTGTGTCTTGCAGATCCTGCTCGCCCTCTGAGGACTCGTCACTGTCATCATCATCACTGTTACCATCGTCACTGTCACCACCGTCACTGTCACCATCGTCACTGTCACCATCATCACCGTCACCACCATCACCGCCTGACGCTTCGCCCTCTCCACTCTGTGAGTCCAGTTCATTCATGAGGTCCTCTATGGCCAAGGGCGACTGTTCCACAATCGTCGCAAAGATGCTCTGAATGATCTTATGCAAAACTAGGGAACTGAGGGTGAAGCAGAGACCAGAGAGCCCTTTAGTGTGGGCTCTCAGACACCCTGCAACGCTCACAGCATGGAGGACCACTGGCCACTGCAGCCCTGAGGGGACGGGGAGCGGCCCACCACTTACTCCTTGGTGCGGGCTGCTATCTGGCAGAAGGGGTCGATGAACTGCAGGTTCTGGTTCGCGGTGAGCTAGGAGGAAACCAAGAGATGGGAGGAGTGCTCAGTGCTGGACGCACGCAGAATACGCTGCAGCCCTCACCCGAGCCCACCTCACCTCTGCAGCGCCCACTTTGGTCAGCTCCTCCAGAAAGATCTCTAGGAAGTGGCTCTTCACCCCACTGGGGGCCTGGCTTTCAGGGTTCAGTATCTCGGTGGTTAGCAGCTCCAGCAGCTGCTCAATGTGTCTGAAGAGAGAGGAGGGAAGAGCAGTGTGGCAACCCTGCCGTCGCAGGTCTGTGGTGCCCTACACCCTCCACATGCGTTCTGGAAGGAACACGCATGCGCAGGCAGGTGCCGTCATCCATGAACACACCTGACTGCTGGCACCCATACACAAAGACCCAGGCAGCTCTGGGTCTGAGCAGCACAAGAGTCCTGCCTGCCCAAGTCTGTGTGACACATGTCAGGAGTCTGGCTCAGGGCCACAAATATAAGGCTGAATATACCAGAATATACACAGGCCTTTTGTATCTTCAAGACACAAGTGGAAATATGGCCAATGAGATGCTTTGCAGGCCGATCCTCACTACTTCAGGGCTCAGGATATCAGGTATCAGGTCAGGACAGACCAGAGGCAAAGAGGAAGGTACACTGACAAGGGCAGGGGCCATAGGCCCCCGACTGGCTCCCCAGGCCCTGCTGTATGCAGGTTGGTTGGCAGCACGAGGAAGCTATGCAGCTGTCACTCAGGTTACACTGTCTCAGAGCCCCGGGCCTAGTACCTGAGGACAAGCAGTTCTCAAGCACTTGGTGCACATGAGACCCCCTAACCAGTTGACAGTGTAGTCTCCCCACCACCTGGAACTGTGGCACGTGCTGTCGCAGGACCCCATGAACAGCTCCAGCAAACGGACACACCAGCCACAGAAAGAAAAAGTGATACTTTACCAGGCTCTGGGGGAAAAGAAGCCAATGGCGAGATGAGGCATAAAACCCAGAGAGAGACTAGAGTCAAGTGAGCTCCCGATGACACCACCCCATGTGGCAAATACCAGAGACACCTGAACCAGGCTGTGCCACATCAGAGAAACACACCGCATGGGGCTCCACCAAGGCCAGGGAGGGACCAGGGTCCTTCAGGGTATGCTCCAAAACCAGCACTGTTACCACGAGGAAGTTGCGACAGTGAACCAAAGAACATTAAATTAAAAATGCCACCATAAACTTTGTGTAAGTCACTAGCAACCCACAATAGAGCCCTGAAATGACTAAGAGACGAAGGTCTCAAAGTCCCCAACAGCAATTAAAAAAGAAGTCACTCAAAACCAGAGGTAAGAGAGCCCTGAAGCAGGATAGCTCAGGCTACCACAGCCCAGCATGTGCTCATTATCCGAGAGGAGGCAGGGCGTGTGTGTGTGTGTGTGTGTGTGTGTGTGTGTGTGTGTGTGTCCAGCTTTCACAGTGCTTGTCTGATCGTGTGTAGTTTGGTCAGGCCAGCTCCCTGTCAGCACTGCTAACAACTTGCAATCCTATCTTTTCTTCTAGGCCTTTCTCCTCTTGCTACCACCATCGGGCAAAACAAAAAGAAAAAAATCCATGTAGACATACTATGTAGACACACCCACACTGTGCTGTGGGACTTTCAAATCAACTACTGTTGGGCGGGGCTAAGCTTACTCTTCGGGTCAATGGGGATGGTGGCACACACCTTTAATCCCAGCACTCAGGAGGCAGAAGCAGATCTCTGTGAGCTCAAGGCCAGCCTGGTCTACACAGGCCAACCAGGGCTAGGGAGAGAAACACCATCTCAAAAAAAAAAAGAAAAAAAAGAATTAGAAGAAGAAGAAATAGAGTTGTTGATAGTACCTAAAAGTTAGAAAAAAAAAAATTTTTTTTTTTTGGTGTTTTGAGACAGGGTTTCTCTGTGTATATCTGGCTGTCCTGGAACTCACTCTGTAGACCAGGCTGGCCTCGAACTCAGAAATCCGCCTGCCTCTGCCTCCCAAGTGCTGGGATTAAAGGCGTGCGCCACCACCGCCTGGCAACGAAAGGCAAAGCTGTATCGAAGAAGCCTACAGCACCGGTATTCCCAGGCGGTCTCCCATCCAAGTACTAACCAGGCCCGACTCTGCTTAGCTTACGAGATCGGGCGCGTTCAGGGTGGTATGGCCGTAGACGAAAATTGATACTTAAAAAAAGTAGAAAAAAAGGAGAGATGGCTCAGCAGTTAAGAGCACTGACTGCTTTTCCAGAGGTCCTGAGTTCAATTCCCAGCACCACTTGGTGGCTCACAACCATCTGTAATGGGATCTGATGCCCTCTTCTGGTGTGTCTGAAGACAGTGACAGTGTACTCATATACATAAAATGAACAATTCTTTATTAAAAAAAAAATGTTACATGAAAACATTTAGAAACCCACTTTGTGGTGTAGGACTCTGGCTGCCACAAGGTTTGGAACCTGCTGCCCAAGCTTGGACAGAGACACAGGTGAGCAGGTCGCACCTAGGAGTTAGCTCTCTACCTGGGTGTCCCAGAGGGCAGGATTAGAAGCAGCACCCCAGGGGAGTGGAAACTACGGCCACGGAAGTCAAGGTCAGAAAGGAACACAGCCAACCATTGCTCAGAGGACATGGGCCAGCCCACCTAAGCACTGTGGTCAAAAGGGGCCTGGATGAACCTGCTGGCAGCCCAGCTGCCCACACCATATGCCTGTTAGAGGGGAGGCCTTTGGAGATCCAAGTGTTACGATCAGAGTACACAATTCCACTTGACTACAGAAATGACTGGGAGAGCACAGTGGGGCAGCAGCATCTGAACCATTTAGCACCATGTGTGGTACCAAGTTATGCAAAGGCTACCTGCCTACAACAAAGAATCACAAGAGGATCTCAGGACTGCTGGGATGAGCCAGAAGATGCAGGGCCAGGACCCTAAGCTGCCTGTGAGCCTGACTCTCAGGGTGGACCCACCTCTCTTCCCATCCTTGGATTTTCACAGCTTTTAGCGACTCGTTTAGGACCATCCTCATGAGCTAGGACACAAAAGAAACTCACGTTAGTAAGACGACAGTCTACCAGTCAAGCTTCCCTGTGTCCCAGAAGCCTCCTGAAATTTAGGCCGTGGTCTGTCCCAAGGGGCAGAACTGGGCAGAGTGCAGCAGACAGAGGGATATTGGGACATAGAACTGGGCTCTCAAGACAGTGGGCCTGGGATCAAAGCTCTGGCACTTGGTTTCATAAACAACAGGAAGCCAGGCTCACCTGACTGAGTGAGAACTACAAACTGGAGCTGACCAGAACGGTCAGGGCATGCACTGGGCTCTTCCCAGAGGAGGCAGAGTTACTACAAAGCCAAGGCTGAACCTGGGTCTCATTTCTCCTATTAAAAAATCTTCAAAGGAAATGGGCTGTAAGCAACTCACTGGCCGAGGAGCATGACCAAGAGGAGAAGAAAGAACAGGAGACAAACTGCAGACAAGGGCCAAGTCTCAGCCAGAAGAGATCTCACAGATAGTGGGACAAGTCCCCTTTCTGTCATGTGCTAGGCCCAGGCTCACTGGAGTCAGAATGCTCTCCTCCTTTAGAGGGTGAGCAAGCTCCTGCTTGAACTTTTACTGCCGTATATGGGGACACTTCAGTCCTGCATCCAAGTCCATCCAAACAGCCCTTGTCGATCCCTCACCGGGCTTGCAGTCACTGCTTTGGTGCCACCTGACTCACCTGTAGAACTTATCTAGGCGCAGTCGGTCATGCCACCACTCCGATCATGGTCTGCCAGAAGGCACGCAGGAACAGGTGCTCTAGGACAGAGAGGGGACAGACACATCAACACCGGAGCCATGGGGACGGGGACGGGGAGGACAGCACAAACCCACAGAACTCCCTCATTCATTCACAGGGCTCAGAGGTGAGGGTTTCCAGGCTCCACAGAAAAACAAAAAAACACACAACATGCTCAAATCAAGCTCACTCTGTTCTCTAAAAAAATACACAAAGAAGCAAGTGCTGGGAAAAGGAGTGACTGTTGGGGACATAGCTTCCCTAGGCCTCTTTGTCCCTGCCTTGGCTTGGACTAAGGCCCTCCTGACACCCAAGCAAGACCTTGAAGGAGAGCTGTAGGCAGATGCCTGGCACTCACTCAACTAGAACCAATAACCCTGCAGCTAACAGACGAGTCAGATATAGGAGGCAGAGTCTGAAATGTGGCCCCCACAATCTTACAGAGAGGCTCTAAAGCATTGATACTTCAAAAAATGTACCTGGAGTGAACAGGGGGTCCCTGCTCAGGGTACTAAAGCAGGTCTTGAGGGTGGCCCCACCTACTCAGAATCAACCAGAGAAGGTGCCATCCTAAGACAGGAGGAACCAGCCCTGAAGCCTTGGTACTGGGACACAAAGAAGGCAACTTCTTCTTCTCTACAAAATTCTACACCAACAAAGGGCTGTTCGGATGGCTCAGCTCTGGTGGCCTGGTCACCAGATTACCAAGTGGTCACTTCAGCTTTGACTCAACAAAGCAACTTCCCCACTAGTCCTTATAGAGCAGGGAGCTCAGGTCCACTCTCTCTTTTACACACAGTTAAAGAGAGATCCTGATGTCATGATACACATCCGAGATGCTAATGTCCAGGGAAGGTGAAGGAGGAAGATCCCAAGTTCAAGGCCAGCCTGATCGACACAGTAAGAACCTGTCTCCATAAAGAGGGGATGGGAGAAGGGACTCTCCTAAATGGAGATGTGCACACATCCCTCAACTTGCAAACTTCAGTCTGATCTAGCTAAAGCCCAGCTCGATGAGGACAGGAGGGAGCATGAGGATCCGGCTTCCCTGTCAGGACTGCACTCAGACACACTATGCCCCAGGGCTGGGCTGGCCTGAGGCAGGGTCTGGATCTCAGGATGTTTAAAGGCTGCCTGAGCGATTTGTCAGGCAAGCAGGATGTGGGATACGGATGGAATCAAAGAGCTAGAAACACACAAGACGGCGGTTCTCAATCTGTGAGTCTTCCCCGCCCCCTTGGAAATCAAATAACTCTTTCAAATTGGTCACCTAGGACCATTGAAAACACAGATTTACATTACAATTCATAACAGTAGCAAGATTACAATTAGAGAGTGGTGATGAAAATAACTTTATGGGTGAGGGTCAGCATGACACGAGGAGCTGTATTAGAGGGTAGAGGCATCAGGTGGGTTGACAGCCACTACACTTAAGAAAATAGGTGTCAGCCGGGCAGTGGTGGCGCACGCCTTTAATCCCAGCACTTGGGAGGCAGAGGCAGGTGGATTTCTGAGTTCGAGGCCAGCCTGGTCTACAGAGTGAGTTCCAGGACAGCCAGGGCTACACAGAGAAACCCTGTCTGAAAAACAAAAAAAAAAAAAAAAAAAAGAAAGAAAGAAAATGGGTGGCCATGGGATCATGACACCGGCTGTCATACGCCATACCACTGCCTTTCACTCTTTAGCCATGTCTGTTTGGTAAACTGAGTGAGGCAGTGAGGCTGGCTGGGCACTGGGTTGTGTTCCACGCCACAAGCATCCACACAGCCGCCTCCCTGCAGCTTGCGTGAGGTTTGAGAACACACTGCTGCTACATCGGTCCCTCTGGATCTCAGCGACTCTGGTGTCGACAGGGCCAGGCCTGGCTTCTGTGTGGTACTCACGTGCCTCCATCGTCTGAAAAGCATGGACAAGCTGGGCAATGGTCGTTCCTAGTTCTTCCTGTGAGGGAAAACAGGAAGCACACCCTCAGGCCCTGAAGCACTGTGCTCTGACGGCAAACACTACCAATACCCTCTCACTGTAAAGGATCAGCTGCCCAGTTGGCCGTGTCTCCTTGCTTGCAAAAGGCCTACTCTGCAAGAAACATCAGACTTTCTCTATCAACAGCCGGAGTCAGTGGTGCCCATGTTAAGGGGTGGGGAGATTATAAACGCATGCCTCTCAGTCCCCCAACTCCTGTGAAGGTTTTTCAGCTACCTTGCCATGCACCCACCTGCTGGAGAGGCTTGTCTTGCATCCACATGCAATAAAACAGTCCTTTCCATACTTTTATCAGTTCATCCGGAGTAAAACCACCTGCATCACAAAAGCAATAGTGAGACTCGGTGAACCCTGAAACCTACCTTTCCGAGCCAGGAAGGAAATATGACTGCCTTGAATTAGTCTCTATTAAGAATATATGGCTGCGGGCGTGGTGGCGCACGCCTTTAATCCAGCATTGGGAGGCAGAGGCAGGGATTTCTGAGTTCGAGGCCAGCCTGGTCTACAAGAGTTCCAGGACAGCCGGCTACACAGAGAAACCCTGTCTCGAAAAACCAAAAAAAATATTATCATATTGGGCAGGGCAGCCCGCCCTAAACATTGAACAGATCCAGCCTGGAAAGTCGGTTCATGACGACAGGTATCAGCCACAGTGAAAAACCAAATCAAATTTAATGGGAGCCAGGCTAAAAATTCTCAACAGAAAATGCCAATGTGCCGGAACTTTGCCCGTACTTCATGATAACGAAGGGTTTTCATCAGGTTAAAACTTCAAATGAACACTCAGATGGGTTGATGGCGTATAAAATTAAAATTATCTAGCATTTAATCTGGCCATGTAACACCAGGAACTAGAATTTCTGTATCTTGTGGAGGGAAATACTCACTCATTAGAGACGCAGAGGGTTGATAGTGAGCTGAACGGGGGTGGGGGCGCAGAGGGTGTCGCTCCCTGAGGACCAGATGCATTGAAACCGCTCGGCAAAAGGCACGTCCTGGGAACGGAGTGTCGTTGACGGAGGACACTCGGTTAAGGACACAGAGCCGGCGGAAAAGCATCAGCAAGCTACAGAAGGAGGAAAAACGCGCAGTCCGATCGGGTAGGCCTGAGCCAGGAGAATCGCAGACGAAGGCCGGAGGCTGCGGGGCCTACGAGGCGGAGCTCGCCCGCCCTCCCTCTCGCGTACCTGTCGCCCGCTGCGATCTGGCCACGATGTACTTCCGCAGCTTCCGCAACGCGCGGTCCCGCGTCACCTGCTCATTGCCCGCCAGGCGCTGCGCCAGCTGGACCTCCGGCGGGAGCGGCACTCCGGGAACCATGGTGAAGAGAACCCCGAGACCACGCACTCGGCGCTGCCGTTAGGGCGCTCGCGTGACGACACGCGTCGCGTCACGCCAGTACGACACCGCTGCGGCGTCACACTGAGGCGACCCAACGCTGCTGAACGTCAAACGTCCTGGACGATGCCGGCGTGCGCTACCGCCTCCAATGGCCGAGAAGCGTCACTGCACCCCGCAGGGAGGATGGTGGCCTGCTGTAAGGCTGAGACGTCTCTGTTTCTTGGGAGGGTCAAAGCATTGTCCCCTCTTTACTGCAGCAGGAGTGGCTGCATTACAAGAAAATCTTGATTTGGCCCAGCTTGTTCTCAAATACAACACTCAGCTATAGAGGGCTGCGTGGAGCTGCCCTTTGCTCGGCATCCTGAGTCATGTTAAGGGAGGATGAATCCTACACCGCTGAAAACTGTGAGCTTTACCCAAAACATCTTATCCGATCTCTAATACCCGAGTCCCCAGGGAAACCCACTTTGCCCAGCCTCTTGGAAAGCATCCACTTTCTTGGAGAGAGAAAAGCTAGAAGGCTGTGATGGTCTAGATTATGGGACAAAGTGCAGGCCACCTATCCTGTAGGTGGGCAGGCAAATACACACACTAGAGAAAGCAGAGTGAGTGTGCAAAACTTGAGTGTGCCCCGGTTCAAGAAATGTGTGGTGACAATCATTTGGGATACAATTGGGAAAATTTCCATATAGCCCTAAATTCTGAAATGTCAGATTAGAATACGAAACAATTACAGATTTCGTTGGTGTCATCGATGGTGTTTTCCCAAGACCATCACAAGTCTGATGACTTGCTGGGAAAATTCCCAAGACCAGTGGATATTTGGACTTAGTGTCACCATAACTTCCCAGTTCATTGCCATACCATAGACCAGCTAAGCCCAGGAACAAAGTGTCAGGCAAGGAAGATGGCTAGAAGCTTTGAAAAGCTAGATGCTGGAAAAGATGGAGGGACAGTTGTTCAAAGTCTGACAGAAGAGGAATGAGCAGCTGGAGTGGAAAAGGGCATGTCTAAGCACTATAACAGGAACATAGACAAGTCTGTACTTTCCACAACAGAATTTACTGAGTAACAAAAAAAAAAAAAAAAAAAAAAAAAATGATAACAACACATCAGTGTTATGGCCGAAATTTTTAGAGTCATCCCGGTTTCTTTGACTTAGGTAAGCTATCTTAAACTACTAATATTAACTGTCAGACTATACTTACACATCACACAGTAAATATATCTAATTATACATATGTGTATATGCCAAGTCCTGCTTGACTTGAGTGCTGAAGCTCCAACTAGGGGAGGTGAGGGAATACAGGACAGACACACAGACAGAAAAATGGATTCAGATGAGGTCTGAGCACTCTGATCGGGACACTTACTACCAGTGCAACTTGGGACCTCAGCAAAAAGTTGTTTATTGCCGGGCGGTGGTGGCGCACGCCTTTAATCCCAGCACTTGGGAGGCAGAGGCAGGCGGATTTCTGAGTTCGAGGCCAGCCTGGTCTACCGAGCGAGTTCCAGGACAGCCCGGACTACACAGAAAACCCTGTCTCGAAAAATCAAAAAAAAAAAAAACAAAAACAAAAAGTTGTTTATTATGTACCAGCCAGGAGAGGAAGACCTGGTCCTAAGCATCCACTCCCAGATGGTTTTTAAGTCTATGAATCTCAAGAACAAAGATGGTAATTAGTCATTGTCTTAGTTAGGGTTTCCATTGCTGTGAAGAGACACTGTAACCATGGCCACTCTTATAAGAACAACATTTAATTGGGGTTGGCTTACAGGTTCAGAGGTTCAGTCCATTACCATCCAACAGGGAGCATGGCAGTGTGCAGGCAGAGCTGAAAGTTCTACAACTTGTTCCAAAGGCAAACAGGAAACGACTGGGTTCCATGTAGCTAGGAAAAGGATCTCAAAGCCCACCCTCACAGTGACACACTTCCTCCACACATACTTCAACAAGGCAACAGGTCTTAATAGTGCCAGTCTCTATGGGTCAAACATATTCAAACCACCACAATCGTTTGCTTCTGAAAAGAGCAAATCTCAAGAACAAAGATCAGTATTTACTCAGACCAGGCTTGTCCATAATCAGCTGCCCAAGTATAACTTCTGGAATGTTCCACAGTGGACAGGTAGGAGGGGGCAGCTGCTCCCAGGCCTTACTCATCTCAGAACTCCAAGTAATGGAAGAAACTATTATTTGTCTGATTCCTGTAAACACTAGGCTTGGGTGACAGGAAGTCAGCCACGATCCAGCCTCAGTGCTTGGCTTCAGTGTAGCCTGCTACAGAGGAAGGGCCCAAAGAAAGATCTTCCAAAGGAGAGAGGTGTAGGCTAACAGACAGGACAGCCAGGCTCAAGTCTACCTGAGCGATTTGGAGTGTATCCTCACAGGATGAGTAAAGACGAGAGCTGCAGGGGAGGGTGGCCTGGTTTCTGGGGACATGGGATCTAACATTTACAGCCGTGTGTGCCTGTGTATGTGCATGCATGTGTGCGTTCGTGTGTGTGTGTGTGTGTAAAGAAAGAGCCATATATAGATGATATATAGATAGTTGATAGATAGGTAATAGATGATAGATGATTGATTAGGTACATGGATGATAATGATAGATGATAGATAGATATGATAGATAGATAGATAGATAGATAGATAGATGATAGATAAATGATAGATGACAGATAGATGATTGATAGATATGATAGATAGATGATAGATGACAGATAGATGATAGATGATTGATTGATAGGTATGATAGATAGATTATAGATGATAGATGATTGATTGATAGATATTATAGATAAATGATAGATAGATAGATAGACAGACAGACAGGAATTACTCCATAGGAAAGGGAGATAGAGGAGACCCTAGGGATAACGGATGCTGAATTCAAGACTCTAGGTATGGTAGAACTCGGGTGGAGTCTCCTTATTTCTTATCAAGTAAGCAGGTATAAGTCTCAGAAACAGAAGACGATACCCAGATTTCTGTATGAGGGCATATGTGAGGTGCTGAAGAGCAGTCTGCGAGAACTGAGTTAGCAGACAGACAAGAGAGTGGCCTACAAGTCAAACAGTCACTTAAGGTTGTGGACATCCAGTCCTGTAGTCCCACCCAGCAGAGACAGGTGGATCTCTGTGAATGTCTGGTCTGCATTGTGAGTTCCAAGCCAACCAGAGTTCTGTAGTAAGACCTTGTCCCAAAAAACAAACAAACTCCATCATTTGAAGGGATCATCACAAATATATGTCAGGAGGTACATGAAAGGCTCTCAGGATTTCTGGTAACAAATTTTTCGAATGAAATTTTTTAAGATGGGTGAGGTCAGTAGGAGGCGCTCCAAAGATGTGTGTGTACTATATATATGTGTGTGTGTGTGTGTGTGTGTGTGTGTTTTATATATATGTATATATAATATATATGGTGTATATATATATAAGGTGTGTATACATATAGAAGGTATATAGAAGGTATATTTATATATGTAGGATATATACACATATAAGGTCTATATACATATATAAGGTGCATATATAAGGTATATATAAGGCCTTGTATAGATGTCCTGAGAGTTAACTTTGTCAAGCATCTTTGGAGCCCCAAGAAGAACACCAAATCACACACAGAGGTAGGTGACACACTGATGCTACACAGGCAAAAATATCCCAAGATGGTCTCTGGCTTTGGACTTGGAACATTCTAACTCCCAGTCACTGGTGTTACCTGTTGGACTTAGGACACACAGGCCTGGCTTCCTGCTGTGTGGGACTGGAGCTGACAGTCACATGTCTGTCTGTGGCAATATCCTCTCACATCCCATGTGGCTAGGCTCTCACCCTAGGCCTGATGAAGACAAGGTGAATGTCAGGGTCACAGGTCATCAAGAGAGACAGAAGCGATTCTGAGACACTAAGAAACATTGGATCCCTGGATCCTGACACCCATCGGTTCAGGGGCTCCCTCTCTCCCTCCCTTCTCTGTGGAAACATTCCTGTCTTTGGTTTGTTATGCTGGAAAAGTTGGGAGCCACACCTTGGGGCAGCGAACTAGGATCGGGAGACCTGGAAGAGAGAACAGGAGGACAGGGAACGCAAAGAATGGCGGCTTGTCTAGAGTCTGATCAAACCGTAGAGTCTGATCAAACTGCTATTTTAATTTTTTTCACAGAGGGGTTATATACAATAGAGGCAGGATGTGGGGAGGGGGATGATGCAGGAGCATAGGTGTTCTCAGGGGGAGTACAGATATCTTCCAGAAGCAGGGCAGAACAGGTCACTATGACTCTGTCCATGATTCATTTGTTCTTATCTAAGTTGGTACCCTCCACCAAGGCTACCTATCCACAAGACCTATGACTACTTGTTCTTATCTAGTTGGTAGTTTTCCACCAAGGCTACTTGTCTACAAGGTCTATAGCTATCTGTTCTAGGGTTAGTGTTTTCCCACAGAGACCAAGCCTTTGTGTTAGCAGGCATGTATGGCTGAGTTAGGCCTATATCTGACTTAGGCCTTCAGTGTATAAGCAAGGTTGCTCCCAACAACACCTGGCTGCCTCCCCGTCCCCTCAGAAAGCAGACCATGATTCCTGTGCACACTACTCTTTACTTTCTATGGAGGCAGCAGGGACTTGTAGATAAGTGTCCTTCCTTACCTCTGCCACTCTGAGCAAACAGCTCTCCTGTGGATCCCCAAGCTGGCTTTGGTTCTGGTCAGGTGCCTCACCTCCTGGGGAAGTTGTAAGAGATTTCTCTGATGGTGTTATACCTATCTCCCTCTCTATGTTGGGGAGGGGGTGCCCCCTCATACTGTCCATTGAAGTTGTCTCTTTCCCTCTCTCCTCCTGTACCCTCCCCACTTCTCTCTCTGCCCCCTATTACCCCCCCCTCCCAGCCCCTGTTTCATTACCTAGCCCTGCCTGGCCTGGAGATCTACTTGCCTATCTCTACCTCCAGAGGGCTACCATAAGGCCTACTCTCACTGTGAGCAAGAGAAGGTCCCTACCTATAGTGGCTCATTAAAGTGGCAGCAGGGCCAGCAATAAAATGACAAACGTGTGTGTCAGAGCTGACACAACACATCTGTGAAAAACAGGGAAAAATAGAGACCAATCTTAGTAGGACATAGCATGAGTCTCTGACAGAAAAGTTCATCAAAACAGCCATGCAGTACCTAAAACTATACCTCAGAGTAGACTTTATAGAGCTAGGGCGGGGGCTCAGTTGCAGACATGCTTGCCTTGCAAGCTTGAGAGCCTGGATTGGATCCCCAGTGCCATTAAAGAATTGGGCACAACGGCAGGTGTTTATATGACCCCAGCAATGGGGAGGTGAAGGTAGATGGCTTGTTAGGATCCAAGCTAGCCACTCTAGTCTAATCTGTAAGAATTTGGGTCATAAGCCTATTTCCTAATGTCATAGACACCATGTCGCGGTCTTCACAAGAATGTGAGGGATTCTTATTTATGTACAATTTTGTAAGTATTATTTATTATATTGTTTTGGTTGAGCCAGGGTTTACTCGTGTTGTGAGCTTTGAGCTATCTCCAAATTCACTCTGTAGACCAGGCTGGCCTCAAACTCAAAGAGATCCATCAGCCTCTGCCTCCCAAGTACTGGATTTAAAGGCATGTGCCACCATGCCCAGCTCATTATGGTTTTTTTTTTAGGTAGTCTAGAATAGCCCACAACTCCTGATCTTGTTTCAGCCATCTAAATGCTGAGATGACATGTCTCTGCTTCCTTGCTGGTTTCCAACATGGGGGGAGGGGGTCGGGAGTGTCTTGTCTATTTGTCCCTCCAAACAGCCTTGGGAACACAGCCTTGGGTTTGGTGTGGAGATAGCTGCAGGAGCTATTAGTCAGCCCCAGAAAGGAGTGTGCTTTTCCACGCCCCCAGCCTCTTCTCCCTATGATCTCATGCTGACCCAATTCTTGCAGAATTGAGCAAAGGTTGGTATGTATGGGCTTGTTTGTCCTGAGTTTTGTAAAACAGGTGGGGCCAAGAGTCTACTTACGTATCTTTCAGTCATCTTTTGGGCAGACTTGCCCAAAGTAAAGGCCTATAATCCCAGTACACAGACAGCTGAGGCTGGAGACTCTAAAGGCATCGGTAACTGAGTTCGATTTTGCTCAATTCACATGGGTGAATGAGTTCAAGGCCAGCCTGGGCAACTTAGACCCTATGTCAGAATGAAAAATGAATTAAAGGATGGAGGGGGAATAAAATCTGGAGTTTAAAATAGATAGATAGATAATAATAGATAATACATACATACATACATACATACATTTCATATACATACATATAGCAAGCCTGGGTATGGCTCACTGGTAAACATTTTGACTCTCAAAATAGGCAAGGAATCTAGCCTTCTAGGGCCAGTTCTAGTTGTTAGGCCTTCCCCTCTCCTGCCTGTCTCTGTCTCTACCCACGTGATGACACACTGACTCCCTCACACTGTGAGGCCTGGATAAACAGCTTTACTTGTCTTCTCTGGGGCTGGCCTGTCTGTTTTCACAGGTGTCCACCTCCTACCAGGAAAGTGTGGGCAACTGCAAGGCCGAATCAACAAAGAACTGTCTGTCTGCTGGGGAAATCCGGAAGGCACAATCCACATGCAGCTGAGTCTGTCAGGGGCAGAGTCAGCAGCTGTAGCCAAGAAGGGAAACTACCCCTCTGTGGTCCACATCTCCTCTCCTGCTTCCGTCCATGTTTCTAAGATTAGAAAAGAACAACTGCCCATCTCTAGTTCATATCCACAGCCACATAAAACTTCTCACTGGGCCAGGTGTGGTGGCTCAGGAGGCAGAGGCAAGCCGATCTCTGTGAGTTTGAAGTCGGCCTGGTCTACAAATTGAGTTCCAGGACATCCAGGAGAGTTACAAAGAGAAACCCTGTCTCTAAAAACCAACCAACCAAACAACCAAAAACCTTTTTTCCTGGCCCACAGTCTCTCAGACTCTGGAAGCTGAGGCAGGAGCAACTTGAGACAGGGTTTCTCTGTGTAGCCCTGGCTGTCCTGGAACTCACTTGTAGACCAGGCTGGCCTCGAACTCAGAAATCGCCTGCCTCTGCCTCCCAAGTGCTGGGATTAAAGGCATGCACCATCACTGCCCTGCTTTAATTTTTTTTTTTTTTAAAGCCAATGTCTCACTGCATAGTCAAGCTAGCTTGCTTAGCCCTTCAAGTGCCAGGATAGCAGGTGTGCACCATCATGTCCCGCGATCAAACTGTGACAGTTTTGAAAATGGAAACATCGGTTTGAAGGTCACTCAAGGAATAGCACTGACCGAGGGCATATCGGGGGTCCTCATGGTCCCCAGCCTGTGCTAGGTGGGAGAGAATAGAGTCTGGACCACTCAGCTCTGTGCCTGGTGGTGGGACTGGGATCCCTAAGCTCCGCCTACAGCCCAACAGGGCTATTCCTACACCCATTCCCAAGAATGGAATTCCCAGATAAACTCTTATTTCATGGAGTTGTCAGGAACCAAAATCTCAGTCCATGTGGGGGAGGGGAGGACACGACAGGGCGGGCGTGTGTGTTGGGGGAGGGGGGAACAGGGACCTGAGACTTCAAGGTCCTTATGCATCTGTTTCTGTACCCACCCCATGAAAGGAGGGATGGGAACCAGCTCCCCACTTCATGTTCACAGGGCAAGAGGAAAAATTGAGATAGCCAAGGCTGGACTTCGTGTCCACCTACTCACGGACCCCTCCCCACCCCTCATATCTCTGCATCCTGTGAGGACCCGGAAGTCCCTAAGCCAGGTCAGAGATACTCCTACAGTCACTTCACGACCATGGAGGGGGCAATCAGGACTCCCATCCCCTCCCTCTTAGTGCCCGTTTAGGGAAGGGGCGGGAAGCATCCCCAAGCCTCACCCTCCGCCCACGCCCAGCCTTGGTCTCCTGACTCTTCCAGAACCGAGCGAGGGTGGTGACAGTAATAAGAGAGAGAGGGTGCGGCGCCCCGCCCCGTCGCTGTCACGTGCCACGGGTCAGGGGGCGGAGCCAAGCTAGGTTTTTCTAGGGTCCGGCACACAGATCTCCGAGTTGGCTCTGTCCTTAGCTTCTCTGTGCTACCCCGACTACTGCTGCCAAGATGATGTGTGGCGGGCCATCCGCCACAATGCCGGCCACCGCCGAGACCAGGAGATCGCCGACAAGGTGAGGCTCGGCCCATGTCAGGCCAGCAGGAGCCAGGCCTGCGGGACCCAGTGGCGTCAGGGACCTGCCTGCCCTGACCCGTCCGGGTCCTGCAACCGGTTTCAGGCGCCGCTTCAAGCGTGACTGGGAGCTGGGGCTCTGGGCCTGGTTGGAGGATTCAGGCCGGGGACTGGGGCGAGTCTTCCGCCGCTTGCATGTAAGAGAGCCTGTCACCTCTTAGGGAACTCGCCACGGAATCGGTGGAGGTATCCGGTGGGTCCCAGAGAATTCAGGAAGGCAGCTCACAGTGTTAGAACCCAGGCTGTCCCAAAGATGAGGCACTTACTTGACTTACACTCAGGCCTAAACAAGAGAAAGCTAGCTGGGCTATAGCGGTATTCTCCTCAAAATTAAGAGCTAGGACTGAATAGCTCAGTGGCAGAACTCACCTGATAGCGCCACCATCACCAACCCCGCCCCTCGGGGAAAAAGGATTAAAAACCAGAAGTTGTAAAACTTGCTTGTTCTGTGCCTATCTGAAACCAGAGGGTGGACCTTGGGTCCGGTCACCCTTCCTGTGGCTGTTAGCAGGGCAGAGATTCTCTGCAAGCTAGGGAGGTCCAGGGTATTAGCAAGAGAAGAAAAGTTAAACATGTCCTCTCTTCAGTTCCCAAGCCCAGGTAAGCCCAGCTGACCTTGGGAGGCCTTTGCTCTGACGAAAGGGGCCAAGGAGGAATGAGTCAGCTCCACGAGACCCTGAAAATGAGGAATTGGTACAGACACACTGGCCAGGCAAGGAATCCTGGCCAAGGCCACGTCAACACTCAGGAGGCAGAGACAGGCGAATCTCTCTGAGTTTGAAGCCGGCCTGGTTTGCTTAGTTCCGTGCAGCCATAGCTACACAGTGAGACCCTGTCTCAAAAGAGGAGCCGTGTTCTTTATCAGTGGGGCCATCAGCTTACCGTGTACCCCGTAGTAAGGAACGCAGGTGTTGAGGGCTGGCAATGGGGCTCCCGAGAGAGGCATCATTCTGTGGATGAATCTGAGTCCTTTCTTTTCACTCGCCATCCAGGTGAAGTCCCAGCTTGAAGAGAAAGAAAATCAGAAGTTCAATGTCTTTAAAGCTGTGTCCTTCAAGAACCAGGTGGTGGCTGGCACCAACTTCTTCATCAAGGTGGGTACTTAACAGTAGCTTGAACAAGGACTGGGGACATAGTCTCAGAGCAGAGCAGAGTGTTCTGCAACTCCCGCCCCCGCCCCCCAGCACCCCTTAAGATACAGGTTCTGAGAGCATGAATTTGGGATGCTGGGGTTCCTGGCCTTAAAGGAGGAACAAGCATCATCATTGACTTACTTGCTGGTACCCCCACTCCCACCCCTGGTTCTGGCTCAGCTTTCTTTTTTAAAAAGATTTATTTATTGGTTATTTATATGAGAACACTGTAGCAGTCTTCAGACACACCAGAAGAGGGCATTACAACCCCATTACAGATGGTTGGGAGGCACCATGTGGTTGCTGGGAGTTGAACTCAGGACCTCTGGAAGAGCGTCAGTGCTCTTAACCACTGAGCCATCTCTCCATCCCCCTGGCTCAGCTTTCTTTTTTTTTTTTTTTTTTTTTTTTTTTTTTTTTGGTTTTTCGAGACAGGTTTCTCTGTGTACCTGCCATCTGGAACTCACCTGTAACCAGCTGCTCGAACTCAGAATCCGCCTGCCTCTCCTCCAAGGTGGATTAAAGGCGTGCACACCCGCTTGCTCAGCTTTTAAGGCTGATAAGCTGGACCCATGAGCCACCTTCCTCGGACTCTCCCTCTCTCCTCCAGGTTGATGTTGGTGAGATTAAAGGCACTGAGTGTCAACCCTCCCTCATGAAAACAAGCCTCTGACCTTGGCTTCTTACCAGACAACAAAGAAAAACACGATGAGATAAGCTACTTCTGATTCTGCGACCCCTTTGCTAAATACTTTACCTGTTGAACCTGTGTTTGGGACCACGAAGTAAATACCCCTCTGTGATGGAGAGGGTGGGGTTGAGAAGCTTCTTTGGTGATTCCCAGACTGCATTGCATTTTGTTTCCTTCCAAATGATTATTTTCAGAAGACTCTATATGATCTCTCTAAATATATATTTTTAGAGACTATACAAACTGTGTCCTTAGTTTTTTGGTTTTTTTTTTTTAACCTTTGTTTAAAAATCACAGTCACACTGGGCGGTGGTGGTGCATGCCTTTAATCCCAGTACTCAGAAGGTTGAGGCCAGACTGATTTTACAGAGTAAGTTCCAGGACAGCCAGGCTACACAGAGAAACCCTGTCTCAAAAAAGTCAAAACAAACAAACAAACAAAAGAACAAACAACAACAAAAATCACAGTTACAATGTAGCATATACCAAGAAAAGGCAAGTAGTGTGTTTATTTAATTTTACATTTATTTACCAGTGTATGTGCCTATGAGTATATACATCCATGCCATGATGCATATATGGAGGTCTGAGGACAACCTGCTGGAGGTGATTCTTCTCTTCTTCCATCACCATATTTCTCCCTGGGATTGAACTCTGGTCATGAGGAATGACAGCAAACGTCTCTGGCCACTGAGCTGTTTATAAACTGGTACCAGGCTGTGGTTTAACGCCCAGCATCGCAAAAACACAGTTATTATTATGGTGGGGGCTTTTAGAGAGTCTCGCTTGAGGTTTAATAATAAAGACATGAAGACATCTGTATGGCGTAAGGCTGTGAACCTTTTGCTAGGACAGTCTTGCAGCTAGCCATACAGCTTAACCCGACCTCCTGCCGTCGGTCCCCACCATGTGGCTCTCTCTGCTTTACCTCCCTGCCTGGCTCCCATTCTGGTGGGTCTTCTGTCTTATACGGGGTAGTTCTGCCCCGTTTCAGCCACAAGCTCATGATCATCATCCAGTCTGAGCCAATCAGCAGCCGGGTCACACTCCTCCGTTTGCCTATTGGCCAGACTGAGGGCCACGTGACTTCCACCGGCAAACTTAACAATTGAGACTAGAGGAACACGCGTCCTTAACCAATTGATATAATAAGTGTAGGAATGGGTCATCCCAACAATTCATAGCTGAAGTGACCCACCGGGTAGAGTCCCTTCTGGGATAGACATGACCTGAGCTAGCCTGGGAAAGTCTTTCTGATCTAGAGCACAGGAGTGACCACGTTCGCGAGTCATAACACCTAGGTGGGAGAGTCAGAGCGCACCTTCCACATTGCTCATCCAGATAGCTGCGGGCTATTGTTCCCACGGCTCGGTCTTCCACGAGGAAAGGGTTTGAGGGATCTACCAGTTCAGTGTCAGCACTAGGCTGCAGGGACGCATTCATATGTTGACACAGTACTGAGGTCTGCTGAACCGCAGTCACCCTCACGGCACCTGAGACTGTCTGCTTTGCACCAGGGACCTGCTGATAAGGCCAGGGAGGGGCCTCCGGTGAGCTCGCAGAGCTGGGGAGGAGGTGTGCAATGGATAGTGGCCTGAGCCTCCTGTGCCACACAGGACCTCAAGAACAAACCTGTAACTCAGAGGTAGGATGCTTGCCGAGCATCTGCCAGATTGGATCCCACCACCAAAGACAGCAGACAGTGAAAAAAAACATGGCACGGCGGTGGTGGGAGCTCCAGAGGCAGAGGCAGGTGGATCTTTATGAGTTCGAGTCCAACGAGGTCTAAGGGAGCTCCAGGACGGCCAAGGCTACACAGAGAAAGCCTGTCTTGATAACCAGCCAACCAACCAAACAAAAACATGCATAGGAAACCTGCTTTGCACCAGAGACCTGACACGTTCCAGCGAGGAGGCTCAGGGCATTAGGCAGCAGGTAAGGCAGATGCCCCTGAAGGTGTAAGACGGGCCCAGTGTGTCAGCCAAAAGGAAAGGAGATGAGTCAGTAGCGGTGGCTGGAAATCCCCTCTTACAACAACGAGTAACCAGAGTAGGCAGACGCTGGGTTTAGGATTAGAAGGTGTGCAGGCAGATACACAAAGCAAGGTCACTGTAGGGTATGGATACAAGCTGTAACTGACCAGGGGGCCTGGTATGAACATGGGTGGGTGTGGTGGTTTGAATAGGTATGGCCCCCACAGATTCATGTGTTTGAATGCCTGGCCATAGGGAGTGACACTATTAGGAGGTGTGGCCTTGTTGGAGTGGGTGTGGCCTTGTGTAGGTGGGCTTTGATGTCTCTATGCTCAGACTCCACCCAGAGTGGAATGAGAGTCTCCTGGCTGCCTTCGGATCAAGATGTAGAACTTTTGGTTCCTTCTCCAGTACCATGTCTGCTTCACCCTGCCATGCTTACAGACTAGCCCTCTGAAACTGTAAGCCAGCCCCAATGAAATGTTTTCCTTTGTAAGAGTTGCCATGATCTGGTGTCCCTTCCCAGCAATGAAAACCTTAACTAAGGCAGTGGGGAAAGTGATTTCTACCAGGTAGCGCTTCATCAAATGCTTCCCTCAGAGAGGACGGAGGAGCAGCCTAGAGGTTGCTGATGTAGGGTGCTGCCAGGACCACAGAGCCAGGGTGCACACCGTGATAGCTGGAGAGCTAGTTGACTCCTGAAGGAAATGTATAGCAGAACGATATCACCTCAGGCTATCCAGGAGTTCACAGCCTGCTGGAAGCTGTTAGATTTTTTTCCTTGCCTGAGAAAACAAGGGGGTTGAGGGATGACAACTGAGATCTGCGGACCTCCGGCCGTGTGTGTGTGTGTGTGTGTGTGTGTGTGTGTGTGTGTGTGGTGAGGTAAGACACCATGACTGGGAGGGAGCATTCGATTGGGTAGAGTGGCTCACCCATGATAACCAGAAGGCAGATGGAGGCAGGAAGGGACCAAGGTGGTCCGGTTATGTACTTCAAAGGCACAGCCCCAGTGACCTCCTTCCTCCAGCCAAGCCCCTCCTCCTAAAGGTCATTCATCTATAAACTCATCCCTGGATTAGCCCATTGATAAAGTTACCCTCCCATGCCCATCACCTCAGAATACTGCTCTGGGACCAAGCCTCCAGTGGGAGAGTATTTGGGGTTGGGGAGTATTTCACATCAAACCAAGCAGACAAGTGAGTGGGTGTGAATGAGAGTTGGGGGCATGATGGGTGGGTGAAAGGAGCAGCCATGCTCCCCCTTGAGATCTGGGAAGGAGGTCACGAGAGCTGAGGGGTCTCTCTGACTGCCCAGGCTGTGGCAGAATAAAGGCTCACGCTGGGAGAGAACGCTGAAGGAGGGAGCCCGGACATGGCTGGAAGATGTCGAAGATTCCTTCAGAGCTGTGTGGAGACATTCCGCTTACTAGGATCTGTGTGCTCAGAATAACCAGAGCTGAGGTTTTGGAGGCCCAAAAAGCCACTGGTTAGGAGGCCCAACCTCCTGTACCAATAAGGATACAGAGTCCCCAGCCTCACTAGATGCTCATTCTGGAAGAGTGAGCAGGCAGCAAAGTCACACCCTCACTAAGGACTTATGATGGGCTATGGCCTTTGAGATATTGGAATGCAAATGTTGTATGATTTTGATGGACGTGCCTTGCCCCAGAGTGTCCTGCCCGGGCAATGTGATCAAGTGACTTGAGAGATGAGCAAAGCCATTCATTGCTTATGACACCTTATGGTAGGTGGGGCCTCTCCCTGTCCCTAAGGTCAAGACTTGCCCCAGAGGCTGGCACCTGCCTGACATGGCACCACCGCTGCCCTCTTGGAAGGAAAATGACTGGCATGCTTCAGTGTTGTGCAGGCTGGCAGCATCACCATGGACTGATGCTAACTGTTTCAAGCACCCACACATTTAAGTCCAGATAGGAGAGACGGCTGAAGGGTGCCTTGCCACAGCATAGGCAAGAATGGGCTGCTCCAAGTCGGGGCTTGTGTGGCGAGGAAGTTTGAAAGTGCTCATTCTGCCTCCA
Organism: Mastomys natalensis; assembly: GCA_021653895.1. NCBI lineage: Eukaryota > Metazoa > Chordata > Mammalia > Rodentia > Muridae > Mastomys > Mastomys natalensis. The sequence continues at coordinate 381,842 of JAJTUV010000555.1, forward strand.
TACATGAACCCAGCCTCTTGAAACACTTTCCTCATGCTGCACTGGTGGGTAGGGGATTGAGAAGGTACTAATAAGTGGGGCAATGGTGGCCCACGCCTTTAGTCCCAGCACTTGGAGGCAGAGGCAGGTGGATTTCTGAGTTTGAGGCAAGCCTGGTCTACAGAGTGAGTTCCAGGACAGCCAGGGCTACACAGAGAAACCCTGTCTCAAAAAAAAAAAAAAAGGGGGAGAGAGAGAGAGAGAGAAGGAGGAGGAGGAGGAAGGAGAGGAGGAGGAGGAGGAGGAGGAGAGGAGGAGGAGGAGGAGGAGGAGAAGAAGAAGAAGAAGGAGAAGGAGAAGGAGAAGGAGAAGGAGAAGGAGAAGGAGAAGGAGAAGGAGAAAGGAGAAGGAGAAGGAGAAGGAGAAGAAGAAGAAGGTGGTACTAATTAGAGGGTACTCCTTCCCTCCAAGAGTCTCAGGACTTCCCTCGGGATCTCAGAGCCAAGCAGCAGGCACTGGTGTCCAGCCCCCGGGCATCCAGAGGTCTCAGTTACTGTTCTGAAGGCTGAAGGCTGAAGGCTTTACATCCCATGTCTCCATTCTAGCTGGCAGAGTAGCCATGTACTGGGCTGGAGGAAGTCTGTGAGATCCCTAACAGGGCAGCCAGGAATGCTAACAGTGCCCTTGCCATCAGGGAGAAGAGCCAGCTGCTGTCACCACGCCCTCCTGCTCTTCAGCCTGCACAGGAAAGAGGTACTGTTAGGTGCCGCTGATTGGACGACATTGGAGCCCTTTAAGCCACTGATAATGATGGATACAACGATGTAATTGGATGTATGTCGTGCAAGGGGGAAAATTGCAGACCTGAGGGGAGGAATCACTCCACAAGCATGGGCAGGAGTCCTAATTGGCTGCTTGGAGGTGACATAACTGGTCCTGCCTGGATGACATCAGAGTCACTGGAGAAGCAGAAAAAAAAAAAAAACGGGTTCTGAGGGCATGGGGCTGGGAGCCACCATGCCTAACGCTCCTTGGTGGTTCTGATGAAGGCATATGGAGAGCCATGGGAGGGCTTAGAGCAGAGAGGGAGGTCAGCCTGTTGCAGAGACGGGCCCAGCAGCAAGGTGGGTGCTAGGAGCAGAAGCCAGGAGGCTGTTTGCTGTAGGGCACAGGTAAGTTTTAAGAGTAGCAGGATTCAAGGTGGGCAGTGGTGATACATACCTTGGGAGGCAGATGTGGGTGGAATTCTGTGATTCCAGACCAGCCTGGTCTATAGCAATAGTTCGAGGACAGCCAGGGCTACATAGAGAAACCCGTTTAAAAAAAAAAAACAAAAAAAAAAAAAACCTAGGTTCATGCCTAGGCATTGGCACCAAGCATGTTGTCAAAAATTGTCACAACCAAGTATCCCATCCACTGGCTTAAGCATCAAGAACTAATCCTCTCACAATTTTGCTGCCTTAGATAAAATCTCCAGGAGTGGGCAGGAATGGTGGGGGAAGCCCTTTCCCTATGCCTTGGTCTGCTGTCTTTGCTGCCCCACACACCGGTACCCCTGCTCCAGCCCTGGCTCTGGGCTGCCTCCCCAGTCTCCTGTCTCCACATCCCAACTTTTGTCTCGAATTTCCTTCTGCAAGGACACCAGTCATCAGATGAACACTGCAACCTAATCCAACGTGACCACTAATTCCCCATCAACCGCCTCATTCCAGAAGAGGTCACGTGCACAGGCCCGTGCTGTCAGGATGGAGACATACTTTGAGGGACCCATTTAACCCTGGGTCACTGTCTCAGCGAATACCAGGGTCAAGGTGCTTCTATCTGAAGCCCTGTCCTGAGGCCTCACCTACCAGGTTCTGCTCATGCCCACTGCCACAGAAAGGCCATCCTGGGGTTGGGGGCAGCTTATCCTCTAGATGATGTGTGCAGGGGTGACCCAGGAGCTCCGGCAGCTGCGGACACATCTGCAGGGACCAAGTGCAGTCCTCCGATGTTGACCTCAGTTGTGCCCCAGATACAGCCCAGATGAGTGGCACTCTCCCCAGTGAGGAGGCTGGAGGAGACCTCAGGCTGAATCTTCCAGGTGCCCTGTCCTGGCTCAGGGACTGTTCTGTCCCCACAGGGACCTTGTTTGAAAGGAACCCATTGATGTAGTCCTCCAGAGGTGGGCCAAGGAACTCAGGGGTGCAGTCCATGGCTCTGGATTGCAGTGCACTAGTCACAAGCTACCTTCTTACCTTCTTGTTAGGACACCAGACGTGAGGCAGGGTCCAGTCCCACCTGTCCTCATCCTAACTGTGATGTTTGGAAAGATCTTATTACAAAAAAAAAAAAAAAAAAAAAAAAAACAGAAACAACCTTGAGGTTCAGGAACACAGGGAGAGCAGACATCTACCTAGAGTTCATTGTGGTATCCACTTGGGATTTACACCACCTCCTGACTTCTCATTCTGAGTGGGTCAACCACTGTGATGTGCTATATGATATTGCAACCAGGAACCAGAGAGGTGGTGCCAGGATCCTCTGTCCTCTCCTGCCTCCCTGGCTGGGTTCTGGACATGCCAGGGAGACACTCCCTGTGTGGGTAAAGCCATGTTGCAGGGAAGCCTTGATGGCCTGGGTCAGCCTCTGGAGTGGGGCAGTGTCACTGACCAGCTTAGCCTGCTCCTAATGGCTCTCTGAGGTAGTGTAGGTGGGACTGCAGACAGGCAAGATCCTGGAAAGATTTTGGAAAGCCTGGCTTAGCAGGCCCTGACCAGGCCTTCAGGCTCCCTGCCTACACACAGAGCTGAAGGTAACAGACTACACAAGACCAAACCAGGGACAGGAGCACACTGGCAAGTCAGGACTGAGCTCAGCAAGGGCCAGAAGTGCTCAGGAGATACAAGACACACAGGAGGGAGCTGCACTCAGAAACTGTAACAGCCAGATGTTGCTGGCAGTCTCATGAGGCCTAGCAACCCAGAAGTCTTCTGGCTACTACATGCCCTGAGGACCTCTTGTCCCACCTCCCTTCCCTCTGCTGTCCTTGCTCTAACAGAAAAGACAGCAAGTCACTACTGGTTTGGACCCTGGCTTACTGGTCCAGGTACCAACTTGGAACCTGAGGTTAGTGAGCTGGAAGCCAGCCTTCCTCTTCCTCACTAGAGGAGACCTTGAATTGGATGGCATTAACTGTGAGACTCAGGGGAAGGTTTGACTCAGATCCCAGGAAGGGAGAGATGACCAAGTCAAGACCCATCCTACATCTCTGTTGTCTCAGGATGTAGCCCACTGAGGAATGGCCTCCCAAAACAGGCCATACCCTGGAACCTGCAGAGATGGTACCTGACATGGCCAAGAGGCTCTAAGGACAGGATTCAACTGGAGGTCTCAAGAGGACAATGATCCTAGTTACGGATTGTTCCAGTGCCATACATTAGGAAGCAGGAAGTCTGAGTGATGAGATGCAGAAGGTGCTGCTTCTAATCACAAACCTGGAGGAAGGGCCATAAGCCAAAATGCTTCAGCCTTGTGTATGGAAAAGCTGGTGATTTCCTGTGACTGGCAGTTTCAGAAGGAACTGGTGCCGCAACCCATTTGAATACACCTGGCCTCCCAGTATCTAAGCAGATGTCTTCTTAAATGGACCAAGGCAAGGCATAGTCACTGGACACCAGTTTGCTCTGTCCCCATCAGCTTCTGCATGGCCCTGCATCTCCTCTTGTGTTGAATGACTAAATGGGGACTCAGGGATCTCTTTCCAAGACCCCACCCTTGCCTTCAGCCTTCTGCTAGACTGCTCCAACACTTTACACCCAAGTCCATGGAAAAGTTACTGTCACGCTACTCCTAACCTATACCATTCAAGGTCACTGCCAAAGGTCAAGGAGCCAAATGACACCAGAACTCACTAACAACTGAATGGTTGGATCTTTAGCCAATGGCTGGTCTTCTGACCTTGTAGGTAGATCACTGGGCATAATCCAACCAGTGCCCCCACCCCCGACTCCCTGCCAGAGAAACATGCCAGGAAGCCTGGCCAGAAAGCACCAGACAGTCCCCTGAGACAGAAGAGAGTGAATGGTGAGCTGTGGACCAACACAGTTAGAATAAAGCACTTTCCTCCGAGGGCTATTTTTTAGGAAAACAGCTAATCTTGAGCAGTAACCACGAGGAGCACGCTGGAGGAAATCACCACACTAACACAACTGCAATGAAAATATTTATTTGTGGATAGTCAGAGAAGACAACAGACCAGCACAAAACAGTCACAGCTACAGTGCTGACAGGTTCTATGTCCACAAACACATTGACAGGGGACAAGGGAAGGACGTACACGGGCTGGGGACTTGGGGAGGAGACCACCTGAGCCCAGAGCATGCCCCTCCTGCGCAGCAGGGACTGTGGGGCCAACTGTGCTTTGCTCTACAGGCCAGGAACCTCCTCAGAGGTGTGGTCTCTGGGAAGGACTAGTAGGGTCGGGCCAGCCCCACGGTGCTGCCCATCCTCCAATTGGTCCAGGTTTGCAACACATGGAATGAAATTCCGCTGTATCAGGAACGAGCAACTAGGAAGCTAAGAGCATCTGCGATACCACCCATGACTCATCCCTTCAAGAGCTTTGTTCATGAAGAATTCCAACTCCATTCACCAAACACTGACAAAACACACACGTCCACCCCATCATCCAGAACATGGCAATCTATGTTCTGTCTATGGCAATCACTCAGGCCTGAGCTTTGAGGGACCTTCGCTTTGCCCTTCCTGCTCTGTGGCATATGAGGGAGAAGGATGCGCTAAGCCTCGCATCCTCTACTGTGTCCTGTCACCTCCATGTCAGTCATGAACCGGGTCTGCTGTGACAGTATGGCTCAGAGGCTTTCAGAGCACCAGCCCAGGTCACACTAAGGTTGTAGACACCTCCACCTGCTGCATGGGAGACTGCCTAGCCCTGCAAGGCAGGAAGTGAGGCGCAGACATGGTTTTACCCAACACCTCAGCCTGCCTTCATGGACCTGCCTGCCTATAGGATGAAGCAGGGGTATGCAAGGTACCAAGGCCTTCTGGGAGCTTCCAGCCATGTAAGTCTGAGTAGCAGGCTCTCCCATCTGTAGCTTCAGGGCAGCCCTAGCTGGCTATTCAAGAGCTGACGGGGACGGGTGGGTTCCCATGGCAACAGGGAGACCTTTCCACCTGAATGTGTATCCTATTGCACAAGGACCAGAACCTGCCTGACAGTAGCCAGGGGAAGGGATGAGGAGGAGGAGATGCTGGCACAGGGGGAGCTCGGCCACAGGCAGGGAAGGCAATACGTGGGAGATGGAGACTCCTGCTCTCAGGACATTCTCTGCCTGGCTGAGTGGGGAATCTTAAAACTGTGTTTATTCCACTAGAAATTTTAAAAGACAAGAAAAACAATTTAGGTATAACCTTGTATGTGCTTAAAGATAAGAGTCTTACTACTTAGCATAGAGTGATTTTTAAAGTTGCTATTCTCCTGCCTCAGCCCCTGTGATACCAGACTGCAGGTGCACACCACCATATCAGGAAAAAAAAAAAAAAATCCATGAATATAAGTTCTATATACTGTTAAATTTTAAATTTAAAGTTACTCATTAAATTCTAGTTTTAGGCAAATAAACCCTCCAGGGTGCAGGGATGGGAAAATGACATATAAAATATTTTATATTAATCATTGCATGGAAAGCGTCTGCAACAAGAATAAAACAGAGTCGACAAGGAAACACACACAGTGCAAAATGCACACAGTGCAAAACTGTCAATTCTGGCCATACTGACCAAGTAATGGCTTCCAGGGGATGTCAGGCAGGAACTGGGGGGCACATTGAGTTCCCACTTACTGTGAGGTGTTTCGCAATGCTAAGTTACAACAGAAAGATTTACACAGAAAAATAACCAAAAATCCCAACCAAATCTCCCATCAGGATGGTTGCTGTTTAATCTGCTGGTACCAGCATCTGCCTGGGCTTCTGACACTGCTCCTGCTCTACTACGCCCCCTGCTGGTGAATGCTTGAGAGTGCAACTGGAGGGACAAACCTCTCCTCTCTGGTTCCACAGACTGGAACCTGCCAGCCATCTGCAGCTGTCACAGAAAGTGTGGGAAAGCAACAGGTCTGGCACATGCATGTCCAGTTGCACCAGGGCGCGTCTCCATCATTCAGGGGGTCGGGGAGTGACATTCATTCAGACCTGCTGGACCAGGTTAAAGCCTTCCCTAGCTCAATGGTGTCCCTACAGAGCATAAGTTCTATTGTAACCTCACACAGAACTGCCCCTTGGGGGCAGGGAACGCCCTTTCTTGGTGCAGGTAACTTCGCGGATGACTGGAAGAGAGGCATCCCAGTTGGCAGTAATAAAAGGGGGGAACTGGGCTGCAGCACCCTCTGGAAGGCATACCAACAAAGCCTGGGTACCTGCCTGTCCACTCAAAATTCCAGTGCTATCTTTTGGCCCACGTGTATGGCCTGCTCCAGAAGAAAGGCTTATGGGAATGACCAGTGCAAGCATGTGGGCCCAACCTGTGGTCCCTGGGAACCTAAGAACTATATAAACGCAGACTTATACCACAAGTTAGTGATTCCCCAAATGGCAGCAAGGAAGCCAAGAGCTTGGGGACAAAATACATTCACTACTTTTTCCTTCACTTTACAGACAGGGCAAGGCCTGAAGCAATGGGAGCTGGGTACTCTGTCCAGGAGCTGCCTTGGAACACAGCAAAGGCCTCAATGCTGCTCTCACCAACCTGGCTCCTTCCAGGGGCACTGCCTTCCTCAACAATGACAGGAGACAGTCTGTGCTGGTCTCAGCTGGTGGTGGTGACATCCTACAGGGAAGGCAGCCTGTGGGGCCCATAACACCGTCCTTTCAAATATCTACTTCAGCACAGTGAAGTCAAGTGATTTTTTCCCACCAGAACAGACTGTGTGGGGAGCACAGTCCCCTCCTTTCACATTCCCACTTCGGCACAGCAAAGCCAAGACCCCTCCCACTGAAAAATTGAGCAGCTTTTAAAAAGTGGGCTCTCACAGTTAAAGAAAAGGACATTTTTACAATCATTAACATACTGCAAAAGTAAGATAGAGGCCAAGGATTATCTAGCAGAGCAGGCAGAGATTTAAGAAAAATCATATGTGGGAATTCCTTCTTAGTCTTCCAGGAGGTTGAGGAGATGTTCTCAGACAGAACCAAATCCCCAGTAGGAAGCACGCAACGCTGGGCTACTGGAACTCAGTTTCCAAACACATTATTCCCGTTACTAAACTCTGGAGTGAAAGTAAAAGCCAATTCTGATTTGGATACTAGGGGGCCAGAGCCTGTGCTTGCCGGCTGGCTGGCTGCAGACAGTTCTTTGGAAAGCCTTCTGCCCAGGGCCAGTGCCTGAGCTGAAACCACTAATGGTTTCCTCTTAGTCACATGCCTTGGCCACAGCCTCTGTTCCTGTCCTGTTAGCTCCAAAGCAGATAGGACAAGTGAGATGACAGCAAAGTCCAGGGTTAGAGGAAGTTCTCATGCGGGGGAGGCGGGGTGGTAGGAGGGGGCACACAGAAGTCAGTCAGCTGTTAGCAAGGAAGGGTCCTTCCCACGCCCATCAACTCTGGGCTAAGACTTCCTGGTATAGTTGCAGGCATGGTCCTGCAGACACAAACAGCTACACACAGTTCTACTCTGCCTGAGGGTATTTCTCTCACACACAGGCTGTCCTCAACCCTTGCCTGCTCTTATTCCTTTCTTGTGTGTGACCCAGGGGTCAACGTGTGGAGTCTTTTTTTTAAGTCTCTTCATGGAACCTGAGATCACCGATCTGAACACAGTGGCTGTCAGGTGAGCCCCAGGGAGGCTCTGTCCCCACCTCCCTACTTCTCTGCACGGCCACAGGTGGTGGGATCAACTCATGTCCTCATGTTGGCTTAGCAGGTACTGTGCCAGCTGGGCCACCTCTCCAATTCAGTCTCCACACTTGCAAAGAAAAAGGAAGTTTTCCCTGGCTGCTGGCAAGGAGGTGTTCTCTGCTCTCTGTGGGACAGTGATGGGCTTCTTCTGTGGTAAGCCTTGGGGAAACTGAGGCTGGTCCTCACCTTTAACATGCTGCCTTTGCTTTCCTTATTCATGGTGCTCAGAGTTGCAACACTGGGACCAGGCTTGCACACATGGCAGGCAGAGGGCTAGCTAATGTTGTCCTGGGGTACTGAGGGTCAAGGTAATCTTTAAAATTACATTGTGTATGTGTGAGGGGGAGGAGACAGGTTTTCTGCTTCCTTCAAGTTGTAAAAGGCTTAAGAGACACCTCAGATATGTATGAGCTGGTTCGGGTGGACATGGGCCAGCATCTAATCTATCTGGGGCACTTTAATTGGGGGAAGGGATGTGGCATTCAGAGGTCCATGGGGCGCTATGCTTCTGGGAGAGAGGGAGGCCGGATCTGCTCTCCATCTCTTCCAGCCTCCCAGGTCTCCTTAGGCTTCTCAGAGGACACATATTTCAAGGACTGAGGAGCAGAGATATGGGTTGGGTAGAGAGATCATAAGTCATGGTAAAAGCCAAACTCACAGAACTAAAAGCCAACTCACAGCATACTAGGACCTAACTTGGGAAGAAGAGCCAGGAAATTCACCCTTGAGCAGGATAGGCAATGGGACATGTCACAGTCTGCAGCTGGGGTGTAAGAGACACCCCTGCATACACAATGCCAATGCTCTGTAGAGAAGACCTTCCAAGGAGGCAGAGAGCTAGCTGGCTTCACTAAGGGCCTCTTGCCCCTCAGCATGAGGAGGGCACAGAATACAGAAATAGAGGGTAGAGGAGGAGAGAAACCAGCACTTAAGTATGCCACCAGGGGGCAGGAGGCATCTCTGCCTCTCCTTCCCTGTCTGTCCAAACCCCTGGGCAGCAATGCACTGTCCCAGCAGCATGTGGCAGGTCCACTGACAGCTGACAGCCCTGCAGGGCTGGGTGAGCGCTCACAAGAGCCCAGTGTGGCAACTTCCCTGAAGTCCCAAGCTGCCCTGTGCTCAGCAGCTCAACCCCATGTTGGTCAATTTCCTAGAATTTGCTCCAAGTGACAGGAGAACCTGCAGAGGCCCAGGCGGCTTGCAGATCCTCTGGAATGTTCTGCTTCCTTAAAGGTTCCTGTCACAGTGACCACATGCTTGTGAGCCTACCCAAGCATGAGAATAGGAAACCTTCCCACACAGTCCAACAGCTGCAGATGTCTGACATTCGGGACACCGTTCCAAACAGCAGCAGAGCACACAGAAACTTTAATGCAGGAACAAGGGAAAGAGCAGAATGGCAATGAAGATATTTGGCAGAATTCTTCAGATGCCAACAGTTAAGACCTAACCCGATTTTAAAGACAGAGCCGACACAGGCAGAGTCTATACACAATCAGGGATTGTGTATACACAGGGGGCAATGGCAGCCAGTGGCCAACAGAAAGAAGGGCCAGAGGCAGCAGCTGGCCTCCTCCACCAACCTTTCCACATACCTATGAGGCAACATGAGGCAGTCAGAAGCCCAGAGCCTTTGGGGAAGGGACCATGGATCTGAATCACATATTTCTACGACAGCTTTGTCATTTTTTTAAAAAAATAGCACAATGGCACATTTTCACGATAGAGACTGGCTGAGACCCGACTCTCAGGAAGGAAACACAATGTCAAGTTTCAGTCATGGCTCTAAGGCAGACATTACAGCTTTTCACAGGGATGGAGATGGACACCTCAGCTCGCTGTGTGTCAGGGCGAGTTGCGTGGCCCTCAGAGCACCGTGGCCTGCACGACGATCTCGGGGTCCTCGATGTCCTTTTTGCTCTGCACCATCCTCAGCTCCAGCTGAGCCGGGCTGGGCTTCTGTCCTTCTCCTGCTTCAGCTGCAGAACACAGGGAGGATCAGAGCAGGTAGCATGGAACCTGAGACATCCTCCTCCTCCCACAGTTCTGAGTTCCTGCTTCTGGAGGGGCTCCATACTGCCCCCTGCTGCCTCACTTCTAACAGGCAGCAGGAGGCAGAGATCCCCCTCCCTCTTGCCCATCTCTAGACAGGGACTACTCCCAAGAAGTCAGAGCACTGACAGGTACCTTTTGCACACGGATGGTCCTCTGCAGGACATGCTGCATGGCAGACACTGTTTTCTCACAGGCCACCTGTGGAGAGGACAGAGGCTGGGCCTACCTGCTGAGCATCTCTGGACAGAGGGCATCCTCAAGTACCAGCTCCCAGTCACCAGGGAGCTGGTCTCACTGTCCCTCACACCCACACTGGACACCACTGGGATCTCACTGGGCTGACTGCTGGATAGCCCCCCAATGAGATGCTTCTGCATCAGGCTGTATCTGGAGGGTCCCACGTCAGCACACTAGAGGCTTGGCCCTCTGCCTAGGGTGCCATTGGAGGGATGACAGCTTCTGGAGATGGGGCCTGATGCAAGATCTTTTCTTCCTGGATGCCACCAGGATGCACAGCTATATGTCTCAAACAACAAGGCCAGCTCACCATGGACAGATACCTCTAAAACCATGAGTAGAAAGAAACCTTTCCTCTTTATAAAAAATCTCGGGTATTTTGTTACAGCAGTGGAGAGAGAACCAAGCAGGAGTTGCATGCTAATTAACCACATCCCCATGGACTGAGATGTATCATTGGATGGGCATCATTGACCTTGGGACTTGTCAATATTGGGCACACCTGGGCACACAGCAGGTGCTTAACTATGATTCCTGGAATTAATTAGTTTTATAGACTCTGAAAAGGAGAGAGCTCTGGTCCACTGAGTTCAAGACCAGAGCCTGGGGACTCTGCAAATACCTAAAACCCCTCAATTCCCTGACATAGATTGGAAGAACCGGGCTTGTCTTGGGAACCCCACAGTGAGGCTCACAGGTGTGAGAGCTGTCAAATCTCTGCTGCTCCCTACAAAGGAACCCCCACTGTTGCCAATTAAACAGTACAAGTCTGGCTTGCTCTACACCTGGGGGAGGAGCAGAGAGCCAGTACAGGGAAAAAGGAGTGGTATGCTAGATAAATTCAGAGTTTTCAAAGGACTGAACACATGAGAGCCTGTCTCCCTCTCCATCATAAAGGCAAGGAGTCGAGATGTGGTCAGAGCATGGAATTTTTTTTTATGGTTTTCGAGACAGGTTTCTGAGCCGGCTGTCTGACTCACTGTAGACCAGGTCCTCAACTCGAAATCGCCTCTGCCTCCCAAGTGCTGATTAAGGCGTGCGACCACCCGCTGACCCACTTCCAAGTCTCACACTAACGCCCCCCTAGGTAACAGCTGATTCCTCCTCCAGTCTAAAAGGGCAGCCCTCACCCAGCTCTGTAACCTTATCCTTCACTGAGGGACAGCAAGGCTGTGGGTAGCCATCTGCAGGGCTGGGACAGCCTACAGTGTCGGGTAGGGACTGTTACAACTTGTGTCTCTTTCTTTTTGTATTTGCTATGCTGGGATGGAACCCAGGCCTTGTGTGTGCATGCTAAGTGCTCCACTGAGCCAGGAGCTCAGCCCTTGTGACCCTGCCTTCACCAGCATTGGGGGAAGACATGCTTGCTGCGAGCTGCTATGGAGGAAGGATAGGACCTGCTACTTGATCATCATGCAGTGTTTCTGCTCACAGGCAAAAAGACCCCAGATGGAAGGACACAGCCTTAAGGAAACTCCTCTGACCTGGCTGAGCCTGCATACTGCACAAGAAAGGCCCTAGCATGATCCCCACTCAGCTCGGTCCCACCTGAGTTTGTGCTGGGGTGCACCCCTGGCACTAACTTCGTCTTACCTTCACAAGGTATGACCATACGAGAGATGGACATACAGACAACCATAGAAAGACCCATCTCCAGGACAGGACTGAGGGGAACGGGACTACCTCAGTGTAAATTTTCAGCTTACTGCCCTTTTCCCTCTAGGTAACTGTTAAGTCTGGCACTGGCTACGTACATCCAATCCAGACTGGACTATGCACTGGAAAATTTGTGGTGAGAATGGAAATTTGGGTTCTTACACACACACACAACAACACAACATTTTCATTTTAATCCCAGATATGGAGTACAGGTTGCTTTAGATGGTCCGCAGCAGGTGATGATTTGCCCCATGCTCTAGCAGAGACATGGTTTTGCCAGCTGCAGATAGCTTGTGTGCCATGTGGAATTCTGGGAACTTTTCAGAAGGTATAAAAGGAAACCCAAGAGGCTGATTCGTGATTAGTGGATCACAGGGGTTCTTTGTGGTTTGTTAGTGGTTTGTGCTCAGAAAATTAGAAAAAAGAAATTAGATTCAGTGGGTAAAACTGGGGAGATAAAGGGTGCAATAAAGAAGACCCCACAAAGTAGCAAAGACAACTACAGAAGTGGCTTCTGGGTCAACAAGGAGGTGCCCAAAAGGCTACATGGAACCAGGATGTGAACGGTAGTTTCTGTCTACATTCTATTTACTTCTTACACTCTGAGGGTAAAAACCCAGGTCGCATGCATGCACTGAGCCTACATCCTGAGCTCCCTATATTCCAACTTTATAATCCAAGCCCCTGAGGTTTTGTTTCCATGACAGCATTTCCCAAACACAGGGTGCATGGCAAGAGACTGACAGGGTGGCTACTGCCCCTCCTTCAGACCCTTAAGGCTCAGGCACCACTAACCTGCTCCTCTCTCTCATGGTTAGAACCATACATAGTACACTATCTCCATACCAGGAGAGCAGAGGGAATTGTGGGGAGGAGCAATCAGGGTACAACTGACCTTGAGATTGTCTGGGTGCTTGTGTGTCCACGCCAGAAGCATGGCGGCAAAGAGATCCCCAGTGCCCACGAAGACGGCGTCCACCTTGCGCATCTCCATCCGGATGCGCTGGGTCACCGCAGAGCCATCAGGCTTCCCTGGAGAAGGACATAAGCCGGGTCACTGACTGAGACTTCTCTGTCAGACAAGGGTCACCCCTATAGTAAGAACCTGCCGGCCCACTTGTCCCCACTTCTCTGAAGTGACAGGAAGGTCAGCACTGCCCATCCTTCAGAAGGTCACACAGAGGTGGTGTGGCATCCTTCAGTAGCTCTGGGACTCATGTGAACTGTCATTACCAACCCCACTGCCTCCACTGTCCCAAAGGGGAGTGAAACACTGGTCCCTAGAAGATGACATCAGCATGGTGGAACACACTCAGTGTGCCAATAACTGCTGTGCAGCAAGTAACATTCGACACACATCCCTACACCCTCTGCATCCAGAATGCTCACTGGAGCCTATGGGTGTGATGGGATCCTGTCAGCCTGTGGCTCAGTCCGTGCATTATAACACTGGTCAACAATTCACTCAGGTGCTGCTTGTATAAGCAGTCACCACAGCCCAACAGATCTACACCCTCTGGCTACTTGGCCACAGAAGCCAGAGATACCTGCCTCTGGAATAGGCCATGAGTCCACAGTATGGTAGCTCACCAGACTTGAGAACTTGCCAATTCAAGCCTGCATGGATACCTGAGCATCCAGTGAGTGGGGATGGAGAGTCTGCTCATGTCCCCAAAACCCCATCCAGCCCATCTGGCTCCACAGAGGCCTGTCCTGAGCCTGCCTTCTCTCTGACTCTCTGAGGGGCAAGAGGAGCTCCCCCCTGCTGACCCAGCATGAACTTTTCCTACTGAGTCCCAAGCATCCTCTGACCTGAATGCATGGGCTACATAAACCAATGGGCCCAGGACACGAGAACAGTGGGACAGGCACTTACTTATCCTCTGGCTGCCCAGCGCGATCAGGTAGTCACTGCCCTGTGGGGAGGGCAGGTCGAGCTGGTGATGACCACGGTGTCAGGACCCATAGAGTGCAGCAAGTCCATCACCTGCCAGCAGCAAGGGAGAGTGTCAGCACGTCCACACAGTGGCTCTTCCTGACGGTCAAGCTTCCCAAGGGACAGGGGGACAGGGCCTGGTAGGCCACTGTCCTCTCTACAACTAGAGACTGAGCAGCCAGGCATGCCCAGAATGCTTGCTTGTTGCAGACACATGGCCAAGCCTGTGCACAGCCATGGTCAACCAGAGCATTGAGAGTTGAGAGTGTAGAATGAGGAAGCTTGGGGGCCGCACCCCAATTCCTTAGGACCCAAGAAGCCAGTTATATCCAAAGAGCAGCAAGCTTCTCTCTGAACAGGCTTGTTCATTTGTTTGTTTGCTGTTTGTTTGTTTACTGAGACAGGGTCATTCTATTGATTGAGACAGGATCATACTATATTATACAGTCCTGGCTGACCTGAACTTGGTATGTAGACCAGGCTGGTCTTGACCTCAAGGAGATTTCACTGCATCTTTCTTTTAAGTACTGTGAGCCATGGCACCTGCAGATGCCCCAGTCTGCATTGCCATGATCAGAGGGCACACTCTCAGGTGCCTATACAAGTGGATCAGGATAAGAACTTAGCCACAGTCCACTCATAGAAGGGGACAACATACATGAACTTATATACCACACACTGTGATCTCTAAGGCCACACAGGGTGAGCAGGATGGCCACACTGGTATATGGAGCTGCTCAGGTGTGACACTGAAGATACCCATCAGGGGGCTGAAGACACAGAGCAGCACTTAAGACTACTAGCATTGGACACGGGTCTGTTACTAACACCAACATGGTGGCTCTCAACTGTCCTTAACTCCAGTGCCAAGGGATCTGATACCTTCTTCTGGCTCTGAGGATACAACACACACACATGGCTCCCAGGCCCAGTGAGGAGCTGCCACCACACACTCCTGGGTGGCTCTTTCCTGCCGGCTGCTTGTTTCTGGGTAGGATGGTGTGAATTGAAGGTAACCAGAACAGTGTTGGGACATGATGGTGACTCAGGTGGATGGCACACTGCAGGCTGTGGGGCTCAATCAATGAGATCATGTCCAGAGCTCACACAGTGCCTGGCACACAGTAGGCAGACACACTGACTGCTCTGGGCTGATTTGTGAAAAGACACACTGTAAGCTGAGGCCACAGCTGAGTGGGGCACAGAGTCTTAGAAAGATGACTTCTGTCCTATAAAGCATGGTGACAGTAGGCTGAGTCACAAAGCAGCTGAGGCCATGAGTCACACACAGAAGAGGTGAAAGGCAGAGCCTCTGGGACCACAGAGGGAGTGCACCCTGCCTGCTCCTGCAGTTTGGGCTTTCAGATCCGAGCTGTGACATTACACTCTGCTATGGCAGCGGCAGGTCACAGACACATGGTGGACTGAGTGTAGAGCTGACAGAGGTTATCCGTCGGTGACAAGGTGTTCATCACACCCGGGGTCAGAGATCAGCATCCCTCAGATGCTCATCCCTTCCTGTAGACAGATTCTCCTTCCGGTGAATAGGGCCGTGTGTGAACCTCTTACCTCGAATGCTTCTTCCTGGCTGTGGATTTTTCTGCCGCTCAGCAACCTGGAACACAGATGGAAAGGGTGAGCCAGACCCTACAGTACAGCCATCCTGACACTTGACCTACATCCCCACAGGGAGCCATCTCAGCACCTACTGGCCATGGTAAGCAGGTGAGGCCTGAACATAAGAGGTTGGAAGATTAAGGTGTAATAAGTGTGTAATAGGGAAATTGTATACATAGTGAGCTTCCAAACAGTGTTGAACCCTATAGAGGGTGAGGTTCCAAACAGTGTTGAACCCTATAGAGGGTGAGGTTCCAAACAATGTTGAACCCTATAGAGGACTGTAGTCAGAAACAGTACCTACAACCCCCACAGCTCAGGGAGGTAGCCAATATTTAAAAGGAACTTAGGGTCAGAATGACCAGCATTCCCCACCTGTCTGCCTTTGCTTACAGGTTTTTGCTTTGTTTTTTTGGAAGCTGGCTCTTTAGCTAATCAGGGCCATGTGTGCTGAGCTCTGAGCAAGACCCGTGGCCTGCAGCTCCACCTGAGCATCCCCAGGCTCATCAAGCCCATCAGCTAGATATGTACAACCTCCTTTCTCTCCTTGGAGCATCTCACCAGCAGGCAGCAACTGTGGGCCAACAGATCATGGACCAAGAACCAGAGGGAACCAGTGCTTGTCATTCCCTAGAGGCAGCAGGAGCCACTGCAGGGTTAGGGTCCAGGTTTACAGGCAAGGGTGACATGATCAGTCTAGTGCAGGCCAGGCTTTCTAAGGGCCACCTAGGGGCCTGAGGGGGCAGATGTGGGGTTGGTGGGGTTGCCAGGGCACATGTGAAGACAGGTCCGTGGCTCTGCAGGGGTCCCTGGGGCATCTGGCCCTTCTGGCCATGTGGTTACTTACTCAGCTTCAAACTGGTTGGGAGTGATGATATCTGCCACCGGTACCACTTTGTCCCTGTACACGGGAAGGAGGTCCTGGGGGACATACTGGAGAGCACAGGAGACAAAGGAGGAGGCTCACTCACATGGAAGGAGACAAGTAGGGAACAATCGCAAAGCCCAAATCCTGAGGGGACACCTGACATTGCCACCATGAGGAAATACACAACTGAGACCCGCAGACCCGAGTCGGAGGTGACAGGGACAGAGAAGGGTGTCACCAAGGAAGAGAAGGGCCTGAGACAGGAGGGGAAGGCCTCAGCTCACCAGAACCAAGAAGAAGCTAAGACCCAGGACAGCACAGAATGACTTAGGTAACACCAGGCCCTCAGGCCCTGCCAGCTGGGTCCGGGGCCCACCTGGCTCTGGTACCTTAAGTCCTGGGGTGTCTCATCTCCATGGAAGACAGGCTTGTGGGCCAACCCACTCCTGGTCATCTCATTGTTTAAGTTATCAATGAAGAATTCTACAAAACAGTCCCTCTCTTCCCCCAACCTCCATATGGGTTCTTACTTTGTAGCCCAGGCTGGCCTAGAACTCACAGCAATCTTGTTTCCTTCCAAGTCCTGGGATTACAGGTGTGATTTACCAAAGCCAGCTTAGAACTATATTTTTGGTTTGGTTTTGTTTTTGAGACAGTGTTTCTCTGTATAGCCCTGGCTGTCCTGGAACTCACTCTGTAGACCAGGCTGGCCTCGAACTCAGAAATCCGCCTGCCTCTGCCTCCCAAGTGCTGGGATTAAAGGCGTGCGCCACCACTGCCCAGCTAGCTCAGAACTATCTTTAACTTTTGTTTTACCTCCATGCTGAGGACCCAGGGCCTTCTGCCTGTTGGGCACACATGGTCTCTATCTCCAAGTTCGTTTTTAAAAATTTGGATTCAGGCTGGCGTCGAACTTGTACTCTTCCTGCCCCAGCTCCCAAGTAACTAGGATTACAAATGCCCACTGTTCCTGATACCCAACTCCTACATGATACAGAAATAACTGCTCCCATGACGATTTGCAGTGCTGGTATGTAGTCCAGGGTTCCAATCTCTGCACTTCCAGTTAACCTGAAGACTCAGGTCCTACCCAGATGGCTGTCTGCAGACAGGCACAAACTCAATACATTGGGACCACCTACACAGCACAACCCCTAGTTTGATCATGGAAAGTTCTTACATAACTGTGTTTGGTGGCTGGTGCACATCTCAGTGGCAGAGTATGTGGCAAGTATATATGAGAGGCCATGGTTTGACCCCCATGATGCCTCCTCTGGACAGAGAAGTGCTGTCCTTCAGTCACGGGTAAAAGGCTACAGTCTCCAATCAAGCTTTAGGAGAAGATCACTCACAACAGGAGAAACTCACAGGACCTTTGCTTCAGTGTCCATACCTGGAGGTTTACTAAAACGCTTGCCCACTGCTGACAGACTTTCTATGGCTGCCATGGGACATGTGGGTAGCCTATGCAGACAGACTGTGCACACCTGCCTGTATGGGGGCCACACTGGTTTACCTGGAAAGAAGGGGACCCTCACTCTATTCAAAGCAGATGATAGACCACAGGTTAACAGCGATGTGAGTCCACTCACCATGGAGCCTTCCCCGTTCCACTTGTCGCCCATCACAGGGTCACACACTGCGGGGACAGAACATCTGGTCAGCAGCTGCTATGGCTTGGGGTCTCAGGGTATAACCAGGATAGCCTTAGACATACAATCTTCCTGCCTCAGCCTCCCATGTAACTTAGAATACAGGCATGTCCAGCCGGTAGCCAGAGTAATGCTCCCATGCTATGGAGACAAACTAGATATAATGTCCCCACCTAGGGTATCAACTCAACCTCTTTAAGATTAGACCTGTAGCATCTTGGGCACTCCAGGCCTTCATCCATAATTATTCCCTCCCTTCTCATGCCTCCCATGTGAAACCCTAGGTAATGTAAACTTCCCAGTCCTCCTGATGACTTGTCTACTAGGTTTCTCCTTAGAGGTCTCATGAGTCAAACAATAGGTAAACAGGAAGAGAGGTGGCCCGAAGACAGGAGGCGGAATGTTCCCCTCCCTACTAGGAGCAGCATAACGGGATACACTCACCGTACACAAGTCGAGAGTTCTGTTGCTTCAGCTCTTGAATGATGTCCACGACCATGGCCAGGAAGGACTTGTCTCTCGTGTAACCTAGGAAGGGGAAGAAAAAATCAAATTTAACCACTCAAAACAGGGCACAGTGACACCAGACCATCTCCTGTCACAAATACCATCAAATCAAGCATGCATTTGCATAGGGACAGGCCATATGCTGTGGCTAGGGAATACAGGATGTTCCCAGAGAAACTGAACTTTCAAGACATATCATTCCAAAAGACGTTTATTTTATGTGTGTGTGTGTGCCTGAGTGTATGTCCATACAACATGTGTGGGCATGGGCCCTTGGAAGTCAGGAGATGGTGTCAGAACTCCTGGAGCTGGAGTTAAACATAATTTAGAGCTATCATGTAGGTGCTGAGAACTGACCCTGGGTCCTCTTCAAGAGTGCTAAGTGCTCTTAACCAATGAGCCATGTCTCTAGCTCCTGTGTCTCTCTAAAATTTTTTATTGCGAGGCTGGTGAGTTGGCTCTGTGGTCAAGAGCTGTTTTGCCAAAGTTCTAAGTTCAATTCCCAGTATCTACATGGCAGATCCCAACTGTCTGTAACTGTAGACCCACCAGATCCAATGCCATCTTCCGGTGTACACAAAACACCTATATACATTAAAAATACATAGCAAAATTTAAATTTTTGGAGGCAAGGTCTCAGTACAAAGCTCTGGCTCATCTAGAATTCACTATGCAGACCGGGCTTCTGCCACAGAGTGCCACCTGCCCACGTGCTAGGATTTTAGGTGTGTGCCACAATATTCAGACAAAACATGGCAGATAATGTTTACAGAAAGCTAAGTCTGACCAAGTGGGGATGCCTGTTGTCAAATCTAAAATCCAAAATCAATCCCTGGAACTTACCTGGTGGAAAGACCTCCACACCCATATTGTGGCACCGTATGGTGTGCAATTGTGTAAATGTGGACATACACATGCACACTTGTGTACAACATAATAGATTAATAGGTAGTAAATACAACCAGAAAAATAACAGATGACTTCTGGGTAGCAGTATTTCACCCTCAACCTGGGGTGGAGGGCGGGAAGGGGGAGATGAAGATCTGGAAGCACCTCAGGAAGGTGCTGGTACCAAGACACACCAAGACCCTCTGTGAAAGAGGCAGGAACCAGGTAAGAACCCAGCGAGGGGAATTGGGCCTACCCTGTCACCAGTAGGATGGGGACGCTGCCCCAGGACCCAGAGGACGCTCACCAGTGAGCACGTAGTCATACTTGTTGACACTGTTCACCTTGAGGCCTTCATACAACTCATGCAGTTCCTGGGATTTCAGCACCTGCCCCTTCCAATGGGCGTAGCCTGCAGGAAGAAAACACTAAGTGTGGATGGGGGAGCCCAGGCTTCCCTGGTGGCCATCTCAGCTGATGACAGCCTGCTCCCCTCCTTGAGGAGACCCAGTGTGCTGGTCTTCTGAGGGCTGGCCTTAACCCCAGGCTGGATGCTCTGGGC
The DNA here is from genome assembly GCA_021653895.1 of Mastomys natalensis. Classification (NCBI taxonomy): domain Eukaryota; kingdom Metazoa; phylum Chordata; class Mammalia; order Rodentia; family Muridae; genus Mastomys; species Mastomys natalensis. The sequence goes on from JAJTUV010000555.1 coordinate 401,696, forward strand.
CCAGTGCCTCAGTGGGATCCCAATATCCAAAGCAACCCTGTTCCTACACTATGGGGGCTGAACACTGGTCTTCACCCTCCCAAGTCTGGTTCCTATCAAATCGGTCCAGGGCAGTAGAGACCCCATGTCCCAGAGGATGGGACATGGATAGGAACTCATGTGCACTCGGCAGTTTATTTCTCTAGTCAACAGGGCATCTCAGGGCAGCTCACGCAGTGCCTACCCCTGAGCCCAGTTTGGTTCCCAGTCTCCTCTTATGTGTTTCTAGCCACCAAAGGCAAGCTCCTGGGCCACTGTCACCTGACACACCTGGCAGGTAAGGGCTCACCCTGTCCCCTCCCACTCTTTCTCTCTCTCTCCCACAAATTAAATCTCTGCCAAAACAAGTCATGGGTCTAATCTAACAAGAGACAAGCATGAAGAAACAGGTCTGGCCCTTCTGCCTGATGTGGCCAGGACCCCAGGCCTCTGGGACCCTTCTTGAGATGGAGGACACCTGGGCACCCACTCTACAGAAATGGAGATGCCAGGTGGGGCCAACCACTGACACCCTGAATATCACTAAAGCAAACTATGTCCATGCAGCGTCTCCGGCCTTCCAGGTACATGCACAGCCCCTCTAAGGTACCCAGGTGTTTCCAGTGCATGGAGCACCAACCAGAGCACAGCATGACCGTGATCCCTCAGGTCAGGGCAGTGATCCCACCCAGAATGACGGTCATCCCGCACGGCAGGCTCCTCAGAACTAACCTCACCCCACTGCTCAACATCCAAGCCATCTCATTTAAACACAGGTAACAGTGCTCAAAGCAGCAGTAAGAGTCCATGGGGCCACAGTTCACTGGAGACCCCGGGCCATCTGAGACTTCAAATGCGTGGGACTGGTACTGAGCAGCCAGCGACCATGGAGGCCCACTGTCAGCTCCTATGTGAGGCTCCTATCTTCCCTCCCTGTCTAAAATCCATTGCACTTGTGTTAAATCCTCTGAGACTTTACATCCTGCTGGTGACCAGCTGGGCTGCTCTGGGACACTTTGACCTCCCAAAGTCCCCTTTGTGTTCAGAACAAGATCAGGACAGGCACTACTAAACACCCGAGTGGCTTTGTTCTCTTGCCAGCACAGAGAACAGGGAGAGCTACACTCACCATGGACTCCAGAGGCCGCAGGTCAGGCTGTGGGGAGCTCATACTTGCCCCAAACATTCAAGTGGCCTCTGAGGACAGTTCCCTTTAGCAATAAGCAGTGCTGTCTTTGGGTTCCCAGAGACACACACACACACACACACACACGCCCTTCCCTGTGCTGGTGCTGAGTCTAGAGTCACACGGGCTACCAGCTCTCCCATGCACAAGGTATTGCATAGTGGAGAAGTCCACAAGCATGCAGGTCCCCCAAGAGGACACAGTGGCACTCGCTGAGACTTACCTGTTCAGCTTCCCTGCCACAGCAGCAGCCATGACTGCCAGGTTAGCAGAGGAAGCTGAGGCAAAGAGGTTTCCCACCTGTAGCTCCAGAACAGTGTGCACACAAATCAGCATGGTGTGAGGGTATGCCCTGCACAGAGTGGTCCTTCTGGGATCCATCCCCCTCCCCACTTCAAGGAGTGGCAACTACTCCCCCAGGGCCAGTTTACAGGCCATGCTCAGGTCCCACCATGACGACCATCTTGAAGTCCTACCTGTGTGGTTTGAAAAACTGCACAGAGTTCACGGCATCAACTTCAAATCCCAAAACCTGCAGGACAAGCAGAAGAGTGTGAGTGTCCTTCTGTGACCCCCTAGAACCCAGAGCAGGGGTCCCCTCTCATGGTTAGAGTCCCAACAAGGAGACCAGGCAGGTGGTAGAGAGCCCCAGGCAGGAGGGCAGCAGGGTAGGAACCTGCCCAAGCCAGCCAGATGTTTGCATTTCAGGGCCACACATGCCTGAACATGGGTCTCCTTTGTTCAGTCACTCAGGAAAATTTCACAAAAGATTAGGGTGGAGACAGCCCCTCCCCCTTGCTTGCATGCACTGCAGGATTCATGGAGCACCCCGGAGGGCTCACTCGTGGTCAAAGAACCCCCACAAGCACCTGTCTGTCCAGTCAGGGAACAAGGCCATGTTAGTCTCCACACCCACCCCTGAGGGTGTGAGGGTCAGACCCGCTGGGCAGGTCAGCTTATGGAGTCTTACCACAGCAGCTAGCAAACTCTTCCTCCTTCCTTGTCAACCAGAGAAAGGTCTCACGTCAGGGCTGAGGTCCCCAAGAACAACCTCATTTATTGAGCAGCTGCGCGCTCTGAATGGCCTCTCCTAACTCTTATGGCAGTCATCCAGATGGGACAAATGGGCCTCCTGAGACTCCGTGTGGTCAGCTCTTCATCTTGAGCACATAAAGCTACTCACTAAACCAAGTTCAAGCTGTGGACCTCAGAGTCTACCTAAAGCCATCACTGAGTGTAAAAGCTTTTTATTTTTAATAAGCGTCACATGCCCTTAATCCCAACCTTCATGAGGCAGAGAAAGGCAGATCTGAGTTTGAGGCCACCCTGGTCTACCAAATGAGTTCCAGGATAGCCAGGGCTACACAGAGATACCCTGTCTTGTAAAACACAAAACAAACAAGCCTAGTTAGTGTGTCAGTGTTGGCCAAAATTCCAGTGCTGGGAAGGATTTCTGGGGCTGTGGCCAGCCAGCCTAGCCTAATTGGTGAACTTCAGGCTAGTTACAGACCCTGTCTCAAAAAAAAAAAAAAAAAAAAAAAAAAAAAAACAAGGAGGGGATTGGGGAGAGGGTTTGGCAGTTAGGGATGCTTGCTGTGCTTGCTGGAACCAGAGTTTAGATGCCAGCACCCATTGTAAGAAGCCGGGTGTTCTGTACACACTTGTAACCAGCTCCAGCTACTTGGGGGATTGAGCCAGGGTTGCTGGGGTTTGCTGGCTTCCAGCCTGGTTGAGAAAATGTGTCCCAGGTTCAGGGAGACCCTACCTCACAGGAATAGGCAGAGTGAGAGAGGGGGAGAGTCCGGGAGACTCTTCTGCCAGCACACAGGTGAGTGAGTGTGTACGCACAGACATGGCCACACACTCAGACACCAATAAGTCAACCAATCCTTTTTAAGGGTGAAGAGCTGGAGAGTTGTACTCAGCGTTGATCTCTGGGTCTTCTTCATGCACACACGAACCCACACAGATAGAGACAAATTATAATGAAAGGGGCAAAGGATTCTGTCTAGATAGCACAGACAAACCAGAAGCCACTTTCAGCCAGAGCCGGAGTTTCTGCCTGTTGCCTCTTCCACTTGTCCGCCTCCTCACTCTAGCAGCTTTTGGGTAGTCTGCTTTCCAGAGGATCTCCCTTTCCTCACTCAGTCCCCCAGATATACCATTCCCCATTCATCAGGTGGCCATCCCTAGAAACAGAGTTCCCCTTAGTCCGGGCCCCCATCCCCAAGGCAAGCCTCAGCAAATATCCACTCTATAGCAATGCCAGGCCAAGACCACTGAACAAGACCCCAAGGAAACACACCCCATAATGCAGATACCACCAATAGAAAGAAGGCACAGAAAGAGGGTCTGTCAGGGTGTGGAAGCCAGGGGCCCAGGATGAGAAGGACCTGGCTCAGTGTACAGACAGGACCCAGAGTCTAGAGGGACAGAGGTCAAGAGTATGAAAGCCTCATAAGACCTTTGCCAGAATCTCTGTAAACAGAGCTGAGGACTCCCCCCACTAGAACCCCAGGACTCCCAAACAAAGGAGTCCTGTGAATCTGACCCATGAACACAGAGGGGAGAGACAGCAGTGACCATGGAGTGGCAGAAAAAAATAGCTTCCTTCATAGTATGCCTTTAAAACCCCAGACCTGGGTTGGTGAGATGGCTCAGTGGTTAAGAAGTGGTTAAGGTCCTGAGTTCAATTCCATCATCCACATAGTGGCTCATGGTCATCTATAATGGGATCTTAGGCCCTCTTCTGACAAGTAAGTATACATACAGAGCACCCCTATATTTAAACAAGACACCATAATGTAGATGCCACCAATAGAAGGGCCAGAAAGAGGAAGAAAACACATTTATAAAGCAAAAAGAAAAAAACAACCAGACCTAGGGAGATTTGGCTCAGTGATTAAAGGCACTGACTGCTTTTCCAGAGGGCCCATTTAAATCCCAGCACGCACACAGCAGGTAGCTCACAACTGTCCATAACTCCAAGATCTGACACTCTAACATGGACATTCAAGCAAAATATCAAGGTACAAAAAGAAAACAAGCTAACAACAAACGCAGTACATGCCCAGGAGAAAGAATGCGTAAGAGACAAGCCCTGAGTGGTACCAGGAGAGAGGCTGCCCTGGAGGGCAAAGGGGTGGGGTTCTGAGTGCTGGCAACACGCCACACAGTGTGGTGGTGTTTGCTTTGTGCTAAGCCACTAAGCTCAAGTGCTTATGGTTTGCATCCAGAAACTCATCCTTGAGTTAAGCCAGCATTACCACAAGAGCAACGTGACAGAAATTACAGTGGTTTTTAAATCCAGAAAGTAAAAATTCGCTCGCCTATCTATTCCAGACTTCTGTGCACCAATATAGCTTCCAGTGTCTCAAATCCCTTAAAATTCTAATCAACTGTGATGGGCCAGGCTGGAAGCGGCCATGACACACGTCCTGGAAATCCTGCCAAGCTATCGCCTGTCCCACTGCTTCTGCGTGTGTTGATAATTAATCCTTTGGAGCGGGCGCACGAATCTGAGAAAGAACTGGCTATTTTCTGCTTCTGAATGATGGCTGAGCCACCACGGTAGCATTTTCACAATATGACTGTCAAAAGTGGTATATTAATCAGTATTTCATTCAACATTTCCAGAATCCACCTCCCAACTTGCATATACAAAGCTCAGCCATATTCAGCTGACTTCTCTGACAGGGGCCTTGCTTCAGGCGGGGACTCTTCCTCTCTGCGCAAGTCCATCCTCTGGGAGGCTATGGCTGTGACACCAGAGCTCACTTCTCTGCAAAGTAATGGCTCTTGACTGAGTACTTCCAACAGGAGGACAGAGGAGGACCGAAGGGTGGAAGACAGGGTGCCTTTTTCCACTGGCCCACTGGTTGACTCTTCTCTAGAAGCAGTCATCGAAGCAGCCTGGTACATCATAGTTGATTAGAATTTTCTTTTTTTGTGGTTAATTGTTCTGAGATAGGATTTCTATTTGTAGCCCAGGCTGGTCCAAAACTCAGAGATCTGCCTGCCTCTGCCTCAATGCTTCAAAACCTGATGGGATTTAGGGGACTCCAGCTTCTTCCACATCCTCATGAATTCTGATCCCATTCATGAGCCTCCAATGCCAAATTCACATCCACTACAGAAGACACTGAATGTCTCAGCCAAGAGGTATACTAGAAAAAGTGCCAGGAGACACAACTCTAGCAGATGTAGGAAGTCTAGCTGACCATGTAGTCAGTGACTAGTGCTTGAGACACACTGGCACTGACTGAGAGGCAACTGTGCTGAAAACCACATCTCCTGAGTGTCCAGCAGGAGGCAGGACTTCCAGACCTGCTGATGGATGAGTCTGGGCAAACTGGACAGCATTATTCTGTGGAGAAGCCCTCAAACTGTCTCCCGGGGTAAAGCACCCACCACAGCCTGTTGGACTTCCCCCTCCCTGTCAGGGCCATCAACACTCCCAGGAGTGCAAAAAAGCACCCAGGAAAGTGAAAGTCAAAACACAAGGGTAAGCTTGCCTATAACTGCTTCCCGCTGCCCTTGGCAGCCAGACCAGGCTCCTCCCCTTATTCCTCATGCAACCCTCAGACCCCGCCCCTGCCCCGCGCCCCTCCTCTCCAGCATTGACGTGTGCTGTGCTGGGGTGGCTGCTGGTGGGCGGTGTGATGCACATCCCAGGAGCCCCTTGCTCGCCCCCACGGCTGCATCACAAGCCTCCAGCAAAGAGGCACAGGCAGCCTGAAGCCTCGCAGCCAGATATGGCTCATTTAGAGCAACAGCTCAGCTAATTTCTTCCAAGGAGGCAGAGCCGCTCAGCACAGCAGGAGCAGGGTGAGCTCTGGAATATTCCAATGTGGTTCTTCCACACACAGGCATCTAGGGACAGAGAAGAGTGGTGCAGGCTGAGCCTCAAAGGTGTTTCCAGCCCTGGACATCCAGTCCCAGGCTGATGCTTAAACCTATCACAGACGGGAATCAGCAAGCAGGCTGGGCAAGCATCTTCTGATCAACAGTCAAAGTCACACATCCCTTCCTGCCTCCCACCACTGGTCACTGATCAGCCTCCCGACTCAGGCAAGCCACGCCCTCTGCTTTCTGTGAATTGCTAGTAGACAGCTTGCACACACACAGCATCTCCCCTCCTACCCCGCTCACTCAGGTCCTGCATTCACCCCTAGCCTGGCTCACAGGACTCGCTGCCAGGATTACATGTTAGGCAGGCATAGCCAAGGACCATGTGTAGCTGCGGGATCTGCCTGTGTCGGGTTTGCACAGTGAAGCCCTAAGGGCAGTGGGCTGTGCTGAGTTCACTGTGGCATCCTTAGGCCGATCTTGTCAGCATGTGAGGCTGCCAGGTCACTCTGAGACTGGGTAACCCAAATATATGTTCTGGATGGTCCCGAGAACCAAGCAGGTCAGGAGATATCCTATTACCTCCTGGTCTCCCAGCAGGCCAGTTCTCACATCTGGCTCAGACATCTGGGAGTGGCCAAGCTTCCAGAGGACTGACTGCCAAACAGCAATCCTGACCCCAGATGAGTTGGAAACTGTGGCCTTAGTTCACCCCTAGAGGCCACTGCCTCAGAGCCGTGCCTGCTCTGGTCTAGGGTCACTCTACCATAGGGCGTCCTGCCACTGTCCCCAGGATGAGCTCCCTTCATGTCCCAGAGGGATTGGGGGTAGGTAGGCTCTTACCCATGGGACCTCACAGCCACTGGGTAGGGTCAAGCCTTGTCTGCCTCAGGGCTATCCTCAGTTAAGCTACCCAAGGGACTGCTTTTCCAGGAGAAGGGTAAGCCAGGGCAGGAGAGGCAACTCCAGCTGACTCCTCTGTCATAGTCACATAGCTCAGAAGACCACAGCCATATGCAGAGCTTGGGGACCTCAGTCCCTGCTGCTTCCTTCCCTTTACAAAGAGACATCTAGACATCAAATTTGCAGCCTTTCTCTAGACCCTAAACTTGGACATTTTCAGATTGCTCTGAAGGCAGGGTACAGTCTTCTCTGAAGGCAGATGAAATAGAAACACAAACCACACACACATAAAAAACAGGTGGGGTGTGGCTGGAGAGTTGGCTCAGTGGTTAAGAACACTTGTTATTCTTGCAAAAGAGCAGGGTTGTAGCCGGGCGGTGGGTGGTGGCGCATGCCTTTAATCCCAGTACTTGGGAGGCAGAGGCAGGTGGATTTCTGAGTTGAGGCCAGCCTGGTCTACAGAGTGAGTTCCAAGATTAGCCTAGGGCCTATACAGAGAAACCCTGCCTCGAAAAAAAAAAAAAAAAAAAAAAAAAGAGCAGGGCTCGATTCCCGGCACCCACATGGAGGCTCACCACTTCCTAAAGCACCGTGCAAGCGTGTGAGGAACAGATATACATGCAGGCAAAGCACTTATACACACAAAATAAATCAGAGAGAGAGAGAAAAAGAGAAAGAGAGAGAGAGACAGAACATGATGGGAAATCATTGTGCCAAGAAGACTCAGCAGATACAGGACTCAAGAAGCCCACGGCACATATGTATGTGCATTCCTATTCATGCTCACATATATGTATATATATTATATCATATATATCACATAAATATCATATATCAATCACATATTATATATATCACATATATATACATACCACATCACAACACACACACACCCTTGAGATATTGAAGCTTCCCTCTTGCTTCTTGCAGGAGGAAGTGGTTGGAGGTATACCTGGGAGGGGCAGGGGGAGATATTTATATAAGAAAGGCTCTGGGCTGTGTCCCCAGCAACATTTAACAAGGAAGCCAAGCATGGTGGCACACATCATTAATCCCTACACCTTTGGTCGATGATCTGTGACTTTCAGGTCAGCCAGGCCTACATGAGGAGACATTGTCTTAAAAGGGAGGGAAGAGAGGATTAAGGGCACAGTTCAGTTAGTTAACACTACCAACCCAGGGCTCAGTCCTCAGAACTACAGAAAACTGGGAAGCAAGACCCAGTAGATGGGAGGAGGCAACAAGCCATGTTACCCCCTTCCCTTCCCTGCCCACCCTACAGTCTAGAACCACAACAAAGGAAATCCCCTTCCCAGGCACTCCCCTGAGGCAGAGCTGAGTGAGAAAGGGTTAGGGCAGGAGACCAGGAGCCTGTCTTCACTGTCCCTTTACCTCTCCCTGCTCTGCAGACCTTGAATTATTCCACCTGGTAGCCACCTCCCTTGACCACTATAGCCTGGCCTGGGGCCAGAAGCAGAAATGAAAACAGGGGCAAGGTTCTGCTGCCTCCTTGGGGTTTGTTTTTCCCAGCTGCCTGTGGGAGACTGGAAGGGTAAGCTTGGGACACTTTGCAGGGAGCATTAGAGAGCCAGGCTCTCCAAATGAGGGAGAAAAGAGGGAGGTCTCCTCCCTTAAGCAGTTGGAACTCCTGAAAAAGGACACTGAGTCTTTGGTGCAGTCTAGAGGACAGAGGACCAGGACAGTGTGCTAGGTCAAGAAAGAGGTTACCATGGACCTTCAGGAAGGACCTGGAACAAGACAGGTGGACAGAACAGCATCTAAGGACAATCGAGGGCTGTCCTGCATCAGACAAGTTTGCCAGACAAATAGAGCAATTGATTAGTTGATTGTTATTATACAGTATAATATTTGCCTACCGATCAAAGTCAGTAGGCAAGCAACGCAGGATACAGGGCCTCAGAGGCCGGCACACCTCTGCCCAAGGTGAAGAGACTGAAGCTCAGAGAGCAATGGTTAAGAGCATGAAGCACAGGCAGAAGAGATGGCTCAGCACTGACTGCTCTTCCAGAGGTCCTGAGTTCAATTCTCAGCAACCACATGGTGGCTCACAAGCATCTATAATGAGATCTGATGCCCTCTTCTGGTGTTTGAAGACAACTACAGTGTACTCATATAAATAACATATCTAACAAGGGAAAAGCATAAAGCATTCTGGGTAGAACAAGAATGGGTACACTAGCCAGGCGTGTCGGTGGTGGCCCACGCCTTTAATCCCAGCAGTTGGGAGGCAGAGGCAGAGTTTGAGGTCAGCCTGGTCTACAGAGTGAGTTCTAGGACAGCCAGGGCTACAGAGAAACCCTGTCTCAAGAAACCAAAAAGAATGGGTACACTAGACAGTGTGAGTGAAACCTGCTTATCAACCAACAGGGGCTCAAACACTCAGCAACAGCCCTTGCCTACAGACTTTGATCGTAGGCAAGTATTAGGCTGTATAATATCAACTAATCAATTGCTCTATTTGTCTGGCAAACTTGTCTGATTCAGGACAGCCCTCGATTGTCCTTAGATGCCGTTCTGGCCACCTGTCATGTTCCAGGTCCTTCCTGCAGGTCCATGGTAACCACTGTTCCACCTTAACATCCCCAGGAGTCAGGATAGTGGCTGGACAGGAGCGGAAGGGGAGCGGGGACCGCCACTTGCTAAGTAACCAGACAAAAAGGTACATTGCAGGAGGCCACCACTGGATGCCCAGGCCAGCCTAATCTTCCTGCTGAACCAGCCAGGCAAGGAAGCGCCAGTCAGCCTGAATTGCCTCTGGCCCCATTCTAATGCCCATTGCACCCGGGTTCCCTCCAAGGGCAACCGCTCAAAGCAGGAAGCACTACCTGCTAGAAATGATCATCCGTTACACACTTCACAGGAGAGAGGTTCTGGGAAGACAAGGCTACAGCCCTTCTAACAGGTTGCTTCCAAAGCCAAACTCAGAAACTGTGCTGTCTCTTAGGAACAGAAGCAAGCGTACGGTAGGCCAGGGCGGTTAAGCCCCATCTCAGAGATGACAGACCTCCCAAAGAGTGTTTCGGACCCAAGCGTGCCCCAGCCTCCTCCTTGGTCCAAGTTCACAGAATGGGTAGACAGATTTCAACAGAGAGCGAGCAATCACTAGCCAATGTCTATCAAGAGGCTCTTCGCGCTCCCGCAGGGAAGGATCCTCACAGCTCAGCATTTCAACGCTTCGGGGAAACCCCCGCCCACCATTGGCCAGGCAGCCGGAAGCAACAGGGACCCTCAAGGGCTACCTTGTGCACCACAGCCGGGCAGAGGGCTTCGTTCCACCTGCACCACCCGACTGTAAGCTCCCCAGGGTACTCCACGCCCCCAGCCTGCGTGCGCCAGGATCTGACCGCAGCGCGCCCAGAGCGCGATGGGGACCCAAGGATGGCTGTATGGGGCCAAGGTCATTAGTCGAAGAAGGCCACCCCGCGAACCCGTAGACCCGCAATCGAGCAGCCCGTCCGGGTTACATAAGCAGTGGAGCGCATACCTGCAGAGGGAACATGGCCGCTCTGTTGCCCACGTAGCCGCGGACAACATGGCTCTGGATGGAGAGACCCGGCATTCGCTCTCCATGCTGGGAAGGTTGTAGTGGCGCGTAGTCCAGGCGGTGTCACGGGCTGGGACTGCTCAGGCCGCTCGCTGGGTCTCTGCTCTGAGTGCTTTAAGTACGCGCAGGCGCTGGGCTTGGACGCGCTGCCCGCCTCCTCTGACCTCAAGGGGCCGGCTGCTAACCCGCGAGTCCCGAGCGGCGAGGGGCGGGCTGAGGCGGTGCCTCACACAAGCCCCGCCCCTCGGGGCAAAGGGACCTGTAGAATCCAGCACTTGAGCCCTTCTGAGCTCCAGCACGTGGGCGACATCCTCTTTTGCAGACTTGGGTCTGCATCAGCCGGCCCGCCTAGATCACAACCCCCAGCATGATCCTTTCATTACACACTGTCCTCCTCCTTGGCCCGCGGCGCTGATCACCCCATGGATGACACACCCGGGAGCCGCTGTCCAAAGAGTTCCCACTGAGCTCCAGAGCCTAAAGACCCTCAGAGAAGCCAGGCGGTGGTGGCACACGCCTTTAATCCCAGCACTTGGGAAGCAGAGGCAGAAGCAGGCGGATTTCTGAGTTTAAGGTCAGCCTGGTCTACAGACTGAGTTCCAGGACAGCCAGGGCTATACAGAGAAACCCTGTCTCGAAAAACCAAAAAGACCCTCAGAGATCAGGAGGTCCCCTCCAGCCATGCGGCCTGCGTGGAATCAGACCCAGTAGGGTGCACAGGTATCTGATCTCAGGTTGACCTCAGGACACAGAGAGAGATACGTGTCGCTTCTCAACGTAGAGCGATCATCTCCAGACTCAATTCTGCTCTGAGCCACTCATGGGGCAGGTCTGCACTAGTCTTCCCTACTCACTTCCCACCAAGTCCTGTCAGTCCTAGAAAAAGCGCAACTCTCTTCTGTCCATCTCCAGACCCGTGGTCCGGACAACCGGGTTCACAGATTAGTGGGCAGGCCAGCATGTAGTTTACAGTATCTTGATGGGAGTACTAGGGACCAGATCTGCTCTGAAGAGAAAGGAAAGACCCTACTGCTTAGCGAACAGATCAGAAAGAGAAGTGGGTATTGGGCTCAGTTGGTGGGGTGCAGACCAAGGCCCTAGTTTTAATCCCAGCACCAGAAAATGTGAGAAGAGGAAACACATGAAAGGAATGCTTGACTGGAATGAACTAATGGAAGTCCATGCGGGATAATTGATTGCTTTGCTGAAGTAACGTTTACTCAGACTTGGTATGTGCTGAACATCTTTAGAAACTAATCTTGCTTGCCCGGAGCAATGGTGCACATCTATAACCCCAGAATTTCTGTGTTTGTGTATGTGTATAGAAGACCTCTGGGTTACTACTTAGGGAAGAGCCATTCAGTTTGAGCTTTTCTTTAGCTTTTTTGAGACAGGGTCTCATGATGTCTCTCTAGCTGATCCAGAACTCACTGGCCTTGAATTCAGAGATCCTCCTAATTTTTTTGGTTTTGTTTGCTTTTTGGTTTTTTTGAGACAGGGTTTCTCTGTGTAGCCCTGGCTGTCCTGGAACTCTGTAGATCAGGCTGGTCCTTGAACTCAGAAATCCGCCTGCCTCTGTCTCCCAAAACCACTGGGAGATTAAAGGCATTGTGCCACCACACCTGGATCTGCCTTATATCTATTTTACGTATTCATTCATTATTCATTTATTGAGATATCCTACTAAGACCTGGAAGTTCTCCCAGTCTATTTAGGCCTCCTGGCTATGAATACCCAGGGAGCCAACTGTTTCTAATTCTTCAGTGCTGGGATTAAAAATTCTGTTTCTGGGCCGGGCAGTGGTGGCACACACCTTTAATCCCAGCACTTGGGAGGCAGAGGCAGGCAGATTTCTGAGTTCGAAAGGCCAGCCTGGTCTACAGAGTGAGTTCCAGACAGCCTGGGCTACACAGAGAAACCCTGTCTCGGAAAAAAAAAAAAAAAAAAATTCTGTTCCTTTGTTTGTTTGTTTAGGCAAGGACTCACTATGTAGCCCTGGCTGGTCTAAAACTTGCTATGTACTCCAGTTTGGTCTCAGACTCACAGAGATCTGCCACCAGTGTACTAGGACTAAAGGGATCTGGCACCATACCTATGCAAAAATAAATAAATAATAAATGAATAAATAAATAAATAAATAGATTTACATTTATACTATTAATTAATGTTTGGTGGAGAGGGTGGGGCGGTACACACATGCCACAGTGCACATTCAGAAGACAACCTGCAGGAGTTGGTTCTCTCCTCCCACCCGCTAGGTTCCAGGAATCCACAAATCCTGGTTTTGTGCCAAGTGCTCTCACCTGAATCATTATATGCCCCAGATTACGAGATTTTTTAACCTTTGACATCTTGTGATTCAGGTGTGTTTTTCCCTTGGTATACTGAGCTGAGGGAGGATTAGCAAGAAACTCCAAAGGACACCTCTTGAATGGTGGCCATTGTCACTGTTAATAAAATTAAATGTGGCTCTGAGCTCAGGTGTCCTTGTGTCCCTTAGCCCAGGGAACTGTAGGACATCTGTATGCAGCTCTGAGATTCTGCAGGACACCTTCAGACGGCAGTGTGTGGAGTCCAGAGCTGAGCCTCAGTTCTCCTGTATAGGCTTGTCTCCTCTGAGGATTTAGGAATGGAATGTGAACAGAGCTCCTAGGCACAAGGTCCTTGCAAGCAAGCAACCCTACTCAGGATTTTTTTTGTTTGTTTTTTCGAGACAGGGTTTCTCTGTGTAGCTCTGGCTGTCCTGGAACTCACTCTGTAGACCAGGCTGGCCTTGAACTCAGAAATCTGCCTGCCTCTGCCTCCCAAGTGCTGGGATTAAAGGCATGAGCCACCACTGCCTAGAAAAGATTTATTTATTTATGAACATGCCTGCATGTACATTTGCACACTAGGAGAGGGCACTGGATCCCATGGGACCACAGTTTAATGGTTGTGAGCCACCATGTGGGTGCTGGGAATTGAACTCAGGACCTCTGGAAGAGAAGCCACTGCTCCTAACCACTGAGCCATCTCTCCAGCCCCCCTTCCTTTTCTCTATCTGTTCATTCAGCATGGAGCAGCTTCAAGCCTTTTGCCACTCTGTGTTGAGCCTTCTCTAGGGTGACATGTGACTGAAGTGTGGCCAGACTGCACTGTGACTCCAGGAGACCACAGACCAACTAGCAACCCTCCTCCATCCGGGCAGTGGGGCGCACGCCTTTAATCCCAGCACTTGGAGCAGAGGCAGGTGATTTCTGAGTTTGAGGCCAGCCTGTCTACAGAGTGTTCCAGACAGCCAGTTAAAGAGAAACCTGTCTCGAAACAAACAACAAACAAAAAAACAAAACAACAACAAAAAGCAACCCTCCTCCCACCTCAGTCCGAAAGCAGCTCTTCAACCTTAGGGGTCCTGGTGGTGGGTTGGTTTGTGGCAGAATTTCTCCATATAATCTAAGCAGACTTTAAACTCAGATCCCCGCCTTGGCCTCCAAGGTTTTGCAACAATAGTCACTGACTATGAAACCTAGACAGGACTTTTCCATGAGTCTAACTGACATTATAGCCCCCAGGGTGGACTCTGGCAGCCCTGGGTGGTCCAGCTCGGGAGGTACAGGGGTCTATGATCTTTCTGTAGCAAGTGCCTTGCTGATGGGCTGGTTACCATGAATCCTCCAGTCTTAGCCTCCTGGCTCTCTCTGAAAACTAGCTAGAAAAGGCCTTTTATTTCAGCTCTCCGTAAGAGATCCATACACATCGTGCCAGCTTCAGGATGTGAATCCCTAGAGGCAGCCCTGGCAGGTCAGAGCAGCCTGAGTAACACAGGCCAGCATGATCTCTGGGAACACACCAAAGAGCCTGTCCTCACCCAGTCAGGGCACGGAGCCAGGCGCTGTGGGCACACAGCATATCCCAACAAAGCACCATTCCTGAGATGCCCTGGAAAAACTCACCTGACCTCTCTGAAGCTGTGGGTATAGGACCTGAGAGGTCAGGACAGCCTGAGGTGCAGCCATGAGGGGATAAGTGCAGCAAGTACCCAGAGCCTGAAGGGAATTTTGTTATGTTATTCATTCCCAACTAATACTGTGTCTCTGTAAATGAAACCGAGTCAAGCCAAAGTTTAGTTTAAAAGCACAATGCAACTGAGTCTGTGGTCCCAGCACTAGGGAGGCTAAGACTGCAGGATCTGAAGTCAGGCTAGCCCAGGCTACATCAGAAGAACTGTTTCAAAAACAAGCAAACAAGCAAAACAAACAACAAACAAACAAAAAACCCTAAAGCTAAAGGAAGAAAGTAACTGGACTTGTGTTCTCTGAGCCCTCAAAATTTGGCAGAAGCTACGCAGCAGCGTCCTGTATTCACTAGACTCCTTGGGACTGGGCAGGGCACCTCTCAGGCAGGGAATACCAGCTGCCACCAGGCTTTTGGCCAGCAGGCATGGTAACATGTGGCAAGTACAGCCCTTCTTGTAGAAGGTGAATACAGAGGGCCTCAATGGGCTATCCTGGGGCAAACACATTCTGGGTCCTGCCAAGTGCCCAGTGAAAAGACCCAAGAGACATAGGAAAGACATTCACAGTCTGGGGACAGAGGCTTGCCAAGATGAAGGAGGACCCCAGCAGTGTCACAGGTGTCACAGTCTCAAGCCACTGCCCCTGCTGGCCCTCCATTTTCATGGTAGATACTTTACTTGCTCACTCACTTAGGGTTTTAGAAAGACTCTATGTAGCTCTGGCTATCCCAGAACTCGCTATGTAGACCAGGCTGGCCCTGAACTCACAGAGATCTGCCCACCTCTGCTCTCTCGAGTGCGGAGTTTAAAGGTGTACACCAACACTTTTTTTTCTCTTACTGACAGAATCTCTCTGTGAACTCTGATTACCTTTATACTCACTATGTAGCCCAGGCTGACCTTCAACTTGTGGCAACCCTCCTGCCTCAGCTTCCCAAGTCCTGCGCTGACAGGCATGACCCACTTGCCTAGTGGGCACACTTTATAAAAACAAACAAACAACTGGGTGCAAGGACATAGACCTGTATCTCCTGCCCTCAAGACGCTGACCCAGGAGGATCCTTGCACCTAGGAATTCACGACTAGCCTGGGCATCATTGTAAGATTATCTTAGGTACAGTGGGGTGGTGGGAAGAAGAAAAGGAAACTGGCAAACTATGTTAATTGAAATTTATTCTGAAATACCAAAAAGTTATCATTTCAACATGTAATTTATATAAAAGTTGAGGCAATGCACACATTCTTCCACAGTCTCAGACACCCACAGGCCAGGCATTTGTCACAGGGAACCAGTCCACTCATGGCTCACAGCCTTAATAAATGCCAAGGCTGCTCTATACCCAAAGGTGAAAGGATGTTAGCCAGTGACAAGCTGGAGTGGAGATAGAGGGAACCCTGAGGCAGGTGTGCTGAGGGGTAACAGGCATAAAGCCCCGGGGGCTATAGAGGACAGAGGGCTGGCCAGGTACAGGTCAGTCAGGAAGGCTGTGGGAACGTGCAGGAGCCTGACACTTCAGAGATTGCCAACCTACAGGATAGATTCGGTGGTGGCCCCTGGGGAGGGATAGGAAGGAGGAAGAGATAGGACTAGGTCCCAGCTGGAGAACCAGTTGGACTTGAAGGCTCCAAGGAAGGCAGGGGAAAGGCTGCTTTGGTTGGTGGAGGAGGTGACAGGGAGTAGACAGACAGAGGAAAGGTCACTACTGAAGTGTCCACCACTCCGTCACCTTACATTTCTACCCTGACAATGTCATGGGTCACCTGGGTGCTTGGTGCTGGGCTGCTGGGCACGTGACCTCTATACCTGTAATCTCAGCACTCAGGAGCTGAGGCAGAAGGATTGCCATGAATTCCAGGCTAGTATGGACTAGCCAGAGTGAGACCTGTCTCAGAAAAGAAAGAGAAGAAGAAAAGAGGGAAGAGGAAGGAGGTGGGAGAAAGGACCAGAAAGAGGAAGGAGAGAAGAGGAAAAAGCAACCTGGGAGTAGACAGCCTTTGACCTCCCCTCCTGTTAGGCAGGATGGCCTCCTAGATGTCCTGAACCCCCGCATGTGGTAGATAGCTCTCAACAGGGACTTGAGTGTCTTCTGAAACATGGGGCTGTTTCCATAGTAACCCCTACAGGGAATCTCCTCCAGTAAGTCAGGCTTTCCGGGTCCACACAGAAGCCACTAGCCCACAGACAGCAGATACGGATGCAGGCAGCTGTAGGAAGGGAAGCCAAGGTCCTGGAGCCAGGCTAAGGTAGGAAAGCTGGCCTCACTTTCTGTGTCTAGTGGCTGCGGTAGGGGACTGCTCCAGCGGTCAGCTTACTCACCTCTCCACAGGGACAAGTTTCACTGAGGAAGCAGATCACGCTGTGTCCCTGACTTCTGCAAGAGGGAGGACCGAGCAGGTGCTGGACCACCTGCGTCTTGATGGACACAGCGCTGGCGTTCCTCCCAGGCTCAGAACACGCCTTTTGTTCCTGGGACTCAGTGCCTTTCTGAACCCAGGCTAAAAATTACTTCAGTTCTTCCTGGAGTTACTCATCGCCTGGTGACTAATGCTTCGGGGTCCGTCAATCTTTAAATTCTGTTGTTATTTCTCAGGGTTGGGTCTCAGGAACAAAAGCTGAAGAGATATTCAACCGGAAGTGACCTGATGGCAGTCCTACTTAAGCTGTACCTTCCAGCAGGTGGGCAGTATGGATTGTACTGCAGCACAATGGCCTGTCACTCGATGACTTCCCAGAATGCAATTTGCTCCCTGAGGCAGTCGCACAAGTTGACTCTGTCTTAAATTATTACGTGCTGAGATCTGCTGAGAAGCAAGCTGCAAAGCGGGGGCCTGAGATGGGGCAGGATTCGAGTGTGTTTGTGTGGTGGCTTTCTGGAGATAGGATTGGCCAAGTTCAAATGCTTTGTCTCAGCCCTATGCCCTCTTCAGCCTTACCACTCCCTACCCGCTGTTCAAAGTGCTATTGCTGCCTCGGCTTCCCAGTCACCCACAAGCCAGTCGGCTGTGTCGACTTCCCACCAGCCTCTCATTGCCAAAACAGGCACATAGGTGATGGCTGCAGTGTCCAAGTCACCCCAATAGGCACATGTATTTGCCACTCATATCTTTAATCCCAGTAAATAGGAGGCAAAGGCAAGCAGAGCTTTGTGGGTTCAAGGCCAGACTGGTCTACCCACTGAGTTCCAAGCCTGCCAGGGATACACAGTGAGACTCTGTCTCAATACTAATTATTAATTATTAATGTGTGTTTTCTGGCCATGTGAGCATACACCTATAATCCCAACCCTCATGAAGCTGAGGCAGGAGAATCATTCATTGGAGATCAGCACTGGCTGCATGGGGAGATTCTGACTCACAAAATAAGGCCAGGGGGATGCCTCAGCGGCTAAAGGTGCTTGCAGCTAAGCCTGAGTTCAATTCCCATCCTTCTACTTGGTAGAAGGAGAGAATCAACTCCCACAAAGAGTTCTCTGACCTCCACAGCATTCCTAGTTTTAGCTCTGAAGTGCAAGGCCTCCTTGACTAAGAACTCCCTCATTCCATCCCTGGCATCCATCCAGGGCACGGCCATGTAAGTGACATTCAGAGCTTTTGTCCTGTCTCATTCTGTCCCCTGTCCGTGAGGATGTCCTGTCCAGAACATGTCCCTGCCTTCATCCTGCCAGGGTCCTGTGCCCAGAAGACTGCAGAACAGACCTCATGAGAGAGATGTTTGAGGGGTCCAACTCAAGCATCAGAGAACGGAAAGACACGCTGAACAGAGGCGGTGGACGGAGAAGGGGGAAACTTCAGGTGCTGTGCTGGCACAACATTAGTGATGGAGCTGAGCTGTCCCCTCCCCAGGACCTTCCACCTGCATCCCTGAGGGGTTAGGAGGTACCTGTGACCCCTGGTGGGTATCCAACTTCATCAGCCAACTGAGTTTGTCACAGACAGGATGTCAAGGCCACCCCAGCTTCTGGGGCTCACCCTCAGACCCTTCTAGCCCCAGTGAAGGGTTGGCCCCTCCAGCAGGAGAGTGTGGGCTCCCTTTAGCCTTTGCGGGTCTCTGTAGCAGCTTTCTGGGTATTCAGGAACGCTGCCCTGCTGGGGGCTGGAATGAGCCTGGAGGCCAGCCATTCCTGAAGCCTTGGAATTGCTCTAAGTTAACTCATTACTTTGTGGATATTTTGCTTTAATCTGATACGCAAGGTCCTGGAGTTTAGGGGCTATGATTTCATTACATTTTTATTTGTTTATTTAAGACAATGTTTCTCTGTACAGCCCTATCTGGCCTGCAGCTTGACAGGCAGACCAGGGTAGTCTCTAGCTCCATGTGATCCTCCTGCCTCTGCCTCTTTCTCATAAGTACCAGGACTAGTCTTGCCCCACAATGCCCGGCTAAAAGTTTGTTTGTATGTGGTGGTTATAGGAATTGAATTTAGGACTGGCAACTGCCATCCATCCTACCCTGTTTTTAATTTTATTTATTTATTTTTTTTTGACACAAGATTTTGCCATTAGATCAAGTTGGTCAGGAAATCACAGTAGTCGTTCTGCCTCTGTTTTGTAAAGGTCACAGATGTGTACCGCCAGGAACAGGTTCATGTCTTGGCTGTCTTGGAACTCACAGCAATCCTCCTGTCTCTGCCTCTCTAGTGCTTGGATTACAAGGAGCACCACCATGTCCTTTCTTTTCATATGGAGCGTGACAATTAAAGATCAGGTATCACATCAGGCCACATGGCCAGGAGCAGAGGCTCAGCGCATGGCTGCGTCTTTGAGTGAGGGGTTAGCAAATGGGAATCTCAGAGGGCAGAGCTCGGCTGATGGCTGGGAGCTGTCTCAGGTGGAATGTGTCCCAGCATGGCCTGAACAGCTGTCACTAGGGCCCAAAAGACAGGTGGGCTTGTGGCTTGAAGCCAAGTCTAGCATCTAGGAATGGCTGATACAAACAGCTTTAAAGCTCCTGAATGGGCCGGGCGGTGGTGGCGCACGACTTTAATCCCAGCACTTGGGAGGCAGAGGCAGGTGGATTTCTGAGGTCAAGGCCAGCCTGATCTACAGAGTGAGTTCCAGGACAGCCAGGGCTACACAGAGAAACCCTGTCTTGAAAAACCGTTCCAAAAAGTAGATGTGCACTGAAAAAAAAGTTTGCCCTCATGAAGAGGGGACTAGAGGATTGTGAGTTCAAAACAGCCACTCTCCAGCCAAAGCAAACAAAGTCCACTCCATAGGGAGGGAGCGAGTGATCTTGTGCCAAAGACCGGCCTCAGCTTGGAGAGGGGTTCTGAGAGAAGGGGTGTTTGAGAGCCTCGAAACAAAGGACCTGAAGTCCAAGTTGGCAAACTATCTTCTGCCTGAGACAGCTTTCCAGATTGGTTTCTCTCTCTGCTCTGTTTTCTCAGAAGATCTCCAGACAGCTCTCTCTCTCTCTCTCTCTCTTTCTCTCCCTCTCCCTCTCCCTCCCCCTCTCCTTCCCCCCTTCCATTCTGCCCTAGACAGTTCTCTCTTGCTGTTCTAAAAAAATTCTCTGGATAGCTCATCTCCTGCAGATCATAAGCCCAGTCTGTTATTTTACATATCAGTCCAGTCGTTTACTCCAGGTTTCCTTTTGATTATCTAATGAATCTGCATCCCATGACTCCAGACCCTTAATTCTTGGGAGAAAACAAGCACACACACACACACACACACACACACACACACATATATATATATATATATATATATATATATATATTTTAATATTGCAAAAAATTTCAGAGATCTGTCTGCCTTTGCTAAGCACAGATGATAAGTTAGCTGGGTGGAACCCCTGCCCTGAAATTAACCTTTCTACCGTGCCTGGGAAAGGACCTAAATTCCCTCTATCCCAGGCTGATTTTGAACTCAGGACTCGGTCTGCTCTCTGTAAGCAGAAGAAACAAAACAAAACAAAACAAAACAAAACAAAACAAAAACCACAAAAAACCAAGCAAACAAAATAACCTCAAAAAAGTAGATGGATGGGATCTCCTGAGATCACCACCACTCACTCCTTAAATCTCTTTCTCTTCCTCATTTAGTATCTTTCTGGTAAGTTGTCTCACTGTGCGGCTGCTTTTGTTTCCCTTTAGATTCACCGAGCCCCTCATATAATGCATATTGCATCCTTATATTTTGCATAGTTGAGAAATTAGGTTTTTTTTTTTTTTTTTGAACTCATGTTTTCAGAGACTCTGTCTCAAAAAACAGGAGGCAGGGGAGGAAGCAGAGACTAGTGACAGAGATCCATAAAGCAAAAGGAGGGGATTTTGTTTGTTTGTTGATTTATTGTTTATTTTCCAGGCTGGTCTTGAACTTACAGTCCTCCTGCTTCAGCTCCTGAGGGCTGGGATTATAGACGTGGGGCCCAGACCCCGGCGGAGAGGCCATTCTGAGTGATTCTTAATCTTTTTCAGAGCAAAGTACAGGACTAAGGATCTTATCAGGAATTACTTCCTCGATGTTTAGGGAGTTGAAAGTTCAAGGTTCAAGTGCCAACTGACAGCATTCTGGTTTAGCACTGTCTTCTTGCCCGCAGCTGCCCACGATCACGCTGTGTCCAGTGGGCTTCAGCATCCAGAGTCCGCTCAAACACAGAACACTTGAAATCAGCAAAGGCTCTGACAACATGTTGGCACATGCTGGCTGAAATAACACGTTGGTCAGATTGGTTTCTCCCTAAAGAATCTGCTGCAACCTCTGACCCTTGACTTAGAGGTCATTCTCTTCTGTCTTCATTCCATCTTTCCTACTTTTTTTTTTTTTTTTTTTTTTTTTTTTTTGAGAGTAGATCTCACTCTGTAGACCAGGCTGGCCTCAAACTCACAGAGATGATCCCCCTGCCTCTGCCTCCTGAGCGCTGGGATTAAAGGTGTACACTACCATGTCAGGTCCCTATCCCTGACTCCCCCACCCTTTTAATTTGAGACAGGGGCTCCCTCCATGTTGCTCAAGATAACTTTACTCATTGTGTAGCCCAGGCTAGCCTTGAACTCAAGATTGCTCTTATCTCAATCCCAGTGCTGTGGTTACAGGTATGCATGCCACCAAACTTCCCTTTGTATAAGTGAGGCAGGACAGAACGGGAAGATTTATAGGGACGTGGGCTGGGAGAGGAATCCCTCATCTCGGAGTCTGAGAAGCAAGAATCCCAGCAACAGTGGCATTTGCTATGAAGGTTGCCAATACAGAGATAATATTCCTTAGATATTCATGTTAAATAGCAAGGGACTAGACCTAATTCCTGGCTCTATATGACCATGAGTAGGGTCCCATCTTTCCCTTAGATGCTTTCTGGGAATTTGCTAAGGGAGACTTTTTTTTTTCCCGTGAGCAAGCACAGACTGGGATTGGAACTCGGGAGAGACAGCCGCCTCGTACTCCAGAGCTCGGCGACTGCAGCGGTGTGCCACTGCTGGCCGGCTTAAGGGAGACTTTTTTGTTTCCATCAGAGATATCCAAACTTCTTCCTGCACTCCTGAGATCTAGAGTCTTAACTTGTCGGCTGTGATCACGTCAGATGCGCTGAGGAACCACCCTGTCATCTCCTTCAGATCCCTTCAGCAACCTTTTGAAAATACTAGCTTTAGCCGGGCGGTGGTGGCGCACGCCTTTAATCCCAGCACTTGGGAGGCAGAGGCAGGCGGATTTCTGAGTTCGAGGCCAGCCTGGTCTACCGAGCGAGTTCCAGGACAGCCCGGACTACACAGAGAAACCCTGTCTCGAAAAAACCAAAAAAAAAAAAAAAAAAAAAAAAAAGAAAATACTAGCTTCAAAACCCGCCACAAGGGTGTGTGGGGTTACTCTGAAAACGGGAAGGCCCACACTGCGCTCTGGGCTCTGACTTACTTTCTCCTAAGCCTTTCTTCCTCTTAACTCTTGTACTTAAAATATAGTTTAATCTCTCCTCTCTCTCTCTCTCTCTCTCTCTCTCTCTCTCTCTCCTCTCTTTCTCTCTCAGACAGGGATTCTCGGTGTAGCAGGCTGGCCTCGAACTCAGAGATCCACCTGCCTCTGCCTCCGAGAAATGGGATTAAAGGCGTGAGCTACGAACCCAGAGCTAAAACCTCTTTTTAATAAATCACAACTCTCCTTCACATTGGCTCACCCTGAAATCCCTTTCTGCATGAAAACCCAAAGAATTTAGTTTTGTGCATAGATAGCTCTAAGAGATGAAGAGAACCCTTCAGACTGCTGTGGGCTACAAGGCTAAGCTGTGACTCCGTCCCTGCTGCTATTGATGCCAGTTATACTGAGTTAGGGTCACCTCTAGGACCTCACTGAGGTCGCACGCTGCAGTGCTGGGGGTTAGAACCTCAACATGTGAGTTTCCAGAGAAGGGAGGTATGACAGGACAGGGTTTAGCCTGGGATAGTCAGTTATGCGCAAGGTGTCCCCTGAGAAGAATGTGATCCTGATCCGAAAGTAGGACTATGTTCTCCTGGGTCAGTCACTCCACGGGGGCGCTGGCTTCTCTAAAGGCGAGGCGGCTGGTTTGGCAGGTCAGCAGGGCAAGAAGCTGACCCTTTGGGAGAAAGATCAAGTCAGAACTGATCCATGAGATTAGAAGTCACGTGGTGAGATTAATGCCTGTATAAAAAAAGAGGAAGAGTTTTTTTTGTTTTTTTTTTTTTGGTTTTGGTTTTGGTTTTTTTGAGATAGGGTTTCTCTGCATAGCCCTGGCTGTCCTAGAACTCACTCTGTAGACCAGGCTGGCCTCGAACTCAAAAATCTGCCTGCCTCTGCCTCCCAAGTGCTGGGACTAAAGGAGTGCACCACCACTGCCTGGCGCCAGAGTTCTTTTTAAAGACTTCCCTCAGAAGCTGGATCCCGAGCATTCCTGAAGAGAAGAATTTGAAGATGAGTCCACTTAAAACAGAGTTGCTTTGGAAACGCCTTTAATGTCTGCCTTTGGCAAGCTGTTGAGTCCTTGTCTCCAAACAAACTAAAGCACACTAAAACAAAGCACACAAAAAAGTTAGATTTATTAAGAAAAGATTGTAATACAGATTTAATACTAATAGTAAGCTGTCTCTCTCTAGTTAGGTGTAGTAGTAGCCCACGCCTTTAATCCTAGCACCCAGGCAGAGACAGGTGGCTCCCTGTGAGATCAAGGCCAGCCTGGTCTATAGAGCAAATTGCAAGACAGCCAGAGCTGTATAGAGAGACTCTGACTCAAAAAAATTCCTCCCTCTCTGTGTCTCTCTCTATCTCTCCTCTCCCCCACCCTGCAGTAGCAGTACATATTGCAAGGGGAGGTGTAGGCTTCTTAGAGGAAGCATGAAGAACTGCATTATGGGACAAATTTTAATGATAGGAGGATTATCCATGTTTAAGAGATAAAAAGGAGGGCTGGATAGATGGCTCAGCAGTTAAGAGCACTGACTGTTCTTCCAGAGGTCCTGAGTTCAATTCCTAGCAACCACATGGTAGCTCACAACCATCTGTAATGGGGTCTGACACACTTTCTTCTGGTGTGTCTGGAGATAGCAACAGTGTACTCACAAGTAAATAAAGTAAAAAAGAAAGAAAGAAATGAGTTTGGCTTTTCCAGGAGCAGAGTTTACTCCCCCTTTCTGTCTTCATCTGGAATTTTCCAGATATGTCATGGGAGAAGCAGGCAATTCCACAAAGTTAGCAGTCATTTCAGTAGGCATTCTCTTTGGCCATGTCTACCCTGACTAGCTTGGGTTTGTTAGAATGGTCTGCTATGACACAGCTCTTCCGATGCATCAGTCCCAGGCACCTTGAAGGTCGAGCATACTAGGCCCTCTCCAGGAATGGATCTGTCAGCACTTTGATCTCAGACTCATAAGCCTCCAGAACAGGGAAGGGATTTCTGGTGTTTAAGATGCTTCATCAAGCTGTATTCTGTGATCACAACCCGAGCTGGGCACTTGTTGGAACTGTTGGCCATACACAAGGCCAGAGCATCACTCATCCTGTTGAAGAGGAATTATAACGGTCCTGATGCTGATTCAGGGAACCTCCCAGTGGCTGGGAGGCTGTTGCTCAAACATCCTCTGGGTGTTGTATCCTGGTTAAGGTACTTAAAAATGCAAGGGCACAGATGCTGTGCCATATCCAAATGCATCTCCCTCCCTCCCTCTCCCTAGATGAGCCACTTCTGCCCCTCCTCCCTCACAGGGCAAACTTCCTAAATAGTGGAAGGAACTGGGCATGTCACTGGGCACGGTGACAGTCTCTCTGTGAGAAGCCAGCCTAGCCTACATAATGAGTTCTAATTCGCACTGATTACAGCAAGCAAAGCCAAGAGGAATTTTCCCTCCACAATCCCATCACAACTTTAGTTTGGGTGAATCAACAGACCTTGAAAGAGTGGACAGGTAAAGACTGGAAATTAGTTGTTCCTGAGGTGTGCTCCTAAAAATACCTTCCTGGATGGGTGCAAACAGAAGGTTTTCTTAAACCATTACCAATCATTAGATACATGGCTGCCATATCTAGTGTTTCGGTGACCATTCTATTACTGTGAAGAGACACCATGACCAAGGAAACAAGCACGCAAACAAACAAACGAAAAGCATTAGGGGCTTGCTTACAATTTCAGAGGGTAGGTCCATGACCATATAGCATGAAGAACGCCGCAGGCAGGAATGGGCTAGAGAAATAATAGCTGAAATCTTACATCCTCATCCAAGGGTATCAGGCAGAGAAACACTCGAACAGACACATCAGGAGAGGGCGTCGGATGTTGGATCCCATTACAAGTGGTTGCTGGGAATTGAACTCAGGACCTCTTAGGAGAACAGTCAGTGCTCTTAACCACCGAGCCATCTCTCCAGTCCCTCATGTAGGCTTTTGAAAAACCTCAAATCTCAACTCTCAGTGACACACCTCCTCCAACAAGGCCACACCTCCTAGTCCTTCCCAAACAGTTCCACCAACCGGGACACAAACACTAAAACACATCCACCCATCATTCAAACCACCATAGACTCCTTATGTGAGTCTGCTGTGGCCCAACTGAGATCCTTGAACATCGGTATCCAATAAGTATCCAGTCCCTTTAGAACCTCAGAAATTAACCGGGCGGTGGTGGCACATGCCTTTAATCCCAGCACTTAGGAGGCAGAGGCAGGAGTATTTCTGAGTTTGAGGCCAGCCTGGTCTATAGAGTTCCAAGACAGCCAGGGCTACACAGAGAAACCCTGTCTCCAGAAAGCAAAAACAAAACAAAACAAAACAAAACAAAACAAAAACAAAAAAAAAAAGGAACCTCAGAAATTGAGAACAAAGAGTTCCCCTTAGTCTAGCTGTCTTTACAATAGAGTTTTCGCTTCTGGGAACCCAAGTCTCCATTAGGAGTGTCCTGGAGTCCACAGGCCTGGGCCACAGCTTCTCAGTTCTCATTGCTTTATTTCCTCCACATACTTTTGATTTGCCTGGATGGAAAGGATGCAGTTGGGCTGGAGAGATGGCTCAGTGGTTAAGAGCACTGACTGCTCTTCCAGAGATCCTGAGTTCAATTCCCAGCAACCATATGGTGGCTCACAACCATCTGTAATGGAATCTGATGCCCTCTTCTGATGTGTCTGAAGACAGCAACAGTGGACTCATATGCATTAAATAAATAAATGAAAGAAAGAAAGAAAGAAAGAAAGAAAGAAAGAAAGAAAGAAAGAAAGAAAAGAAAGAAAGGGTGCAGTCCTTTGGGGACAAGGCTACTTCTCCTTCTTTTTCTCTCCTTCTTTTCCCAGGAAGAAGGAAAGGCACAAGTTGCAGACTGAGGTGGGGAAGGATGAGGCTAGCTGCTGTAAGGATTCCTTAGACCCTAGGAACCAAGGGGACAACCTCAAAGGTAGGATGAGAAAGGGGCACTGGGGAAGTGGTTGGTGTAGAGTCTTTCACCCAGTAATGATTTGTAGCCTCTGACCTCTTTTTCTTATTTTTCTTTTTAAGATTTATTTATTTATTTTATGTATGTGAGTACACTGTCACTCTCTTCAGACACACCAGAAGAGGACATCAGATCCCATTACGGATGGTTGTGAGCCACCATGTAGTTGCTGGGAATTGAACTCAGGACCTGTGGAAGAGCAGTCAGAACTCTTAACCGCTGAGCCATCTCTCCAGCCCCCCTATTCCTTATTTTCAAAATGGTACTGGTCTTTGGTGGCTCCTGACCCATGTTCATGAAATGACTTTACTGGGGTGTTGCAAAGATCTGGTTGCCCCCCCCCCAGGTCTTATGTTGCCTGTAGCCCAGATTGTCCTCTGGCTTGCTATATAGATGAGCATGACCTTAACCTTCTAATTCTCCTGCCTCTATCTCCCAAATGCTGGGGTTATAGATGTGCACCATTGCTCCGGCAAGCAAGGTTTAGTTTCTAAAGATGTTCAGCACATACCAAGTCTGCAGTAAACGTTACTATCAGCAAAGCAATCAATTATCCCCGCAATGTACTTCCATTAGTTCATTCCAGTCAAGCATTCCTTCCAATGTGTTTCCCCTTTTCACCTTTTCTGGTGCTGGGATTAAAACTAGGGCCTTGGTCTGCACCCCACCAACTGAGCCTGAATACCCACTTCCTCTTTCTGATCTGTTCGTTAAGCAGTGGGGTCTTTCCTTTCTCTTCAGAGCAGATCTGGTCCCTAGTACACCCATCAAGATACTGTAAACTTTACATGCTGGCCTGTACCACTAATCGGGACCACAGGAGCTGCAAAGTGTAGGTTTGGAGATGGGGGTTGGGAGGGAGAGGAGTAGACTTTCCCCAGGACAGAGAGGATTGCGTGGGGCGGTGTGTGGGAGGGGGACTGCGAAGCGAGAAAAGAGGGAAGTCAGAGCGGCAGCTTCAAGTCTGATGTACACATGAGTGGCTCTGAGACGGTGAACATGAGCCCAGAGATCACTGGGATACTGAGAGCGACAGGTGGCTCAACTCCAGGGATCAGAGTTCCGACAGGCAGGCAAGCGACTGAACGATCTGGGATTCCACGCAGGCCATGAGGCTGGAGGAGTCCCCCGGATCTCACATGGAGGGTCTTCTAGCTCTGGAGCTGGGTGGGGATTTTAAACAGCAGCATTTAGGAGTGCCACCGATGGGACGATCCGCGCCGTAGGCCAATGGGTTGGAACAGCGTGGAATGAATTAACCACACTGAGGAGTGTATCCCAGATGACATGGCTTGATGCTAACTCGGATGTGCAGAGGGCATGGTCGCCCATGTGCTGCACTAACATAGAGGAACGGGTAGGGGTCAGTACCCAGAGCTTTTTTCCCGGAGGGGCGTGGCCCGAGTGGGGCCCCGCCTCCAGCTCGCCTCTAGCGCGGACTCTTAGTTCGCTGCACTGCGCCTGCGCGGAGGGACCGGCGAGCGGATCCTGAGCCAGTGGCCTGGACAGCCGGAGCCCGTAACTCCAACTGTGCCCCCAGCAACCACGGCCAGCCCGGCATGGAGGGCGAATGCCGGGTGCTCTCTATTCAGAGCCATGTAGTCCGTGGCTACGTGGGCAACCGGGTGGCCGTTGTTCCCTCTGCAGGTACATGCTCCGCCACTTATATAACCCAGCCGGGCCGCTAGTGTGCAGGGCGGCAGGTTCGCGGCGTGGCCTCCCCTACTGATGACCTTGGTCCCCCTGCGGCCACCCTGGGGTTCCTTCCATCGGGAACTGGGCGCGCTATGGACAGAGGCTGGCGCACGCAGGCTGGGGCGTGTAGTATTCTGGAGAGCCTACAGTAGGTAGTGCATGTGACACGCCTCTGCCCGGCTGTGGTACACCTAAGGGTACCTGCTGCTTCGGGTTGCCTGGCCCAACCGTGGGCCCGGCAACCTAGGTGATAAAATGATGAACTCGGAGGATCCCTCTCCGCAGAGGCGCGGACAGCCTCTTGGTAGACACATGCTTGCTCTTGCTGAAATTCAGTTTCTGCTTCTGGCCATCCTGTGATCCTGGACGGGGGGAAGCTGAGTAAGGTCGCAGACTGGTTGGAACCCAGGAGGCTGAGCCACACTACGGGTTCGATCACTCCTGGGGTGGCCTGTCATCTCTGGGATGGGCTGGAACCGCAGCCCTACACCCACTGCTCGCTTGCTTCTATTCCTAAGTGACAGCACAGTTTGCTGAGTTTGGCTTGGAAGCAACCTGTTAGAAGGGCTGTAGCCTTGTCGTCTTTCCAGAGCCTCTCTCCTGTGAGGTGGTAACGAATGAGGCTGTCCCTGATCATTTCTAGCAGGTAGTGCTTCCTGCTTGTGAGCGGTTGCCCTTGGAGGGAACCCGGGTGCAGTGGGCATTAGAATGGGGGCCAGAGGCAATGTCAGGCTGACTGGCGCTTCCTTGCCTGGCTGGTTCAGCAGGAAGATTAGGCTGGCCTGGGCATCCAGGTGGTGGCCTCCTGCAATGTACCTTTTTGTCTGGTTACTTAGCAAAGTGGCGGGTCCCTGCTCCCCTTCCGCTCCTGTCCAGCCACTATCCTGACTCCTGGGGGATGTTAAGGTGAAACAGTTGGTTATCATGGACCTGCAGGAAGGACCTGGAACATGACAGGTGACCAGAACGGCATCTAAGGACAATCAAGGGCTGTCCTGAATCAGTCATGCTTACCAGAAAAGAAAGAGAGCAAATGATTGTTATTTTACTGCATAAGAGATCAAAGTCCGTAGGCAAGGGCTGTGGCTGAGTGTTTGAGCCTCTGTTGGTTGGTAAGCGGTGTTTCACCCACACTGTCTAGTGTACCCATTTTTGCTCTATCCAGAATGCACCAGTCTGGTGCTTCATGCTCTTAACAGATGGTTGTGAGCCACCCCGTGTGGTTGCTGGGAATTGAACTCAGGACCTCTGGAAGAGCAGTCAGTGCTCTTAACCACTGAACCATCTCTCCAGCCCCGGGGTGTGTGTATTCTTACTGTACAACCTGTATATGGGGAAGCAGGGAAGAGAGAAGATGTAGTCATGAGCTGTGACCCTGAAATTTGTCCCAGTGCTAATCCTAGAAGACCTCCTGGCAGAGGAGGCCTACTTGGGACTGACCCAGGTGTCCACAGGTTGCACCATCAGGTGACTGTCTATTCATACCAGAGGAATAGCTGGGGATGTTTCTGGACCTCCCCTGCAGACATGCACCGAGCTGTTGTTGAACTGGTACTGGGATTTCTAGAGTCTCTCCTGTTGGGCCTGGCTTGTACCTGTGGCTGGGGGCCTCCCTCTAGCTTCTGCCATGTGTCACACACTCACACACCTGGGCCATCAGCCCTGGCTCTCTAATGCTCCCTGCAAAGTGTCCCAAGCTCACCCTTCCAGTCTCCCACAGGCAGCTGGGAGAAACAAACCCCCAAGGAGGCAGCAGAACCTTGCCCCTGTTTTCATTTCTGCTTCTGGCCCCAGGCCAGGCTATAGTGGTCAAGGGAGGTGGCTACCAGGTGGAATAATTCAAGGTCTGCAGAGCAGGGAGAGGGTAAAGGGACAGTGAAGACAGGCTCCTGGTCTCCTGCCCTAACCCTTTCTCACTCAGCTCTGCCTCAGGGGAGTGCCTGGGAAGGGGATTTCCTTTGTTGTGGTTCTAGACTGTAGAGTGGGCAGGAAGGGAAGGGTGAGAGCCAGTGTATCTTGTTGCCTCCTCCCATCTACTGGGTCTTGCTTCCCAGTTTTCTGTAGTTCTGAGGACTGAGCCCTGGGTTGGTAGTGTTAACTAACTGAACTGTGCCCTTAATCCTCTCTTCCCTCCCTTTTAAGACAATGTCTCCTCATGTAGGCCTGGCTGACCTGAAAGTCACAGATCATCGACCAAAGGTGTAGGGATTAATGATGTGTGCCACCATGCTTGGCTTCCTTGTTAAATGATGCTGGGGACACAGCCCAGAGCCTTTCTTTAAATATTTCCCCCTGCCCCTCCCAGGTATACCTCCAACCACTTCCTCCTGCAAGAAGCAAGAGGGAAGCTTCAATATCTCAAGGGTGTGTGTGTGTGTGTGTGTGTGTGTGAGATATAATATATATGATATATATGATATTTACGTGATATATATGATATAATATATACATATATGTGAGCATGAACAGGAATGCACATACATATGTGCCGTGGGCTTCCTGAGTCCTGTATCTGCTGAGTCTTCCTGGCACAATGATTTCCCATCATGTTCTCTCTCTCTCTCTCTCTCTCTCTCTCTCTCTCTCTCTCTCTTCTCTCTCTGATTTATTTTGTGTGTATGAGTGCTTTGCCTGCATGTATATCTGTTCCTCACACGCTTGCACGGTGCTTTAGGAAGTGGTGAGCCTCCATGTGGGTGCCGGGAATCGAACCCTGCTCTTTTTTTTTTTTGTTTGTTTGTTTTCGAGGCAGGGTTTCTCTGTATAGCCCTAGGCTATCCTGGAACTCACTCTGTAGACCAGGCTGGCCTCGAACTCAGAAATCCACCTGCCTCTGCCTCCCAAGTGCTGGGATTAAAGGCGTGCGCCACCACTGCCCGGCGTTTTTGTTTGTTTGTTTGTTTTTTAGTATTCCTCTGAGAATTGCATTAGTTCTTCCTTCTGTGAGTCCGAGGTGCAGTTTCTGTTATTCCTCCCCACCGGCCTTGAATTTGTTGATTTCATGCCTTCCTGCGGTCAGCTGGGTCCATGCCTGTGTGTGTGTGCTGTATGGTTGCAGGCATGTATGGGGGACATGTGTGGTGGGGCACATATACATGTGTGTAAGACCCTGGCTTGGGATAACCTTGCTGTATCTGGAAACAGAAGACATGTTCATGGGGCCCTGAGCTGCAATAACATGGGACCTGCTGCCATGACTGCTCCTGGTACACACTGACACAACTTTTGTCAGAGAGTCACAGACAGTCCCACTCAGAGGTCTGGAGGAGGATCAAGTGGGGTTTCCCCAAGAGAAAGGAAAAGGAGGTGTTGAAGAAAGGTCCAACTATGAAACTTTGGTGGATACGAAGGTGACAACTCTCAGAGATGCCACCTTGTTCCTTCCCATCAATACCAGCATCCCGTGCTGACAAGGTCGGCCTAAGAATACCACAGTGAGCTCAGTACAGCCCACTGCCCTTAGGGCTTCACTGTGCAAACCCAACACAGACAGATCCCAGCAGCTACACATGGTCCCTGGCTATGCCTGCCTAACACTGTAATCCTGGCAGCGAGTCCTGTGAGCCAGGCTAGGGGTGAATGCAGGACCTGGAGTGAGCGGGGTAGGAGGGGAGATGCTGTGTGTGCTGCAAGCTGTCTACTAGCAATTCACCACGGAGAGCAGAGGGCGTGGCTTGCCTGAGTGGGGAGGCTGATCAGTGACCAGTGGTGGGAGGCAGGAAGGGATGTGTGACTTTTGACTGTTAGAAGATGCTTGCCCAGCCTGCTTGCTGATTCCCGTCTGTGAGAGGTTTAAGCATCAGCCTGGGACTGGATGTCCAGGGCTGGAAACACCTGTGAGGCTCAGCCTGCCCCACTCCTCTCTGTCCCTAGATGCCTGTGTGTGGAAGAACCACATTGGAATATTCCAGAGCTCACCCTGCTCCTGCTGTGCTGAGCGGCTCTGCCTCCCTTGGAAGAGATTAGCTGAGCTGTTGCTCTAAATGAGCCACGTCTGGCTGCGAGGCTTCAGGCTGCCTGTGCCTCTTTGCTGGAGGCTTGTGATGCAGCCGTGGGGGCGGCAAGGGGCTCCGGGATGTGCATCACTGCCCACCAGCAGCCACCCCAGCACAGCACACGTCACTGCTGGAGAGGAGGGGGCGGGGCGGGGCGTGGTCTGAGCGTTGTATGAGGAATAAGGGGAGGAGCCTGGTCTGGCCGCCAAGGGCAGCAGGAAGCAGAAAAGGCAAGCTTCCCTTGTTGGGTTTTGACTTTCACTTTCCTGGCTGTCTCTTGCACTCCTCTGGGGGCGTTGGTGTCCCTAAGAGTAGGAGTGAAGAAGTCTAACAGGCTGTAGTGGGGTGCTTTACCTCAGGGGACAGCCTGAGGCTTCTCCACACATAGTGCCGTCCAGTTGACCCAAGAGCAAGTCTCATTCATAGGCAGGTCAGGGAAGACCCAAGAACAGAGTCTCTAATCAGACTGAAATTCACCAATTAAGCTAGGCAGGTCACTGAAACCCAGGAAACCTGCCCAGCGCTGGGATTGTGGGAAAGCATCCCAACACTATACTGACTGCATAATCCCCTCAGCTTGGCCTCTTCCTTTAAAATAAAAGGTTTGTACACTCAAAGACAGCTTTAGGTAGACTCCAAGGTCCACAACTTCAACTTGGTTTAGTAAGCGGCTTTGTGTGCTCAAGATGAAGAGCTGACCACACGGAGCCTCTGCCGCTGCCCAGAGAGTCTCAGGAGGCCCATTTGTCCCATCTGGATGACTGCCATTAGAGTTAGGAGAGGCCATTCAGAGCGGCGAGCTGCTCAATAAATGAGGTTGTTCTTGGGGACCTCAGCCCTGACGTGAGACCTTTCTCTGGTTGACAAGGAAGGAGGAAGAGTTTGCTAGCTGCTGTGGTAAGACTCCATAAGCTGACCTGCCCAGCTGGGTCTGACCCTCACACCCTCAGGGGTGGGTGTGGAAACTAACATGGCCTTGTTCCCTAACTGGACAGACAGGTGCTTGTGGGGTTCTTTGACCACGAGTGAGCCCTCTGTGGTGCTCCATGAATCCTGCAGTGCATGCAAGCAAGGGGGAGGGGCTGTCTCCACCCTATCTTTTGTGAAATTTTCCTGAGTGACTGAACAAAGGAGACCCATGTTCAGGCATGTGTGGCCCTGAAATGCAAACATCTGGCTGGCTTGGGCAGGTTCCTACCCTGCTGCCCTCCTGCCTGGGGGTCTCTACCACCTGCCTGGTCTCCTTGTTGGGACTCTAGCCATGGAGGGGACCCCTACTCTGGGTTCTAGGGGGTCACAGAAGGCCACTCACACTCTTCTGCTTGTCCTGCAGGTTTTGGGATTTGAGGTTGATGCCGTGAACTCTGTGCAGTTTTCAAACCATGCAGGTAGGACTTCAAGATGGTCGTCATGGCGACATGAACATGGCCTGTAACCTTGCCCTGGGGGAGTAGTTGCCACTCCTTGAAGTGGGGAGGGGGATGGATCCCAGAAGGACCACTCTGTGCAGGGCGTACCCTCACACCATGCTGATTTGTGTGCACACTGTTCTGGAGCTGACAGGTGGGAAACCTCTTTGCCTCAGCTTCCTCTGCTAACCTGGCAGTCATGGCTGCTGCTATGGCAGGGAAGCTGAACAGGTAAGTCTCAGCGAGTGCCACTGTGTCCTCTTGTGGGGACCTGCATGCTTGTGGACTTCTCCACTATGCAATACCTTGTGCATGGGAGATCCCCGGGTGGTTATGGGAGAGCCCCATGGGTTCTAGACTCAGCACCAGCACCAGGGGAAGGACTGTGTGTGTGTGTGTTCTTCTGGGAACCCAAAGACATCACTGCTTATTGCTAAAGGGAACTGTCCTCAGAGGCCACTTGAATTGTTTGGGGCAAGTATGAGCTCCCCACAGCCCTGACCTGCGGCCTCTGGAGTCCATGGTGAGTGTAGCTCTCCCTGTTCTCTGTGCTGGCAAGAGAACAAAGCCACTCAGGCGTTTAGTAGTGCCTGTCCTGATCTTGTTCTGAACACAAAGGAGGACTTTGGGAGCTCAAAGTGTCCCAGAGCAGCCCAGCTGGTCACCAGCAGGATGTAAAGTCTCAGAGGATTTAACACAAGTGCAATGGATTTTAGACAGGGAGGGAAGATAGGAGCCTCACATAGGAGCTGACAGTGGGCCTCCATGGTCGCTGGCTGCTCAGTACCAGTCCCGCGCATTTGAAGTCCCAGATGGCCCGGGGTCTCGGTGAACTGTGGCCCATGACTTTTTTTTTTTTTTTTTGGTTTCGAGAAGGTTCTCGTGTAGCTCGGCTGTCCTGACTCACTCTGTAGACCAGCTGGCCTGAACTCAGAATCGCCTGCCTCTGCCTCCCAAGTGCTGGATTAAAGGGGCGCCACCAGCCGCTGGGCCCATGGACTTCTGCTTTGAGATGTTACCTTGTTTAAATGAGATGGCTTGGATGTTGAGCAGTGGGGTGAGTTTAGTTCTGAGGAGCCTGCCGTGCGGGATCACTGTCATTCTGGGTGGGATCACTGCCCTGACCTGAGGGATCACGGTCATGCTGTGCTCCGGTTGGTGCTCCATGCACTGGAAACACCTGGGTACCTTAGAGGGGCTGTGCATGTACCTGGAAGGCCGGAGACGCTGCATGGACATAGTTTGCTTTGGTGATATTCAGGGTGTCAGTGGTTGGCCCCACCTGGCATCTGTATTTCTGTAGAGTGGGTGCCCAGGTGTCCTCCATCTCAAGAAGGGTCCCAGAGGCCTGGGGTCCTGGCCACATCAGGCAGAAGGACAGGTCGTATGTCAGGTTCATGCCTGTTTCTTGTTCATGCTTGTCTCTTGGTAGATTAGACCCATGACTTGTTTTGGCAGAGATTTAATTTGTGGGAGAGAGAGAGAAAGAGTGGGAGGGGACAGGGTGAGCCCCTTACCTGCCAGGTGTGTCAGGTGACAGTGGCCCAGCAGCTTGCCTTTGGTGGCTAGAAACACATAAGAGGAGACTGGGAACCAAACTGGGCTCAGGGGTAGGCACTGCGTGAGCTGCCCTGTTGACTAGAGAAATAAACTGCCATGTGCACATGAGTTCCTATCCATGTCCCATCCTCTGGGACATGGGGTCTCTACTGCCCTGGACTGATTTGATAGGAACCAGACTTGGGAGGGTGAAGACCAGTATTCAGCCCCCATAGTGTAGGAAGGATTGCTTTGGATATTGGGATCCCACTGAGGCACTGGGCCCAGAGCATCCAGCCTGGGGTTAAGGCCAGCCTCAGAAGACCAGCTCACTGGGTCTCCTCAAGGAGGGGAGCAGGCTGTCATCAGCTGAGATGGCCACCAGGGAAGCCTGGGCTCCCCCATCCACACTTAGTGTTTTCTTCCTGCAGGCTACGCCCATTGGAAGGGGCAGGTGCTGAAATCCCAGGAACTGCATGAGTTGTATGAAGGCCTCAAGGTGAACAGTGTCAACAAGTATGACTACGTGCTCACCGGTGAGCGTCCCCTGGGTCCTGGGGCAGCGTCCCCATCCTGCTGATGACAGGGATAGGCCCAATTCCCCTCGCTGGGCTCTTCCCTGGTTCCTTCCTTCTTTCTGGAAGGTAATTGTGTACCCTAGGCACCAACACACCTTAGCGGCATCCTGAGAGAGGAAAGAGGGTGTTGGAATACTGCCAGGTAGATTGGTTGAGGGTGAAGTGCTTCTTCCTAGAGCATGTTCATCTGTCAGGATTCAGTTGTATTTTCTAAGTATTAAGTCCATTTATTCAGTGTGTGTGTCTGTGTGTGTGTTTTCATTCTGTAAACAGACACCATTTGACCAAGGTAACTAACTAGTGTAAGGACATTTAATTGGAGCTGGCTCACAGTTCAGAGGTTCAGTCTAGTGTCATCAAGGCAGGAGCATGGCAGCATCCAGACAGGCATGGTTGCTGGAGAGCTGAGAGTTCTACCTCTTGTTCTGAAGGCAGCTAGGAGAAGCCTGGCTTACACATAGCTAGGAGGAGGGTCTCCAAGCCCATCCCCACAGTGACACACTTCCTCCAACAAGGCCATACCCACCCCAACAAGGCCACACTCACCCCAACAAGGCCACACCTTCCTCATAGT
This sequence comes from Mastomys natalensis, assembly GCA_021653895.1. Lineage (NCBI taxonomy): Eukaryota > Metazoa > Chordata > Mammalia > Rodentia > Muridae > Mastomys > Mastomys natalensis. Next base: position 437,866 of record JAJTUV010000555.1, read on the forward strand.
GCCACTCCCTGGGCCAAGCATATTCCAACCACCACAGTGTGTGTCTGTGTCTGCACAACTGCACACACACACACACACACAGTGCCACAGCATAAGTGTGGAGTTCAGAGTACAACTTGTGGGTGTTGGTTCTTTCAACTATGTGTGTCCCAGGGGTTGAATTTAGATTTTCAGATTTCACAGTAAGCATCCTCACTCCATAAGCCATCACGCTGGCTGCAATTTAGTTTCCTTGGCACGTTAAGAGTGCCATGTTGGCCGGGCGGTGGTGGCACACGCCTTTATCCCAGCACTTGGGAGGCAGAGGCAGGCGGATTTCTGAGTTCGAGGCCAGCCTGGTCTACAGAGTGAGTTCCAGGACAGCCCGGGCTACACAGAGAAAACCCTGTCTCGAAAAAACCAAAAAAAAAAAAAAAAAAAAAAGAGTGCCATGTTATCTGGGCAGTGGTGGTGCATGCCTTTGATCCCAGCACTTGGGAGGCAGAGGCAGGTGGATTTCTGAGTTCAAGGCCAGCCTGGTCTACAGAGTGAGTTCCAGGACATCCAGGGCTACACAGAGAAACCCTGTCTCAAAAAACAAAAACAAAAAAACAAAAACCAAGAGTGCCTTGTTTTGATGGGTGTGGTGATACACACCTAAAATCCCAACTGTTAGATAAGTGAGGCTCTGTGAGGGCTAGCCTAGTCTACATAGTGAATTCTAGGTGAGCCAGAGTTTCCTAGTGAGACCCTGCCTCCAAAAATAAATGATTAAATAAAAGTTTATTTATGTATATACCTGTTTTGTGTGCATATACATCTACACCCCAGAGGACAGCATTGTATCCCTGAGAATACAATTATAAACAGTCATGAGCTGCCATGTGGGTGGTAGGAGTTGAACTCAGGACCTCTGGAAGCTAGCCAGTGCTCTTAACCACTGAGCCAACTCTCCAGTCCCTAAATAAAAAAGTCTTAGAGACAGACACAGGGTCGGATGAGATGGCTCAGTGGTTAGAGCACTTACCACTCTTGGAGAGGACCCAGGGTCAGTTCCCAGCACACACATGATAGCTCAAAACCATAGGTAACTCAAACACCAGAAGTTTGATACCATTCCTGACTTCTGAGGGCTCATGTCCACATGCAGTGCATGGACATACACTCAGGCACAGCGCACGCACACACATAAAATAAACAATTTTTTGGAATGATAAGTCTTGGAAATTCAGTGACTTGTCAGTTATCTGTCCTCCCATCCATCCATGCACCTCATGTCCTTCTGGCATCTTCCTGTCTTCCCTCCTTTGGGAAATTTCCATTTTCCCTGACCAAGCATCTAACCTGTCCCCACACCAATGCATGCTTGATTTGGTGGTGCTTGTCACAGGAGATGGTCTGGCGGTCACTGCGCCCTGTTTTGAGTGGATAAACCTGGATTTTCCCTCCCAAGGTTACACGAGAGACACGTCCTTCCTGGCCATGGTGGTGGACATCGTGCAGGAACTGAAAGCAACAGAACTCCAAGCTCGTGTACGGTGAGAGCTGAGCCTGCTGTCCTTTCCCACAGTGTGCCCCAGGCTGCTCTTACCCTCAGGGATGGGATGGTCCAGCCTCCTGGCCACAACCTCTAAGGAGGAGTGAGTACAGGCCCAGCAGAGGAATTGGTGGTCCTAGGATTCATAAGAAGGAAGGGTCAAGGCCAGTGGTGATGCAATGCTCCTTTAATCCCAGCACTTGGGAGGCAGAGACAGGCCATTCGCTGTGAGTTCAAGGCCAGCTTGGTCTACAGAGTGATTTCCAGGATAGCCAGGGCTGCACAGAGAAACCCTGTCCCCCCAAAAAAGGAGGCTTATATATGGTGAAAACCTGGGGACCTGGGGTACCCAAGATGCGAGAGGTCTGATCTTAAATGGGATGTAGGTTGGGCTGATGCCCCAGGCAGGTAAACTGTTGTGGGGGGTGATGACGAATTGCAGACATCATATCTAGTTTGTCTGCATAGTGTGAGATGGCATTACCCTGGCTACCAGGAATACTAGTCCACGAGCCACAGGGAGCAGACACGGTGTTATCAGATTCATAGTCCAAGGCTGGATCCTGAGCGCCAGTCTCCTTAGGTGTGCACAGTGGACTGCCCCCGAAGGCCAATAGCCCATTGCTCTGTCTGTGCAGTGAACTGTGACCCAAACAGAATGTGCTTGAACCTGGGACGATACTGTGAGACCTGGGTTTAGCATTCTCTCAGGCAAGCCAGCGGGAGGGCACGATGCCAGTACAGGTGCCTAATAAAGTGTTCTGGAGACAAAGGGGTAACAATAGTGAGTTAATGTGAAATTACCCCAAGGACCTAATTTTCTTGGCGAAAAGTACAAGATTCTAGAGAACACATCGGTTCTGTGTAACCATATGCATTGTCGTATTTTTTTTTTAAGACTGAGGGACTAGGGATGTGGCTTGGTTGGGAGAGCCTTGGATGGGGCTCAGCATACACGAAGTCCAGGACTCCATCCCTAAGACCACAGAAACTGAATATGGAGTCTGCACTGTAATCCCAGTACTCAGAAGTTCAAGGTCAGCTAGACAGTGAGTTCAAAGCCAGCCAGGGCAAAATGAGACCTTGTCATCAGTCAGGGATACATACTCCTCTTACTGATGCTCAGAGTTCAATTCCTACTCTAGTGGCTCACAGCTGCCTGTAAATCCCGTTACAGACCTCCTGTGCATCTGCACACACGCTGCATGGACATACATGCAGGTACAGATGTACATACATATAGGCACAGACTCATACACATTGAGTAAAGCTTAAAAATATAAAAATAATGAGATACATGCACCATCTAGGATAGTGTAATAAAAACACATAAAAGCAGGGGCAGACCAGAAACAACGAGTGTTGGTGAGGCTCCAGGGAGCTTGAGCCGGCTTTGCTGATGCGAATGTGAAACAGGGCGGTCGCTATGGAAATCTGTCTGTCAGTTAAGAGAAACAGTTGGATGTGGAGCTGGCATGGTGGACATGCCTGTATTCTCAGTTACATGGGAGGTCTGAGGCAGGAAGATTGTATGTCTAAGGCTATCCTGGGCTACACACTGAGACCCTGTCCAAACAACAAGTAAAAGAAAAAGCAGACAGCATGCTTATCTGTCGTTGGAAGCCATAGCAGCTGATGACCAGATGTTCTGTCCCTCAGTGTGTGACCCTGTGATGGGCGACAAGAGGAATGGGGAAGGCTCCATGGTGAGTGGACTCACATCGCTGTTAACATGTGGTCTGTCATCTGCTTTAAACAGAGTGAAGGTCCCCTTCCCAGGTAAACCAGTGTGGCCCCCATACAGGCAGATGGTTGCTGGGATTTGAACTCATGACTCCTAAAGAGCAGTCGGTGCTCTTAACCACTGAGCCATCTCACCAGCCCCTGAATCCAAATTTTTAAAAAGACACTTGGAGGTATAGACCATGCTTGCCCAACAGGCAGAAGGCCCCGGGTCTATCCTCAGCATGGAGGTAATAAAAACAAAAGTTAAAGATAGTTCTGAGCTGGCTTTGATAAGTCATATCTGCAATCTCAGGACTTGGAAGGAAACAGGATGCTGTGAGTTCTAGGCCAGCCTGGGCTACAGAGTAAGAACCCATGTGGGTTTGGGGTTGCGGGGAGAGGGACTGTTTTGTGGAATTCTTCATTGATAACTTAAACAATGAGATGACCAGGAGTGGGTTGGCTCACAGGCCTGTCTTCCATGGAGATGAGACACCCCAGAACTCAGGCTACCAGAGCCAGGTGGGCCCCGGACCCAGCTGACAGGGCCTGAGGGCCTGGTGTTACCCAAGTCATTCTGTGCTGTCCTGAGTTTAGCTCGCTTCCTCCCTTCTTGGTTCTTCCCCTCCTGTCTCAGGCCCTTCTCTTCCTTGGTGACACCTTTCTCTGTCCTGTCACCCCCGACTCGAGTCTGCAGGTCCTCAGTTGTGTATTTCCTCATGGTGGCAATGTCAGGTGTCCCCTCAGGATTTGGGCTTTGCGATTGTTCCTGCTGGTCTCCTTCCATGTGAGTGAGCCTCACCTTTGTCTCCTGTGCTCTCCAGTATGTCCCCCAGGACCTCCTTCCTGTGTACAGGGACAAAGTGGTACCCATGGCAGACATCATCACTCCCAACCAGTTTGAAGCTGAGTAAGTAACCATCTATGGCCAGAAGGGCCAGATGCCCTGGGGGACGCCCTGCAGAACCTGTCTTCACATGTGCCCTGGCAACCCTACCAACCCCACATCTGCCCCCTCAGGCCCCTAGGTGGCCCTTAGAAAGCCTGGCCTGCCTAGACTGATCATGTCACCCTTGCCTGTAAACCTGGACCCTAACCCTGCAGTGGATCCCGTTGCCTCTAGGGAATGACAAGCACTGGTTCACTCTGGTTCTTGGTCCATGATCTGTTGGCCCACAGTTTCTCCTGCTGGCGAGATGTTCCAAGGAGAGAAAGAGGAGGTTGTACATGTCCACCTGAGGGCTGATGAGCCTGGGGATGCTCAGGTGGAGCTGCAGGCCACAGGCTCAGCACACATGGCCCTGATTAGCTAAAGAGCCAGCTTCCAAAAAAACGCCAGTTACCCACCCAGCCTGGCAAGGCACAGGCCTCTCTGCCCTGTGAGAGCCTGCTTGAAAGCCGTGTATGCACCCACGGCTGGGTGTTGTTACACTGAGAAGCTGAGGGTTCCAGCCTTGAGCCCTTCCCAAGTAAGGGATGGCATCTCTTTGAGGGTCCTGTGCTGCCAGCCGGTCAAGGCAGGCGGGTTGGGTAGTGTTGATTGATGGGGCTATCAGAGTTTTAAGAACATTGGTTAGGTGATCGATGCTGTAGTGGGGGTTACTCTGGGTGTTGTAAGTGGCTGTTTCTTGATGGTGTTATCTATAGGAAGACAATTTGGAATCTCCCCATGTATGTAATTTCCCTTATGACAATTGGTTCTCAACCCGTGGGTCATGATGTTTTGGGACCGTATATCAGATTAAATTCATAACAGTAGCAAAATTTACAGTTAAGAAGTAGCAACGAAATAGCATGAGGAACTGTATTAAAGGGTGGTAACGATTAGAAAGGTTGAGAACCACTGCTTATAACACGTTTGACCTTCCCGACATCTCCCAGAAGGTCACAGCCTCACCTGCTTCCCATGGCCAGTAGGTATTGTGATGGCTCCCTGTGGGGATGTAGGTCAAGTGTCAGGATGGCTGTACTGTAGGGTCTGGCTCACCCTTCCCGTCTGTGTTCCAGGTTACTGAGCGGCAGGAAAATCCACAGCCAGGAAGAAGCATTCGAGGTAAGAGGTCCACACATGGCCCTATTCACCTGAAGGAGACAGTCATCTGTCTACAGGAAGGGATGAGCATCTGAGTGATATTGAGCTCTGACCCGGGTGTGATGGACACCTTGTCACTGACAGATAACCTCTGTCAGCTCTACACTCAGTCCACCATGTGTCTGTGATTGCGACCTGCCGCTGCCATAGCAGAGTGTACTGTCACAGCTCTGGGGTCTGAAAGTCCAAACTGCAGGGGCAGGCAGGGTGCACTCCCTCTGCGGTCCCAGAGGTCTGCCTTTCACTTCCAGTTTCTTCTTCGGCTGTGTGTGATATTGACTCATGGCCTCAGCTGCTGTGTGACTCAGCCTACTGTCACCATGCTTTATAGGACAGAAGTCATTCTTCTAAGATTCTGAGTCTGCAGCCCACTCAGCTGTGGCCTCAGCTTACAGGGTGGCTTCTCACAAATCAGCCCAGAGCAGTCAGTGTGTGTGTAGTGAGTGCCTACTGTGTGCCAGGCACTGTGTGAGCTCTGGACATGATCTCATTGGTTGAGCTCCACAGCCCACAGTGTGCCAGCCACCTGAGTCACCATCATGTCCCAACACTGTTCTGGTTACCTTCAATTCACACCATCCTACCCAGAAACAAGCAGCCGGCAGGAAAGAGCCACCCAGGAGTGTGTGGTGGCAGCTCCTCACTGGGCCTGGAAGCTACCTGTGTCCAAAGTTGATAGGCATCATCTATTTTTAAAGACTTACCTATCTGTATCTTATGCCTGAGTATTCCTGTGTGTGGTACCATGTGTGTCTTATATCCTCAGAGGCAGAAGAAGGTATCAGATCCCTTGGCACTGGAGTTAAGGACAGTTGAGAGCCACCATGTTGGTGTTAGTAATGAACCCTGAGGCCTCTGCAAGGCAGCTAGTAGTCTTAAGTGCTGCTCCATGTCTTCAGCCCCATGATGGACATCTAAGTGTCACACTTGAGCGGCTCCATACACCAGCTGTGGCCATCCTGCCTACCCTGTGTGACCTTAGAGACTACAGTGTGTGTGGTATATATAAGTCCACATATTTGTCTCCTTCTATGAGTGGACTGTGGAAAAGTTCGTATCCTGATCGACTCGTATAGGCACCCCGAGTGTGCCCTCTGATCATGGCAATGTAGACTGGGGCATCTGTCAGGTTTAAACCAGCTTGAGCCAGGTGTCATAGCTCACAGTACTTAAAAGAAAGATGCAGTGAAATCTCCTTGAGTTCAAGACCAGCCTGGTCTACATACCAAGTTCAGGTCAGCCAGGACTGTATAATATAGTATGATCCCTGTCTCATTAATCAATAGTATGACCCTGTCTCAGTAAACAAACAAACAGCAAACAAACAAATGAACAAGCCTATTCAGAGAGAAGCTTGCTCCTCTTTGGATATAACTGGCTTCTTGGGTCCTAAGGAGTTGGGGTGCGGCCCCCAAGCTTCCTCATTCTACACTCTCAACTCTCAATGCTCTGGTTGAGTGGCTGAGCAGAGGCTTGGCCATGTGTCTGCAACAAGCAAGCATTTCTGGGCATGCCTGGCTGCTCAGTCTCTAGTTGTAGAGAGGACAGTGGCCTACCAGGCCTGTCTCCCTGTCCCTTGGGAAGCTTGACCATCAGGAAGAGCCACAGTGTGTGGACGTGCTGACACTCTCCCTTGCTGCTGGCAGGTGATGGACTTGCTGCACTCTATGGGTCCTGACACCGTGGTCATCACCAGCTCTGACCTGCCCTCCCCACAGGGCAGTGACTACCTGATCGCCCTGGGCAGCCAGAGGATAAGTAAGTGCCTGTCCCACCTGCTCTCCGAGTGCTCCTGGGTCCATTGGTTTATGTAGCTCATGCCATTCAGGTGTCAGAGGATGCTTTGGGCTCAGTAGGAAGAAGTTCATGCTGGGTCAGCAGGGGGAGCTCCTCTTGCCCCTCAGGAGAGTCAGAGAGAAGGCAGGCTCAGGACAGGCCTCTGTGGAGCCAGATGGGGCTGGATGGGGTTTTGGGGACATGAGCAGACTCTCCCATCCCCACTCACTGGATGCTCAGGTATCCATGCAGGGCTTGAATTGGCAAGTTCTCATGTTTTGGTGAGCTACCATCCTGTGGCCTACTCCAGAGATCAGCTGTGTATGGCTTCTGTAGCCCAGGTGGTCACAGGGTGTAGACATCTGTTGGGCTGTGGTGACTGCTTATACAAGCAGCGCCTGAGTGAATTGTTTGACCAGTGTTATAATGCACGGAGCTGAGCCACAGGCTGACAGGATCCCCAAGTTCATACCCATAGGCTCCAGTGAGCATTCTGGATGCAGAAGGGTATAGGGATGTGTGTCTGAATGTTACTGTGCTGCACACATGCGTGTAGACACACACACAAGCAGTGCATTCAGGCAGTTCCTGGCACACTGAGGGTGTTCCACCGTGCTGATGTCATCTTCTAGGGACCAGTGTTTCACTCCCCTTTGGGACAGTGGAGGCAGTGGAGTTGGTAATGACAGTTCACATGAGTCCCAGAGCTACTGAAGGATGCCACACCACCTCTGTGTGACCCTCTGAAGGGTGGGCAGTGCTGACCTTCCTGTCACTTCAGAGAAGTGGGGACAAGTGGATTGGCAGGTTCTTACTATAGGGGTGACCCTTGTCTGGCTGAGAAGTCTCAGTCAGTGACCTTGCTTGTCCCCTGCCCCTCCCAGGGAAGCCTGACGGCTCTGCGGTGACCCAGCGCATCCGGATGGAGATGCGCAAGATGGACGCCGTCTTCGTGGGCACCGGGGACCTCTTTGCTGCCATGCTTCTGGCATGGACACACAAGCACCCGGACAATCTCAAGGTCAGTTGTACCTGTTGCTCCTTCCCACAATTCCCTCTGTTCTCCTGGTGGGAGATAGTGTACTATGGTTCTAACCATGAGAGAGAGGACGGGGTGTTGGAAGATAATTCATCTGCATACTCAGGGGTTAGGATGTTCTAGGTGAAATCTTATAAGGTCAAACAAGGAATGAGCTGGAAAACTGTGTAGGTAATAGATTGTTACTAGGGCTGACAGTGGGGTAGCCAACTTTCTAGTGCCAGGTTGGGAAAGGGGAGGGTGCCAACACCTGCCTTCCTCCTATGAGATATTACAGGTGGACATTCTCCTTAACCATTCCCCCATGTATCCTGGGCCTTTTCTTATCCACAGCATAGAAAACACAAAAAGAAAAAGAACACAAGGGCCTGTGAGATGGCTCAGCAGTTAAGAGCACTGATTGCTCTTCCGGAGGTTATGAGTTCAAATCCCAGCAACCACATGGTGACTCACAACCATCCGTAATGAGATCTGATGCCCTTTTATGGGTGTCTGAAGACAGCTACAGTGTACTTACATGTAGTAAATAAAGAAAAAAGAAAAGAACACAAAGTTGGAACAGTTCCTATCCTCAGTGTTGACTGTCCCAGCCCTGCAGATGGCTACCCACAGCCTTGCTGTCCTTCATGTGAAGGACAAGGTTGCACAGCTGGGTGAGGGCTGCCCTTCCTTTAGACTGGGAGGGGAAGAGAGGATCAGCTGTCACCTAGAGGAGGCAGTTAGATGTGAGGACTTGAAAGTGGGTTCCCTGCTCTGACCACATCTCTGACTTCTTGCCTTTATGATGGAGAGGGAGACAGGCTCTCATGTGTTCAGTCCTTTGAAAACTCTGAATTTATCTAGCATACTCACTCCTTTTTCCCTGTACTGGCTCTCTGCCTCCTGCTCCCCCAGGTATAGAGCAAGCCAGACTTGCCCTGTTTAATTGGCAACAGTGGGGGTTCCTTTGTAGGGAGCAGCAGAGATTTGGCAGCTCTCACCCTGTGGAGCTTCACTGTGGGGCTCCCAGACAAGCCCTGGTTCTTCCAGAACCCATTTAGGAATTAAAAGGGGGGGTTTCCCCGTTCAAAACCCACAGCCCTTTCCCTTTTTTTAGGGGTGGGAAATTTTTTTCCTTTTCGGGTTTTTAAAAAAAATTTAAAATTTTAAGTTAAGCCCCCCTTTTTCCCGGTTTCCCTTTGAACCCCCCCCTTTTTTGAAGCCCTTCCCTGAAAAGGAAAAACGTCCTTTTGGGGGGGTTTAACCCCCAAAACCCCCTTTTTTGGCCCCCACTGGGAACAATCCCAAGAAAAAAGGGGGTTTTTTTCCAAAACCTTGGGGGTTTTTTTGGGGGGTTTGCCCCGGGGGGGGAGTTGGGTTTGGGGTTTCTTTGGGACCTTTTTCCCCGGGCATCATTTTTCCGGGGAAAAGAAAGCCCCCTTTCTTTCCGGGGCCCTATTCAAACCCCGGTTTTATCCCCCTAAAGCACCCCAAAAAAAGGGGTAGGGTTAGTTTTGCTAAAATTTGGGGCCCTCCTACCCCTGTGCAAAATCCAAATTTTTGGGGGGGTTTTTTCAACCCCATGGGAAAAGGGGGTTTTTCCATGGGATTTTTGGTTTTGGTTTTTTGGGGCCCGTTCAACAGGGTTTTAGGGGGGAAAACGGTCCCTTTATAACCCCCTTCCGGGGAAAATGCCTCCCCAATGGGGACCCCCCCCCAAGGGGCCTTTAGCCCCTTTTTCTGATGGGCCCCTCCGCAAAAAGGCCTTTTTCGGGGGGGCGGGGGACCTCCCCTGTCACCCGGGAGAGCCCAAATTTGGGGGGAAAGGGGGGGGGGGGAAACCCCCTCCTGCGGGGGGTTGGGTTTTTTTGGGGAGAACCCGGGGGGGGGTTGGCCACGCCTTTTCCCTCACTTGGGGAAAACAGGGGTTTTTTGTTTTTGGGGCCAGCCGGGCAGAGGACCAAATTCCAGGGCAAAAAAAAACCCTGTTTTTAAAAACCCAAAAAAAAAAAAAACAAAAAAAAAAAAAAAAAAAAAGGAAAGGGGGGGCCCGTAGGGCCCCCCCCCAGAAGCGGGAAAAAAAACTTTTGGGAGGAGGGTGTCTCGGGTTTCCCCCGCTACCTGCTCTGATCCTCCCTGTGTTCTGAAATGAACAAGGGGGGGGGGACAGAAGCCCAGCCCCGGCTCAGCTGGAGCGGGGGGAGGGTTTTCAGACCCCAAAAAAGGGAAAAACGAGGACCCCAAAAAGGATCGTCGTGCAGGGCCACGGTGCTCTGGGGGCCCCCCCAACACACAGCGAGCTAAAAGGGTTTCCCCTCCCCCCTGTAAAAAACTGTAAGTCTCCCCTTGGGGCCAAAGACTGAAACTTGCCATTGATTCCCTTTTTTAAAAGGGGGGTCTCAGAAAACTCTTTTTTTAAAAGGTGCCGGGGGGGGGGGGGGGGGGGGGGGGGGGGGGGGGGGGGCTTTTTTTTTTAAAAAAAAGACAAAGCTGTCGTAGAAATATTGATTCAGATCCATGGCCCCTTCCCCAAAGGCTTTGGGGCCTTCTGACTGCCTCATGTTGCCTCATAGGTATGTGGAAGGTTGGTGGAGGAGGCCACCGGCTGCCTCTGGCCCTTCTTTCTGTTGGCCACTGGCGCCATTGCCCCCTGTGTATCACAATCCCGATTGTGTATAGACTTGCCTGTGTCGGCGCTGTCTTTAAAATTGGGGTCTTAACTGTTGGCATCTGAAGAATTCTACCAAATATCTTCAATTGCCATTCTGCCTTTCCCTTGTTCCTGCATTAGAGTTTTCTGTTGTCTCTGCTGCTGTTTGGAACGGTGTCCCGAATGTCAGACATCTGCAGCTGTTTGGACTGTGTGGGAAGGTTTCCTATTCTCATGCTTGGGTAGGCTCACAAGCATGTGGTCACTGTGACAGGAACCTTTAAGGAAGCAAACATTCCAGAGGATCTGCAAGCCGCCTGGCCTCTGCAGGTTCTCCTGTCACTTGGGAGCAAATTCTAGGAAAATTGACCAACATGGGGTTGAGCTGCTGAGCACAGGGCACTTGGGACTTCAGGGAAGTTTGCCACACTGGGCCTCTTGTGAGCGCTCACTCCAGCCCTGCAGGGTTGTTAGCTGTCAATGGACCTGCCACATGCTGCTGGACAGTGCAATTGCTGCCCAGGGGTTTGGACAGACAGGAAGGAGAGGCAGAGATGCCTCCTGCCCCCTGGTGGCATACTTAAGTGCTGGTTTCTCTCCTCCTCTACCCTACTATTTCTGTATTCTGTGCCCTCCTCATGCTGAGGGGCAAGAGGCCCTTATGTGAAGCCAGCTAGCTCTCTGCCTCCTTGGAAGGTCTTCTCTACAGAGACATTGGCATTGTGTATGCAGGGGTGTCTCTTACACCCCAGCTGCAGACTGTGACATGTCCCATTGCCTATCCTGCTCAAGGGTGAATTTCCTGGCTCTTCTTCCCAGAGTTTAGGGTCTGTGAGTTTGGGCTTTTCACTCATGACTTATGATCTCTCTACCCACACCCATATCCCTGCTCCTCAGTCCTTGAAATATGTGTCCTCTGAGAAGCCCAAGGAGACCTGGGAGGCTGGAAGAGATGGAGAGCAGATCCGGCTTCCCTCTCTCCCAGAAGCATAGCGTCCCCATGGACCTCTGTCACATCCCTTCGCCCATTAAAGTGCCCCAGATAGAGTAGATGCTGGCCCATGTCCACCTGAACCAGTCCACATTCTGAGGTGTCTGTTAAGCCTTTTACAACTGAAAGGAAGCAGAAAACCAGTCTTCCCCACTCCCACAGAATGTAATTTTAAAAATTACCTTGACTGTCAGTACCCCAGGACAACATTAGCTAGCCCTCTGCCTGCCATGTGTGCAAGCCTGGTCTCAGTGTTGCAGCTCTGAGCCCCATGAATAAGGAAAGCAAAGGCAGCATGTTAAAGGTGAGGACCAGCCTCAGTTTCCCCAAGGCTTACCACAGAACAAGCCCATCACTGCCCCACAGAGAGCAGAGAACACCTCCTTGCCAGCAGCCAGGGAAAACTTCCTTTTTTTTTTGCAAGTGTGGAGACTGAATTGGAGAGGTGGCCCAGCTGGCACAGTACCTGCTAAGCCAACATGAGGATATGAGTTCGATCCCCACCACCTAATGTGTGGCCGTGCAGAGAAGTAGGGAGGTGGGGACAGAGCCTCCCTGGGGCTCACCTGACAGCCACTGTGTTCAGATCGTGATCTCAGGTTCCATGAAGAGAAACCTAGTCTCAAAGCAATTTAAATAAGACTCCACACGTTGACCCCTGGGTTCACACACAAGAAAGGAATAAGAGCAGTCATGGGCTGAGGACAGCCTGTGTGTGAGAAATACCCTAGGCAGAGTAGAACTGTGTGTAGCTGTTTGTGTCTGCAGGACCATGCCTGCAACTATACCAGGAAGTCTTAGCCCAGAGCTGATGGACGTGGGGAGGACCCTTCCTTGCTGACAGCTGGCTGACTTCTGTGTGCCCCCTCCTACCAATCCCCCCCACCCTCGCTCGAACTTCCTCTAACCCTGGACTTTGCTGTCATCTCACTTGTCCTATCTGCTTTGGAGCTGACAGGAACAGAGGCTGTGGCCAAGGCATGTGACTAAGAGGAAACCATTAGTGGTTTCAGCTCAGGCACTGGCCCTGGGCAGAAGGCTTTCCAAAGAACTGTCTGCAGCCCTGCCAGCCGGCAAGCACAGGCTCTGGCCCCCTAGTAATCCAAATCAGAATTGGCTTTTACTTTCACTCCAGAGTTTAGTAACGGAATAATGTGTTTGGAAACTGAGTTCCAGTAGCCCAGCGTTTGGTTCTGTCTGAGAACATCTCCTCAACCTCCTGGAAGACTAAGAAGGAATTCCCATGTATGAATTCTTGTTAAATCTCTGCCTGCTCCTATTAGATAATCCTCGGCCTCTATGTTACTTTTGCAGAATGTTAATGATTGTAAAAAAATGTCCCTTTCTTTAACTGTGAGAGCCCACTTTTTAAAAGCTGCTTGAATTTTCAGTGGGAAAAAAATCACTTGGCTTCGTTGTGCTGAAGTGGGAATTTGAAAGGAGGGGACCGTGCTCCCCACAGGCTGTGCTCTGGTATGACGTCACCACCACCGTCTGAGATGTGGTGTAGATGAGGCTGTTAGAGATCAGGTTGTCTCCTGTCCTTGTTGAGGAAGGCAGGGCCACTGGAAGCTACAGGTTGTCCAGAGCAGCGCTGAAGCCTTTTCTGTGTTCCTGGGCTGCTCCTGGACAGAGTACCCAGCTCTTATTACTTCAGACCTTACACTGTAAAGTGAAGGAAAAAGTAGTGAATGTATTTCTGTCTCCAAGGTCTCTGCTTCCTTTTATCCCTTTGGGGGAATCACTAACTTGGAGTATTAAGCCATACTTAGGTAGTTCTTACATGCCAAATGACCATAGGCTAGGCCTACCTGCCTGTGCTAGCCCCTCCACGCACCTTTCTTCTGAGGCAGGGTATACACCTAGACCGGAGGGTGTGGACATGGACGGCGGTTTGTTCAGGCAGGCAGCAGGAGACCGGTTTCAGGGGTTTATTTAGGGTGGAGGGTGAGAGAGAGAGAGGGAGACAGAAAATGGCCGGGTAAAGGAGAGAAGGGAAAGAGAGAGGTCGAGGAAGCTCCGCCTATTTATAGGGATGATGACGTAGCTCCAGGAGAATTGTGGGAGTGACGTCACTGGGTTCGGGTCTATACTAACAGAGGGGCACTCGAGTTTGAGTTGAGTGGACCCACAGGTACCCAGGCTTTGGTGGTGTGCCCTTCAGAGGATGCCCTCTTTTATTACTGCCATCTGGGGTGCCTCTCTTTCAGTCATCCACGCAGCTACCTGCACTGAGAGGCCCTGGAAAAGCATTGTCTGTCTATGTGACAAATGGGTGCTGACCACGGGACCCACCAGTGCATGCTAAGAAAGGATGTCCCCGTCCCCCAAGGGGCAGTTCTGGCTGGACAGGTTCAGTGTGAGGTTACAATAGAACGTTGGGCTCTGTCTGGGAAAGCAGCAAGCTAGGGAAGGTTTGAACCTGGTCCAGCAGGTCTGAATGAATACCTCTCCTCGACCCCCTGAATGATGGAGACACGCCCTGGGGTGGAAGTGCAGCTGGACATGCATGTGCCAGACCTGTTGCTTTTTCACACTTTCTGTGTCAGCTGCAGACGGCTGGCAGGTTCCAGTCCTGCGGAACCAGAGAGGTTTCTGCCTCGACTTGCACACACTCTCAGCATCCACCAGTAGGGGGCGCAGTGGAGCCAGAGCAGTGTCAGAAGCCCAGACAGATGCTGGTACCAGCTGATTAAACAGCAGTCATCCTGCCGGCAGGGAGGGAGATTTGGTTGGTTTTTACTGTGTAAATCTTTCTGTTAGAACTCCGACTTGGCATTGTGCAACACCTCACAGTAAGTGGGAGTTCAATGTGTCCCCAGTCATGCCTGACAGCCCAGGAAGCCATTGTTTGGTCAGCATGACCAGAATTGACAGTTTGTAAATATTGGTGCATTTTGCACTGTGTGTGTTTCCTTGCTGACTCTGGTTTATTCTTGTTGCAGATACTTTCTATGGAAAGATTAATATAAAATTATTTGTATATGCCTATTCTCCCTTCACTGCACCCTAGTGTGTTTAATTTGCTTAAAACCTGAATTTAATGTGTAATTTTAGATTTAACAGTATTTAATTTTTTCATGCTAATGGAAAATTTTTGCCTGGCATGGTGATACATACCTATAATCTAGTACCCTAGAGCCTGAGGCAGCAGGATAGCTATGTAGCAAGACACCCACACTTGAAACCCCTTCCCATACACATAGAATTACCCCTGGAATTATTTTCTTTCTTTGCTTTTTCCTTCCTTCCTTCCTTCTTCCTTCCCTTTTTCCCTCCCTCCTTCCTTCTTTTCTTTTTTCATTTCTAGTGGAATAAACACAGTTTTAAGATTCCCCACTCAGCCAGGCAGAGAATGTCCTGAGAGCAGGAGTCTCCATCTCCCACGTATTGCCTTCCCTGCCTGTGGCCAAGCTCCCCCTGTGCCAGCATCTCCTCCTCCTCATCCCTTCCCCTGGCTTACCGTCAGGCAGGTTCTGGTCTTTGTGCAATAGGATACACATTCCAGGTGGAAAGGTCTCCCTGTTGCCATGGGAACCCCACCCGTCCCCGTCAGCTGTTGAATAGCCAGCTAGGGCTGCCTCTGCCCTGAAGCTACAGATAGGGAGAGCCTGCTACTCAAACTTACATGGCTGGAAGCTCCCAGAAGGCCTTGGCCATACTTCACTGCCCATCCTATAGACAAGCAGGCCTCCTGAAGGCAGGCTGAGGTGTTGGGTAAAACCATATGTGCACCTCACTGCCTGCCTTGCAGGGCTAGGCAGTCCCCCATGTAGCAGGTGGAGGTACCTTCAACCTTAGTGTGACCTGGGCTGCTGCTCTGGGAGCCTCTTAGCGACACTGTCACAGCAGACCCGGTTCGTGCCTGACATGAGGAGGGTGACAGGACACAGTAGAGGACGCAGCAGCTTAGTGCATCCTTCTCCCTCATATACCACAGAGCAGGAAGGCTGAAGCAATGTTCACTCAAAGCTCAGGCCTGAGTCATTGCCATAAGACAGCCAAGACCATGTTCTGGATGATGGGGTGGACGTGTGTGTTTTGTCAGTGTTTGGTGAATGGAGTTGGAATTCTTCATGAACAAAGCTCTTGAAGGGATGAGTCATGGGTGGTATCGCAGATGCTCTTAGCTTCATACTTGCCCGTTCCTGATACAGCGGAATTTCACCCATGTGTTGCAAACCTGGACCAATTAGAGGATGGGCAGCACCCGTGGGGCTGGCCCGACCCTACTAGTCTTTCCCAGAGACCACACCTCTGAGGAGGTTCCTGGCCTGTAGAGCAAAGCACAGTTGGCCCCACAGTCCCTGCTGCGCAGGAGGGGCATGCTCTGGGCTCAGGTGGTCTCCTCCCCAAGTCCCCCAGCCCCGTGTACTGTCCCCTTGTCCCCTTGTCCCTTGTCCCCTGTCAATGTGTTTGTGGACATGAGCACCTGTCAGGACTGTAGCTGTGTCTGTTTTGTGCTGGTCTGTTATCTTCTCTGACTATCCACAAATAAATATTTTCATTGCAGTTGTGTTAGTGTGGTGATTTCCATGCCCCCACCTCCAGTGTGTTCCTTGTGGCTACTGCTCAAAAAGCGTGGCAAGGAAAGTATGTGATTGATCCCAACTGTGGTGGCCCACAGGTCACCCTTCACTGTCTCAATCTTCATAGTTTCAGGGGACTGTCTGGTGCTTTAGGGCCAACCCTGAGGCTTCCAGCAGGATTCACTGAGGGTGGGTACTTGGAGATGAAGGACCTGCTTAGCTGGTCCCTGCAAGGATCTGAAGACCAGCCATTGGCTAAAGATCCAACAATTCAGTTGTTAGTGAGTTCTGGTGTCATTTGGCACCTCAGACCCTGGTATTTGCTGAGACAGTGACCCAGGGTTAAATGGGTCCCTCAAAGTATGTCTCCATCCTGACAGCATGGGCCTGTGCACGTGACCTCTTCTGGAATGAGGCGGTTGATGGGGAATTAGTGGTCACGTTGGATTAGGTTGCAGTGTTCATCTGATGACTGGTGTCCTTGCAGAAGGGTAATTCGGAGACATAGAAGTTGGGATGTGGAGACATAAGACTGGAGGAGGGCAGCCCAGAGCCAGGGCGGGAGCAGGGGCACCCGTGTGTGTGTGTGTGGTGTGTGTGTGTGTGTGTGTGCTTGTGTGTGTGTAAAGACTGGTGTGCACAGGTAGCATAGCCTGATTTCTTAGGAAGGAGGAGGCAGCCAGGCATAGAGGGGGAGCCCCAGAGCCAATGGGTGTCAGGATCCAGGGATTCAATGCTTCTTAGTATCTTCCAGAATCGCTTCTGTCTCTCCTGATGACCTGTGACCCTGACATTCAGCCTCGTCTTCATCAGACCTAGGGACAAGTGCCTAGCCACATGGGATGTGAGAGGATATTGCCACGGATAGACATGTGACTTGTGGCTACAGAACTGTCAGCTCCAGTCCCACACAGCAGGAAGCCACACCTGTGTGTTCTAAGTCCAACAGGTGACACCAGTGACTGGGAGTTAGAATGCTCCAGGTCCAAAGCCAGAGACCATCTTGGGATATTTTTGCCTGTGTAGCAGCCAGTGTGTCACCTACCTCTGTGTGTGACTTGGTGTTCTTGTTGGGGCTCCAAAACTGCTAGACAAAATTAACTATCAGGATATCTATATGAAGCTAATGTGAGCCTCTCTTTCCCTCTTATGCCCTCCCCATGGCCTTTCTTATCTTAGGTATAAACAAACAAACAAAAATCTAAAAGAAACTCACCACCACACAGCAGCAGCACAACAACAACAACAACAAAAAAAAACCAACCCGTATGATGCTGGTGCATGCTTTTAATTCCAGCACTCAGGGAGGTTGAAGCAGGTGGATCTTTGAGTTCAAGGCCAGCCTGGTCTACAGAGCCAGTTCCAGGACAGCCAGGGCTACACAGAGAAACCCTGTCTGTAAACAAAACAAAACAAAACAAAACAGACCACTCAGAGTTCTTTCTATTGATCTCACCCCTTTTCTTAAAAATTTCCATTCCAAATTTTGTTACCATGCATCTTTTTAGGTAGCCTGGAGTTTGGAGGGCAGCAATGTATCTCAGTGATGTAGGGCTTATCGGGTTTGTAATGGATATATACCTGGTGTCCTATTTGCATATTGATGTTGTACATTCCTGCTGCTGTAAGAACATACTCAAGATTATCATTGATTTAAATAGAAATTTCTGTCTTCAGAGCTCTGAGAGCTAGGAATCCCAAGGTGAACAGGCTCTGTGCCCGGTCTATCTGTCTTCTGTGGTCTTCACATGGCTTTAGGAGAAAGGTGAAAGCAGCTTTCTGGAACCTTTGATGAGTTACTAGTCCCATTCACAAGTCTGTAGCCCTCACTTCTTCATATGACCGCTGGACATAAAGTTTCAACATGTGAATTTATTTATTTTGTGATTCCAGGGAAATCAATAAAACCAGCTCATCCCAGGAGACCAACCTCCTCAGAGCTGGTCCGGCATCCACACTGTGCCAAGTTGGTGGTCACCCTTGTCAACATAAAACACGGTTGCCGTCTTAAGAGAATAGTTTATTCTACGGCTGGAGGGATAGCTCAATCAATAAACTGTTTCAAAAGCACAAGGAGTCAAATATGGTGGTATGAAGCAGAAACTTCTAGTTGCTTTGGAAAGTTACTTATGCCAAATGATGTTTTGCTAGGGCACACAGGTGAAAGGATGTCTTGCTAAAGCAAACACGTGAAAGACTGTTTTCCTGAAGCAGACACAGGGGAAAGGATGTTTGGATACAGCAAACACATGAAAGGACCGGGAGGCAAGAGTATGAACATGATCCCGCAGACAGTGGGAGACCAGCACTGAGTCTTGGTTTGGTTTGCTCTGCCTCGCTGTTCTTTGCTCCGCCTCGCTGTTCTTTGCTCCGCCTCGCTGTCTTTGCTAACGACTCGCATGTATTGGTTCTCCTGATATATCATTGTTGAGCTCAACTTGTGATAACTCCGATATTGAGAGAAACTCATCCAAGAACTGTGCATGAGTTTCCAGGAGCAGCTTGCTGCTTCCACGGCCTTCCCTCAGGACAGTTGGTGAGCCTGGCATTTTTCTCAGGATTGAACTACAGCTGCCTGGTGTCTGCTTGCTGAAAGGACTGGACTGTAGCTGCTGAGTCATATTTGGTGTTTGCTACGGGACTGAACTGCTGTCAAAGAAGATCAAGATCACCCAGAAGAACTACTGCTCAACAGGTTTTTCCCCCCTTCCCCCATATCCTAATAACTTTTCTCTTCCCCTACCTCTGCTGGGTGGTGGGCTAGAAGAGATTAGAGTCTTGTTCTGTCCTGGAGCTGACATCACAGAAGGTTGTGAGCAGCCCACCTGGTGGATGCTGGGAAATTATAATCAGCTCTTTTTTTTTTTTTTTTTTTTTTTTTTTTTTTTTTGGTTTTGGTTTTTCAAGACAGGGTTTCTCTGTGTAGCCCTGGAACTCACTCTGTAGATCAGGCTGGCCTCGAACTCAGAAATCCGCCTGCCTCTGCCTCCCAAGTGCTGAGGTTAAAGGTGTGTTTCAGCTGCAGCAAGCCAGTCAACAGCACCATCCAGGCTCTGCATCAGCTCCTGCCTCCAGGTCCTGCTCTGCTTGAGTTCCTGTCCTGACATCCTCCAATGATGAACTATGATGTGAAAATGTTACCTGTTGAATAAACCCTCTCCTTCCCAACTTTTTTTTTTTTTTTAATATTTATTTTTATTTATATGAGTACACTGTCATTGACTTCAGACACACACCAGAAGAGGGCATCAGATCCCATTACAGATGGTTGTGAGCCACTTATGTAGTTGCTGGGAATTGAACTTAAGACCTCTGGAAGAGCAGCCAGTGCTCTTAACTGCTGAGCCATCTCTCCAGCCCCCAACTTTTTTTTGGTTTTTTTTTTTTGTTGTTGTGGTGTTTCATCGCAGCAATAAAAGAAACCCTAGACAGATGTATGTATAGAGAGACTCTGTTTCAAAAACCAAAACCAACCGACCAAATAAATGGATAAATACAAGAGACATGCGGTTAATTACAGGGTCTCTGCCAAGAAGTCTGGCAACGTTCAAGTTAAAACTTTCCCCTTTTCTCTTTAGTTGGGGCCTCTATTGCTATGACAAAAAGAAAATGATTGCAAAAAGCAACTTGGGGAGGCCATGGAGGGATGCTGCTTATTGGCTTGCTCTTCATGGCTTGTTCAGCCGACTTTCTCATAGAACCCAGGACCACCAGCCTAGGGAAGGCTCCACCCACCATGCGTTGGGCCCGCCCACATCAATCACTAATTTAGAATATGTATTACAAGCTTGCTTATAGGTCAATCTTTTTTTTTTTTTTTTTTGTTTTGTTTTTTGAGACAGGGTTTCTCTGTGTAGCCCGGGCTTTCCTGGAACTCTCTGTAGACCAGGCTGGCCTCGAACTCAGAAATCCGCCTGCCTCTGCCTCCCAAGTGCTGGGATTAAAGGCATGCGCCACCACTGCCCGGCTTATAAGTCAATCTTATGGAGACATTTTCTCGGTTGAAAGTCCCACTTCCCAAATGACTCTAGGTGTGGCAAGCTGACACAAAACAAGGTAGCAGGCCTTTCTATCGACTTTTCTTTTAGATTTGAGCCAAAAGCCTGCACCCTGATGCCCTGAGCTTTCTCACTGTCTGAAGCCCCTCCCCTTTCTCACTCTCTAAAGCCCCTCCCCTTTCTGCCATGCAGCTGTTTGCCAAACTCCTTGGTTGGCCGGATCCGAACTTGGAAAACTTTGACTTTCTTCTTCCGTCTGGATTTCTCCTGGCAGCTGCCAACACTTACAACTCGATAGCCCCGTTTTTTTTTTTTTTTTTTTTCCTTTTCTTTTTTGAAAATCATAATAAAATTGTCCCTGAGCTTCAAAAGGAAAGGAAGAAAGGAAATAGTTTATTTCGAGCCAACTATAAATGCACGTGTTCCAGAATTGTGGTTCAAGTTACTCTGAATGACATGTTCACCTCCATAGAGAGGGGTCCAGGACCTTTCACAGTTATAGAAAAGGAAGACATGAACCTGCTAGTGGTGGCACCTGCCTGTGACCACATATAGACGACAGAGAATTTAGAAGACAGTGATTTCCAGACCAACCTGGGCTAATAACAAAATCCTGTGTTAAAAATTGAAAAGCAGGGCAGGATGGCAAGTGTGACCCCTGGACTTAACTCCTACCACAACCAAGGCAAGCTTTTGGCCAGGTATCATGGGACAGGCCGGTAGACCTAGTATTTGTGAGAAACAGGCAGGAGAAATCACCTGAAGCTGGAGACTAGCCTGGTCTGTGTGCCAACCTGCAGGTCAAATCAGTTATATAGAGAAACTGTGCCTTAACACATATAAAGAAAGCACAGAGTTTAAATTCCAAGAACTTGCATATCAGATTAAATCAAAACAGACAAAAGGTAGTAGCTAACTTAGAGCAATTCCAAGGCTTCAGGAATGGCTGGCCTCCAGGCTCATTCCAGCCCCCAGCAGGGCAGCGTTCCTGCATACCCAGAAAGCTGCTACAGAGACCTGCAAAGGCTAAAGGAAGCCCACACTCTCCTCCTGGAGGGGCCAACACTTCACTGGGGCTGGAGGGGTCAGAGGGTGAGCCCCAGAAGCTGGGGTGGCCTTGACACCCTGTCTGTGACAAACTCAGTTGGCTGATGAACTTGGAAACCCACTAGGGGTCACAGGCACCTTCTAACCCCTCAGAGATGCAGGTGGAAGGTCCTGGGGAGGGGACAGCTCAGCTCCATCACTAATGCTGTGCCAGCACAGCACCTGAAGTTTCCCCCTTCTCCCTCCACCGCCTCTGTTCAGCGTGTCCTTCCTTTTCCTGATGCTTGAGTTGGACCCCCTCAAACATCTCTCTCATGAGGTCTGTTCTGCAGTCTTCTGGGCACAGGACCCTGGCAGGATGAAGGCAGGGACATGTTCTGGACAGGACATCCTCACGGACAGGGGACAGAATGAGACAGGACAAAAGCTCTGAATGTCACTTACACGGCCGTGCCCTGGATGGATGCCAGGGATGGAATGGGGAGTTCTTAGTCAAGGAGGCCTTGCACTTCAGAGCTAAAACTAGGAATGCTGTGGAGGTCAGAGGACTCTTTGTGGGAATTGATTCTCTCCTTCTACCATGTGGAAGGATGGGGATTGAACTCAGGCTTAGCTGCAAGCACCTTTAGCCACTGAGGCATCCCCCTGGCCTTATTTTGTGAGTCAGAATCTCCCCATGCAGCCAGTGCTGATCTCCAATGAATGATTCTCCTGCCTCAGCTTCATGAGGGTTGGGATTATAGGTGTATGCTCACATGGCCAGAAAACACACATTAATAATTAATAATTAGTATTGAGACAGAGTCTCACTGTGTATCCCTGCAGGCTTGGAACTCACTGGGTAGACCAGTCTGGCCTTGAACCCACAAAGCTCTGCCTGTCTTTGCCTCCTATTTACTGGGATTAAAAATATGAGTGGCAAATACATGTGCCTATTGGGGTGACTTGGACACTGCAGCCGTCACTATGTGCCTGTTTTGCAATGAGAGGCTGGTGGGAAGTCGACACAGCCGACTGCTTGTGGGTGACTGGGAGCCGAGGCAGCAATAGCACTTTGAACAGCGGGTAGGGAGTGGTAAGGCTGAAGAGGGCACAGGGCTGAGACAAAGCATTTGAACTTGGCCCATCCTATCTCCAGAAAGCCACCACACAAACACACTCGAATCCTGCCCCATCTCAGGCCCCTGCTTTGCAGCTTGCTTCTCAGCAGATCTCAGCACGTAATAATTTAAGACAGAGTCAACTTGTGCGACTGCCTTAGGGAGCAAATTGCATTCTGGGAAGTCATCGAGTGACAGGCCATTGTGCTGCAGTACAATCCATACTGCCCACCTGCTGGAAGGTACAGCTTAAGTAGGACTGCCATCAGGTCACTTCCGGTTGAATATCTCTTCAGCTTTTGTTCCTGAGACCCAACCCTGAGAAATAACAACAGAATTTAAAGATTGACGGACCCCGAAGCATTAGTCACCAGGCGATGAGTAACTCCAGGAAGAACTGAAGTAATTTTTAGCCTGGGTTCAGAAAGGCACTGAGTCCCAGGAACAAAAGGCGTGTTCTGAGCCTGGGAGGAACGCCAGCGCTGTGTCCATCAAGATGCAGGTGGTCCAGCACCTGCTCGGTCCTCCCTCCTGCAGAAGTCAGGGACACAGCGTGATCTGCTTCCTCAGTGAAACTTGTCCCTGTGGAGAGGTGGGTACAGCTGACCGCTGGAGCAGTCCCCTACCGCAGCCACTAGACACAGAAAGTGAGGCCAGCTTTCCTACCTTAGCCTGGCTCCAGGACCTTGGCTTCCCTTCTTACAGCTGCCTGCATCCCTATCTGCTGTCTGCGGGCTAGTGGCTTCTGTGTGGCCCGGAAAGCCTGACTTACTGGAGGAGATTCCCTGTAGGGGTTACTATGGAAACAGCCCCACGGTTCAGAAGACACTCAAGTCCCTCCCAGTTGAGAGCTATCTACCACATGCGGGGGTTCAGGACATCTAGGAGGCCATCCTGCCTAACAGGAGGGGAGGTCAAAGGCTGTCTACTCCCAGGTCGCTTTTTTCCTCTGCTCTCCTTCCTCTTTCTGGTCCTTTCTCCTTTCTCCCTACTTTTCAGGAGGCAGAGGCAGGCAGATCTCTGAGTTCAGAGCCAGCCTGGTCTACATAGTGAGTTCGGGAATAGCCAGGGCTACATAGTCAGAGTCTGTCTGTAAACCTAAGTGGGTGAGTAAGTATCTACCAGGAAGATGGAGGGCCCGGCAGTGGCAGTGGCTTGAGACTGTGACGCCTGTGGCATTGCTGGGGTCCTCCTTCATCCTGACGAGCCTCTGCCGTCAGACTGTGAACGTCTTTCCTATGTCTCTTGGTGCTTTTCACTGGGCATTTGGCAGGGACCAGATGTGTTTGCCCCAGGATAGCCCATTGAGGCCCTCTACTCACCTTCTACAAGAAGGGCTGTAGCTGCCACATGTCACCAATGCCTGCTGGCCAAAAGCCTGGTGGCAGCTGGTATTCTCCTGCCTGAGAGGTGCCCTGGCCAGTCCCAAGGAGTCTCTAGTGAATACAGGAAGCTGCTGTGTAGCTTCTGCCAAGTTTCGAGGGCTCAGAGAACACACGTCCAGTTACTTTCTTCCTTTAGCTTTAAGGGTTTTTGTTTGTTTGTCTGCTTGCTTGTTTGTTTTTGAAACAGTTCTTCTGATGTAGCCTCGGCTAGCCTGGACTTCAGATCCTGCAGTCTTAGCCTCCCTAGTGCTGGGACCACAGACACAGCTGCATTGTGCTTTTAAACTAAACTTGGGCTTGACTCAGGTTTCATTTACAGAGACACAGTGTGTAGTTGGGAATGAATAACATAACAAAATTCCCTTCATGGCTCTGGGTACTTGCTGTGCAAAACTCCCTCATGGCTGCAGCCTCAGGCTGTCCTGACCTCTCAGGTCCTAGATTATACCCACAGCTTCAGAGAGGTCAGGTGAGCTTGTCCTTGATCATCTGCAAGGCATCTTGGGAATGGTGCTTTGTTGGGATGTGCCGTGTGGCCACAGCACCTGGCTCTGTGCCCTGACTGGGTGAGGACAGGCTCCTCGGTGTGTTCCTAGAGATCGTGCTGGCCTGTGTTACTCAGGGTTGCTCTGACCTGCCAGGGCTGCCTCTAGGGATTCACATCCTGAAGCTGGCAGGGTTTGTGTGTGTGTGTGTGTGTCCCTTACCTAGAGCTGAAATAAAGGCCCGTTCTATGGTAGGTACTTGAGAAAGCTGGAGCTGTCATAAGCAGTCCATCAGCAAGGCACTTGCTACATAAAGGTAGCATAAAGGTATGCTGGTCTACCCACCTGGGGCTGCCAGAGTCCTCCCAGTGGGCTATAAAGTCAGTGAGACTCATCCAAAGGTCCTGTCTAGGTGTCATGGTCAGTGACCATCACCAAACTTTGGAGGCTGAGGCAGGGATCTGAATTTGAAGCCTGTTTGAGTTATATAGGGACATTCTGCCGCAAACCTACCCCACCCTCCAGGGAATGTCCTAACGCAAAGTAGGGACTCCTTCCTGTCTGAAGAGAACTGCTTTGGGGCTGATGGGGACAGGCGTAGTTTGTTGCCTCCTGGAGTCACACTGCAATCAATCCATGCCAGTCTGGAGAAGGCTCAACACTGTGGCAAAATGTGTGCCTTCTTCCTTTTTATACAGCGAAGGCTAAGTGTGACTAAGGGAGTGTCTACTGCCCCCACCTTAAGATACACAACCAAACAACCCCTTAGGACTGTGCGTGGTATGCGGAGGGGTGGGAAATCAGCTCATTACTGCCTACAAACTAGCACTCTTTAGCCCTCCATTACACCTTGCCAAGACTTAATTTTTTAGGCAGTGTACTGGTACACAGTCCGGAAACTTGTTATGTAGCCCAGGCTAGCCTCAAACTCAGAGAGAGGTCTGCCTCCACCTCCTAAGCTCTGGGATGTACTATCTATCATGCTAGGTCCAAATGGATATTTTTGTTGTATGAATGGTTCCTGGTTTTATGAATACTATGTCTCATGGAGGAGCCTTCCAACCTCCATTTGCCACAATCCTTCCTGCGGCAGGCTGATATAACCTTCTGGGTTTTCTTCTAGTTGTCTTTGAGTGAGTTTTGATCTTACAACAGTTAGACCACGGCTATGGCGAGGAAGATGGGGAATTGGACTCAGGACACAGTTCCTCTGCTGTAGACAGTGAATGGCAGTGAGTTGTCCCAGGACAGGATCAACCACCTGCCTAGGCTGAGAAAGCCCACTAGCTCTGGGGAAACAGGGACAGGTACCTCCTGTATCCTGCTTTCAAAAACAACGGATGCCTGAATTTTCCAGACCCTGACATCATAGTAATTCCCAGAGAGGTCTATTTTTATATACACAGAGTCAACATCAAAGACCAATCCGAAGATAAAAATACATTTCTTTTTATTGGTCTTGGCTTTGATTTGTACCAACAAGCTCTGGAGACACCAATACAATTTGATCGTAAACAAACAGTACTGCGGCAGTTAGAGAGAAAACACAGACCCACTTCCCAGGCAGGCAACTGTTTCCCAATCCCCCCTCATGCTCCTTGTGCTTCAGTTCAGAAAGATGATACTGTGTCCCAGCACTAGCCAGGCTGAGGCAGGAGGACCACCGGTGTGGGGCCCATATGGGATAGGATACATAATGAGACTTTAAAAAAAAAAAAGAGGGGGGGGGAAGAAAAAGTAAGTTTGAAACTAAATTGTGCAGAACTGACCACATTCATACTAACAATGGAGATAGTCTTTTACCAAACACTAACCAGGTCACCAGTACAAAGATTTGCATCTCTGGACTTAAAGAAATTTACCAGCAGTTTTCCTTGAGAGTCTGCATCAAGGACCAAGACGGCAATTTCTTCATGTGGCAAAGCCTTCCTGTGCTGTTCACATGAGAAATGGATATCTTTTTCTGCCAGGCATGGTGGTGCCCACCTGTGAATCCAGCATAGAGGTCTCACCCTCCGTCCTGGGAGCAAGTTTGGTAGGAGGTGTGCTTTGAGAACACTCGTGTCACCATCATGAAAATGGTGTGAGGCTCATTCTACTACTGCTGCCTGGTGTCTTGCTCCACACCACTGGGAAATGACCTACTTGGCTATATTAATCTATCTCTAAAACAGAGGAAATGGCTGGGCCCGTTGAACTTTTTCAAGAAGCAGCTAGGCATTTGCTGCCTTGACCCTAACCTTTCTACACAGGTTTTAGTTTTGAATATAACTGTCAAACTGAGCACGCTGTAACCATGCAACCAAAAGTTACACTGCACATGACCTACTGTGACATTAGCATAACATCACCTCCATTTCTACGGCCTAGTGATATACTTCATGACTGAGCAGGCAAAGGACAAAGTCACCACTTCATTCCTATTGGGAAAGGCATTCGGGAGTCGGTTTGGTTCAAGACTTGGACCCCTTGACTGTGTGGAGTGAAGCCAGGGGCAGGTGCACAATCTCTGCAATCCCGGTGGCAATGAGCTGCCGTCCTCCCCTGAGGAGCATCTGTGTGAAAAGTAGGGCTCCTGCACAGGGGGCACAGAGTAGAACGTACCTGGGGATACTCTGAGCACAGCAGGCAAACTCATAGGGCTTTGAGTGCTTGAGATCCAGGGCCTTGGCGTTGCCGTGTCAGGCCTGCAGCTCCTGATGGTAAAACCAGGAGCTGGGCCTCTGTTGTGCTTAATCCCAGGCCTCTCCACCCCTCAGACCCAAGGTAGTTTCCTTCAACAAGAGCAATCGCCAAGCAGGCTTTGCCCTAAAAAAGGAGCCCTATTTGTTTTGATGGAAGTCTGGGTGGCTCCCTGGGCTCTGCACTAAGCTAGAGGAACTTAAAAACCTGTGGAGGCAGGTAACAGGCAGCTGTGAGTGCACGCACTCCTGGGCAGCCAACTTCCCTGTCAGGCAAGAGCCTGGAGTCCAGACCCCACTGGCGCAGTCAGGGTAGCCTGGGAAAACAATGTGCTAATGTGGGCAGCCTGGGGGGGGGCACTGGCCCTCCTGAAAAAGACACTTTGGGCTTGCTATAGAGGTAGGAAGACAGGGACAGGAACAGGCTAAGCAGAGGGAAAGCCACACAGAAAAGTGGCTTTTCCCCACCTCACACCTGTCCACCCTCTTGCTGGTCACCCGTAGAAAAGCTACACTATTGCTCATTTGATTTCAAGAGCCATGGCCAGGAGAAACAGCCAAATGTCCATGGTCTGGCCTGAAGCTGACATGCTTTCACAAGAAGACTGAGACTGCAGATACCCAGAAAGGCAATCTGCTGTGGCAGGTGCAGCAATGGGCACCGAGGAGGAGCCTCCATGTACCAACAGCACTTCGCCCTTCTGGTGAGGGTGTGCGTGGACTCAGACACGAACCACGGGCTTCGGCAAGTCTAGCAAGAGAGGCCTGCAGTCCAGGTTCAGAACATTTGTCCCATTCATGAATATTTGTAAAAGAATTAAAAAGCCCACATTTAAACATTATAATTTATAGAACATCCAGTATAAAAGCAGTCTTCAAAAAGGGATTCTGGCTCTCAGAAGAAGTCCGCAGCCCTCGGCCTTCTCTTTGGGGTGGTGGCTGGTAGCTTCATGCTCAATAGAGGAGTCCTGGCCGGGAGCTTGTGGGGGTCTTCAGCACTCCGTGGAGCGGCCTCTGCTCAGGGTTAAAGGCCACTCTGGAGAGGCCTGTGGGGCTGACCAGGATACTCTTGTCTGTCTTCTTAAATTCTGTCCCAAAGGAAAGTAAAGGCTATTTACTTATTTATTTAGCTGGGTGTCATGTGTGTCCCTTCCAGGTAAGCAGGGCTCATGGCTTACATTCCCCAGGACCAGCCGGGCGGTGGTGGCACACGCCTTTAATCCTAGCACTTGGGAGGCAGAGGCAGGCGGATTTCTGAGTTCCAGGCCATCCTGGTCTACAGAGTGAGTTCCAAGACAGCTCGGGCTACACAGAGAAACCCTGTCTCGAAAATCAAAACCAAACCAAAACAAAACAATCAAACAAACAAACAAAACATTCCCCAGGACCCAGAAATGCAGAAGACACCTGGATACAACGAGGGGAGCAAGTTCCAGTCAGTGGGTCCTGGGGTTTGCTGCGGGATGTGTGTGTGTATGCACGTGTGCTCAGCAGTGACTGCCAGCTGCCTGAGACCCGTCTTCACCTCCAGCTCTACAGGTTGGGCTGTTCAGCTTGAGGTATCTGCTCTTCACTCCTTCCTGCACCCTCTGCTCTCTCTAAACCCACGTGTGTCACTCATGCAAAAAGAGGTGAGTTTGCTCACATTCATGTCCACACAAACAAGGTCTTAAATTCATGTTAAATTTAAAAATACTAGGGTGTGGTGGTATGTGCCATTAGCTAACACGGCACTTAAGAGGGAGGCAAGGCAGGGGTTGTGAATCTCTGTGAGTTCCAAGCCAGGTGCAGCCACATACTTAAGACTCCTCAAAACCAAACCAACTATAAACCAACCACCCCTTCTTACACGAGCCCTTTGCTTCCTTTGATCTAACAGTGAGAGTGGTCTACCATTAGTGGGAAGTGTGGCTCCAGCCGAGGCAGCTGTAGCTAAGGAACCAGGATTTCTTTCTTAGGCTCTGAGACAGAACTAGAGAACACCTGGACAAATGCTTCTCAGCACACCCTTTTCCTGGTGGCCTACGAAGATCCCAAGAAGTCTCTCCCAACCTTTAATCTTAGCATTCAGGAGGCAGAGGCAGGCAGATCTGTGAGTTTGAGGCTAGCATGATCTACACAATGAGCTCTAGGACAGCCCAGCCAGGGCTACATAGACATTCCCTGTCTCCAAAAACAAAAGAAAAAACAAACAACCCTCCCATCAATCCTATCCTTCCTTCCTATCTATCTATCTATCTATCTATCTATCTATCTATCTATCTTCCATCCATCTATCCATCTATCTGAAATCTTTCCCTTCCTCAGCAACCCACGTCAGATCTGTGAAGAAAGTGACCTTGGCATAGCCTAACTGACTGACCTGGAAATAGACAGGAAAAGACAACGGTCCCTGGCTGCTGGGGACCCCCAGCCAGATCCAGCTGGTTGCTCCCAAGGAAGTTTTCCAGAAGGCTACCTACTCACCTGCTGTCATGTTTCTGTTCAATCCAAAGGTGACTTTCTTGGAGCTGGAGGGTGTTTTATTCAGCTGCAGAACAACAAAGGAGTAACCATGGTAACACAGGTGCTCAGCCTCCTTGCCTGGCATTTTTCTGAAGAACATGGCCAGGGAAGCCCGTGCAGTATTTTTCCTGATCTGCAGCACACAAAGGCTAATGGGACAGCATGCTGTCGCCTAAATGGACTTCAATGCCAGACTTCTGCCCGTGACCTTCACAAACTACTTTTACACATGCACAGATTTCCCAAGTTAGACACTGTGCATTCCCAGTGAAAAACAGAGAAGGGGTAAGGATGTTCAGAATCCCAAGTTTATCACCCAAAATGATAAGGATATATGTCAATAACCATCTTTCTTTTTGTCCTAGAATTAAAAGTTATTTACTATCCGTGTAAACGATGTGACCCGGTGTGACCCAGGGTGTGAGCTGCCAGGGGACCAACGTTCTGAAGTCACTTCCTCTGCCTTGCGTTCTGGGGATTATACTGAGGTCCTCACACCGAGTGGGAGGTACTGTTACCAGCCAAGCCATTGGGCAGGCCCAGGATTTCTAAGCTGTTCTACTTTGAACTTGCAGCTCACATACAATTGATTCAATTGGGCTTAAAATGGGGTCTATTTCAATGGGCAATGGATATGAATTTACAATCTTCGTTGGAGATAGCACCCAAGGCCTTGATAGGTGCTAAGCAAATGCTCTACCACTGGGACCCCACCATAGATCAAAACTCTCAACACTGTGTGTAAAGGACTTCAAATTATCTACATATCCCAAGAGCCTGTCCTAGAAGCCGACTCACTTTACTCTGTAAGAGCTGAGCCCTAGCCGGGCGGTGGTGGCGCATGCCTTTAATCCCAGCACTTGGGAGGCAGAGGCAGGCGGATTTCTGAGTTTGAGGCCAGCCTGGTCTACAGAGTGAGTTCCAGGACAGCCAGGGCTACACAGAGAAACCCTGTCTCGAAAAAACCAAAAAAAAAAAAAAAAAAAAAAAAAAGAAAGAAAGAAAGAAAGAGCTGAGCCCTTCCAGGACCCCAGGCTCCTTCCCGAGTGTGCTGCTGCCTTACTCCATCGGTGTGTACCTGTGCAGGCTGTCAGGAGGAAGCTGGGCTCTGCCAGCCCCAGCCCTGTCTTACCAGGTAGAACGGAGCACCTGCACCCCAGAGCTCAGCACACCTGGCTGCGTGTCCCCGTGGAGGGCTCACCTGGACAGCAGGACCTTGGGGACGGGTGGCAGAGCTGTTCTTGGCTTTCCTGAAGAACAGGGGCTTTGGCAAGACACGAGTGTCAAACTTCACAAAGTCGTCCTCCATTTTCAGTGGCTTCTTCAGAGTCCTGTTACTTCCCTGTGAGAAGGATGAGAAGCTAAGAGTCCTATCCCGGCATCCTGCCAAGCTCATGCAAGGACAGTGTAGTGAGGAAGCACTGGAGGCTGACCCATCCCAAGCTCCTCCACAGCCCAGTTTCTTCATCAGCTCTGTCAGGGACTCTCCTGTTCAGTGGAGCACGACCTCACATCTGGCACCATGCCAGCAGGGATGACGCTGTCTTTTCAGCAGTAATTCCCCTACCCCCTTTTTCTAACGTTGAGTTCTAACACAGGGCCTACAGTCTTAATAATTCTTTCTTTCAAGGTCCACCAGCTAAGTCATAACTCATTTTTCTATTTTGGATCAGACACTATGTGGGCTGAAAGTCTGGTGTGAAGGATACGGCTGCTGTGTAGCCCGGCTCAGGGTCCCCACATCTGGGAAGCTGAGTGTGGTGCCACCATGTCGGCTGTTTGGTTGGAGCTCGGTGCCGGAGGCTGAGATGACATGCAAGGCAGCCCAGTGCTCTGCTTTCCCTCAGGAATCCCTGACTGTCCCTGAACTCACCTGGCCGGGATGGGCTTCAGTGTCACAGCACTGCAATGCCAAGCAGTGTGTGTAAGGACTGGTGCTGAACAAGGCCACACGTCTCCCATAAAGGCAGAGAGTCATTATCTCAGTGGCTTGGTGGGCCACAGCAATGAGCACATGCTATGGTGTTTGCTACACGTGCAGCCCGGCAGAGGCAGGACACTTCCTAGACAGGTCACGAGGCAAGAGCTCGGGTCCTTTACAGCTCTAAAAGTCCACGGAGAAAGAAAATCCTTTAATTAACCCAAACGTTGTAGGAGCCCCTTGCCACAGGGGCTGATGGGCAGTGGACCAAGAAAGCAACGCTGGGGGCCTGACTCTGACAATGTCTTAGCTCCATGTCTAGCCTTTCCTGTGCAAAGGGACATCAGGTAGGGAAGAGGTAACGGCACTGAACAGAGCAGCTGCACTTGGCACTGACACCGGAGCCTGTCATCTGCTTGTTGGTGAGAGCGGCTATAAAGCAGTGTACTCTGAGCACTGCTTCGCTGAGGCGCGCCTCTCCTCTGCCCTATCCCTAGCAGACAGCGAGTCCTCTGAGCACAGCTACTGAAGCCCAGGCCCCGAGCTCTGCCCCTTCCCGTGTTACCAGAGCTTGGATCTGCACAGCGCTGGACTCCAGCACACCGTTCGACGTCTGCTTCATTTTTTTCTTTTTTGAGTCTGCTGTTTTTTGATTGGACAGATCACAGGGGTCAAGGGTGCTGGATGCTGTCTTCTTTTGTGATGTCTTGCACCAGGGCTGGGTAGTCTGGCCATCATTCCCCCCCACTGAGCTTGTTGGGGTGCCTGCCTTCTGTACAGTTAGGTCACCACTGCTGACAGGGAGAGCGCCCAGTTTCCGTTTCTTTTTCCGGACTTGGACACCTTCTGAGGAAATGTGGGCAGAACTCTGAGGATGGCCACCGACAGCATCATTCTTTGACATGTCCTCCTGAGGTAAAGTGGTAGATTTCCAGCTCTCTCTGTGGGCCTTCAGGTTCTTCCTTTTTGGCCGTTTCCTTTTATTGTGGATGGGCATGACTGGTGTAGGCTCGGAGCTGTTCCCCGATGCTGGACACAGCCTCTGCTGTAGGCTCAGTCACGCATGCTTGTGGGGCCTGCCTCTGGGCAGCGTCAGGCTCACTGGCAGCACTCGGTACTGTGGGTGTGGCAACAGCATCCAGGTCCTGAGTGTCAGGCTGGAAGTGGCTCCTCTTCTTCCTTTTCCTTTTCCTCTTGTGAATGTGGCCTCCGCTGTCCTCTTCACCAGCAGGAGAGACTGTGTTTCCTACAAAAATGCAGACCAATAATGCAGAGCCCTGCTGGTGACCACTGGCAGCCAGGTTTGTTTTTTTTAAGACAGGGTCTCAGGTAGCTCAGACTGGCTTAAAATGTGCCTTACAGCCAAAGCTGCTGTAGGAACCCTGATCCTGATGACCAGCGCTCACGAATGACAGGAACACAGGTGCACAGCCTCACGGCACACTCCGTTAGAGGCAGGCTCTCACCAGAGCTGCTCAGGTGGGCTGTGCAGATGACTTAGTAGGTAAAGTGCTTGCCAGTCAAAGGAGGAGGACTTGAGCTTGGATCTACAGAACCCACAGTAAAAAACCAACTGTGGCAGCATGCACCTGTAACCCTGAGAACCACAAGACCAGTGTCTGCACAGAAAACAACAGAACCTAGAGAATCTGTGGGTGCGGTGCTGCTGGCATAGCACCCCAGCATTCCTGAGTTTGAGGGAAACCCAGGCTACATTATGAGGGCTCTGACTCAAAGAACAATCTTCCCTCCTCTCAACCCAATCACACCGAATTACAAAACACAAATGACCTCAAGGGCAGTTACCTGGATGTGAGCAGGAGGTGACCCTCCTTCAGCCTGACTTCAGGCTTTGCAGCTTACCTTTCTCCCTTTCTAAGGCAGCTCTCTCTAAAAGCTTTTTTCTTTTCCTCTTGCGCCTTCTCTGACCGAGGGCTTGACCATTTTCCTCAGCAGAAATGTCCTTAGCAAAACTGAGTTGAGCACCATTGCCTGTAGGTTCCAAAGGCACAGTGGTCAGCTTCCAAGGCCTTTTGCACCTGTGGCAGCAGCCCAGGCCCTGGGCCCCTCCCTCAGCCATCCAGCTAAGACTCCTGAGCCTGCCTTCAGCTCAATCAACTGCACTACCAGGCACTTCCCCAACCCAACTCAAAGGCTCCTGACTAGAAAGACACACTGGACAATGACTGGTGGGATTCTCGGTCTAGTCAGCTTTACACCCCCACTGGTTCTGTGAGCCATCCAGTCAGGGCACAAGGAACAGGAGAGCTAGCTCAATGGCTGGCTCAGGTTTAACCAAGCTTACACCCTGGGGACATGTGTCCTAAAGGGAAATGAAGGGCATTGAGACACCCAGATTTTCTTTTTAACAAAGGATTTTAATCTTTCTAGCCCTGTTTTGCCGCCTATATGTTGTATATCGTGTATGCCTGGGGTCTACAAAAGCCAGGTGAGGGCACTGATTGGATCTCCTGGATCTGAAGTTACAGACAGTTGTGAGCACCACGCGGGTTCTGGAACTGAACCTGGGTTCTCTACAAGAGTGGCCAGTGCTTTGGACCATGGAGTCACCTCTTCTGCTTTCCCTTCCCCCCATTAAAAACTTAATTGTAGAAAGCACCAATAAAATTTCAAATAAACGCCACACAGGTATTACCCCCCCCCCCCCCCAGGAGGCACTGGATGGATGGAAAGTATGTGCACAGGGTCTTGCACTGTGGCATTTCCCAGGGTACTTGCTTAGGTGTGCCAGGTGAACCCAATGAGGGGGCCACCCCACAGATGACTTTCCCTACGACCCATGTCTTGGATCTGGCAGGGCTGCCCTTGGTGGGGTGTGTACTGGTTGAGAACAGCTCTTCTCACCTTCAGAGAGGTCCTGGAACCTGAAAAAGGAAAGAGCACATGGAAGTTGAGAGTTCACAGCTCAGGTTTGAACATAAAGCAGGATCTGGATACTCAGTGCTCACCGTCTCCTCCACGGAAAGGCGAGGGGGCAGCCCACCTAGGGATTCGGTGAGTCAGGAAGGAAGAAGCCTAGGACAAAGGCGCCTTCCATTCTACCAGCTCTGCACAGGACCCAGGCACACAATACCGAGAGATCCAGTGTCTTTCTCTCTCGTTTCTGAAGGCAGACAGCTAACACGCTGCTGTGTTCAGGGGAGGAGTGCCCAGTAGGGTTCTCTTTATGCAGCTTTATGAACCAGAGCACATTACCAAAGTTGAGGATACGAGGGATGTACATGGGGCTGGGGAGGGTCACTGGGGCGGGCAGGCCAGCCCTCGAACCCACAACGGAGCCCCTGGCACGCCTTTAGAGGCCTAGCTATAAAACATGAGAACTTACGGATGCCATCTTCTAGGGTATTCTTTAAGAGCCATTTTTGCTAGCTTGCTCTGTGAGTCCCATCTCTGCCTCCCAAGCACGTGAGCTGCCTTGCTGCCTGGAACTTCATGGGTGCTGGGACTAGCTATGAGCCTTCATACCTGCCAGGCACTTCCGTGTGCACTGAGGATCCAAACCCTAACCCTCATGTGTTCTCACACTGTGGCAAGCGCTTTACCCGCTGGCCATGTCCCTAGCTCCTTTCAAAGGCATTCATAATACAAAGGATCGAGCTCAGACCAGTACCTGCTCACCCAGAGTCAGTCAGAACACACCAACTGGCTTTCTGGCTAGTCACCCATATGTCACTGTGGTCCTAAAGACACCAGTGCTGACTACTGGATTATCTGACTCTTTGGCATAACCCTGCCAGGGGGCGAGGATGAACACGACTAACTGAAGTCCTGCGTACCTTGGCATGCCATTGGTGACACGAGAGGAGCACGCTGGCACTACTTCCTTACGGCTGTGTGGCATGCCTGAGCAGGGCCGCTTTTCCCTGATTTCTCTTTGCTATGCGGCTATGAATAAAGTGACAAAGGATAAAGAAGAAAAACGAGGTGGTGGGGTGTGTGTGTATGGGGGGCTGGAAAGGCGGCTCGAGGCTCCGGAGGACCCGAGTCTAGTTCCTGGTACCCACACTGGGTGCATCACAACTGCCTGTAACTCTAGTTCCGTGACACCACTTTCTTCTGGCCGCTGCACGAGGGCACATCCAGACACATTTAAGAGTAAATAAATCTTTAGTGTGGGAGAGCTGGCGCGGCAGCAGGATCTCACTTGCTACTTACTTTCTGACAAGTCTGCAGAGTCGCTTCCTGTTGAAAGGCGGGGTGCTCTCCGAGTTGGCTATTTCCAGGAGTCGGTCAGCAACAGCCTTATAGTCAAACTACCAAGAAGAGACAGCAAACATGAGCAGCAGTGAGACAGCCTGGCCTATCTGAGAGTCACCTTCTAGGTGCTCCTGTCTTCTCCAAACTGGGGTCTCATGCCTAGAGCAAAATCTGCATGACCAGCTTCTTTTTATGTGCATCTGGGTTCTCAGTCTTAAGACGCTATAATAGTCTTTACTTCTTCAAAGCACAATTGGGTATGCATGTGTGTAGTGGCACATGCCTTTAATCCCAGCAGTTAGGGAGCAGTGGTAGGTGAATCTTTGTGAGCTCAAGGCCAGCCTGGTCTACATGGCAGTTCTAGAGTAGCCAGGGCTACGTATAGAAAGACCCGGTAACCAACCAACCAACCCACCCGCCCTCAGCTGGCATGGTGGTGCACAGCTGCATTCCCAGCACTTGGAGAGGCAGAGGATTGTTATGAGTGCCACCCCAGCCTAGACTATATAGCAAGATTCTGCTTAAAAAACACCCCCTCCCCACAATCTAGGGCTGGTACTACTGCACAGAGGAAAACAGACAACAGTGCTTAGAAAATGAGGTTTAGTGTTTTTCAGAACCCACTTCATTGTGTATTATTTCTGATAGGATTTTTCTGTGTAGCCCAGGCTGGCCTGAACTCACAGAGACCTGTCTACCTCTGCCTCCTGAGTGCTGGGATTAAATGTGTGCACTACCATGCTTGGCTTAATTTTGGTTTTTTGTTTTGTTTTGTCTTTTGAAACAGGACTTTACTAGGTAGCCCAGGTTGTTCTTGAATTTGAGACCCTCCTATGTGCTGAGAGTCCATGTATGCAATACCATGCCAGCTTAAAACCCCACTCTTTCAAATGTATCCCCCACAAGCTCATTCTAAGAATGGTGACATTAATTACAGAAGGGATTATAAAGGACTTTACATTTTAGGCCCTATAGCTTAATGAGCTCTGACCCTAATTCTCCAGCCGAGCCACCCCAGGTCAACCCACATTCTATAAAAAGCAAAAGCTGCCCCCACCCGGAGCGGTGAACCCTGAATCTTTCAAGGCTGCACAGGCGTTTCTTTCTCTGCTGCCAATGACCCCATCTCTGAGGCATTCGTCCAGTGCTGCCAAAACACCAAAGACAAAGACACAGTCCTTCCAGGCTCTGGGTTCAATCCCCATTACCAGGGAGAACACCAGTGACTGCTGCCTGGGGAGATACTTGAAATTAGTCTCTTAAAAAAAATCCCAGTCTTTATTGTATATGCGAAGCTCAAAGTTTTGTCTGTAGTACCAAGCCCATACAAACAACCCTACCTCCATAAAACAACTCAAGACAGCCGGAAGCAAGCTGAGCGCTGGAGTGGAGCACAAGTCAAGCGTGTGCTCCTGACTGCACAGCAGCTCTCACAGGCATGGCTTCACCTCACAAAGGAGGTGAATGTCTAGGAGGGACAGAATCTATTGGGCTTCCTGTGAGTGCTGTTGGGTTTCTGCCTGGGGACCAACATGTGTCTCTTATATACCCTGCTTTATTTGTTGGGAGGCCTATATTCAGTGACGACAACACAGTGCTTGATGAAGACTTAAAAACAAAAATCAGAGGGGCCGGTAGGCTGAGTCAGGCAAGTACAAAGGACCTGGGTTCAACCTCAGAATCCACATAAAAAATGCTGGGCATGGCAGTACAGGCTTCTTGGTGAGCACAGGGGACGCAGCAACAGGTGTGTCCCTGGGACTCAAGGGCCAGGCAGTTTAGACTAATTAGGCATCTTCCAGGCCATTGAGGAACGTTAGCTCAAAATAAGGGGCGGGGAAAGCTGAGGAGTGACTCCCAACACTGACATTTGGCCTCCACGTGAAAGCATACACACATGCATGTGCATGCACACACACAGAGACAAAACTGGTATATACAAACGAGCAAAACCCAGGCAACCAACCAACCCAGCAGAAAGGGAAGAGTATCGGAGGAAGTCTCTCACCAGCCTTCTTCCCACCGACCACCTTTCTACAGGCCAGCTCGTTTGCAGGGAGGCCACTGCCATCCTCTTTGGTTTTCTGCTCTTCCACAGACTCTTCAGGTACAAAGGCAGACTGGTCTACAATGACTTCAAAAACACCCCTTGCTACAGTCTGTACCAGCGTGTGGCTGAGGACAGAAGCACATTGGAGAAAATGGGATTAAAACACTTGGCCTGGAGCCTGTGCAGACAGAAACACAGTGGAGAACAGCTAGGGTAAGTGCGTGCACATGCATGTGCCTGCCTGGGACCTGGTGTGCCCGCCAACTGTTAGCAGGGACTCAGACACTCCTGAAGCAGGGCCACTCAAGATTCAAGGAATCACCACATGCCATAAGACAGACAGACAGAAGGCAGGAATCTTGTGTGGGAGAGCATCCTGGATTGGCAGCCAAGCGCTGTTGACAGGGGCCAGAACCTCTGCTTTCTGCCTTTTGTTTGAGCAGGATCTTGTGTAGCCTGGGCTGCCTGGCACTGTGCTGCACGAAGAAACCCAATCTCGAGCACCAACGGAAGGAGACACTGAGAACACATGGGCTAGAGTCACTTACTCCTTAGTCTTGGCGGCAATTCTGCAGAATGGATCGATTAACTTGAGGTTCTGATCTGCTAAGAGCTGCAATTCAGACATAAGACAGAGAGAAAGTGAGGGAAGACAGCCTTTTCTCTTCTCTGACATGTTCTAGAATAGGAAGCAGCTGCCCCTCTCACAGGTCACATGCAAGCCTGTCCAGGCAGTCCCAGACACACCGCAGGAACTGCCCAGAGACTCGCTCTGGCTTTCTGGGTGTCTTAGTGCAGTGACTCAAAGCACAACCAGGTCAGGGCTAACCTGCAGCACTCAACGTCTCCTTAGACGGCTGGGTGTGGCACCCGCTTAGTGGAAGGCCCTGGCTAGCTACAGAACTGCAAGGAAAATATGAATTCTATATGGATGGTGACATGAGACAAAGCCATTCTTTATGTTTAAACTTCATTCATTCGTTCACTGACTCAGTGTAAGTGTATATGTGTTGCCTCTTAAAAAAAAAAAAACTTCATTTCTAAGTTTTTACTTAAATATAAAAAACCATTCACTACAGAACGTCAAAGTGAGTAGTAGAAACTGTTGATATTCCCAAACTGAGAAAATCATATCTATATAAAAGTATACCTTTTCTTTCTAGCCCTTTGTCTATTTATATTGGGTAATCTGTAGAGTGTTGTCAACTGCCTTTCCTACACAGCTTTGGGAATACTCAATACATCCTGCTTTTTTTTTGTCCTATTGGACTCTAAGTTGTTTTCAACTTTTTCTGCAGGGGGAGAAGGCAGGGTCTTGCTATATAGCACAGGTGCCCTGGATCATGAGATTGACCCGTCTCAGTGCTGAGATTATAGATGTATACCAACAAACCTGAACATGGGGTCTTGCATTCCTAGCTCAAATGACTCTCCTGCCTCAGCTACTCCAGCAGCTGTGTGTGGCTCAATCCTACTTTATAGGTAATACTTCTAGATGTACGCAGAGTGTACAGTTCTGTTTACAAGTCCACTAGGTGTCTGGGCAGCGCTGCCCCTCACCTCTCTCCCTCCCACAGTGGAAAGTTCATCCAAGTACACATCAATCAGGTGAGATCTCACTCCACTGGGAGACTGGCTCTCGGGGCTCAGGATCTCCTTCATCAGGATGTCCGAAAAATGTGCAATTTGGCTGAAGAACAGAAAAAACAAAAACAAAAACAAAAAACAAAACACCAACCACACAGTTGTTTTTTAAAGACATTATCGCCAATACCTCCCTCTTTTCAAAGAACAGACAGAAATCCGTAGTTTAGTGCTCATAGTGCACAGCAGGCAAGGTGAGGCCCCACGGGAAGAAACAGCTCCTCTATCAGCTTCAAGCGACTGTCTCACTGGACTTAAACTCCCTGGGACCAGCATCTATTTGCTTCTCATAGTACTAAATATGGCAGACATAGATGAGCCAATTCATGTTTTTGATTACCTAAAATCTCAGAGGACCCTATTATTCTACAAAGATGTGGAGGGGGTCACGAAGGATCAAAATGGCCTCACACCCATTAAGCAAACGCTCCACCACTGAGCCATCTAGCAACTCAGACATGCTTTTAATGTCACCACATGTCAACGTAAATAGTTTACCAACCTTTCTTCCCAGGCATTCCGCTTGAGAACTTCAAAGGACTGCCTCAGGACCAGGCGGATCAGCTAAAGGTTGATATTTTTATAATAAAAGTAAAAAAGTAGTGATCATCTTGGCAGAATGAGGACCCCAATACTGGATCCCCAAAGTGAGACGGTATCTTTAAATCTATTTAACTTCTGAATTAGCAACATTAAGCCTGACAGTGGTATGTGTGTGTACCAAGAGCCAGAAACCAGCCTGCACAGCACACAGACTCTGCCTCCACAACCCCTAGAAAACAAACAAAACCAATATAAGACATGTCAACGTTCCCCGGTCTCATTCCCAGCAGTTCAGACAGGAACAGAGGCACCTCCAGCACATGACTGTGATTCTGCCACACCATGCCTGGACTTCATCATTTTCTTGCTTGCATGGAGGCTAGGTCAGAAGACAGCCAGTCAAGGCAACTCCTGCCTGAGAACCTCACACCCATGTTCCTGGATGTGGGTTACTTTCTTTCCAACAGCCTTTCTTTCTCTTAATTCTACCACTTACAAATCTATAAAACCTCTTAGCGTGCTGGGCGGTGGATGCTTGGGAGGCAGAGGCAGAGGCAGGAGGATCTCTGAGTTCAAGGCCAGCCTGGTCTACAGAATGAGTTCTGGACAGCCAGGGCTATACAGAGAAACCCTGTGTTGAAAAACTAACTAGCCAACCATCCAAACGCGCCTCCCCCCACAAAAGAAACCCTTTTATCAAACTCCAACTCAGCTTCAACAAGAAAAGACAAAGACAAAGCGCTAGGTAAGTGCAGTAGCGCCGAGCTGCACCCAGCTTCCTGCTGGCTTTCAGACAGAACATTCTGTGTAAACACCTCGAGTCAGCGTGGAGGAGGGCAGCACCTTACCATATAGTACTTGTCCAGCTGCGGCTTGTCTATCCCTTGCCACTCTCGATTCATGGTCTGCCAGAAGGTCTGAATGAACAGGTGCTCTGCAGGGACAGGAGGCTCTCAGTGCTCCCTGCCGTGAGAGCACACAGCAAGAAGGAATATGGAAAACTCATCTAGTTCTCTTTACATAGCTATCTCAAGAATTCTTGGACAGGTGGAGTTTTGGCCCAATTGCCTTTACAGCTACATAAAGACATTACAATAGACCCATCAGCATGTCAGAACACTCCAAAGCACTGCAAGTTTCTGTGCGTGTTCCCTGAAGGCACCCGTGGCCCTTCCTACCACACCAGCATCCAGCCAGCCCCAGTCTAGCGACACTGATAGTTCATAGACAAATGCAGGCTTTTCTGACGTTGTGTGCTGTCTGGGTAAGACACAGCACACATTTAATTTAATCCACAGACTCCTTATTTACTGATTATTTAATCCACAGACTCCTTATTTACTGATTTTTGAACACTCCCTTTGAATGTAGGGTTTGGCTGCTCCCGGGCTGGCCTGGGACTCTCATACCTCCTGCCTCAGCCTTAGGAATGTTGGGATTACAGGCATATACCACCATGCCCAGCACCATGCAAATCTTAACTAAACAAACAAACGCAGACTCTTACGTAGAATCTTAGGTGTTGTAAGGCAGCCAGAATTCAGAGTGTATCAAACAGACCCGACTGCTGTCCAGCTTCAGAAGTCTGTGCCTTTTCTTTTAGGTTCTTTATTACAGTGATTTACCACCAAGATGGCTCTAATTTTGGCCAGGGTGCACCTGCTAGGTTACCTATGTACTGGCAAGGGAGGCACAGCTCTAAGTGTGAGAGTAAGCTGGATTTGGAAACTCTGGAGGAGAGCTGAGCAGT
Source organism: Mastomys natalensis (assembly GCA_021653895.1). Lineage (NCBI taxonomy): Eukaryota > Metazoa > Chordata > Mammalia > Rodentia > Muridae > Mastomys > Mastomys natalensis. The sequence goes on from JAJTUV010000555.1 coordinate 479,490, forward strand.
CTCTGAAATGTCACACTCTCTCTGTTCAACATTAGTAGGAGGCTCCCATGTTATGAATTCCCAGAAGACCAGAAGAAAAGCATTGACTAGGTTCCCCAGGTAACCTATCAAACCTGCTACCAAGGAAGTCAGAGCCAGGAAAACGGCAGGACTTACGAGCCTCCGAGCTGTTTACAACGTGGATGAGTTGGGAAATAATGTTCGCTAGCTCCTCCTGCAAAGGTGGGTTGGGAAAAACATCAGTTACTAGGTGGTCACACCGATGGGGGTGCTATGGGCTGTACCCACCTCCCCCTGTGGTGGGAAAGCCTGTGCTTCTTGTTCTAGGTCTGTGGCTGACACCCCAAGTTTTATCCAATGTGTAACTCCAAACTTCAATCAACTACTGGGCTATGTCATGTTTCTGGAAAAATGCTAAAACTGTCTTCAAGGTGTTTTGTAAAGGTTGAGTGGATCTAGAAATCCTCTAGCCACCCCCCAATCCCTCCTTCTTGGATTACAGGTCGTACACAGCCGGCTAACTGATCTCGAACTGTAATAAGGCTTGTGAATCTAAGAAATATCTCATGCCTCCCCCATCTTTTTTAACAGGTTTTCTACACGCCCCGCTCCGATTTGTTGAATGCATTGACTGAAATCTTGATCTACCTGAGTATCAAATGTGCAAGCCCAAAGTGGACAGGCCAACTTGGGTCTATCATGATATCGAGTCTGCACCCAGATCCCTATTGCTGGTCATGAATGGGTCTGCAATCGCCATAGACTGTCTAAGGTGGTGCTTAGTTGGGCAAATTGCCTGTGGCACAGCAGACTCCGCTCAGTAGAACCAAGTGGCTGAGCCTAGGAAGAAGCCTTCCATTTTCCTGCTACCTGAAGACGGGTGCCCTTCCTGGCACTGCTCCCGTCTCCTATGCCGAGTTCCTTATTTGTCTTGAATGAACTCCAAGACTTGAAAACGATGCTCCTTTTTGTTGGTTCTCTTCCTCCACTAAAGCTGCTTGTTGCTACTTCTGAATATAATCTTACAATATTGTGCTCTGCTAGCCCACTCAAAATATGTTCAGTAGAATCAACGCAGTGAACTGAGAGAAGTCACTACACGTCCTGAGAAAAGTAGCAAGGCTTCATACAAGATAAGTGCTACCCAGGAGGACTCTACACTGTGGCTTGCGTGTTATGATCCTTATGCTCCCTTGCTACTGAGGTAGGTCTAGTTTCAGATATTAGAATAAAGTTCTTCTACAGTAGTATGAGTGGCAAGCTCAGCGGGCAGGGATAAAAGCTGGCTTGTGCATTCTGGGCACCAGGGCATCTCATGGTGCTTTAGCCACAGGGGCTGGCTGCTTGCTTTGTGTGGAAACTGAAGCTCAGCAGGTCACTGACCACCGTACTTGTGCACCAGGCCCTCTGGGACTTTCACTAGGCCCACTGCTGTGCTTCTGACCATGCATTATAAAGAACAGAAAATAAAACAGAAACGTTAAGAACGTCATGTAAAACCTACCATAGAAGCTATGAAATGACGAGAGCATTAGGGGATCTATGACTTAGCGTGTCCGATATGTCTGAAAGCACAGCCTAAGTGCCCGCCGCCCCTTCCTGAGGGGACAAGAGCTGAGACAATGGCTCCTTGAAGCATTTACTTCCATCTGTTTGGGGGTGGCAGCAGATTGGCGGAACGTAAACGGTCAAGTCTCTTATCCATCGTGGCAAAGGTCCAGGACCATGACGAGGGGACTGCGTTACCTGCAGAAGGGGCTCGTCCTGCACCCACATGCAGTAGAAGAGTCCTTTCCAGATTTTTAGGAGTTCTTCCTGACTGAAACTTCCTGCAGGAGAAAACAGCACAAGCACCTTAGAGTCCACACTCTTTCCTTAATGGTTACAGCTGCTAGACAAGTGGTAAGCCTACCACGGACATTCCCTCCTCTGCACACCTCTCCCTAGACCTGAAGTACATCTCATGCTAATGGCTTATGTTCCAAGCAAGCCCAAGCACCACACATGTGTTGTTATCAGCCAAGGGAGAGTGGCCATGGGGCAAGTCCTTATCCACATGTGAGACACTAAAACCAACCCATGTGCCTGGGATACCACTTGCCAAGCACACAAAGGCCTTGAACCAATAATAGAAGAAAGGAAGTTTCACCATCTTCATGAAGGAAAACTACAAATCCTATAAAAGATGCAAGTGTCTCCAGTCACAGAGTGTCCCTAGCAAATGGCAGAACCATTCCTGATCCACTCCCAGACAGAAGACTGGGCCAGCCTGAGGACAGGTCCACTGAAGTGTACTTTGGTGTCAGAAAGCAAAGATGACAGTGAATGACGAGGCTAGGGGACAAGGAACATTCTCAGCTCTGATGTGGCAAGCACGGTCTCTATCTATATCACTGGGAAGCAACAGAAATCTTTTCAACACCTCGCTGGGACAAATTAAATGAATAAAAGCAAGACTTTCTTTTTTGCTGGTTTGTTTCCTTAATTTTTGAGACAGGGTCTTGCTATTTACCTCAGACTGGCCTTGAGATTCTCCTGTCTCTGTTTTTCACCTCACACAACTCAAGTACGTATTTGAAACCAGTGTTAAAAATGACAAAGAGCCATCGCAATGGACTCATGCTCCTGCACTCCACTCCACTGGCCAATTGTGTTTTATGACTGATTTAAGAGCCATCTCCCGGGCTGGGGAGACGGCACAGTAGGTGAGACCATCTGTTATGCATGAGGACCTGACTGAATCTTCAGCTCCACATAAAAGCTATGTGTGCTTGTGATTTCCAATGGTCACCTCAACCTAGCAGAAACACTAAGCTCCAGGTTTAGCGAGAGAACCTGCTTTACGGGAACACGGAGGCCACCCAACATCCTCTATGGTTTTTACAAGTGCACACATGCACACACCCCCTCCCAAAAAGGTTTTCAAAGAAAGGTTTTTCTCCTTTGTAATGTTGCAGTTTGATTCTTTTGTGTGGTAGTTTTCTACTTAAAATGAAGACAGCAAGTGTGGTAGCATATGCCTTTAGTCCCAGTACAGATGAAAGCAGAGTTCCAGCCAAGGCTACTGAGCAAGACCATCTCAAACAAACAATCCACAATCCCCAACACCAGGGTAACAGAAACCGTAGTGTAGTTAGCTAATCTAAGCACATTTCCTTAAGTGAGCCACACACACAGCTGATGTGCTAGCCGGCCTCTCTCTGATAATATAAACGTGGCACACACTCCAACACCTGTCCAACTGCAGTTACAACTTTCTGATCATGGTAACTTGCTCTGATTTAATCATGCTCCAAGACTGCACATGACCCTGGAGACTGTGGTTCTGGGTAAGGACTGGTAACCTCAGACATTACTTTAGATCACTTGGATCACACCACACCAAACCATCAGTTGGAACTTATTACAGGAAAATCAGTAACACAGACCAGTCTGAGTAATCACATAAAATCTGACCAGTACCTTTGAGTACTAGCTTGCAGAAAACCTAGGGGGCAGAGATACATGTTAAATAAGACTAAGGGGTTGCATTTTACAAGACAAATGACCCACATTCTGTAACAAATAAACAGAAGGGGGGGCGGGGGCACACAAGAGAAAAGCTGGAGAGCTGCTGGAAATGAAGTCTGCACAGAGCAGCCAAAGAAGTCTTGTTTGGATTGACACAAAAAACCTAAAAGACGGTGAGAAAAATCCAGCAGACTGAATAATTTCATGACATCAAGACTTTATATTTGTGTGATTTTTCTGAGAGTCTTACTATGTAGCCCAGGCTGGTCTCAAATTCTTAAATTTTTCTGCCTCCACTTGTGATGACCTCTGGGCCTGGCTGAGATCTTTTTTTTTTTTTTTTTTTTTTTTTGAGACAGGGTTTCTCTGTGTAGCCCGGGCTGTCCTGGAACTCACTCTGTAGACCAGGCTGGCCTCGAACTCAGAAATCCACCTGCCTCTGCCTCCCAAGTGCTGGGATTAAAGGCGTGCGCCACCACCGCCCGGCGGCTGAGATCTTTTTTATGGTGGTCTTTTAAGGAGGTGAGGTTCTGTGGTTGTTAGAACAGTCCTTACCTTTGGGGACTCCATGTTGTGAGGTGAAAGGAAGTGACAGGTCAGGAAGGCTGGGCTGGCTGTCCAGTGAGCCCCAGGGATCTGCCTGTCTTTGCCTCCCCGGAGCTGGGATTACAAGTATGTGCTACCACATTTGGCTTTTTCTTAATGTGGGTTCTGGGAACAAAACTCAGATCTGAAGGCTTGCAACTGAGCGATCCACGCAGCCCTCATCTTGAAGCTTTTAAGCCATGGGTAGTGACCCTATATGGACTTCTGCTAAGTGAATTCGGGGCTGTGAAAAAAAGTGCCAACAGTAAAAGCTTTCTGAACACACAGCAAATTAATTCAAATTAAACACACAATGAGTCCAGGGTGTTGCTGGCGGTGCTAGACCGTGTGTGTGTGTGTGTGTGTGTGTGTGTGTGTGTGTGTGTGTATGTGCGTGTGCGCGCATGCGTGTATGTGGCCCCAGTTCCGAACACACACGTCCTTTTGTACTTTGTATGCCATCATGGCACAATGCCAGTGAATGCCGCCTGCAACACCTTCCCTCAGATTCTTGACAACTGTAGGTGACAAACTACAGCTCTGTATTCTCCACAGAGGTTTTCGGCTTTTAGACAAGTGTAATGGTTTAATTACTGAAAACAAAGACTTCACTGTTTCTTTTTTTTTTTTTTTGATTTTTCGAGACAGGGTTTCTCTGTGTAGCCCTGGCTGTCCTGGCACTCACTCTGTAGACCAGGCTGGCCTCGAACTCAGAAATCCGCCTGCCTCTGCCTCCCAAGTGCTGGGATTAAAGGCGTGCGCCACCACTGCCCGGCCTCTAGTTTATAAATAAATAGATCTGTATATTTAGTTTCTCAGGTAAAAGAGGTTGTGACTTAGAAAAAAATTAAGAAGCCCTGGTCTGTTCAAGTCCCCCATTCTAAATATCTACTCCCCAAATATGTATAAAAACCTGTTTTAACCTAAGGGTTTAGCTGGTAAAAATAGGAAGTGATTTTAAAGAACTTAAAGAGGTATGGAGAAGCACTGAGTACCTCTCTGAGGGAAGGATCTGAAGCAGCTTTGTTTGATAACTGTTTTCAAAGCTCTCTTCTCTTGTTGATGATAACTTTCTGAGACACTGGGAGTGAACTCGGGGTCCTGCACACTCCAGGCAAACACTCTATCACTAAGTTCCTCTTCCTCTGCCCTTTATTTTGTGACGGTCTTTCTGTGTAGCCCAGGCTGGCCTGGAACTTACAATCCTGCCCCAGCTTCCCAAGCTCTGGAATCACTGATGTGACTACCATACCTGTCCAGGAAAACCCTTTTTTTTTGGAAAAGGTTTCATCATGTATCTCTGTCTAGCCTGGAACTCACTATGTAGACCAGGCTGACCTTAAATTCAGAGATATATACACCTGCCTCTGTTTCCAGGGTGCTGGGGTTGAAGGTGAGTGTCTAGCTGAGGACAAATTTTACATCTTTATATAACCTAGTTTCTGACAGACAACAGTTTAGATTTAGTTATCCTAAAAAGACTGTCACAGATATAACCCATGTGAAAACCAAAGGAGAGAACTGACTGATGTTTCCAGATGTGCGCTGTGGCATATCTACCCCCACATTGTGTGTGCTTGAGCACACGCACACTAATATTAATAAAGAAGAGGAAGCGACGACACAAATGAAACTGCCACAGGGTTGATTTGAAGATGTGCCATCGCTTTACAGTAAGTGTAAATGTTTAAGGCTGAGAACTGCTCAGACAGGCAGAGACTGCCTGCTCGGTTCATTGCTGTACTCCCTATACCAAGAAGAGCGTACACAAGAGGACACGGCGCTTTGTGTTTGCTGCATTTATGAATGACCATACCAGGACTCGAGAGCCACCATGAACTAAAACACAGTGACCGTTTCATGCCAGTAAAGACCACAGAGCTACTTATTTATGCTGCTGACAGACATTAAGACAGTAAGTCTTCAGTAAGACTAAAATGTCAGATTTCTCAACAAAGATGTAAGGCTGAAAAACAAACTCAGTTTGTCAAGGAGTTGCAAACTTGAGGCAACTTGTACTTCTATTATGATGGGACCTAGCAGTGCCAGACACTTCGGTTTTCTTGTCCTACAGTTATTATTTTTAAATGTTTTCTTCTCTTTTACGTTCTATGTGCATTGGTGTTTTGCCTGCATGTCTGTCTGTGTGAGGGTGTTGGGTCTCTTAAAATGGCCAGCTGTGAGCTCTCATGTGGTTGCTGGGAATTGAACCCAGGTAGGTTCTCTGGAAGAGCAGCCGGCGCTCCTAACTGCTGAGCGATCTCTCCAGCCCCTTTGATGCATGATCTTGAAGACATTTACTCTGCAGTTTTTATTTATTTGTATGGCACATATGTATAGGTTGAAGTCAGTGTTAGGTATTCGCCTCACTAGCTTTCCAGCTAATTTTCTGGGACAGATTATCTTATCAATCTGGCTACACCAGGATTACACTTAGCCTTTATGGGTGAACACCCGAACTTAGGTCCTTATGACAAGCACATTACTGAGAGAGCCATTTTCCTAGTCCCTGCAGTTATTTTTTTGTTTATTTTATGCATATTTTACTCACATGCATGTACACCATGTGTCTGTGGTGGACTGTAGAGGTTAGAAGAGGGTGTCAGATGCCCTGGAACTGGAGTTATAGATGCTTATGAGCCACCACACAGGTGCAAGAGCAAAGGTTCTAACCTGCTGAGCCATCTCTCCAATTCCTCTCCAGTTATTTATTTTTTGAAGGCCTACAAAATTCCATAAAGTGGCCATGATGAGAAATAGGGGAATAAGATAAGTCATCAGGAAGGCCCCTGGGATACTGGTGTGAGCCAATGGCTTCAGGCCCTTGTGTTCTCCAGGGGGTCTGAGAAGCATGCTCTCTGGCTGTCTCTGGTCCAGGTGTATTCTACCTGTTTGCTTTTGTCTCTGGAAGGCTCTCCTAACCCATGGGTAAGAAGACAAATGGAAGCTTACAGTGCTTGTGGGGGAAAGGATACAAACCACAGAGTCCAGAAACAAAGTTATCTGTACTTAGCTGGGACAAGGTCATTCATTCTCAGTATAGCTAGTAGAGACCAGTCCTGGCTCCGGGAAATCCTGTCTCAAAACCAATGGCCCTTCCTCCTCTCATGTGTCTAAGCATTATAAAAGGAACACATATTTTATAATTCTAGAGGTAACAGGGAGGTGGGAGAGATAGTAAAGGAGGATTTCTCTCAGATATGATACTGCCAGGGCAGAAGGGGTGGAATTCTTTGGAGAACAAGCCTGAATGAAAGGGGAGGAGGTGAGAAAAGTATGCTTGCTGTGCTCAGCCTACAAGAGTTCAATTGACTACTGAGGAATTAGAGGAGCAGGTGAGGACACCATGTCTGACAGACTGTGGCCTTCAAGGGAAACCGTGGTAAAATGAGATTTGCTTTAGGAAAATGACCTAGGTCGTTTGTGGAGGGCAGATTAAAGAGCACAATGGAAGCCTGGGAAGGATGCCTTCAACCCCAGCACTCAGGAGATACAGGGAGGTGAATCTCTGAGAATTTGGGGCTAGCTTGGTCTAGAGAACAAGGTTGTAACACAGAGAAATCCTGTCTCAAAAACCAAAAACAGCAGGGCAGTGGTGGCACATGCCTTTAATCCCAGCACTTGGGAGGCAGAGGCAGGCAGATTTCTGAGTTCTAGGCCAGCCTGGTCTAAAGAGTGAGTTCCAGGACAGCCAGGGCTACACAGAGAAACCCTGTCTCGAAAAACAAAACAAAACAAGACTTAGTTTAGGTGTATGAGATTTGCCTGCCTCTATGTATGTGCACCACGTGCATGCCTGATGTTAGCAGAGGTGAGGGCGGGGGTGACTCCTTTCCAGGAAAGGGTTGTGAGCTGCCATGTGGGTACTGAGACTTGAACCGCTGAGCAATCTCTCTGGGGCCCCCAGACTTCCATTTTAAGCAGATCTAGAAACATTTCACTCAAACTTTGGCCAACTGGATGCAACCTGAAACCTCCACAGTAGGCAGCAATCTAGACTTTACGTATCCACTCAAGAGTTACAGAACCTATTCTGGATCACTTAAATCCTTGCAATGCATTCCACGGCAGTTAAAATCCAAACGAAAAAGCTAGTGATGTGGTCACACTGCCCCCAGGTTCAATTTTATCTCAACATGCCTTGCGCGCCAACTGATTTCTCTGGCCCAGGGCACACTTAGATCTCTCTTGCGTTTGCCTGGCTGGCTTCCTCCTGTCAAAATCTCAACAGAGCATAGGAGACTTCCTTTAGAGGGACTTTCTCCTGCACTTCTCCACACTACTGAATACATTCCTGCACAAATGCTAGGACAGATCTGCATTGCCATGAGTTCTGCCACCACACTGCCAGAGTTCCTCTCGGGGCTAACTCTCTCTAACGCACCCCAGCGCCAGGGGTGAGCTAGGATTCAGGGCCAGGAGTTGCGCCGCACAGTCCGTAGCAGCCGCGCCCGCGCCCACTGGCGCGACCCTCGCCGCGCGCAGCGGCGCGGACCTGGGCCCTCACCTGTGTCGCTCTGCGTCCTTGCGCTGAGATACTGCCGCAGCTTCCTCACGGCGCGGTCGCGGACGCCCTTCTCACTGGAGGCCAGCCGCTGAGCGAACTGGAGCTCGGTAGACTGCATGGCGGGAGCCATCGCACCCGCTTCAGCATCCCCGGGCTGCGCGCGTGCCGCTCGCCGCCGAGCGATCTGGAGTGCGCCTGCGCATTGGCTGCGGCGCGCGGATGATGGCGTCACCTCGCGCGCCCGCTCGCCGCGCTCCCAGGGAGCCCGCGTGGCCCCTGTGCGGGTAGGCGCTGAAGCAGCGCTGCTGAAGTATGTCCTGTGGGTGGTCCAGGTTTAGGACGGTTGACCGGGCGGTTAGTTGGGTCAGATCTCCTCCAGCAGGACACCTACGGCTAGTTTGATGCAGTTTTAGAGTCTAAGCACAGCTAACAAAGGTCTGTTGGGGAAGCGGCGATCCTGCCACCTCCATTCACCCAGGGTCTGTGGAACTCCGCGGGCTTCCCTGGGCAGACTTGAGACCCAGAAGGAAAGCCGTCATCTAGGTATCCCGAGGCGTACGACAGCCCAGGGACAGGGGACCCCCTCCCCGTTTGCCCCAGGATAGTGCCTTGATTCCTGATGCAGCATTATAGAGGGAATGGCCCACCTCCCAATGTCCTGGGACAAATGCAGAGGTGCAGCTTTCTAGGACAGGTGCGGGATTTGGAGAGGAGAGAGAAAACCCATTCCTGCAGCATCAAGGGCACTTACAGAGGTGTGGTGTGGTTAGCAATCCGTTTCTGCAGCGTCCTAGGTAGATCTAGAGGTGTGTAGTGGCAAAGAGAGCAAATCTTCCTGCCGCCTCTTGGGACAGGTGCAGCCTTGTTGAATGGGGAGTCAACAAACCCACACCCACAACGTCTGGGTCAGGTGCAGGGATATCCATTGTAGAGGGAAAATTTGAGGATCTAACAGGGAGGGAACTTGGCTCTGTCTTTAAATCCTCCTGCATTCAAAACACACAGTTCTGCCGGGCGGAGGTGGCGCACGCCTTTAATCCCAGCACTTGGGAGGCAGAGGCAGGCGGATTTCTGAGTTCGAAGCCAGCCTGGTCTACAGAGTGAGTTCCAGGACAGCCAGGGCTACACAGAGAAACCCTGTCTCAAAAAACAAAACAAAACAAAAAAACCCCACACAGTTCTGAGCCTTGGGTAGTGAGATTTGCTACGATCAAACACCAGGACCAAAAAGCAAGCTGGGAGCAAAGGGGTTTTTTTGTTTGTTTGTTTTTTGACTTGCATTTCCGTATTACTGTTTACCATGGAAGGAAGCCAGGACCAGACCTCAAACAAGGCAGGAACCTGGAGGCAGGAGCTGATGCAGAGGCCATGAGCAGTGCTGCTTACCGCTTGCTCTTTGAGTTTGCTCAGCCTGCTTTCTTATAGAACCCAGGACCACCAGCCTAGAGATGGCCCTACCCACAACAGGCCGGGTCCTCCCCCATTAATCACTAACTAAGAAAATGCCTTACAGGCCTGCCTACAATCTGATTTTATAGAGATATTTTCTTTACTGAGGTTCCCTCCTCTCATGACTTTAGCTTGTGTCAAGTTGACATAAAACCAGCAAAAGTGAGAACATACTAAACCCACAGCTAACTTTAGGGACATCCAAACCTCTAGGCCATCAAACATATGAGATTATTAGATTAGTATATTTTTCCAAGCTTTGGTTATTTAATTTTGATTTTTTCCCCCCTATGTAGCCCAGGCTAGATTTCTCCTTGCTATGTAGCAAGTTGGTCTGAACTGCAGCTTCCATCACCTAAGTGCTGGGATTACAGGCATGTACCACTACATCTAGCTTCAAACCTCAGTCTCCTGGCCAAAATAACTCTTCTGTGGATGTGACAATGCATTCCTTAACACAGAAGCACTTGGGGCCAAGGGGCAACGAAGTTCTCCCTGCGCGGTTTCTCACAGCGTGAAGGTTTGGTTGTAGCATCCTCTCCTTAAACAGGGAAGGGCGGATTCTGCTTGACCCTCGGGCCTCACTTTGCAAGTGACAAGTCTGAAACACAATGGAAGTAGGAGATTTGCAGTAGAGTCCAGGTCCATTTCATCCCTGGACCCAGAGGCCAAGAGCGAAGCACACACTCGGGGAAATTTGAACCTCGAGGCTTTCCGTATGGTCGGCCATCTTCAGATTCCCGCTCTTTTTTGGGTGCGTGTTAGAGAGTTCTGCGCAGACGCACGAAGCTGAGGCCCGGCTATGGCCGCAACGGTGGGCAAGGGTTCCGATACTGAGGAGGCCTGCCGGGTCAGTGGGTGCCTTACATATGGGAGCTGCTGATGTTTACTCCCTTCAGGGCGGGTCCAGTGCCTGAGAAGATGTCCCTGTAGCCCTGAGGAGGCCAGGCCGGGGGTGGGGGGCCGCGCGAGGGCGGGCCAGGGCCGGGGACACGAGGGCGGTTCCAAATCAGATGCTGAGGCCTTCATGTTAAAAAGTCAAGTTAAAAGCTCAGGTCTTAGGTCGTGAGGTTTCGGAGAGCCAGAGCCCAGAACTCACTTCTCTGGGTTCTGCCTCTGGTGTCTCTTCGCGAGAGGGCCTGGTTGATGCCTACTTCCGGTGGGACAGCCTTGTATGGTAGCATGGATGTGAGGAGTCAGCAGAGGCCCAGTGCAGCCGCACGGATCCCATCCTGGAGCAGATCAGCTTGGGGCGCATTAGCTTGCAGGCATTTTCTTTGGCTTTTAGGAATAGGAGTTCATTTTTCTCCCTTAAAAAGTATTTCCATTCCTTCTTCTGCCATATTTGTTCTTACCGAATCAGTATCTTGATACGTTGCTCAGGCTGGCCTCTATTGACTGGGCAAGGCCCAAGCCTGTCTCCTGAGTAGATAGGACTATGGGTGTGAATCACCAACCTTGACCCTGTCATCAAGGCCCTCAGTATGTAAAGCACATGTATACACGCACACACAAATACAAATCTATATCTACGTGTGTGACAGAAGGGACATTAGGTGCCAGGGGTAATGGAAGAGGTCCGTAACCCAGCACTAGGGAGGCAGAGGCAGGCACATTGCCTAGTCTACATAGTTCCAAAATAGCCAGGGCTACAAGTGAGACCCTCCCTCCCAAAAAGCTAACAAAACCCTTAACACACACACACACAGGTACATATGTAAACACATTTGTGAAGCAATTATGAATGTAAGAAACATGAAAGAAAAGGCAGCAAGTTGATTTGGGGTGCTTATTTTAGTCATCTGAAGAGAAATACTACAATGCTAAGATCTACTTGTTCTTTTAGCACATGGAATCTAAAGAAGAATTTGTTAAAGTCAGAAAGAAGGACCTGGAACGGCTGACCACGGAAGTGATGCAAATACGCGACTTCTTACCCAGAATACTAAATGGGGAGTTACTGGAAGGTTTCCAGAAATTAAAGGTTGTAGAAAAAAGTGAGTCTTAACCTCATGTATGCCGCTTGTCTTTATGTGGGCAGGGGAGTCAGCTTTCAAATGTTGAGCTAAGTCCAGGATTGCTAGGACTTGTCTATCCAGATATTTGACGTATGAGCAACATCTCAAATACTAATCTGGGACCCTGTTAGATTTTTTTGGGGAGGTATTTGGAGCTTGAGTCAGCACTTTCCCAATTTCGACTGGATTGCAATTTAATCAGCTTTTGGTGGGTAAGGCTAATTTCTCAAGTCACATTTGACTGCCAGCCTTCATAGTGTGCACCCCAGAGGCCCAAGTAATGCTTTGAGCTGTAAGTCCAAATAAGAAAGTATCTTTTTTCCCCAATAGCTAATTAATTTATTCACTCAACATCCTGATTACAGCCCTCTCCTATACCAGTGTGGTGTGTCCTGTCATCCTGAAGGTGTCATCTTCTACCCCTCTCCACCAAGAAAGTATCTTGACTCAAGAATGTAGGTTTCTGAGCCAGACTTGATGGTGTATCCAGTACGTAGGTGGCAGAGGTATAAGGATCAGGTGTTCACGATCATTTTTTCCTACATACTAAGTTCAAGACTAGCCTGAGATTGGAGAAATGAGCAGTACAATGATCTCCTTGGAAAGGGAGAGGGGCAACCAGGTTGCCTAAATAGCAAGCTAGTAAGGATCAGAACATGGGTTTCTAGTTTGTGCATATGTACTTGGCCATCTAGCCAGCCCTGTTCAGTTAGAAGGGCAAAGCAGACAGAAGTTTGTGAAGCTCACAACTGTCTGGAACTCCAGTTCCAGAGCATCCAGTATCCTCACATAGACATGCATGCAGGCAAAGTGCCAATGCATGTGAACTTAAAAATAAGAAAGGAGAGGGGTGAACGGTTATGGTTACACGGAACCCTGCCTGCCCCATTCTTTCAGAGTCTTCTCAGCCATTAACTTCCGCCTTGTATTGTGTTCTGGGAGGTGGACCCCCTACAGACTGGATGGCAGGGCTGGCCAAAGAAGGCCTCTCTGAGCAAAGAGAGAAGGAGTGGGTGGGAGGGGCGCCAGACTGCCCTCTGCCCCTCTTGGTGGTTGGGTTGCATTCCTTCTCAAGTGCCCCTCCAGGGGCCTCCTCCACAGTCTACCTCTTACTGGGCTCCAATAACACGCTCTCTCCCCTCCCCCCAGAGCGAGTGACAGGGCTGTCGCCATTCTGTGGCTGTGTCACCATTCTTTGTGGGGGCCTTACTCCTCCTGTCGCCGGTTATTGACTTCTTAACTGCCTCATTCTAATCTCATGCTCAGCTGGCAAATTTTGAGAGCAATTAGTGTCTGTGCATTTATTTCCAGAAAAGGGAAATGCTGCCTGGTAACAGAGTGCATTAGCCTGCTGGTTGATTGTCTCACTGTAAAGCCATGAACCGGTGGTCTGCAAAATGTAGCAGGTTCTCATTCGTCAGGGATTAGACTCCAGTCTCCTTCCCAAGGCAGTCTGGGGGCCACACACGAACCTGGTAACTTGATAAGGTCAGACTACAGGAGCTGCTTACTGTGACCTTCCCAGGCCGTGTGTCCCTTCCCCATTTGTCTCTGTGATGTCCTTTCTGCCTCCTTTGCCTATTGACCTTTCTCAAGACCAGCGGTGCCATCCTTCCTAACGATGTGACCCTTTAACACAGTTCCTCACGTTGTTGTGACCCTCCAAACTTAAAGTTATTTCGTTGCTACTTCATAACTATGGTCTTGCTGCTGTGATGAATCATAATGTAAGTATCTTTGTCTTCCGTTTGTCTTAGGTGACCTCTGTGAAAGGGTCTTTTGACTCCTGCACCCCCAAGGCAGTCTCTGCACACATAACTTTAGTCATTTTCTTGATGCTAGTGGCTACTGGATGCATCCGTATCTCCAGCATCTGCCTTACCCTGACTCTTACTTGGCATCTTTTCTCACTTGTTCCTTGATCATTCAGACTCGAAGTGTCCATGCTAAGCTAATCAGGGAGCAGATCTGTATCTGACTAGATCAGGCTTACGTCTCATTGACCGTATACCAGAGGAACGGGAGGCACCGAGCTCACCAGGCCTTGGGGGCAAGCTTGAACTTAGGTGGTGTGGGAATGAAACAGGGTTTTATGTTGAGAATGGCTTCATTATATATCCTGGGATAACCTTGAATTCTCTGTGCAGCCCAGGCTGGCCTCAAACTGTAGATATCCTGCTTCAGCCCCCTAAGTCCTTAGGCAATGTTTTGACAGCTCATAGCAAGGTGGAGCTTTGTGTAAAGAGACAACTAGAGGCTGAGCGCCAAGTAGACCCAGGTCTCATTTGCTTGTAAACTGTGAAGTTCAAATAAATGTGGAGCACTGTTTAGACATACCTTACCCGCACCACGAAGGCCAGTGGGAAGTCAGGCTGTGTTTGTGTGTCACCGTAGCTCTTCAGGCCGGGTCGGGCTTTTCCTTCTGAAAGTGGAGGAGTCTTCAAAATGAACTCGATGAACAAGAAGTGAGCGGCCGTTCCAAGAAAGGGGCATTGTGACATGTTCCAGTTAATGGGAGACATAACATTTTCTGTTTACTTGGCAGCTGGCTCCCTCTGTGCCTGCTGTTGTAGCCTGACAAATGGCAGGGCTTGTTTCCACTTAGTCAGCAAGATCATTTTTACTGTCTTCTGCCTGACTTGTACTGATCCCCTGTGCTGCTTCTCACTGGCCTGCCCTGGTCCTCTCAGAGAACAGTCCTAGACCAGACACCTTGGAGCTGTACCTCCAGTGAGCTCTGGAGATGCCTTCTGACTTCAATAACCATTGTCATCGCTGCTGTTTTGGTGGGATCTACTGTTCCCAGCCTGGTCAGTTTTGTCTGATCCTATCATTCTACTGCTGGAGTTAAGCTGTTCCAATAGCTGCTCCTTGTCCGTAGGTTAAAGACCAGCTTGCAAACGGCTGCTCTGTATGCTAGGACCTAACTAGACCTTCCTGAGCCAGTGAAGCCTTTGTACTGAGGGGGAAGCCCTGCCCAGAGCAGCCCTGAATACCCAGACACGAGCTCTCTATTAGGCATTAGGCATGCCTCATGCCCTTTTCTTCCTGGAGGCCACTGTAAACCTTAAACTTGGGCTTACCCTGACGATCCCCTCTTTTCTGGCCAAGGCAAGGTTGAAGAGATGGCCTTCTACAGTGCCCGTTATCTAGCTTTTGCTCTTGATTTCTCTTTTTTTTGTGACAAGGTCTCACTTGATAGCCCTGGCTGTCCTGGGATTCTCTATGTAGATCAGGCTGGCCTTTCACTCACAGAGATCTACCTGCTTCTGCCTCCCAGGTGCCTGAGCAGATGAGATCGGTGTCAGATAGCATGAGTCCTGCCTGTGAGAAGCTGGGTAGGTAAGCAGTGTCTTGTCTAAGCATCTCTAAAGAATCAGCACTGAGGAAAAGGCACACTTTCTTTTTTGTAAAATATTATGATTTTATATGTCTGAGCATGTAGCCTGCATGCATGTGTGTGTGCCACGTGCCTGAGGAAATTAGAAGAGGTTGTTGGCTCCTCCTGTAACTCCTGTTACTGGAGTTACAGTTGTGAGCTCTATATAGGTGCTGGGAATTGAACTCAGGTCCTCCAAAAGAGCTACTCTCTTATTCCCTGCAAAACACCGTTTGTTTTTAGAAGGAAAAGGAAAGACGTGTGACAGTCACAAATGGAGTAAGGATTGTTTTTTTTTTTTGGATTCATCAGATGGTTTTCCTGTTTGTGGAGGACTCTTGGACAGCGGAAGTAGAGCAGTGGGGGTGGGATGTTCATGGAGGATGGGAGGGGTTTGGTTGGGGTCAGAGGCGTTTGGAACCTCTAAATGGACTGACACTACAATTCTGATCAAGTGGTATGTTTTGGGGGATGGCTTGAATCTGAGCGTCAGGTGAGTTAGAAGGTGGAGTGGAGAGTATCCCTCAGGGCGAGTCCTAGGCTCCACTGGGCTCCTCTGACCAGATGGGTGGGATCATGAGAAAACACGATAGGTTCTGGTGATGAAGGGAAGGCACAGCCTTGTAGGTCAGGATCAAGCATGATGGGAATACAGATGGGCAAGACATCTGTGACATCTGTGTCCTGCAGGCTGACCAGGATTCCATTGTGTTTTCTGCAATGATAAATCACCCATCTGAGAACATTAGAGCACGTGCCTGGTTACGTACTGGGCCCTGAGTAAGATCCCTAGGACTCTGTTACTTCTCCCCCACAAGTTTCCAAGGCCGTGGCAAGTTTGAGATGACGTAATCATTCTAAATGGTTTGTTTGGTACCTGTATTGTAGGAGTGTTGGAGGAAGTGTTTTCCAGCTGGGAAGCTTCTTGAGCTCCTAGCGTGCTGGAGAGAGCATTCTGGCAGATTCACAGCCCAGCAGCTTCAGTCGTGGCTCAGGCACTAGCACACAGCGAACTTGGGAAAGTGTGTAACTAGAAAATACTCGTGAAGACATTATCAGTACTGGTCAGTGTTGAGCACTGGAGGAAGGGCCAGGTAAAGGAGGGGTCCTGCACTGCTGTTGATTCTGTGGAGGTCTCAGTTGGGACAGGGAGAGTGAGAGCACTGGGGCTTTCGGTTATCATCTCAGACCATCTAGCTCCTAGGACAGAGACTGTGACTGAGCTCTTCTATAATTGTCTGTAATTACAGTGAGTGCGGTAGAGAGTTAGCTGAGTCCTGGGCAGAGCCAGCTTCAAGGAGCAGAGCCTTCAGAGGTTAAGGAGCATGTTTGGCAGTTCTAGCAGGGGGCACAGCTATTCATATGTCCTTGTCTGAAGGATGGTCTTCCTCAATCAGGGAAGGCTGGCCTCTTCAACTGGATGTTTAGGAAGGGATGCCCATGGAACAGTGAGGAAGGACATGCCTGTCTACCCAGCCAGATAACCCTCTGCAGGGTGCGGTGAAATACCAACTCCAGATTGTCCTTACATCCAAGAGTCCTGTGACTTCACATGGGACAGGATGGTTGAGATGTTTAGGTACTACTAGAACATCCTGTGAGCTTGAGGATCTCAGTCCACAAGGGCCCTCTACTGGTTACTGGAAAGAATCTACACGTACACCAGATGCTTGTCAGCTTGGGGAGCAATAGACAAAAAGAAAGAGAAAAACAAAGACGTGTAAGGGGAGGTGTTCACAGATGCCACCTAACCATAAAAGGCCACCAGAATTCCAGGAGAGTTGGCTGTGGGAAGCCAAAGCAGCTTTATGAAGGAGTAGACTTAGGGGACAGTTAAAAGGCATCCTAGAAGTAGTTTATTCAAGAGACAGGGGACAGCATTTGGTATGGTAGGCAAATGGATTTTAGTTCAGCGTTTTGGAAAATGCAGTGTACAGTCCGCCCACTGTGGAAACGAATTGGCTGGACTAAAGCAGTGTCCAACAGGTACACGTATGTGGTCGTCTTCTGTGACTCACTGGATTATCCTATGCACCTGACTACTTAACAGCTCCTCTGGAATAGTGGCCCAGAGCTGGGTCTTTAGCTCTGGAACCCTTGAACTACTGGAACAGCTTATTTCTGGGAAACGTCGGATGTAGAATCACTCCGGAGGTGTCTGTCTGCTTTGGAGAACCATGTGAGTAGGAATGCCTCACGAAGGGCTGACAGTCTCATGAAACCCTGGCAAGCTGCAGGGGTATCTGTCAAATTTTTCCTGAAAAGATATCTTCAAGTATAGTCTCCAGGTCCTCAGAACAGGACTTTGGAAAAAGTGGTGAAATGAGGCCTGTTGGGCTCTAGTCCAATATGACATTCTTGTCAGGAGAGTTTTAAACGTGGTCACAGAGGTCTGTGAAGATATAGGGAGGCCAGAAAGGGAAGAGTGTGTGAAGAACAGGCCATGTGCAGGTGGAGGTAGGTTCTCCCAAAGTGCTTCCAAATCCAGGGAATGTTGGGCAGAAAGAGGCAAGGAACAGGTCTACCTGTCAAGGTTTCACAGTGAGTTTGGCTCTGCTAACCTGCACTTGGGTATGGAAGTCTGCAGACTGTGAGACATACATTCCATGTACTGGGAAGGGAGTACACCACCCAAACCTCAGCTCAAAGATGGAGCTCGTCAGTATTGACTCAGTTCTCTGAAGCTTCCAGAGTGCTGGGAAGGAAAAAGCTAACGGGTACTTAAAAGTATTTGTGTTTTCAAACAGTTGTTGTGGTAAAAAGTATTTCACATTAATGGAAAACAACTGATGATGTCTTATAGACATGCCAGGTAACAGGGGAAGAGAAACTGGACCCCAGTGTGATCTGAATGTTTTTGATCTGCATTCAAAAAACCAGCTACCAACACCACCAAAAAATTTCAAACTCAAACCTATCAGACTATGTGTGGCGCACACCTGTAATCCCAGCCCCGGGGAGGGTAAGGCAGCTGGATTCTGGAAAATACAGTGAGACTCTGCTCTAACCCCCAAACAAAACCAGAGCTATATAAAGATAGTTGTTCCAGAGTATTGCTGTTGAAATAGTCTGTGGCAGAGATGGCTTCCCTATGTTCCTAATCTGTCTAGTGTGCCGCCCTCTACCCAGTTATGTTGCCAGAGATTCTCCTGTTTTGAGTGCCAAAAGCAGCTAGGCTGGGTGACATACATACATACGTACATAGTTTGTGTAAGATGTTTCTTTTCTGTGTATCAGTCATTGCATTGTCTATATTATTTCTGTTTGTAGACTTAAAACATTTGCAAAGGCAATATATTTCTTGTGCCTTTTTAATGTATTGTTTTTAATGACTGTTTTAGAGATGCTGTGTAGCCCAGGTTGGCCGGGAACTCATAGAGATCTGCTTTCTGCCTTCTAAATGCTGGTATTAAAGACATGCACTACCACTCCTGGCCAAAGGCAGTATATTTCCCCTGCCCCCTGACCTCCAACAGGGTTTCTTTGTATAGTCCCGGCTATCCTGGAACTCAATATGTAGACCAGGCTAGCCTTGAACTCAGAGATCAGCCTGCCTTTGTCTGCTGAGTGCTGGGATTAGAAGTGTGCACTACCACAACCTGACTTCACTACCACCACCTGACTTA
Organism: Mastomys natalensis; assembly: GCA_021653895.1. Classification (NCBI taxonomy): domain Eukaryota; kingdom Metazoa; phylum Chordata; class Mammalia; order Rodentia; family Muridae; genus Mastomys; species Mastomys natalensis. Next base: position 498,564 of record JAJTUV010000555.1, read on the forward strand.
AAAGCAGTATGTGCTAAAGGGAGCTCTTCTGTTTTAACTGAAGGTGTATTTTTCTGACCAAGAAGAAAGGTGAAGAATGTGTAAAAAAGTGATACTTGTGTGAAAATATTCAGATAGTGTCTACAAATTCCATATACTTTCCAAAGCACTTGCGGTGCAGCATAAAACAAAACAAGATGATCTCATGTCCTAGCAGTGGTGGTAGGTTGCAAACAATGGCCCCATCAGGCCACTAGGCGGTGGTCTGACACAACTGATATGACTGGTGTAGGGATGGACATAGTCTCTTGAGCAGTGTAGCCTGGAATTTTCTGGGGTTTCATATTGTGACCAGGGCCTTGTTGAACCTGTTGCTTTGGTATGAAAACCTGCAGCAGTTCACATAAAGCTACACAGAGGAATTTACTATGATGAAAGTGTTGGATGGCTTTAATTGGTTTCTATATATTTTTACATGACAAGATTTGTAGCGATTTAATTACCTACCTCCTTTTGGCTGTGTTTGAGTAGCAAAGTTTAATAATAGAAGCAGACTTTAGGAGTTAGTTGCAAAGAGAAAATATCGAAACTACTGATAGTTTTAACTATTTAGTTTCTGTCTGGTTGTGTGGTATGTATTTCATAGTTCACATATAATGTACATATGTGTAGGTATAAGTAACCTTGAACACGGTTACATGTATATTCAACAGTGTTATTTTAAGGCATAAAGGCCCATTGCTCTTTGGTTTCATGGGTGGTCAGGATTAGTGGGACAAAGGAGAGTTCATATGATATGACATACCTGAAAAGTCAGGGAAGAGAGCTCTGACGTAGGGGAGAATAAATAGCCCAGCACAGCTTGCATGCTTCTAGGAAATGTGAAAGGGATCTTGCCAGCCAGTTTCATAATCTCCAACTTGTTGTTGACCTTTGGGTTCTAATCTTCCTTCTTGGACAGGGTCTCAAGGAAATGTAGACACTTTCCTTGTTCTTTCTCCAGAATGCTTGGGATGCCAAGTGGCTCTAGGCAGTCCCTGGGGTTTTTGTGTAAGTGTCCCTTTGCCTTTTCAGACCTCTGGAGTACAAAGCCTGCCTCTCCCTTGCCTGCACATGATTGATCATCATCCTGTAAACCTTTTCTCCTTGAGGTGGAGGCACGGATGGTCTTCCATATGTTCTCAGAGGTACTCTCTTTACTCGGGTTCCATTCCCCTTCGTTTATGCCCCCATTGCTGGAGCTGAGCTCTCTTGTCCACTGTGTGCTCCTTTCCTGCTGCTAGTGCTGAGAGCTGAGGCTGCTGACTTGAAGTAGTTGGGTTTGAAGTATGATTCCCTTAAAGCCTCACCTAGGAACCTTGTTAGAAATTTAATTTCTTTGGGCTAGGGAGATGGCTTGCTGCTCTTGCAGAGGACTAGGATTTGGGTCCCAGCACTGGTAACCCACAACTGTTTGTAACTCCAGTCCCAGGGGATCTGATACCCTCTTCTAGCTTCCATTGGCACCAGGTGTGAACACAGTACAGATACATATATGCACACAAAACGTACAGGAAAGAAAGGATTTTTTTCTCTCTCCCCCCCCCCCGCCCCAGGTTTCTGGACCAGGCTGGCCTTGAAACTCAGAAATACACCTGCCTGCCTGCCTGCCTGCCTGCCTCTGGCTCCCAAAGCACTGCGACTAGAAGCCTGCACCACTGCTGCCTGGCTGGATTTTTTCTCTTATGTGTATGTGCGAGTGTTTGTATGTATGTTTGTGCACCATGTTCATGCTTGGTACTGAGAAGGCCAGAAGTGGGAGGCAGAGTTGCAGGCAGTTGTAAGCTGCCAGCTATGTGGGTCCTGGGAACAAAACTCTGCAAGATCAGCCACTGTTCTTAACCACTGAGCCATCTTTCCAGTCCCCACATATAAATCTTAAAAAAAGAAATGTACCTCCTCTTTACCCACCCCCCCCTGAGGAGCTATTGGCAGCTACTGGTTGTAGGAGGAAGGGGAGTCATTCTCCTCAGTGGTGTAGTCACTGGCAAATCGCCTGTGCTCCATCTTCACGCAACAGGAATTGAACTCAGAAGGTCATAAAAACACCCAAACTCAATAGCAGCCACAAGCCATGGGAGTAAGAGGAGGCTTCTTGGCAGTAAGGTGACCATCAGGAAGGAGAGGGGCATGAGAGTGGATAATGGGGGGGGGGGGGCCAAATGTAGTAGATATGTCCATGAAAGTGTTAATAGGAAAGAATTACCTCATGGAAAAGAAATGTCAGTTCTGAGGGTCACCTAATAAACTCATGGAATCACAGACTCCACGCCCCAGGCCCAAGCCCCCTGGGAGCCTAGCATATTAGGCTTGTATATATATTGTATATGTATTGGCAAAAAAGAGTTTGATTTCTTAGCCTTGAGATCAGACTCTTAAAATTTTGAATTAAGTACCCAATTTTTTTGAACAGTGGTATTTCTGCAGTGTGACTGTATTAAAGTTGATAATATGCTTCTCGTTGGTTTATTGATGTGGGTGTCTTTTGAGTTTTTTGTTGGCCATTTGACTCATCAGCTAAATGCTGGTGGAGAGGAAGTGTTACGTCGTCACTACCCCCTCACTGTAGCGTGTTCTTGTCTTGATCTCTGCTGCTTCCCGCCTCCATTGACTACTACTGCAGTTGTTCCATTGAGTCAGTCTGCCAGTTGGTGGGACTTGCTCTGTGAGTCAGCTCCTGCTGGCACCAGCCACTCATGAGATGCCTTCTGCTTTTTATGGCGCAGACACACGACTGTGCCATGAGATAGTCAAGCTTCTCAGCTCTGCCTTCAGTACTTTAAATAACTCATTTTCTTGAAGCTTTGCGTACCCGTCTGGCAGTAAATGAGGTCGTAAAATCACAAAGGAAGATAACCAGAGAATTTCTTTCAGAACTGGAGGCAGTTCAGTACCATGTTGTGCTTAGTGCATGGGATGGGATGAGGTTCACTCTCCAACATCCATCCCCCCTCCCCCAAAAAAAACTGTTTCTAGTATGACTTGAAAAATGGAAGAGAGCTTAGACACAGGACTATAAGAAGGTTGTATGTGGTTCGATATGTCTTAAGTTTTTTTTTTTTTTTTTTTTTTTCTGTCTCTTCTAGACCTGGAAAGAAAAGAACAAGAATTAGAGCAGCTGAGATTGGACCGTGAACACTTCAAAGCCCGGCTAGAAACTGCACAGGCAGACAGTGGGAGGGAGAAGAAGGTAGGCTCTTCGGCAAGGCGCCTGCCTGCAGGGGCTGGGTCTAGGTGCTGTTGCCTTGGTGCCTTTGCTACTGAGGAGCAACTGAGCTAGAGTCCGTGGGTGTGAGAGACTGTCTAGTGTGAATGTTTGTGTGTATTATGCAGGCGTGTGTATGCTTCACTTTGTATGGACTTCAGGGGACAACTTGTGGGAATTGGTTCTTTTTTTTCCCCATGTGGGTTCTGAGTTGGTGACAAGTACCTTTACCCAGTGAGCATCTCACTGGCCACCTTTTAACTTTTATATTTAAAAGTCTGCTTCAGCTGAACATGATGGTTCACACCTTTAATCTCAGCACTCAGGAGGCAGAGGCAGGTGGATCTCTGTCAATTTGAGACCAGTCTGGTCTACATAGTGAGTTCCAGGGCAGCCAAAGCCACATAGGGAGACCCTGCTCAAACAAAACAAAACAAGTCTGCTTTATTGTACGTTCTTATAACATGGTAAGAATCTGGAAGCAAATAACTTACAATTGATGATATACTAAGTTAGAAATATTTAGAGCCGGGCGGTGGTGGCGCACGCCTTTAATCCCAGCACTTGGGAGGCAGAGGCAGGCGGATTTCTGAGTTCGAGGCCAGCCTGGTCTACAGAGTGAGTTCCAGGACAGCCCGGGCTACACAGAGAAACCCTGTCTCGAAAAACCAAAAAAAAAAGAAATATTTATAATTAATTTCATTATGACTTATTGATACTTAGAAAATAACTAATTATGTTTTAACTTATTATTGGGGAAACTATCTTTTTCTTTATAAAAAATTATTTTATATGTACAAATATTTTTCTAGCATGTATGTCTGTCCAGCATGTGTGGGACTGGTTTCCCCAGAGGCCAGAAGAAGGTGTCAGATCCCCTGGAACTGGAGTTCCAGATCACTGGGAGCTGCCATGTAGGTGCTGGAACTGAACCCAGATCCTCTGCAAGAGCAGCAAGCGCTTTTAACTGCCAAGCCACCTCTCTAGCCCCTATAATATTTTTTGGAAATATTTTTACAATAGGATGACATATATTAATTCATCTACTATAACACTAGTTCTGTGCATCCACTTGTAGAACTTTGGGCTTGCATATCATTGTATTTTAAAATAATAAAGCAATAGTAGTGCGGCACAGTTACAGCGAGTATGCTTTGGATGTCTGCTGTGTGCTAAAAGGCACACAGCCTTTGTGTCCCACGTGTTGCTATCCCTGGGAAATCAGCCGGTATTACTACTGTACAAGAGACTGAATATCTGGTCCAGGGCCGTACTGCCTGTGTGCTAAGGAATTCTGAATGTTTGTCACTGTAGTAGAGGTTTTGAAAACTGGTAGAGTTGGCTTGTATTTTAATATTGAACAAGCAGAATATGGTTTATTCTTAAGCCTGGATTAGGTTATGTGTGAATTACACTAAGTTAAAGTTTTAGTTTTGCTATATCCCATTAAGATCAGCTCATAAATTGCAAGGTAGTCTGGTTAGTTTCAGACTAAACATTTAAAAAAAATATGTATTTATTTATTTTATATATGAGAATACATTGTCACTATCTCAGACACACCAGAGGAGGGCATTGGATCCCATTACAGATGGCTATGAGCCACCATGTGGTTGCTGGGAATTGAACTCAGGACCTCTGGAAGAGCAGTCAGTGCTCTTAACCGCCGAGCCATCTCTCCAGCTCCAGCTCCAGCTTAAACATTTACGGTCTAGATTTTGACTAGTAGGCAAGAAGGAGTTGGTAGACATTTAAAACAGAGCCCAATTTAATCCCAGCAGTTGGAAGGCAAGGGCAGGCAGACTTCTGTGAGTTCAAGGTCACCCTGGTCCACATAGTAAGTTCTAGGACAGTCATACACAGTGAGCTAGGTGACAATGAATTCTGTGAAATTGTGACTCAAAATGAGTTCCTCCTTTTGACTTTTTCCTTCTAGGTGTTTGTCACAGCAATAGAAATACTCTGCTTTACACAGAGTGTTAGTGCTGCAAACAGGGCCATTGCTGTGACTAAACCTGGCCGTGTGGTTTGCAAGCCTTTGGAGCTGGTTTGTGGGAGGAATTTGGAAAACTAGACATAGAAGCTAGAGAATCATTTTTTTGTTTGTTTGTTTTTTCGAGGCAGGGTTTCTCTGTGTATATCTGGCTGTCCTGGAACTCACTCTGTAGACCAGGCTGGCCTCGAACTCGGAAATCCACCTGCCTCTGCCTCCTGAGTGTGCTGGGATTAAAGGTGTGCGCCACCACTGCCTGGCTAAGCTAGAGAATCTTAAACACCATGAGTTTAAACACCATGAGTAGAGCTTAGTCAGGGTAGTGGTGGGAGCTGGGAAGCGACATGCAGAGCAGAGACTGCCGTGAGGTTGGGGTGGGACCAAGGATTCTACTGGGAATTGGGGTCTCATTCAGTTCTATTATGACAGAGAACTTGCCTATCTTGTGTCTGTGCTCTAAGACTTTGTGAGAGGCTGAGTTCAAAGGTTCCTAACTGAGTAATCTGAAAGAAGAATTGCATTTTTAATTAAAATATTAAAGCCGGGCAGTGGTGGCACATGCCTTTAATCCCAGCACTTGGGAGGCAGAGGCAGGTGGATTTCTGAGTACGAGGGCAGCTTGGTCTACAGAGTAAGTTCCAGGACAGCCAGGGGTACACAGAGAAACCCTGTCTTGAAAAACAAACAAACAAACAAACAAACAAAAAATTGCATAATTTCTCTCCATTTTTTTTCTTTCTTATGCTTCTCATGTCTCCTATCCCTGTTCCCTCTCAAATTCATGACTTGTTTTCCTTTAATTATCATTGTTCTAAACACACCACACACACACACACACACACACACGCACGCACGCACGCACGCACGCACGCACGCACAGTGGTTAAGATGAAATCGGCGGCACCCAATCTGTCTTGTGTTACAGAGCTGCCATGTTCCCAACTAGACTAGGCCTGAGGTCACAAGCAGAGGAGTGTTCTCACTGCTGCTCAGACAGACCAGAATACCAGCCCCGGCACCCAGGAGATGCCAGTGTGGGAGATGGCTCTGCCAATCTACCACGCTGTCTCCACAAGGCTGGGCTGAGCCCAGACCATCCTGCCATCCATGTGGTACCCGGTAGAAATGAGACTCTAATGCTTAATTATTATCCAAAGGCTTTATATGTTTGATAATGCTCAACTAACAAGATGTTCACACAATTAGAGGTGTTTCTCAATATCTAACCTAGATATAAGTTGTTACCCAGGACTGCTCCTGATACATGTGTGGTTCTCCATTGCTCCTCCATCTCTGCCTTCCCAGCTCCTCCTCTTCCTTCTCCTTCCTCTCCTTATTCCTCCTCTTCCTCTCCTTACTCCTCCCACCTTAGCTCCTCCCAACTTGAAGGGAAAATTTCCCACTGCGCGCGCACACACAAACACACACACATACACACACACACACTCACTCACGTATACATATATAAGTATATAAATGAATAAATATATAAATGCAACTTGCTGAGAATGTTTATTGTTGCTTGTATATGATTCTAGGGTTGACCACTTGGCATGGATAGTCAATTTGGGGTCTCTTTCCTGGGGAGACTAATTCTCCCTCTCTCAGCACATGTAGGTTGCTTGTCGTTTTTCATTTAGAAGTAGGCCCTGTGAGCTTTCCTCATTCACGTTAGTATGTCAGCTGATGTTGGAATTGTTCAGGTCTTTTAAAGGCAACCATCTTGTAGGTACTACAGTGGTATAGCTTTCCTGTCATATTTAGAAGAAACAGTTTCACAGTGGTCTTTGTGAATCTGCTGTTCTTACATCTTACTAGTACCCTGGAAAAGGAAAATTTAAGACAGTGTAGCATTCGGGCTCTCACAGGAGTTTTGTTGCCTACTTTTAGCCTGATTTACAATGGGTACTGAGAGTGAAAAACAGGGTACAAAAAATTTAGAAAGCTGGCTTGAAAAAAAAATCACATTTAAAAAAAAAATCACACTTAAAATTGGGACCACTAAATGGATAATCGTTAGAGATTATTACCACTGTATGTACCAGGACAATAGAACAGGTGCCTGAGGCAGCTCAGTGATGGCAGACAGCAGACTCACTCTGCAATCAAGAGGACAACCTGGTGTTAATCCCAGCACCCAGGAGGCAGAGGCAGGAGGATCTCTGTGAGTTTGAGGCCAGTCTGGTCTATGTGGCACTCGCTCGAGATCAAACCTTGGTCCTTGTACATGTTAGGCAAGAACCGATCTACTCAGCTCTCATATAGTCATGCCCTATTTGAGTTCTTCCAACCTTAGTTACCCAAATACCCATAGTCCAGATAAATCACGGGTTAAAATTCTGTGACTATCACTTCTGCATGACCCTGGTGGAGGAAGTCATAAGACCAGAATGACTCTAGACACACAGAAGTAAAGACTATGTCAGGACTGTTGAGATGGGATCTGGACTAGAACAGTCAATGACTATGTCTTAAGCTAGTGGTAGACCTTGCTGTCCTCCATCTGATGCTGTGTATGCATGACAGCTCATAGAGGCTTCTACTCAGATTCAAGGAATGCTGGGGAGGCTGGATGATGTGTGACAGAGGTGAGAGTACTTGGAGTTAGCCCTTGGGAGAGCAGTGGGTGTGAGATGGAGCAGAGACTCCAGGACGCTGAAGATGCTACAGGTGTAAACTGTCTGCCAAGGAAAGCTCTAGACAGTGAATAGGGCCGTAGGGATGGGCTCCCTCAGTCTTTTGGCACCCAGATAAAACCACACTGCATTTCTCAGCCATGGAACTGTCGGCGCTTACATTTGCTCTGCTGATTCCTGTCTTGCTGTGGTCTCCTTGCTCCTTTCCTTGTGCCCCTTTTGGATTGGAGGTTTTTATTCTATGTGTACTTGGGATATGCAAAACTTTCTTTTTGGCTTTATAGGGGCTCACAGGTGAGAACTTGTCTTGAGTCTCAGGAGACTGTATTTGTCTTATTGAGCAGTGCTGAAACTATTGAGATGCTGAGGAAATGAACTAAAATACTTTAGGGTATACATAGGATGGTTCTGTTATGTGTTATTAATTATGGCCTTGTTGCTATCCTCGGGAATTAGGTGTAGTTTTGAGAGATGTGTTTGGGTGTTAGGTTGACAGAGGGTGCACTTGTGATAGTTGATCTTGATTGTCGGCTTGGACTGAGAAATACCAAGGACATTTGTGGGTATGTTTCTACTGTGCTTGTGGTTGTATTTCTAGTGATGATTAAGTGGGGAGCGGTTACTCTGAATCCTGCTTGTGTCATACAGTAGTCTGAGAACCCAGATAGACAAAAGGGTAAGAAAGAGAAAGCATGGGACCATTCTCTCTCTCTGCTTGCTGGTGTCCATGAGGTGAGCAACTCTGCTCTGCTCTGCTGTCCTGTCCTGACTACAGCTGTGGAACAGTCTGACTGTTCCACAACTGACTGCCATGAAACTGTGATGGAAAAGACATTTTTTGTCCTTTTACATTGTTCTGTCAGGCATTTGTCAGTGATGAAAGACTAACAATACACCAGCTCAGTGCTAAAAGGCTTGTGGGTGGACACACTGTGAGCAGGCATATCCCACTAATGTGGGTGGTGAAAGAGGCCTTGGGTCTGATCTCTGGTACTGAATAGAATAGGCATGGTGGTATACTTGCCTCATACTTGGAAGTTGGAGGCAGGAAGGTCAGAAATTCAAGATCATCCTGTTACATAGTGACTTTGAGATCTGCCTGTTTAAAAAACAAACACAGCAACAGCTGTGCCTGTACCACAGCACCGGGACCTTTTGCTGTTGCCAGGACTCCTCCCCTGGCCAGCCTCTGCACTCCAAGAGCAGGTATCCAGTCCCAACTCTTTTCTTCCAGTGATTCAACTACGTTGCTGCATTGAAGGAGAGGAAGTGACTGCACTGCAGCTTTAGCAAAGCCCCTGTATAAGAATCCTCACCCCAGGGGCACAAGAATTGACACTTGCACAGCATACTCATATTTTAGATTCTATACTTTTCTTACATTCTGGGTTCAGGCATTTCTGTCTTTTCATAATGATTTTTGCCCATACTGAAGAACTTACTGGCAGTAATCTAATTCAGTCTCCTAGTTGCTGGATTCTTTCCTGGTTCCTCAGCTCTAAAATAAGCTTCCAGTCCTGCCTCATGATCTGCACAGGCCTGGGCAGGGACCACAGACAGTGCTACAGAAAAGACAGCTGCAGGGGACAAGTGGCCTTATTATAGCCAGCTTGCTTATCCCTGTTCAACCAGTGAACTGTTCAACTTAACTGGAAATAGAAAAACAGTCAAAGCTAAACCATCCCCCCATTTCCAATAAGGTGAGCACATCAGCATACTGTGACAACGGTGATACTTTTTTTATTGGATAATTTATTTATTTACAATACAGATGTCATCCCCTTTCCCCATTTCCCCTCCCTAGAACCCCATCCTATACCCCCTCCTCCTTTATGCTTTTATACCATTTTGATTACATGCATGTATTAAGGTCAGTTCTAGGTTAAGGGTCTAGCAATACAATAGATGCAAATAGTCAAGGAACAAGCAATACAATAAACACAAATAGTCAAAGAAAAAAGCAAGGCATTAAACCCAGTTACATGAACACTCCCATGATCACTGTTTCTAAGGGCTTATCAGGATGGCCAAAGTATCTGAGCCAACTTCCCTATCCTAGCCCAAGGTCATTTTCATGTCTGGAGCCTACTTCCTTGTTCTAGCCTAAAATTTAGATTTCTGTCTGAAATCACTTCTTTGTTCTAGCCTAATATTTAGATTCCTGCCTGAGATTACTTCTTTGTTGTAGCCTAAGATTTAGATTCCTGCCTGAAATTAACTTCTTTGTTCTAGTCCACAATAATACTTTGTGTTGGAGAGCTGGCCATTGTATCATTCAGTACAGGTGCTTACTGAAAGGCAGCTGCAGCTGCACCTCCTCCTCTGTCTTGTCTTATTTATTTCATTTTGAGATGGGGTCTTGCTATGGAGCCTGAGCTGCCTTCAACTCTATGTAGCTTAGGCTGGCATTGAACTCTCAGTCTTCCTGTTTCAGCCAGCCTCCCAGTGCTGGAGTGAAAGGCGTTCACCGGCATGTTTGGCCCCGTGCACTTTTATCTCATGGCGTGCACCTTTCCCCATTAGCAAATCAGCCAAGATAGAGGCTGTCAGTTTTCTGTTAATATTTTATTTTCTCTATTTTTATTAGGAAAGAGTTGCTACTTTTAGCATGCTAAAAAGGAAGCTGTTGGAAACATTGATTCAGTGATTCAAGAAACTTTAAAAAGTTTATTTATTTTTAAGTTTGTGTGTGTGTGTGTGCCTGTGTGAGTTTATGTGCACCATGTGTGTGCAGATGCCCCTGGCGTCCAGAAGAGTGTCAGAGTTTCTGGAACTTGAGTTATAGTTTGTTGTTGTTATTATACAAGAATGGAACCCAGGCCATCTGTAAGAGCAGTGTATACTCTTAACTGATAAGCCATCTCTCTAGCCCTTCAAGAAACCTCTTAAAGAAAATTAGCTGATAGTACAATCCAGCTAAAATATGAAATGAACTATAGAAAAAATTTACAAGAGATCTTTATTTGATAATTGTTTAAAAAGTTAAAACAATATTTTATGCAATATTCATCCATGCATATAGTACGTTTGGATCCAGTCCATCTCCGATTCCTTCGCCCCCACTGCCTTTCCTATCCCCCGGCACCACTTCCACTCCTAGCTTCATATGTGCTCTTGAGTTTGCACATGCTCTCTCACTCTCTTAATACCCAGAGTCCACTTAGTGTGGTCTCATGTGCACTCTGTGAGACCATCTACAGGAGCTTGGGGAGTCTCTCAGGGGCCTTATCCCTGGAGAAAATGATTCTTTTTCCTCCAGCAGCCATCAGTTGCTAATAGCTCTTCAGATAGGGGTAGAATCTCATGAGTTCCTCCCACTCCATAATGGGATTGTGGCTGACTTGACTTTGTGCAAGCCTTGTGCATGGAGCCCCAGCTCCATGTGTTCATGAATTCATGTGTGCAGCTGCCAAGCAGATACTGTTGTGATTCAGATTCTGTTCCTCTAGGCTCTTAAAATTGTTCTACTCTCTCTTCCATAATAGTCCCTGAGTGGTGCATGGTGTGGTGTTTTGTGTGTGTGTGTGTGTGTGTGTGTGTGTGGTGTGTGTGTGTGTGTGTGTGTGTAGTCTAGATGTCCTATTTAGAGCTGAGCACTTTACAGTATTCTGCACATTGACAGGTCTCTGAATCAGTTGCCATCTTTACAAAGAAGCTTCTCTGATGAAGGCTGAGAGATGGACTAATCTTTAGGTATAAAGAGAAGCACTCAGGGGCAGGATGGTTTCCTCCATTGCATTTGCACTACCTTACACTAGTGGTCTATCTTGCTAGGCCAGTCATTACTGTAGTTTTAGGGGTCACAGCTGAGTAAGACTAATGATGTTTTTCTCCCACTGTAGTATTCATAGAACCCAATACTTCTTTGCTGTTTGGTTGGATTATTTGTCCTCATTAAGATACAGTTGTCCCTCAGTATCTGAGGGGAATCAGTTCCAGGACTTCTTATGGATCGTCCTAGGGACCCTTCTGTGAATAAGTTCAGTATTTGCATGCAACCTACACATATATATGCCTTTTAAGTTATTTGTGCTCTCTAATTCAATGTAAATGCTGTATAAATGGTTACTGTACTCTGGCTGGGGGATGGCTTATAGGTAAAGTGCTTGCTGTATGAGCATGAGGTACTGAGTTCAGCTGGGAGCACCAACAAAAAAGTTTGTGGGATAGCTTCAGGCATCTGTTGGCTGACTCAGCAGATCTGGAACCGGTATGGTGTGCGTGGCAGGCCTGCTACAAATTGGATGCAGTTTTTCTCAGCCTGTGGCCTTCCTCCTTCACCCCCCACTCCTTCGCCCCTTGACAGAATATTGCTATGTATTCCCCAGTTTTGTCCTTTGACTCCTGAGTGCTAGGATTATGTGTGTGCTGCCATGCCTAGTTGAAGTTGGAAGGTTGAAGTTTACCTTATTTTAAACAATGGATCAGGATCTTGTTGTGATATATTTTAAAGTTCTGTACTTGCAGTTTCAGATAAATGGGTTTATTGGGTATGTAGCAACCAAAAGGGAAAGAACAAATAGCAAGTAACAGATAACATCATCAAACATGGCTGGTGTAGCCTGATCGAGAGCAAAGGGAGCATCGTCCAGTGGAGGCTTCAACATTCAGAAGAGATGGGCCAGGGAAGAAGCAGCTAGCTGGAACCACTGGTTGGGAGGCTTGCCATCTAGTGCTGTGCCTGCCTTCCCAGTGCAGCACATTAGCCTGTGGGTCAACAATGATAATCTCTGTAGGAAAGGGTCACCTTTTAGCTGTTCTCAAGGACACAGTGTTTTCAATCTCTTTAGCTACTTGCTGTTTTTCTTTGCCCCTGTTACAGAGCTGGGGAGAGAGGGCTGACCTAGGACAGGGCATTTTGGAGGACACTTGACATAAACATGTTGGAGTCTGAGACGGGGGTGGGGGTGGGGGGGAGGCATGCTCCCCTTTCCCACTATGCTTTCAGTAAGCTTAAAAAAGCATGGCACTTTACCAGCATGCTGTTGTGATATGACACAGCCTAGAGTTGCTGGGGAAGAGAGTAGCAGTTGTAGATCAGTTCATGGTCTTGATTGCCTTGATCTGTGTGGGATGGAAGACCCAGCCTGAATGCGGGTGCTACCATTTCATGGTCTGCATCCAGAACTGTGTAAGAGGGAAGGAAGTAAGCTGAGAACAACCAGGCACGGGTGCATTTATTATCTCCGCTATTGACCATGGGTGTGATGGAGGGAAGACATGCAAACAGAGGGTCACAGTGTCTGTAAATATGCCGTGACGACACCATTACTCTGTCTGTCAGTGCAGTTACATGTGTCCATGAGTCCAGACTGCAGGATCAGTAAGTCAGACATGAAAACTATACACTTTTACATTTAGATTCTTGGAATTTTTTATTGATTTTTATTATATATATATGTATGGATATTTTGTCTGAATGTATTTATTGTACCATGTGTGAGCCTGGTACTCATGGATGCCAAACAAGGTGTCAGAACCTGGAACTAGAGTTCCAGGCATTGTTAGCCACAATGTAGGTGCTAGGAATTGAACCTGCGACCTCTGTAAGAGCAGTCAGTAAGCACTGAGACATCTCTCCAGTCCCACCCTCAATTCTCTTGAAACCCTGGGAAAATCCCCTTTATTATTAAATATTGATGTCTTTAAAAGAAAAAACCTCAATCATGTAGTGTAATTTGAATTGTGGTTGAACTAACCCTCTTTGATATAAATGAATTTACCTAGGGTTTTATAATTTTTGTTATTCCTCCTTCCTTGGTAGTGCTGGGGGTGGAACCCAAGGCCTCATGTATGATAGGCAGGTGCTCTATACTGAGGGATATTCCCATCCCTGCTCATCTCCCAGGAAATGCTTCTCCTTAAAGGGAATTTTAGTACCAGGGAAACATGATCCCTAGAGAGGATGAGAACTCCTCTAACACTGCAGCCCTTCAATACAGCTCCTCAGTGTGGTGACCCACAGCCATCAATTTATTTTGTTGTTACTTCATAACTGTCACTTTGCTACTGTTATGACTCACAGTGTAAATATTTGTTTTCTTATGGTCTTAGGAGACCCTGTGAAAGTGTTGGTTGATCCCCCAACGAGACTGCGACCCACAGGTTGAGAATCATTGACCTAGAAGGGGACTTCTTACAATTCTTTTTCTAAACTCAGTGTGGAGTCTGCCAGTTGAGTGACTCTTTGGCTGCAACAGGCTCCCTGATTAAAGATGCTGTGCAGTGCAGACTGTGCAGGTCGCTCCAGAGTCTGGCGGCGCGGCTGTGGGTGTGCTCAACTTGGGACCCAAGCCACCTCTAGTTTTCTCTTTACTCATAGGGATGAATTTAGCTCTTTGCAGTTGTCCTTCATACGCTGTAAAATAGCCGTGTGTTCTTCTGTAAGCGTGGAACTTAATTAACTGTTTAGATGTGGATTGTGACTCATAAGAGCTAGAATTCTGAATGCTTTCTCTCTAATAAATACCATTGTGAAAGAGAACAGTGATAGAGGTTTCTGAAATTGAATGCTAATATCTGTGTTCTTGTTCTGTTTGTGAATTTAGGAGAAGCTAGCTCTTCGACAGCAGCTAAATGAGGCAAAGCAGCAGCTCCTCCAGCAGGCAGAGTACTGCACACAGATGGGGGCTGTCACCTGCACCCTCCTCTGGGGGGTCTCCAGCAGCGAGGAAGTCGTCAGAGCCATTCTAGGAGGCGTAAGTTGTCTAGCACTGTTGGATGTGCCTTGTGACATTGACTGCCGAGTCCTGCCATGCTGCAGGTTTGTAAAGTTCATTCACCAGATGGTGGCCAGATGCCTGCTGTGTTTGTTCACTGTGTCACCTGGTGCTCTGGGGATGTGTAAAATTAAGTACCATGTTCTGTCCCAGCACCCAGGAGGAGTTTTTGTATATTAACCACTTAATGTGTGCATAAAAAGCTAACAGCATTCACAGGGCTCATGTGTGTTTTACCTCATGGGTAACATGAAATTTGACATGTATGTACTAGTATATAGTACTATATGTATGTATGTTAGAGACTTCCCATAAGGAGAGGAATTTGAAATGGGCCTTGATGAGTAGATAGGAATGGCAGAAGATGTTAAGGACACTTTAAGAAGCATTTAAAGCAAAGGTATCGAGTGGCCCGCAGGGCACGGTGGCACACACCTTTAATCCCAGCACCCAGGAGGCAGTGGCAGAGGATCTCTGTGAGTTTGAGACCAGCCTAGTCTACAGAGCAACTCTAGGACAGCAGGGCTACATGGAGAGACCCTGTCTCAAAAAAACAAAAACAAAAACAAAAAAAAACCAACAAAAACAAAAAAAGGTAGGAATGTCTTCCTTTAGGATAGAGGGGAGGGAGGTCCCGTGACCACATGGAGGGCTTCTGTCCTGAAGCCGTGGGCAAGTGCTTTGAATGAAGAATGATAGGACACGGGCACATGTAGGAAATTCACATGATGCTCAGTGAATGAGGGTGAGGGCTGAGGTGCAGTGCTCTGCGGGCAGGTGGGGAAGGAGGAGGCATGTGGGAGCTGGGCGAGTAAACAGGTGTGGTGTCAGGCACAGGTGACAGTGACAGCTGAGGGAAGAGAGCACCTACAGCAGGTGAGTCTGACTCTGGGGAAGGCGTAGAAGTGGAGGGGAGGAAGAAAGCCAGAGATACATTAGTCACCACTTAGAGGACACACACAGTAGTAGGTCTTAAGGGACCCCCAGGAAGGTCTTAAGTGTCCTTTAAAAGTTCGTTGAGCTTTATTAAAGTGTAATTTTCAGGGATGCATGAGACTTTGTCTTAAAGGTTATTTCCATGTTGTAACTGACCCACTGGACTTTGAGGGTTCACTGGTTTCTTAGACCATTTCTAGAGTTGGGAGAGCATCCCCACTCAGCACACTCTATCACCAGGACGCTCCGTCACACTGTTCTCTAGGATGGTGTTTTCTGTTTTTACATTCTAAAATATGCCTGGTTTTAAGTAAATCTTGACAATTTTATACACACATACATACATGCGAGCTCAGTATATCTCAGTCGCATAACCCAGGACCTCTTCAATTTCCTATGTTCACTTCCTTTTTAATCTATATGTCACTAAGGCCATTAGAGCTGCCTGCATATGGCTGGGTGTAGGGCCATCCATGAGCGTGGGCCTACCAGTTCTGAAGAGCTGACTCAGTAGCCGTCCATTGTGAGTGGCTCCTCTGTGAGGCAGGGTGAGGCACAGCGCCTCTTAAGCCCATCTCCTGTCCGTGCTAGGTGGTGGACTGGCTTGCTTTATGCAGGTAGCACAGCTGGTGGGAGTCACAAGTGCAGCGGTCCTGTCATGTCCAGAGGACAGCTTTTGTAGCATTGCTTTTCCTCCAAGTCTGGCATTCTTTTCACCCAGTCTTCTGTGACGTTTCCCAAGCCTGGGTGCATGGGGTTAGTACAGATGTCTCCTTAAAGGGCTGAACACTCAAAAGTCACAGATTTTGCTACTGTGGCCAGGTATGAGTGTTAGCATCGACTGCTTCCCTTCCTGGGAGCATTGAGTGGTGGCACAGGCTTCTTTATGACTGCTTCTGTAATTACACCCTGTCTCTCTTCTATACAGCTTGCCCATTCTGCTGGTGATACCCTGGCTTCTGTAGAAAGATGTGACAGTTCCATTTTTTTTTTTTTTAACTTTCAGGACAAAGCATTGAAGTTTTTCAACATTACTGGTCAGACGATGGAGAGTTTTGTGAAGTCATTGGATGGGGATGTCAAGGAGGTTGATTCTGATGAAAATCAGTTTGTCTTTGCACTGGCTGGAATTGTAACAAGTAGGTAACTTTTCAGACACAGTGCTATATATCAGGCTTGGTAATTACAGATGTGCTTGTGCATGTGTGTTCATCCTGGAGTCTATCTCAGTAAGCTGGGAGAGGTGTCAGGTGCATGTAGTATGGAAAAGCACCCCAAAGGCTTGTGGTCACTATCAGGTATTAGAAATAACTGAGCTAAAGGAAACCCAGGTTTGTTTGGTTGGTTGCTGTTTATTGTTTTGCTGTCAAAATGATCTTTCAGTCTCACACACAGCAAACATTCTCCTGGTTCCTTTTCATCTTTTTGATATTCTGAGAACTTGAATAAGCCCATGTGGCAGTGAACGTCCCAGCTGGGAGTGGAGCCTTCCACAGCAGCTGGCCTGGCGGCTTGGTACGCATTCCATCTGCTTTGTTGGGATTGGCTTCCATGGCTTTGAGCATCTGCCTCAAGTTGAGTATGCTTGTCCCATGTCTCTGCCTGGAAGTCCCAGTCTCTTTCCTTAGGTGCTTCACAGCCAGCCTTGGCTGTCTGATGTCTTCAAGAAGAGCTGTGATGGTTTAGAATGTCCTTCTCCTCCCTGGGGAAGGACAGAGAAGTTCTAGTTTACCACATTCTAAGCAGAAACGGGTATTAAATGTCTTCTGTGCACAGTCATTGTTCTTGTCTGTGTCACTGTTCCCTTGCTATGAGGAGACACCATGACCACAACAACTCTTATAAAAAAAAAGCATGTAGCTGGGGCTGGCTGTGCATGTATATGTTTAGGTAAACTGGTACTAGTATGATTCTTTGTGACCTTTCAGGTATCCTTGCTGTTATTTCACCCCCCCCTTCTCCCGTATTTATCTCCCCCTCCTTCCCTAACCATCCCCCACCCCCACTTGTTCTGCAACAAGCCCAGGCTCCTCAGTGAAGGTGGCTCTGAGAGGTGCTGGTCTTCCAGGAGGGCCACGCACAGCGCATCCTTGTTGGCATTGCCATACTGTGCAGAGGGTGCCCACATACTGCTGATGTTTGTGATGTTTCTACCACTCTGCTCTGTGGGCAGAGCCGACAAGCGGGACGAATGTCTGCAGGTGCTGTGGGACAGGATCAGCCCCGTGACCCTGGTGCACACCTGACTTTTCATATTCACTGATAAAAACTTCATGTTCTGGGGTTGCTTCCAAGAGGTGCTGCTGACTGGTACTGTGAGGTCACGGAAGGCTTGTTCACGTCTGTATGCAGTGGGTGTGACTCTGATGTCTCAGGTAAAACTTAATCATGTGAGTGTCTTGCTTACTTGGAACAACTGGCATTGGTCACCTGTACAGTTTCTTATATAGAACTCTCCTACTTGCCTTGCATGGTTTTCTTGCTACCATTCCTCAGTTAGTGGAGCTGACCCTATATAATGCATTGAGTTTTTATTGCAAACGTGTGTTTCTCGTTAGCTGGGTGAGTGAGGAAGTCACATAGTCAGTGTACTGTGAAGGATCAGGTATGAACAGTACATAGTGATGCTGCACAGGGCTGCATGCATCTTAAGTCAGTATGTGTAGTTCACTGTAAGTCTAGGGAGAAATAACTTGGGATTTTGTTCAGTCCTGGTAGACATAACCTTCTGAGTTTAGATGAAGGCAGATCAGAATTTCATCCTTATGGATGAGACTGTGAAAATCTGCAAGTGCTGCTCTCTGGTTTGTGAAGAGTTTGGCTGCAGGAAGGCTGCAGAGAGGGCTGTCTTGGGGTTAGGTTAGGTAGTTGTCTTAGTCACTGTTCTACTGCTGTGAAGAGACACTATGACTAAGGCAACTCTTAAGAAGAAAGCATTTAATTGGGGCTGGCTTACAGGTTCAGAGGATTAGCTTGTTCTTGTCATGGCTGGGAACATGGCAGCGTGTATGGGGCTGGGGCAGTAGCAGAGAGCCAGCTATATCCGGATCCACAGGCAGGGCTGGGGGAGGGAGGAAAAGAGAGAGGGAAGAAGGAAGGAAGGAAAAGAACCTGGGCCTGGCATGGGCTTTTGAAATCTCAAAGCCACCCCTAGTGACACTTTGTCCAACAAGGCCACACCTCCTAACCCTATTAATCCTTCTGAAATAGTGCCATTCCTGATGACTAAGCATTCAGTATATGCGCCAACAGGGCCACTCTTAGTCACACCGCCACAGTGCTGCGATGAAGTGCAGATGGTGATTTTGTTTCTTGTTTGTGGGGCCTCCACACCATCCCCTATTAGGATTGTCAGTACATAATTCTAGAAGAGCTGCAAGAGCAACAAGTGCTCCTAACTACCAACCATCTCTGCACACCCACTGTGTGTGTATATATACAATTCTTTATTATATGTGTGTGTGCACGTGTGTGTCACATAGTGTGTGAGGTCAGTCCTAACTACCAACCCTCTCTGCACACCCACTGTGTGTGTATATATACAATTCTTTATTATATGTGTGTGTGCACGTGTGTGTCACATAGTGTGTGAGGAGGTCAGAACAGTTGATGGAGTCAGTACTGTAAGCAGATACTCCACTGACCTGGTTACTGATCTAGGATAGATTTTGTTAGCCAAGGGGAGGCAGACTGCCGCTGCCCCATCCCCTTCCGTCTTGGCCTCCTTGATTACTTACCTTCATTGTTTTGTATCATGTCTTCTTCTTAGTCCTGATGAAGAAGACTCTACAGAGATGTGCACTGTGTGCTGGGCTTACTGATGAATCCTTATAGTTATGTGTGGATACTGGTCAGGCGGGTGGCTGTACCCGTCCTGGGGCCAGTGCCTGCTCTGGTCTCCATGCTCACTTGCAGAGCCCGAGGTATGAAAATAATGTGTGTACTGATCACAATTGGGCGGAACATTTAGGAGAGCGTTCAGATTCAGTTTTCATGTTCTGCCTTTGACGTTATAGAATTCTCATTCATGTCATAGTTAAAAGTCGTGAGTTCATTCTTGAAGGATTTCTCCATGGTTGACCCCCCAGTAAGACCGGTCATCAATTTGACGTTCTTCTTGGACCAGATAGCTATTGGTCTGGTTTTCTGGGGCTCTGTGCTGCAACACCCAGGTCCTAGTGCTCCCTCCCGTGGTTATGGCATGACTTCCTGACGTAGTCACTCTGACTATTGTCAGGTCCTCATCCAGGACAATGTGAACTCTACAAGCAGTACTGGGTTTCAGTGCTCATTGGTTACCTGCTCTGCTTGGATCTGTGAAGAGAAAGTCAGGGACTATACTATCTGCTAAGCAGAATTTTCCAGAATGTGAAGCACCAGTGACTTCTTAGGAAAAAAACATCACTGTCACCATCACCATTAGCATCACCACCATCACCACCATCACCACCATCACCACCATCACCATCATCACCACCATCATAAACATCATCACCATCACCACCATCACCACCATCACCATCATCACCATCATCACCATCATCACCACCATCATAAACATCATCACCATCACCATCATCACCACCATCATAAACATCATCACCATCACCACCATCACCATCATCACCATCATCACCACCATCACCACCATCATAAACATCATCACCATCACCACCACCATCACCACCATCACCACCACCACCACCATCACCACCACCACCACCACCACCACCACCACCATCACCACCATCACCACCACCATCACCACCATCACTACCACCATCACCATTGCTATCAACACCATGTTTGTGAGAGACATCGGCAGAAATAGAGTGAAAGTGTGGGTGTGTTGATGCCATGATGCTGTGTGGTGGTGCATGTGTGGAGGTGCGTGTGTGAAGGTTAGAGGGCCTGGGAGTGACTCCTCATGGTCTGCCACTGTGTGCTCCAGGCTGCACCTGCTGTCTTGACGAGTTGTTTCGTCTTTGCAGATGTTGCCGCCATGGCCTGTGGCCGTGAGTTCCTGGTGAATTCCAGCCGGGTGCTCTTGGACACCATGCTGCAGCTGCTGGGAGACTTAAAGCCTGGCCAGTGCACCAAACTCAAAGTGTAAGTAGATGGCAGCTCAGGCCCTCAGCCTGCACAGGGCCTGGAGTACACTGAGGGAGCCTCTGGGAGGAAACAGTTGGCCCAGCAAGCCTTAAATACAGGAAGCAAGCTGAGGAGGACTGAAGGAATGTGCTATCTCTTTAGATGATAGTTTATCTCATTTTATTTGAGATAGGGTCAATGTGTAGCACAGGCTGGCCTTGAACTCATGTTCCTCTTGCTGGCTTTAGCCTGCTGGCTGTTGGGTTACATAGTATTTCAGAAAAAAATAGATCAAGAGGAGGGACATTTACCCCTTAGAGTGCTGAGTGGACCCTAAATGATGCAGGGCTGTGTTACTTGCTGTCTCAGAATGAGCTTCAGTCCGCCTTTGCTATGGCAGTTTCTTACCTAGGTACTAAACTTTGTAGCTACTTTTTTCTTAATCATTGTAACAAATCAGGACAGACTTCATTTAGTATCTCAGTGTCATAGGTAGGATCCGAGTTGGCTTGCCCAGGTCCTCTGCTGGGTGCTGGGTGTCTCATAAGGCCAAAGTCAAGGTGGTGCTCAGCTGGGTCCTTGGAGGAGGCTCTGGAAGAATCTGCTTCCATGTTCTAGTCTATCGGCTGAGTAGCTGGCCCACTGAATCCTGTCCAGGGCTGACTGCTCTTCCTCATGTGGCCCCACTGGCATGCCACAGTGCTTCTTATAATTGGCATCTGTATTAGCTGATTTCTGGTTGCTGTGACAGAAGCAGTTTAAAGAAGGAAGGCTTTGTTTATGCTCACACTGTAAGGGTGCAGTCAGTCCCTGGTCCAGGGAAGGCATGGTGACAGGAGCGGGAGGCAGCTGGCCAATGGCTTCCATGGCCAGGAAACAGAGAATGCTGACCCTCAGCTGGATTTCCCCTTTTGAGAAGTATTTTAACTCCTTATTTATGTGTGTGCACGTGTGTGCTCCTCATGAATCTGTGTGCACGGTATAGCATGCATGTGGAGCTCAAAGGACAACTAATGGGCATCCGTTCTCCCTGCAATGTGGGCTCCAAGAGTTGAACACTAGCCAGTCAATCTTGGTGGGAAATGTTTACCCGGGACATCATCTCAGCAGCCTACTTTATCCTCTTTATTTCAGTCCAGGATCCCCGACCATAGTATGGTACAACTTATATTCAGAGCGAGTCTTCCTTCCAAACCTTCTGGAAACATCCTCAGAGTTGCTTTTCCATGGTAATTCTAAATCCAGTTGAGTTGATAATGATTATCCATCACAGTGTGTATCACACTTTTTCTGTTGCTCCTAGCCAGAGAGGCAGCTCCGCTTTCTGTGGGCTCATGTGTTTAGATTAGGCATATTGGATAAACCTGTTTAATCAGCTCAGCGCATGTTGATTAGTAACTGTGATTGCATCTGCAGAACCTCCTTTGCCATGTAATTTAACTTTATCAGAGTATGATGTATATATAGTCTTGGGGAGTAGGACAGGAAATCTTTTTTTTCTTCTTTGGTGGGCAGTGCTGGGAATGGAACCTAGTGCTTTTCACAGCAAACATTGCTGTGCTAGCATAGACCCAGGGCAGAAAACTCTGGGGTTGTTAGGGTTCTTCCTGTGAAGTGGTTTTTCAGCCATGTGCCCTATGCATTGCAGGTCTCTCTTCCTTAGTTCAGGAACCCCTTAAACGTCTGTGGCAGATACTCGCAGCAGCTGTACCGTCTTGGCCTTGGTGTCTCTTATGTTTTCCCATGAAGTGGAATTTTCTTTTTCTCTTTATATACTGAATAATTTTGGATTCATTCTGGGTGTTTGGAATATTATATCAGAAGCCTCATGTTTAAAGTCTTTGGAAAATTCAACAGTCCATTTGGATTTGAGCCACAAGTCACAGTGCTGTTTCAGTATCAGCCCCATGTCTGTAATGTTCCAACCTGGTGTTTCCCAGGCCAGTGGAGCTGCCTTGTGTGTCTTCTGGTGCCACTCAAGGGCTGGTTAGAGGCCCAGAGATTATCTGTGTATGATGAGGTGAGGTTTGGAACTTAGAAGTATCTCTATGGGGTCACTTTCTGAACTGCTGACTCTCCCTGATGCCTGTAGTGCTCTGGTGTTCCCCAGAGCTCCACTCTGTAGCCTCATCTAAAAAGCTGAGGTTTGTTGTGGTCTCGAGTATTACTATGGCTGCTGCTTAACTGCCTGTAGCTACCAAGGTCCTTCAAGGTAGGGAAACATCCCCTCTGCAGCATCTGAGTTGCCTGGGGCTCCTACTTCACTGTGGCTACCAGAAGAATCCCCCCTTTCTTCTCCTTAGACAGAGAGAGCCTTCCGTGAAGTTTGAGTGCAGGCTAATGGGAGCTGGTGGTTTGGTACTTCATGCTCTGCTCTCATTTCATCAGCTCATGTGTTGCTCACCCATCATGATCTCAGTAGCTGCTGTATGCATTGTGTTCAGTGGAGGGAGGATCCACGGTGATACCCTGTGTGGACCACACAGCAGTTTGCACTAGTGTTTTATGCTGACATGTCTATGTGCATGAGCAATGTATGCTGTAATGTGACATGTAGTTTTTTTGTAGTAGTGTTAAAACTTGTCTGTGGATCTGATCTGTTTCTTGTGGGGGTCTCAAAATTGCAGAAGTCCTAATGTTGAGATCACCTTTCTCTGCTTGAGGGGACATCTAGGATAGTTTTAATTTCTCTACATATAAACTGCTACAATGAACACTTGGTAAATATCTCCTTGTGGGCCTGTGTATTAGTTCCTCTAGGAGTTTCCCCAGAAGTAGGATTTTTGAGAAGTGGCACCCACGCAGCTCTGTAAGATGCTGCCACTGTACTTTCTCCTGCACCTGTCGGCATTTTGTTATTTATTCCTATAGAGAGTATATGTGTCATCAGTCAGTTAGCCAGCCAGTCATCCACCTGCATCCCTCCCTTGACTTGGAATACCAGCAAGGTTGGCGTATGTTCTGCATGCTCATCCCATTAAGTCTTCTCTGTGAATCACCTGTCTGTCTGTCCCCTTCTCTGCTTCCTGCTAAGCTGTTTCCACAGTGCTGGTGTCTGTGTGGGCTCTGAGTGTTGATTCATTGCCGCCTTTTCTTCTGTGGTCTCTATAAGTATTCATGGACCAGCTACTCTCTCCTTCAGCTTCCCAGCAAGCTTTGTGTGAGGACTACTTCTCTGCCTCCCTTCTTTGGCCTCCGTTCTTATGGGTCTCAGTAAGCACGTGTTGATGGCAGTAATGGTGAAGGACCTGCTGCGGAGCCAGCCAGCACATTGGCTTCCTCTCCCAGCAGCTTTCCAGGATTGTACCCAATCAGCTTCTCTCTCTTCCACTGAAGTCCTTTCTCTGTTGACAGTAGCCTAAGTCCAGTTTGCTGTGCTGTGTTGGGCTTTTTGGCATGTCTGTGAATCACTTCTCTCCTGGGACTTTTGCTCTAATTACTTTACCATCAAAGGATACTCACTTTCAGAGTTGTGCCTCAGGCCTAGAGATGAGTCCAGCCTTCTCCCAGCTGGTTTTTTAACTGTAAAACTTTCTTTAAAAACTGAGCATCCTGGGCTGGAAAGATGGTTCAGTTGTTATGGTGGTTTGAATGAGAATGGCCCCTTATGCTTGAATGTGTGACCCCCTAGTTAGTGGAACTGTTTGGGAAGGATTAGGAGGTGTGGCCTCATCTGATGAGATGTGTCACTAGGGGTGGGCTTTGAGATTTCACAAGTCCACAACTTTCCCAGGTAGCTTTCTCTTTGCCTTGTGCTTATGGGTCAGATCACATCCTTCTATTCCATTTGTCACTTACTAACTGTAGACCTAGATAAGAGTGATGGGCAGAAATCATGTCACAACCTGAATGCTAATCTGCCTTCACGTTCCCTCCACCAAATGACTCCATTGCTTTTGAATCCAGCCTCTCTCAGGTTCTCAGGACTTGCACAATACAGCTGGAGTCTTTGCCAACATGTAACACAAGTGGCTTTGTAGTGTTACCTTTTTTTTTGGAGATATGAACAAATGTCTGCTCACCCAGACAAGGCACTGACAACAGACCAAGTTATCCACTATACGCAAGTCTAGCTTAGTGAACCTAAATTTTTTGGGTTACGTACTGAAATGTGGGTGAGTTAAAGGCAGCTGTGTCCCTGCGTTCTGACCACAGTGTGGGGGTGACTCACGGGAGCTGTGTGCCTTCAGTTCCCTGACACCTTGGGGGCGGCTGGCTCATGCTCCAGCAGTTGTCAGTGCTTATATAACCTTGGGGAGAAGCGCTCCTGAGTTTCAGGAACTTCCCAAGGGCGTGTTTGTTACTTCCTGAGTTTTTCTTCCCCTGCTGTCATGTGACACTGGTATTTCCATTTGACCCTTGATGAAAGCAGGCAACCAAAACTCTTGCTTCATATTAGACATGTGAAATTCTCCAGCCTTTTAAAGGTGTTATTCAATTGGCAAGCATGGGGGACAAGCAACACACTCACTGGACACACTAAGGCTGTGGCCCAGTTGGTAGAAGACCTACTTAGCACATAGAAGGCCTACCCTGTTACCGTATAAATCAGGCCTAGAGGTACACGCCTGGACTTCACACCCTAGAAATAGATGTGGGGAATCAGCACAAGTTCAAGGTCACCCTCAGCTATATAGAGAGCTCAAGGCAGCATAGGCTACAGGAGATCCTGTCTCAAAGCAAATAGACAACAAAAATAGCAGCCCTCACTCTGACTATTCCAGATGTGTTGTCTTTGACCAATGAGAGCTTCCATGAGAAGGGTCTCATAGCAATCCACACATGGCTGAAAGACACATCTTATAGAGAGTGAGAAAGACATGATCCAGTCACAGAGGTGGGCTGGCTCTGCAGGACGTGTAGCTCCCATTAAGTTGGCTGTGAAGGCCCTGAGACTCCATCAGGTCAGTACTTCCACTGATTGCCACCCAGGTGATAACACTGAGGAGGATAAGAAGATAATAACTTCATGGAGAAGGACTAGATAGATCTGAAACTCTGAGATGTGTTTTGCAGTTCACTATTCCATGACTAGAAATGGCCCTACAGAGCCTGTCCTCCCTCCTGCCCTTGTCTGACTGACATGCATGTTCTGAAACCGCTTTCAGTGAAACACTGTATCTGCCACTTAGGCGCCATTCAGGGAGAGGGTGTTCCCTTTACCTGGCTTGCAACCCAGCCCGTACCTGGGGCAGAACATTCAGCTGAGACTAAGTGATCACTTAGGAACAGATCTTTTCCTGGAACCCTATTCTGTGTCATCTGTCAGGAGTCTCTGCCCTACAGGTGTGGGGCACTTTAACTCAACTATCAGCCACTCTTTTCCATGACTTCTGTCTTAGTGTTTTACTGCTGTGAACAGACACCATGACCAAGGCAAGTCTTATAAAGGACATTTCATTGGGGCTGGCTTACAGGTTCAGAGGTTCAGTCCATTATCATCAAGGCGGCATCCAGGCAGTCATGGTGTAGGAGGAGCTGAGAGTTCTGCATCTTCATCTGAAGGCTGCTAGGAGAAGACTGGCTTCCAGGCAGCTAGGATGAGGTCTTAAGCCCACACCCACAGTGACACACCCACTCCAACAAGGCCACACCTCCTAATACTGCCATTCCCTGGGTCAACCATATACAAACCATCACAACATCTGTATGACCTTCTTTCCTTTAGGTTTCATTCTCTGGAAGTTTTACCACCTCCCAATACTGCCACAGGCTGGCATCCAGTTTTACCACATGGCCTCTGGCCAACACTGAAGGCCAAACAGCTGTTTTTGAGAAAACCTGATACTAAAGCACCACATATGGATTTATAACCAGTGAGGCTGGTGTTGGCCTGCTCTCGTTTACATAGTGCTGAGCCTTAACATACAGATAGTGGCTAGAACCCTATCAGTCGTAAATCACAGTTTTAGGTTCTTACTTGACAGGGGTGGGGCCCCCAAATCTAAATAAAGATGTAAAATAGTTCATGACCAGGGCTAAGGCTGGCTTAGTGGTAGAGCATCTGACCGCTAAGGATGCACAAGGTCCTGGGACTAGCCCTGTGCACTAGGAAAACTTACTTCCTTGCTGTGTTCCTGTTTAGAAATGAACAGACCTCTAACTGTAGGCTTCTGTCATGAATCAACTGATCAGGACTAGGTATGTTGGGTAGTGGTGGAACATTGCCTACTGTGTGTAAGCGCTGGGTCCTATCTTCAGCACTCTGGCTAGAAGATTACACAGCTTAACCAGTTCTCTCTTAACTTCCATGCTGTCTTTGATGAGAAGCTTGGGTGGCTTTCCATGCTCACTCCTCCCACTTAGGACAGTTTTTTTTTTAAACCTCATGATATATCAGAACACTACTGTTATGGAAGATTTGTTTTACTAAGGAATCCAGGTTGATAGCTAAGCACTTTAAGAGCACAAAGTTAACAATAGACAGGTCTTGCAACATGTTTGTTTTCTGTCTTGCCTTTATTCCTTGTGTTCTTAATGTCAGCTGTGTTTATAACATGATCAGGGGAGCAGATACTGGGCCGTTTGACAATCAGAAACCTGATACATCATTCACAAATAGTTTTTTTGGAATAGAAATGTCATATGGAGAAATCATTTGCACAAGAAACAAGAGTCTTCTGGGTTGGTGTGGTAACTCTTTCACAACCTAGAGGTCTCTGGCTTCTGTGACATGTACCCTGGCAGTGACACAGGGCTCAGGTCTCTCAAAATTGCATTGGCTCCATTTTAGCTTTTTTTTTTTTTTTTTTTTTTTTTGGTTTTTCGAGACAGGGTTTCTCTGTGTAGCTCGGGCTGTCCTGGAACTCACTCTGTAGACCAGGCTGGCCTCGAACTCAGAAATCCGCCTGCCTCTGCCTCCCAAGTGCTAGGATTAAAGGCGTGCGCCACCACCGCCTGGCTTCCATTTTAGCTTCTTAAGGACAACTGATCTGGGAACAAATATGAAAATTGAAAGATGGCTATGCTATATGAGTAAATTTTACCATTTTGAGGTTATGTGACAGTTAGGAGTCAAATCAGCAGGACACTTTGTCCAGGTCCCCCGAGCCACAGTCATCCTCATGTGGGGGCTTTGCTTTTGGGGTCTAGAGAAGATTGACTGGTTTATCATCATGCTGTAAGACAGAAGTTGGCATCTTCCCGTAAACGCATTTGAGAGGTGTTTTGGGCTTGATGGGTCACACCAGAGCTCTTGCTATTAGTCCTGCTCTTGTCGCATTCATAAAAGCAGCTCTGGGGCATCCTTTAAGGCAGAGGACTTGTGATTGTGCGTTTGTGATCTGAAGTAGAGGCTTTCCTCTTCTGGAGACCCTGGGTAGAGACTCCAGGAAAGCCAGTCTCGGGGCTGACTTCTCTAGGAGCACTCCATTTGAGCAGCTGGCCTACCACATAGTTTGTTAGGGTGCGACTTTGTGATCCTTGTGAGCCTGCTAATAAAACTCAGATGGCTTGCAGCCTGCTGGGAAGTTAGAGGACTGAGAATCCCTGCCCTGCTATGGTAGTTTTACGTCAACTTGACACAAGCTAGAGTCATCTGGGAAGAAGGAACAGCAATTAAAAAACTGATTGAAGAACTCTCTACAGGTTGATTGACTGTGTGCAAGCCTATAGGACATTATTTTGATTGGGGATTGATGTGGGGGGCATTTCTGTGGGCAGTGCCACCCTAGACTGATGATCCTGAATACTGTAGGAAGGCAGGCCAATCAAGCCAGAACGAGCAAGCCAGTGAAGAGGCTCCTTAATAACCTTGGCATCAGCTGCTGCCTCCAGGTCCCTTCCGCCTTTGAGTTCCCGCCCTGACTTCCCTCAGCAACAGAGTATGACCTAAGAGCTGTAAACTAAACCATTTCCTCCCCAAGTTGCTTTTGGCTATGATGTTTTATGGCATCAATAGAAAACCTAACTAAGACACTGTTTTGGAAAGTGTTGGTACCTTTTGTCTTTCTGACTCCTGGCATTGCTGTGGCTTTGAAAATTGTCATGGAAATATGGGAAGAAGAACGATTTTGTTTGTGTGCATTGTGCCCAGTTGAAGTTCTCAATAGCTGATGTGACTTCTTCTATATCCAATTGCTAGTCTGTGATATGGTAAAGACAAACCAAAGAGCCTGCCTTTCTCAGACTGAAGTCTTGAGGGAACCTAGCATCGCAACAGAAAACTGCAATAGGTTCTGTGTGTGGTATGTGCGCATGTGCCATCATTTCCTTAATTAGTCTCTGTCAATAGACTGCATCACTGTTCCTGATGTCTTCTTCTTCCAGGCTGCCGTACCTTCTGGCATGGTGCTGTTGCCCATTTTACCTTCATTTATGAGCTTGTGGCCTTTACAGCATTTTTAAAAATTAATTAATTTATTTAATTATTTAAATCACACTGTAGTTTACTTATTCACACAGGGGTTATAAACACAAAAAAGGAGGATGTGGGGAAGGGAATGACACCGGAGCATAGGTGTTCAGGGGGAGTACGGATACCATTCAGAACAGGGTATCAGCCATAGGCCTAAAACCAGCAATAGGCCTGACATACATACATGCTAACACAAAGTCTTGGGTCTCTGTGGAAAAACACTGAAACAGCAGGCTATAAGTTATTGTAAAAAGGCAGCTTCTGTGGAAACTTACCAGCCTGAGTAGTCATAGATCTTATAAATAGGCAGCCTCAGCGGACAGTACCAACTTAGATAAGGACAAGTGAATCATAGGCAGAGTCATAGTGACCTGTCCCCTGAACCTTCACCCAGCTGATACCCTGTTCTGAATGGTATCTTTACAGAATTTTTATATTAATTATTATATAAAAACTTACGGCCATAGAGCATTTTAGAAATTCCTCAAATTTGTGCCCAAAGGAAGTACTTAGCTCTCCACACGTTGACTGTTCCTGCTAGTTAAATATTTGATGGTCTTGTCTCTTGGCCATTGCAGAGTATGTGTTGTGGGCCTGTAAGCTCTGCTGTATTTTTCTGAAGACAGCTGATGCTCATCTCAGCAGGGCCTGGCTCTGCCTCATCCTCATTCTGGAGCGCTCTCTCTGCTCGGTGCCTCGGTGTCTGCCTCAGACCCTCAGGATATTCTGGCCTGCTGTGCACTCAGGAGCTCTGTCATGTGCACTGGGTGCTTCCATATTGGAGCCTTTTCCTCTGCTTCTTTCTCCTTTGCCTACAGTCTGGGAAATCCAGGCTCTGTCTTCTAACTCATGCTGTGTGGGCTTTTGTGAAAGCTGCCCTCCTTGTCTCAAGCAATACTCTGCTTGAATGGGGTTGTTGCTCACAGATCCTCTTCAGAGGGAGAACTGCTAATTACTGTAAGTGAGAGGGCTATTGCCGTGCAGTTTGGGCTATCATCACTGCTGCTCAGTAATTTCAACTTCCCCTAAAACTGTGTGTGTGTGTGTTTCATTACTTTTATTTTAAAAGTTTATGCTATACATTATTGTTTACTTCTGTTACCTGACTACTCCTGTGGTGGCCCAACTAGCAGGGACCCCAAAGACCACTGAGGAGTCAATTTTGATGCAAACACATAAGGGTCTTTATTATAAGCTTGAGAGCAGGGACTCTCACTGACACCATCGCAGCAGGTCAGAAGTGCGAGCCCTGAGTCTAGGGGTGTAGGGTAGTCACTGTAGTTGCAGCAAGCTTGAGGAGTTTCTATATGGGTCAGCAAGTTAATATGTTAAAAACTGCATTTCTGGCGTAATCTTCAGGAAGCAAACACGGGGGCAAAACCACCTGACACACAGGATGCCTAGGTTATCTATTCTCTGCAGGATGTCTTAGGTTATCTGTTTGTACCTTGACCCTGCCCTTATAGCCTGACTGGCTGTTGTTAGGGGAGGGGAGTGCCATAGGATGTTTGCTCAAGTGGACTTTGTGGTTTTCCTCTTGGAATTGGAGTTTAACGCCTGGAGCTTCAAAAATGGAGTTGGTTGGGCTTTATAACTCCTAGTTAGTTATTTAGCTTATTTTTATAGAGACATTCTTCATAGCTGGGAGGAGAAGGTTACTTTTTAAAATCATGAGCATGTGACTATATGCACTTGAGTGTGGGTGGAGTCAGATACCCTGGAGTCCATGTGGATGAGAATGGCTCCAAGGGGTGCTGGGACTGAACGCCTCCTCTGGAGAGCAGCAAGTGCTCCTAACTGCTGAGGGGTCTCAGACCGCAGACATTGTTCTTATTTTCCAAATGCTGCTTGGAGTCTTAAAACTTACTTTCAAAAATAATTTTAAGTCAGTCTGAAACAGGAGGATCAAAGTCCTGACTATGTAGTCAGATCCTGTTTCAGAGCAATTAAAAATTGTTTTAAACTTAATTGCATGGTGAGTCAGAGAATCTGTGTAATGTAGTAGGTACGTGAGAGCTGCCGCTGTTCACTGGCTGCTTTGTAGTTCTGTTGACAAGCTCTTTAACGCAGTATATATTTAAAAATTGTAGTTACATTTAGTGTTAGTGTTGTACATGTGTGTACATGTGTGCCATACTGTGCATGTGAAGGTCAGATATCAGAGGACAGCTTCTGGCAGTTCGTTCTCTGCTTCCATAGTGTGGGTCCCTAGGATTGGACTCAGGTCATCAGATTTGCCAACAAGTGCCTTTATCTGTTGCACGATTACGCGTCTTCCTGCAAGGTATTTTTGAGGAGCAAGTCTAGATGCCTTGTGTGGCTTCCTGGGGACCTGGGTGTTTGGCACTGCAGTCGCCCTCCTCAGTGTTCCTTCTCTGTCAGCGTTTGTTTGATGTGTCTTCTGCTGTTCCCTTACTTGCATCCTTTATGTGAGCTTTCGTTGTAGATGTGCTGTGTGGTTGTGGTGTAACCCTTCTAACAATATGCCTTTTGGCAAGATAACCCTGCCTACTAACACTTCCAGCTATTGAAGTCTTTGGCTTTATCCCTTTCATTTTGTCTCGTTTTATTAGGATTATTTGATATCTTCCCCTCAATATCTCTATCCCCCCTCCTTTTATTTTCTTGTTTCTTCATGCTGCTCCTTGGATGCCTTCCTTCTCTGAGTTTACTTTCCTCCCTAGGGTATTAAAAGTTGACCACTTCTCAGTGACTAGTTTCCCCTTAGAGCATGCTTGGATATATTTGGTGTCTACTTGAAAGTAATGAATACCTTTCTCTTCTGAGCAGTACAGGGACTCCGAATGATTTAGTTCTTACTTCTTAGTCCACATGTGTTTGGAAACTGTTTCTGCTTTGTTGGAAATATATTAGTCACAGTGTTAGGCATTGTTATTGCTGCCTTTCCCCACAGTGTTTCCTTCTCTGTTTGCATTTCTGTACCGTGGTTCCCTTTCCTGTTTCTTTTTTTTTTTTTTTTTCAAGTTGGAAATAACTTTATTTGTTCTAGGGCATCCTCTTAGAACTTCTGAAACTGCTTCTTGGTGCCAGCAGCCTTGGTGACCTTGAGAACATTGAATCGGACAGTCTTGCTCAGGGGCCTGCACTCTCCAACAGTGACAATGTCGCCGATCTGTACATCCCTGAAACAGGGGACAGGTGCACAGACATGTTCTTGTGACGCTTCTCAAAGCGATTGTATTTTCGGATGTAATGGAGATAGTCCCGGCGGATGACAATGGTCCTCTGCATCTTCATCTTTGTCACACACCGGACAGGATCCGACTCTGGGGACTGGGAATGGCATGTGAGTGCATTTTTGTCTATGTAGGCCCTCGATGGGCCTCTTTGGCCTGAATCCAGATGTTTTTGTAGTACCGAGGGAGTTTTTCCCTTGCCAGTTTCTTCCGTTAAAACACGCTTTTTGCATTGAAGTTGAGTGCCTTTGGTAAGCCGCTCCGCTGAATGTCGCCATCTTCCCTGGCAGCCTGTGAAAGAACCTTCTTCTGTTTCCTCTGTTGTGCTCAGAACTTTTCTTCTGTGTCTCTCTCTCTCTCTTCTCTTTGCTCTCTCTTCTTTATTCTCTCTCACTTCTCTTTTTTGGAAGTTCTTCTTTTAAGTATCTATTTTAAGTTTTTTGAGGAATTTCTTGCAATTTCTTTTGTATTATTTTGAATATTTTGATGGGATTTTTATTCTGGGCTACAGTGATTTTTCAGTTCCCTAAAAAACACACATTGCCTGACACCTCTGGCATCTATCTGTAAAATAAAACAAAAAACAAACATAAAAAAAAAACCTTTGTGTATAATGTGTGGTACAGTGTATTTGCATGTTCACGTGTGTTGGATGTAGGCATGCTATACTAGTGATGCTCAAGTGTTATTTTTTCTTCTCCTGTGTTTGAGACAGGTTTCCTTTACTTCTTCTGTTGTTGTGGACTGGCCCATGCATTTCGATTCTCTCGTGTTGCCTCTCATCTCCCTTGGAATGATGGGATCACAGATTCATGTGCATGAGCCTAAAGTGCAGGATCCAATGTCCAACTGGAAGACCCAAAGTTTTATGAGGGGATTACAGGAATATGGTTACTTATAGGAGCAGAAATGACTCAAGGCTTTGTCTTACCAGAGCCACCCTAGCATGTGTGACAGTCACTGCACAGCCCCGCAGGCACCCAGCAGGAGGGAGAGTGTCCTTTCCAGGCTGTGCAGTTGGGCTGAGCCTCTCCCGTCCGGGCTGAGCCACTCTTTTCTTGTAGGTAGTTTGGCTGTTCTTGCTTCTTCCTGGTGCCTGGGCTGGTTTCAGAGTCATCTTTGCAGCTTGGCTTGTCTGAGAGTGAGTCTGAGCACTCCGAATGTTTATGTACTCTTGGGGAAGAAAGGGGCCAGTGAATCTGGCCAGTTTTCAGGACTTGCTGAAGCTCTTTTGGATTTTTTGCTTCCTCTCTTAATAGGCTTCCCTGTAGGATAGAGTGTTTTACCCAGTACTCCCCAAACATCCTGTCTTTTTACCTCCTTGTAAATATCATGTTCTAGAATATCCTAGTGTCTCCCTTTCCCTTTACATCCTATATCTTTTTTTAAAATTTATTTTATTTCAGAGATAACTGCTTCTGCTCTGCTTCTTGATCTACATCCTATGTCTTAAGAAATTTCCCTCCAAGTTAGAAGGTGAACTTGGTAAAGTGCTGCACAGAACCCACATATAGAGATCCAAACATAGGTCTGTGGCTTATCCAGTAAGTGGTTGCCCATTGAGCAGTCTCCCCAGCCCTGGCTTCTGTCTTTGATGCTGAGAGTCCAGATTTGGGATGTCTTTTGTGTCATTTACTCTCACACTTGAACTGCTCTCTGGTTTTGGTATACTGTGATTAGGTTGTGATGTGTGTATATCTATACTTGTTTTAATCTGAAGGCTATTTCCTCATTTCTTGAAAAGTCTCAGCCTTACTTTTTTGAAACATTTTTCTTTTGTGTTTTTGGGGCTTTGTCATGGACCACTGATTGGAAGACAGTTGGACTTTCTCTAGCTACTCTCATTTCTCTTTTTTTTGTCGTTTTGCTTTGGTTTGTTTATGTTTTTCCTTTCCATGTATCTAGGTCTTGGAATTTACAATTGCTTTATTTTTAGGATGATTTTTTTTTCCTGTGAGCAAGCACAGGCGGGACTCGAACTCGGTCGGGAGAGACAGACAGCCCCCTTGGACTCCAGAGTGCGGCGACTGCAGCGCTGCGCCACCGCTGGCTGGCTGATGATGATTTTATTTTTTACTTAAAAATTATGTGTCTGTGGTGGCTATGTGCATGAGTACAGGTGTCTGTGGAGTTCAGAAGAGAGTATTAGATCCCTTGCAGCTCTGTGTGGTGGTAAGCCATTGTACATGAGTGCTGGGAACTGAACCAGATCTTCTGCCAGAGCAGCCAGTGGTCTTAACTACTGAGCCAGCTCTCTAGTATTCATAGTTTAAAGTGGAAATTTCTGGCTCTTTGGAGACTCAGTTAGTTTATAATGATGTTTTACTGGGCACACAGGTGAAAGGATGTTTTGCTATAGCAAACACGTGAAAGGACACATGATGTTTAGAAGGACTATAAATATGACCCCACAGACAGTGTGCGCTTGAGCATTTTGCTTTACTCTGCCTCGCTAGTCTTCGCCGAGGACATACATGTATTGGTTTGCCTTACATTGTGTTGCTGAACTTTGCTTGTGGTGACATCATAGAAACTCACCAAAGAACTTCTTGTGAGATCCCCGAGGCTTCTTGCCACTTTTATGAACTCAGGCTGAGTTGTCCTTGTGGTTTCTTCTGGATCGTATGGCCCCTGCTGGTTTGTGTGTGGTGTCTATGCTAATAATCTTTCTTTTCCACTACCTCTGGTGGATGGTGGGCTAGAGGGGAGAACCCTTATTAAGGTAGGCTGTGAAAAATATATGCTTATAATAGTTTTCATTTTTTATTTTATTTTATTTTATTTTATTTTTTTTTTAGGTTTTTTGAGACAGGGTTTCTCTGTGTAGCCCTGGCTGTGCTGGAACTCACTCTGTAGACCAGGCTGGCCTCGAACTCAGAAATCCACCTGCCTCTGCCTCCCAAGTGCTGGGATTAAAGGCATGCACCACCACTGCCCGGCTAATAGTTTTCATTTTTATAAGATTTGCTAAGGAGATTTTTTTTCAGTGTGTGTGTGTGTACCTGTTTGTGTGTACTCGTGTGTGTGTGTGTGTGTGTGTGTGTAAGGAACAGAAGTTGATGTTGGCTCTCTTCCTCAACTTCCCTTTATGGTTATGCTTTATTTTTAGGTGAGTACTTGGCATTGGGCTCAGGTTCTCATATAGCAAGCGCATAGCTGACTGAGACATCTCCCTGACCTAGGCGCCACTTGTTTTGTTTTGCCTGGTGATTCATAATGGTAGCCTTAGCTTCTTGGTCATGTTTTAGTTTCTCTTAACTTTTACTGCTGGGCATTAGTGGTGCACACTTTTAATCACAGCACGGAGGGAGCAGAGGCAGGCTGACCTCTTGTGAATTCAAGATTAGCCTGGTCTGTGTTTCTAGTTCCAAGATACCCAGAACTACATACTGAGACTCTGTTTTTTTTTTTTTTTTTCGAGACAGGGTTTCTCTGTGTAGCCCTGGCTATCCTGGAGCTCACTCTGTAGACCAGGCTGGCCTCGAACTCAGAAATCCGCCTGCCTCTGCCTCCCAAGTGCTGGGATTAAAGGCGTGCGCCACCACCGCCCGGCTTGTTTTTTTTTTTTTTTTTTTTAAAATAAGACAAATCAAAAACAAAACCAAGAAATAACAAAGTTTTTTTCTACCTAGTCAGCATATCTGTCTTCTGTTCTGGGGTTGATACCTTGAATGACTGAATACCGTTTGGTTCTGGCTCTGCCACTGTTCTTATGCTGGCTGTTACTTGTTCAGTCTTGGTTTTTCAGGCACTATCCAGTAGTCTGTGATACAAACTCAAATTTGTTAGGGCTCCGTCTGTGTTTCTTGGAAGACCAGGTAGATTTTTATTGCCCAGGAAGAGTGGGGACTCTCCCATTCTGGCTGACTGTATATTGTCATTGGTTTGTGAGCATTTAAGGCTTGCTGACAGTATGAGTTCATGCCAGGCTTGAAGTTTGTTATTGTCTGCTTTTCAGCAGGGTCTCTGACTGTATCTGTGTCTGCCTGGGGCTTTCTCTCTGTCTTTCCACTTGAAGGCACTGTAATGAGAGCTCTCAGCTTCTAGAGCCTGTCATGGCTGTACTTGCCTCCCACCTTGGACTGGAACAAAGAGGTACTCGTTTAATTCCTTGCAAGCTCATTGGCAATTTTAAAATGAAGTCTTGTCGTTAAAGAATTTGGGCAAAGAGAAATAGGCACTCAAGTTCATATGGGTGCATGTGCCTATGTCAAAATATTGAACATAGAATTACAAAACAGCCCCCTCCCCCAGGAAGGCCTTGGTATGCTAGGTAATGCTCTACCACTGAAGTACTCTCCAGCTGTTATCTAGCTTTGTATGTGTTTGTATGGTATCTGTGTGGAATACAGGCATGTACATGCCGTAGAGCATATGTAGCTATATAATGTGAGCATGCACGTGCCATGGCACACATGTACAGGTCATGGGAAAACCTCAAGTGTCCAGCCTCCCCTTTCATCTTTTTGAGACTGGGTCCGTTGGTTGCTAGTGTGGTTTCTAGGTTAGCTGGCCTATGAGCTTCCAGGGATTCTCTTGCTTTGCTTCCCATCCTGTTGCAGGAGCACTGAGATTATAGATGTGCTCCACTACATCTAGCTTTATGTAAGTCCTGGGGATTTGAACCAAGTTCCTGGTGCTTGTGTGGCAAGCACTTTTATCTAGGAAGCCATCTCCAAACCTGTTGTCTAGCCTGTTTTATTGCTCAGCAACCCGAAGAGTCTGGGAGTCTCCATGTTATATAGCACCCACAGAGACTAGAGATCTATAGCTTCTAGCTTCCAATGGATACCTGACTTGCCAGTTGTTCAGGACAGTAGGTAAAATCCCATTTTGCTGGGGCCGTGGCCTTGGTTATTCAGAGTATGGGTTGTGATAGATAGGGATCTTCACATAGTGTGTTACACCATCTGGCCTGGCCTGGATGACATCACATGTCACATACTGTCTTAGTTACTTTTCTACTGTGTTAACAAAACACCATGACCCAGGCAACTTATAAAAGGAAGGGTTCATTTGGGCCTATGGTTCCATCAAGGCAGGGAACATGGAAACAGGCATGGTGATGGAGCCTCATCTGAGAGCTCACATCTTAATCCACAAATAGGAAGCAGAGAATGCACAGGAGTCCTTTGAAACCCTAAAGCCCACACCAGTGACACACTTCCTCCAACAAGGCCATGATTCCTACCTAGTCCGACCCAAACAGTTTCATCCATCCTGGGAACCAAGTATTTAAGCATGTGAGCCTATGAGTTATTCTCATTCAAACAAGTACATTCCACACTCTGGCTCCCATAGGCCCATGGCCATATATATCATAATACAAACGGCATTTAGTCCAACTTCAAAAGCCCCTAAAAGTCTTAGTCTAACACTGTTTAAAAGTCCAAAGGTCAAAACCTCTTCTGAGACTCAAGGCAATAAAAAAGCAAATTATATACTTACAATAATATGCAGTGTCACAGAATATACATTACCATCCCAGAAAGGAGGAATAGGGCCTAGTTAGGAAATGGTGGACCAGAGACAGACTGAAACCCAGCAGGACATACTTCAAATCCTATAGCTCCATGTGCAGTGTCAAAGAGCTAAGTCGTCTCTTCCTGCCAGCTTTGCTGCCTGCAACACCTCTCGCTCACCGGCTGGTTCCATTCCCTGTCTGCAGCTCTTGGCAGACTCTTGTGGCTCTGACATCTCCATATCTTGGAACCTCCAGTGCAGTCCAGGGTTCACTTTTATAGTTTCACATGATGGCCTTTGAGGGCCTCCCTGCAGGGAGTCTCCTGACACACGCCTGACCTA
This sequence comes from Mastomys natalensis, assembly GCA_021653895.1. Classification (NCBI taxonomy): domain Eukaryota; kingdom Metazoa; phylum Chordata; class Mammalia; order Rodentia; family Muridae; genus Mastomys; species Mastomys natalensis. Next base: position 536,520 of record JAJTUV010000555.1, read on the forward strand.
AGCAGCAATCTGTAACCACAGAGGACGATTCCATGGTCCCTGTGCTGGTGTGTGTTCCTCATGACATGAAAGTTAGCAGCACATAGATGGCACTGCCAGTGTGAGTCACATCTGCAGCAGCTTTGGTTTGTTACTGCTTTTTAGGAGCATTACGTTCCCTTGGCCCTTTCCTTTCACAAGTTAGAAGCTTATCTGAGTAAAGTCGTGCCCTGAGGACATCCCTCCCTTTATTTCAGTGTGATTCAGCCTTCTTAATCTTCTCATCTCTTTCAACACAAGCTTTGGCTCCCACATTTTTCTCCAAACTATGCATTTTTCATTTCTCTTTGCCCTGCTTGTTTCTTTTTTCCATAGTAGACCTGCATAAGTGATTCTGCATAAGACAGAGTCAGTAACAGGCTGCCTTGGAATTAATTGCCTCTACTAAAAACTTACTTACTTTTCAGTTTAGCTTCAGCCAGGTTCTTAGAACGAGGGCCATTCTTGCTCAGGTAGCTGCAGAATGGTCTTGAGCCTAGTTGTTGACAGTGTTCCCTCCAAAGCGTCTTCTGCCTGACCTCCACAGTCCCTGTGCACTCAGCACTAGCTTCCAGGTTCCTGCTAGGAGGGCTGAGACATTGGGTTGTGAGGTTTCCCATGAGACCCTCCTCCTGTAGTTCAGTACACAGAAGGTGATGTCACAATGCTACTGCTAAAGCTTCCTATTATCTTACAGCTTTCTGTAGATGAAACCATTAAACATGTCTTCTACTTTGTAAATGTTCTATCCAGATATTATTGTTGTACATCTGAGATGTAAAAATGTCTAGGTCCTTTAGAGTAGGAGATGAATTCAGGGTGAACTATATACAATGTGGATAGCCTAGCATATCAACACTGTATTCTTTTGCATTTCAGTCTAATGCTGATGTCCCTGTATAATGTGAGCATCAATTCAAAAGGCTTGAAATACATCAGTGAGAGTCCTGGATTTATCCCTTTGCTGTGGTGGCTTTTGAGTGGTAAGGAGTCCTCTGATATGTTCTTGTGTGGTCGTATGCTCTGACCCCCACAGCTGGAGGAGGTATTGGTGTGTTAGAAAGCAGGAACAATTATCTTATGATGTTTACTCTTTGAAAATGAATTTCCACAGGTTCTCTGTGTGGGGGTGGCTTCTGGGGATGGAGAGGAACACTCTCTCATAGTGCTAATGTTCAAATCTGGGTACTCTGAGACATTGGCTTCTGAATACCTGTCCCTGCTCCTCCCCCAACTGGTACCTCAGTGGTTTTAGAGTTTTCTTAAATATTGTTTTTAGTTTTAGTTGTGACCTTTGACACAGAGGTCATTTTATGGAACATCAACAACATGCTCCTTCTCTGAAAGCAGAATAGTAGATAGGTGGTGCACATGGAAGGAGAAGTCCAGAAGTCTAGACAGTGTGAGATCGGAGACACGCAAAGTTCCATATGATTGTAACTTCAGAGCTGTAAATAAGCAAAACTTACCTTATGCTGCCTTTCTTGTTGATCTTTACCTAAAGCCCTGTCCCAATTTCACCATAATTGTAAAGCCTAAAAAGTATACACATCATTCAAATATTCAAGTGACAAAAAATGAATTTTTCATTTTTTCATAACTCAAATCTGTTTTTGAACTTTAGTTACTCTCGGTGTGAATACTTTCTTTTCTAATAGTTTTATTGAGATCCAATAACTGTATATATCTTAAATGAAAAAATGGATCATTTGCATATAAATATCTACCTATAAAATCATCACCATAGTCAAGGTCAAAGACATCACCCTACAGGCACGTCCCTCCCTCCCACCTGCCTCTGGCTTTCCAGTGAGTGCTCACCTCTCTTCTGCACTGTTGCTCAGTGCCCGTTTCTACAGTGACTGTATCTCACTAGTGCACTGCTTCCTGTTAAGCACTGCTCTGTTATACAGATGAACCTTGTGGGTTGTTTACAGCTTTGACATGTCACAGACACAGATAGATGCTGGGGTCTCCATGTGCAGGTCTTTGCATGAAGATGTGCCGGCATTTCTCTTGGGTATCTCCTAGGCGGAGTGTCTGTGTCAGATGGAAGGTACCCATTCATGTTTTTGAACTGCCCACTGTTCTGCCACTCACGTCTCCAGCAGAGAACACAGCGTCAGCTGTTTGTCTTCGTAGTTCTTGGTCTGCTTGTTCCATTTAGGTGTAGATATTTCAGTAGGGATGCCTTGGTGTACCACTGTCTCATTATTACTAGTGGTGATTGAGTCAAGAAAGGAAATAAAAAGGAGGATATGACCACCCTTATGTATGGTGGAGGGGAAGGGTTATGGTAGATATGGAGGAGAACATAGTAGCTAGAGGCAGGAACATTGGGACCCTGAGCCGGGCCATTGTGAGGGAGGTCAGGAGACCAAGAGGCCAAGCAAAAAGAAAAAAGGGTAAAAATAGGACCAATATAGCCAAAATGCTGGATTATATAGGGAACAGCAGCTTGGGGAAAGGCACCTCAGCCCAGTCCGTGGGCTGGAGAATATTAAGGTAGGGATTCGGTGTGCCAGCCAGGACCTGTAACAGGTAGGGACTGAGGGATATTGGGAAAACCTGGTGGCCAGGGTCTGATTTGATATGTTGCCTAGGCATCTTAACTATTTGTCTAGGTTTGAGACCTAAGTGTTAAACATCTTTGAATGTGCTTCGAATCAATCTTGATGCTGTTGCCATCTTAAGTACATAAATGCTCCAGCTATATTTTTTTCCAGCTTGTTTTGGCTGTTTCTAAGTCCTGACATGTGTTTGCCACTTAATAATTTGTCACATAATACCAAAAAGAAACGCTTTTAGAAAGTGAGTCTGTTGACTCTGTAGCTCACTTAGGGAGAATCCACACGTTAGCAATAGTGAGTTCCAGGCCAAGAGCCCGGGATTCTCTGTGGGGTTCTCTGTGTTTGTATGTCCTAGGGACAGGGTGGCAGACCTCCTTGGCTTCTGGCCTCCTTTTGAGGGATGTATATAGTGAACACCCTTGTAGTGGGCACAGATCTATTCCCTCCATCCAGTACAGAAAGTGTTTGGAATGAAGATTTTTAACTCCAGGGCACAGGTCAGGCACACTACTACCCATGTGAAGATATGTGGCTTCTCTGAGCCTGGGGTCCCTGTGCTAAGATGCAGTTTTTGTCATGTGCATGATCTGTGGCATTGGGTCTTGAACAAGCACAAACATGGATACTCTGACTGTACTGATGAGTAAGAAGTTTTGTCTCAGACAGGAGCGTATCTTCTGTTAGTATCCTTTAAAATGTAGCATGTAGCTTGACAATCTGCTAGTAGGGCGATATTTTAGGCCTTCCACACCTTAGGAGATGGTTGAGTGGGCTTTAAATAAAACCATATGCTCCAGGACTAGGTACTCAACTAAACAGTTTTGTTGGGTATGCTCTGATGTGGGTAGACTCTTGCCTTAATTTTGTGTCACAGACTCAGTGGGGCGGGTTCTAAGCTATCTTTTCTCTCCCCCACTCCTCTGTGTGTGTGTGTGTTTGCGCACACACATACATGTGTTCGAGACAAGGTTTCTTTGTGTCATAGCCTTAGCAGTCCTGGAACTCACTTTGTAGACTAGCTGGCCTTAAACTCACAAAAAACTGCCTGCCTTTGCCTCCTGAGTGCTGGGATTAAACACCATACACCAGCTCTTCTAAGGTATCTTAAAGTACCACTTTGCTTCTGGGGCTGTTTGACTTCCCAGGATTTCTTGTCCTTGAAGACAGTTCATGGTTCTTTGAGCATAACAAGCATAGCCCAAACCTTGAGATCTATTGCAAGCTTATCTCATTTGATAACTTTAAACTCATTCCTTCTACAGTCAAACAAAACGTGCTAGACTCAAGTCCTAGATGCTTAACCACCGAGTTATGTACGCTCTGTTTTATGTGACTCTGATATTAATGTTTTAGAATTTAATGTGTTTTAAGGTTTGTTGCTGCTGCTGCTGGTGGTGCTGCTGGTGCTCCTGCTGGTGGTGGTGGTGCTCCTGCTGGTGGTGGTGGTGCTCCTGCTGGTGGTGGTGGTGCTCCTGCTGGTGCTGCTGGTGCTCCTGCTGGTGGTGGTGGTGCTCCTGCTGGTGGTGGTGGTGCTCCTGCTGGTGCTGCTGGTGCTCCTGCTGGTGGTGGTGGTGCTGCACCTGGGATTCCGGGCATGCTCAGCCAGTCTGCTCCTGAGCTGCTTCCCCAGCCTGCCCTGAAGTTTAGAAAGCTGAGAATACATTTTATCATGAAGTAGGGAAACGAGCCTATTGGCTGCCTGGAAAACTGTAATGCTGTGCTTGTTGCCTGTGTTCCTGCTCTCAGGACCTGACCTTCTGACCTCAGGCCAGGAAAGAATTTGAAGAGTGGCTGCCTGTCCTCTTCTGTCAGTAGGGAGATCCACTTTGTGAGATGTATTCAGTTTTGCTCAGAATCTCTAATACTCTTTGAAAGGTCTGAAGCAGGAGCTTGCTAACTCTCAGAAATCGGTTTCTGCTTCATCATATAGCCCTGTCATGGAGCTTGATGTCTTTAAAGAGCACGGCCTTAGACTCACTACACAGAGGTGGGAATCGAAGCTTTCTTACTGGTAAACCTATCTAATCTGTTGAATTCACTTCTCTGATCTGTACAGTGGGAACCACCTCAGGGTCTTACACCTAATACAGTAGGTGTCAGCTCTCTTTTATTTCTGATCTGAGGATCCTAGGCTTCAAGGGAAGCTTGATTCCTTTTTCTTTGCTTGACCTAAGCAGTTACTTCTGAGTTTTCAGACCCTGTGCTTCAGAGAATGGGATGAGTTGCTGCTGTGCCTATCTCTGGTAAGCTTGTCTCACTCCTTCTAACCTTTGCTGGATTTCATTTTCTTTCATTTGTTCATTACATGGCTGCCTTTTTCCCAGGCTGAGTCCAGATTCTTCGCATTCCTCTTAAGCCACAGAACTGGCACAGGACTCTAGCAAATAGCTGATGAGGACAATGTGTATTGGGGTGGTGACCACATATTATGCAACCGCTAATGCAGACTAGTGTTAGAATCCTGCTGTGGCCGTGGTGCTGCATTCCCTGGGTACACTGCCGATGTGCGCATGGCGTTCACACCCAGCTTACATCTGCTTGGCTTCTCGAATGATCTGAAGCATGGCGAGCTTCACAGAGCTGTGTCTTCAGCTGAGACTTCTTCCAGAGCTCCAGACTCAGAGCCAACTCTGATGAGTCCACAGGCACACTAAATAGACGTTCACATCCAGTGTTTACACCAGACTCCCAGTCTTTTCCAGACCAGCCCTAACCACAGCCTGCCCAGTCTCAGTGAACTTTCCTTCCCAACTTAGCAGCCTGTTTTAACCCCTTCCCCAGCAACTTGTGATTTCTTTTTATCTGTCACACCAAGATCTAGTCTGTTTGGAGGACTGATGACTGTGCTTTCAAAACATTACCTAGGATTAGTGTGGCAGCTGCTACTTCCTGTCCTGAGCCACCTGAGTCACCTCATGTGAAGACCCTGCAGGTCTTGTGGCCCATCTTTCAGGCCTGGAGGGGAGCCAGGAGTAGGAGGGAACAGACTGCTGGCCCCCTTTCTTCCTTGAATCAAGAACTGAGAGAGAGAAAGGTTGTTAAAAATGGCCAGGCAGTGGTGGTGCACGCCTTTAATCCCAGCACTTGGGAGGCAGAGGCAGGTGGATTTCTGAGTTCGAGGCCAGCCTGGTCTACAGAGTGAGTTCCAGGAGAGCCAGGGCCACACAGAGAAACCCTGTCTCGAAAAAAAAAAAAAAAAAAAAGAAAAAGCTTCTTTGACTAGAACAGTGAATTGTACTTAAAGAGTAAAGCTCAAGCAGGACAGACAAGCTGAGAACTGCTTGGTTTGTAGCCTAGTTTTGCTTCTAGCTTGTGATTCTGCCTCAGTTTACTGTGTGCTGGGAATAGAGTTGTGTTAGTATAACTGAGTTTCTTTCTCACACTTGACCTTCAGATTTTTGTGGCCCAGGACTTAGAGGTCAGAGGATACAGCCTAAGTTTGAATCTCATTAATAACCCAATAGAGAACTCCCAAAAGTCCCTAGTGGAGATGCTCCCCTAATTCTGATCACCAGGAAAATGTGTTTCTGTGACCTCTGAGTGTAGTGGAGGAAAAGTCTCTTTCAAAAATGAATTTCAAAAATGATTTTGTGCTGAGTTGAAGGCTTAGTTACTTCCATCGGCCTGGCTGGACCCTGTGGTGTTAATCTGTATGTCACCTTGACTGTTCCACTGTGTCCACACAGTTGTTAGACATTCTCATGCACTTGGAAAGATGTTTGGAGATGAGGTTAACTTTGCAATTAGTAGACTGGTGCAGTAAACTCTGCCCAGTCAGATGGAGGTCTGAGCAGGACACAAAGGCTGGCTGCTTGAGCTGCGGTGTGGCCTTTCCTACCTCACTAGAAATGCTTGTGCTAGGCTGTACGTCTAATGGCTCTGACCAAAGCTGTGTGTTGTTTCTCTTGGTCTCCATTTGCTGCCTGTGATTTGGTACTGAGCAGTCTTCATGACTGTGTCTACCATTCTTTAGAGTTGATTTTGTTAACTCTCGCTATTCATTTGCTAATCAAGCCACTCATCCATCCTCACATCTTTCTGGCTACATTTCTCTGGAGAACAATTGAGTTCCAGAAGAACTTCTTACTTCAGTTAAGTCCTTAATGATTTCTTAAAATATCCTTCCAAGATTAAAAAAAAAAAATCACTTATTTGAGGTGATAATATAATTACATAATTTCCTCCCTCCCTTTCCGTCATCTTAATCCTCCCATTTATCCCTCCTGTTTTCTTTCAAATTCAGGGCCTCTTTAAAAAAAAAATAATTGTTGTTATATACATTTCTATGTGCATATATATCCCTGAACACCTAAGCACAACCTGCTCAGTCTATACTTGTTTTTAGGGCTGACCAGTTGGTCTATTGTTCTGTGGAAGACTAGTTTCTCCACTTTCATCATTTCTTAGTTGCTGGTAGGTAGTTCCTTTGTGATGCTGAAGCCTCTTGGGCTTCCCCTATCCACTTTGGCCTTTCTTTCATGTCTGTTGTGCTCCTTGTTCAGCTCATTTTAAAGCAGTCGCTGGTAAGACTTTATGGGTGTAGCTTCTGGCACGCCCATGAGACACAATCTTCTACCAAACTCTCCAGTCCTCTGACTCTTACAATCTCCAATACCCTCTCTGATTTCTACATTCACTGCACACGTGGTACACACACACACACACACACACACACACACACACACACACTCACACAAAATAAAAATAAACAATTATTTTAAAAATTAAACCACCTATTAACCCTTGAAGCAGGTGGATAAAAGATAAATGCCTTAAAAGAAATATCATGGACTGATAGTTGTCCCTCAGAACAGGAGTATGATTTCTTATTAGGAGAAAAGCTAACTGCCAGCTATGATCTATAGACTCTCATTCTCTCTTGAGTTAGTTACCTTTCTTGTTGTCACAGAATGCTGGATGTAAATGACTTAAAGTGAAGGAAGACTTATCAAGCTCATAATTTCAGAGTTTTTAGTTCTTCCTAACAGGGAGGGGCGGCAGAGTAGCTCCCATAATGCCAGACAGGAAGCAGGAAGAAGAAGGGACCAGGGTTTGGATATGTCTATCAAAGACATGCTCACAGAGATCAACTTGCTCCAGCTAGGCCCTAACTCTTAAAATTCTTGCTGCCCCTCTACTCGCCCTACAAAAACCACCATCTGGGAACACATAAGCCTGTAGGGGATTCAGATCATAACACCCACCAAATATCTTTCAAGAACATTTTAGACAAAACAAAACTAACAACCTTCAGCCTGTTGGCAGTAGGCCATTGGAAGCAATGGACAGTTCTAAAGGATGTGCTTTGGGATGTGTGTGTTCTTGGATGGAAGGTATGAGACACACAGGATAGTGATCAGAGACAGCAGCAAATGATATGCTTGAATGATAGCATAGAGTCTCAAGAAAAACTGTGGAGAGTGTCAGAAATGACTGAGTGATGAGGGAGCTTCCAGCACTCCACGGGCAGTGACTGACAGATCAGTATTCCCAAACTCAGCAGGACTGTGAGTCATGTGCCTGCTGATCACACAGAACACCGTGTCCAGCGAGAGAATGTCTGGGTGTTTCCTGAACACATGGTCACCCACCAGAATTGGCAAGTTTATTGACTGTCTATCAGGGAAGTTCCACAGATGTTAGACAGCCAGAGTCATATGGAGTGTCTTCTTAGTGTCAAGCAGAATGAAGCCGGAGGACTGTAAATTGCCTCATGCAGACACACAGTGAGAGAGAGGCAGTCACAATAGGAGCCAGATGGTCTGGGATTAAGTAAGAGTATTACATCAAACGGATGAGCTAATTTAAATCTCTGTCTGTCACTCTGTCTCTGTCTCTGTGTGTGTGTGTGGTGTGTGTGTGTGTGTGTGTGTGTATGTGTGTGTGTGTCACACACAGGTACATGCATACAATGGCATGTCAGAGCACAATCCTCAGGAATCAGTTTTTTGCTTCTACTGGAGATAGAGGTCAGGTTTTCAGGTCTATGCTGCACACACCTTTACCCTATCAGTTCAGTGAGATTTATTTAAATTAGTACTTAGTAGAAGGTTTAAGTGCTTATGTCAAAAACAAAGAAAGTGCAAAATGAGTGAACCAAACTTGTACCATAAGAACTTATTGGGGGGTGGTGAGATGGTTCATTGGACAAAGGTCCTTGTCACCAAGCTCGAGGACCCACACTGTGGAGACAGCCAACCTTGCAAGTTGTTCTCTCATCTCCACACATGTTGTATCATGTGCCCTTCCAATGAACAAATGAATGTCATAAGAATCTTGAAAAAGAAATTGAAAACTTGCTTATGAAATTGAAGCAAGTTGAAAGAACACAAAGAAAAAAGTAAGAGGAAAAGGGAACAGTTGGGCAGGTGGTAGAAGACACCCAGAGGCCTGCTTGCTGCATGACCCACCACAGCAGAAGCCATTACAATGCACAAGTCTGTTGTAGAGAGATGGGAGAGAAAGAGAAGTGGAAGGGCTGAGCACCACGAGTAGAGGTGAATTGGAGACTTGAGGGTGGAGAGGAACAGCCTGATGGAAGTAGCCTGCCCGCCGCCTGAGGCTGTGGTGAAGTCCCGACCTGTGCTGCCACTGACAGCCATGTCTGAGTCTGTGGCCACGCAGCAGGGGACTGTGTCCATGTCTGTGGGTCTTATCACCATCAAAGGTCATGCAGATGGCCCTGCCCCTCACTGGCCCCACTCCTTGTCTTCTGCAGCACTTGGAAGAATGGACCCCATATCATGCCTGAGTAGCTCAGTGGAGCTGGTCCTGGTGTCTGGGACACTGGTGAGCAGACCTCAGGAGTGTGAGTGCAGGAGGCTAGTCCCACACCTTGTCTACCATGTGGTGGCATGAGTGAGGGAGAGATAGCCTCTTCCCTAAGCCCTAGCTGCCTGTGGCAGGAGGGAGAGCTGGCCTCAGGTCATGAGAGCAGGAGAACTGTCCGTGTCCCTCACCTGCTGTAGCTCTCCGGAGAGCAAGCACTGCACCTTACCTGGTTAGCAGTAGAGCTGGCCCTGGTGGTATAGGGCGCAGGTAAACCAACCCGAGGGCATGAGAGCCAGAGAGCTGAGCCTGCCCCTTGCCAGCTGCAGCATTGGGTGAGCTAGCTCTGGCAGTTCTGGAAAGCTTCCCCTGGTAGTATAGGTATGGGAGAGCTGATAGCTGACCAACTCAGCTCATACCCAGGCCCAGATCCTGGGCTTTGACTTAGCCCAACCCAACATCTACCCCATTTATGAACTGCCTGGAGCTGGTCCTATGAATTCAGAGTTACAAGATCTCTGTGGCACAGGGTAACAACATCATATCTGAGAGGCATCCAGATGAGAATCCAGTATTGATGGCAGAGCAGAACTCAGAGGCCTCCGACCAGACAGTGACTCATTGAAATGAACATTTGCAAGTAAAAATGTGTGGACAGAAGTCTATTGTGGGACACACTGGGACACACTACAACTTCTATGATGAGGGGTTTTTATTGTAATTTTTTTATTTACTTTTGTGGGGGAGGATGCAAGGGTAGAATGCAAATGCGAAGGGATGGGGAGATGAGTGGGACTGAGATGCATGGTGTGAAGTTCACAAAGAATCAGTAAAAAGTTAAAAAAAAAAAAAGATGTTTCCAGGTAGGCCCAACAACAGATTTGAGAGGAGTAGAAAGAATTAGCACATTTAAAGTTAATCAGTAGAGAATCCAGTCTAAAGAATTGATCAAGATGAGACATGTGACATTATAACACATATCCACAAAGGAAAAAAGACAGGGAGTGGGGTAGAAAAGCACACTTGCTGGGCTGAGATGATTCAGAAGTCAGGAGGCCTGACTGCTCTGTCAGAGGACCCACCTGCAATCCCTGCATTCATATGGGGGCTAATAACTATCACTAAGTCCAGTTCCAGGGGATCTGCTACCCTGTGATGATAATACTATCAACTCGATAGGTTACATCCAGACCACTGGGGCTCTGTTTCCGTGTCTTGCTTACTCTCTGGGGCCTCTGCTCATGCACATTTTCCAGGCTCCATGATGGTAAGGCAGCACTACTCAGATTGTTGCGGGGAGCCTTCCGCTCCCGTGAGCACTTCAGTACCCAGGAGCCACTGCTCCCCCATGTACTCTACCCAGCCATCAGCCACAGGGTAGAGCCGTCCATCCAGGAGCCTGGAGGAGAGCACTCAAGGCATGTTTTGAGCGCAAGAAGCCTGTGGCCTGTGAGACTTTGTGGTTTTCTTAGGTCACCATTTGTATCTGGGCAGCCTCAGAGGGGCCCTGATGTGCAATCACGCTGTGAATAATTTACTACACTGAACTAATCAGCATATATGAATGTGCTTAGCATAATGTGCTATATTAGCATTCTACAGCAGATAATAGAAATAAGTATATTTCTTAGCTTTAGTGGAATTAGGGCACCATTTATTTGTTTTTGGCTTTTTGGGCATATACTGTAATTTAAATTGGCATCTTTAATCTCCAAATGCTTGGAGGTTTTCCTGCTAGCTTTCTGTTACTGATTTCTAATATAAGGTGAATGTGCCAGAGAACATTCTACAGATGATTCTAGTCCTTCTGAATTTGTCAAGCCTTCTTTTATAGGTCATGGTATTGCTCATTCTATAACTGTTCCCAGTACACTCAAAGGAGGGTGTGTACCCTCTGCTGGTGTTGGGTGGGACTTTTGTAAATGCTAATGCTTTCTTGTTAGTTGATGATGGATGTAGGATTTTTGTCTGTCTTGGCTGGTTTTCCCTCCACTTGCTCAGCTGATGATTGAGAGAGGACTGTTGAGCTCATTGGACCATGATTTCTGTCCTGTCCTGCCTTTGCTTTGACGTTCAGTGATAGCCCCTCCCTATTGTTGTGTCCCTTTGATGAGTTGACCCTGTTGACATTTGTCAGTGTCCCTAATGGTAACTCTTGCTCTGAGGACTGCTTTGGTGTTGGGCTTATTGCTGGATATCATACCTGCTTTCCATCTCTGACTTCTAGAACACATGCTTCATAGGTACTTTTCTGTTGCCATGGCAACCCCATGACTATGGCATCTTCTAAAAGAAGCATTTAATTTGAGGGAATCACAGTTTGAGTGTCTTAGAGTCCATGATCATCAGACAAGGAGCATGGAAGCAGCAGGCAGGCAGGCACGGCCCTGGAGCAGTGGCTAAGAGGTCATCTCCTGACCTGCAAGGGTAAGAGTGAGGGAGGTACAGGTGGAGAAAGAGAGGTGAGAATGGGGTGGGCTATTGAAACCTCAAAGCTACGACATACCTACTTTAAAAAGGCCACATCTTCTAATCCTTCTTCCAAAGTTCCACCAACTGATGACTAAGAATTTAAATACTTGAGTCTATAGGAGCCATTCTCATTCAACTCACCACACTATGTCTCTGTTTAAAGCGTCCCTCATTTTGTAGTTGGGACTTAAATATATTTATTTGGTCCCGGACCTATGTGTGTTAGGCAAGCACTGTGCCACTCACCGTTATCCTCGCATCCTTAAAACGTTTATAATTTTGAATCAGGGTCTCACCAAGTTCTCCAGGCTGGCCTTGAATGTGTAATCTTCCTATCTCAGTCTTCTAAATCTGGAATATAGGCTTGTGTCAGTAGGCCTGGCTTATTTTCTGCCTTTCCGTTTTTTCATTCCTTATTCCATTAAATTCCTATTCTCTTCTAGATTAATTTAGTTGTAGTCAATAGTAGTGCCTTAGTTAGGGTTTTACTGCTGTGAACAGACACCATGACCAAGGCAACTCTTATAAGGACAACATTTCACTGGAGCTGGCTTACGGTTTCAGTTCAGTCTGTTATCATGGTGTGAGTATGGCAGTGTCTAGGCAGACATGGTGCTGGAGAAGGAGCCAAGAATTCTGTATCTTGATCCTGAGGAAGTAGAAGGAGATTCTCTTCTGCAGGCAGCTAGGTAAGAAGCTGTCTCCACACTGGGCAGGGCTTGAGCAACTGCAAGCCCAGCCCACAGTGACACACTTCCTCACAGTGCCACTCCCATGGGCCAAACACCATACGTAGTGATGCTTTGTCTCTCCATTACCGCGTTATCAGCTTTAACTTTTCTCTCCTGGTGGCAGTTTAGGTGATAAAATTGGTCTGTTTGATGTATTCTAGCTGCATTCTGATGCTGTGACACCCATATGAACAGCATGAAGCTTACAGATGTGGACTTGTGCTGCTGCTGCTGCTGCTGTCATCATCTGTGATACAGTACTCTGACAAAAACAACTTAAGGGCAGAAGGTTCATTCTGTCTGCAGTTGGAGGAGTTCATTACGGTGGGAAGTCAAAGCAGCAGGGGCATGTAGCAGCCCTTCCCAGTTGCAGCCACGGTCCAGAAGCAGGCAGCTATTGCTTGCCTATTAGTGCTCAGATGCCTTCTCTACATCATCCAGGGACAGGAGCACAGAGTAGCCAGAAGTGTGCCCCAGGCCTCTCCTTGCTGGTACTGACACCCCTCCCCAGCACGACCCATCACGCTGGGTGAAGCTCCAAGAGAACTTTCTCCTTTTTCGTACTAGGAAGCTAATTCACAGAACAGAAACTCTGCCTCCCCTGCCTTGCCCACCCAGGAGGCTCCATTCTTGGTCTTTGTTCCTCTGCCCAAGCTTATGTGTTTCTCTGTGCCAGGCTGAATTCATTAGTGAAACCTACATCTAATGCGAAATGTGAAAATTACATGCTGCCTCCGCTTTAATAGCCCGCACACCGTTCTGAGAGATCTGTGCTCATGGCATGTCTGTCCCCTTGAATGTGTCTTGCACGTATTGGAGTGGGGCTCAGGCTCTGCACTGCATCAGAGTAGAGCCACCTGCCACAACAGTGTGTCTGGAAGAGCAGCCTTGTCCCTTTGCCTAGTTGGCTAAGCAGCGCCTCTGCCACTGCCTTCCCTGTGATCTGCTAACTGCAGTATCTGTCACTTGGAAAGTGCAGATTTTGGAAGTGAGGAATCTGTTGCTAGAGTGTGATTTAGAAGCAGGCAGCACTGCGTGTGGAGGAAGTCAGGAGGCTGCATTCCATCCTAAGATGCTTTTAATTGATTTGAAAGTGTGAGGAATAGTGCTGTTTAGGGTTTGGAAGTGGCTGGTGATCTGGTCCTACCAGCACGTCTCCTAAGTGTCTGAGTGGTATGCTTTGTTATCCTCCCAAACCTCCACAGTCCCTGAAGCCTTCCCACATCCCCTATCCTGTGTTTCTCGGGGGAATGGCACTGTTGTGTTGCTGATCTGCCATTTTCTGATAACCTTGTCTCTTGCTGGCTTTCTGGGAGAGCTGGTATTCTGAGTCATGTTTCCTTGGTATCCCACATAATACAGTGATAAAGCCCCTATTGCTTTACCAGTCTTGCTGTGGGTAGCTCTTGGCAGGGTGAGAGGGGCCAGCTCCACCTATTACTGCACTATTCTAAGACAGCAAAACTGAGCTCTTCCCTCAAGAACTCATATTCAGGTAGGGAGATTTGACAGTAGACACACAAAACATTTGTGGTGCATTGAACAGATGAAGTGGAGTGGAGCTAGAGATGACATGTGAGGCTGCTCCTCTTGGTGTCTGAGTGGCGCAAAGAACCAACTATGCAGAGGCCTATGAGCTGATGAGTGGGATGATGGGTGGGCAGTGGAGAGGACCTGAGAAGCAGTGGGCATTTTAGGAGTAACTGGAGGCCAGCGTGACTATAGTGTGTGTGTGTGTGTGTGTGTGTGTGTGTGTGTGTGTGTGTGTGTAGGGGTGACCAGAGGAATTGATGGGGTCAAATTACCGGTTAAAACTCAGACAATACTCTGAATGAGGAGGCCTTGGCTATAGCTGGTTCTGACTACTGTGCGGGAGCTAAGAGGAGTCATAGGGACCTTGTAGGGTGAGGGGTCCGGTCCAGCTTACAGTAGGCAGTGGTTCTGGAGATGGAAGGGAGTTCAGTCAGGATGGTACCTAGGGATTCAGTTTGCAGTCTGGGCCATGGATAGTGCTATTGTAAGGAGCAGGAATGAGCCAAGAGTTCAGGTTAGTTCATTTATGTCTAAGACATCTGCTAGCTATTCCCAGGAAGGCAGCATACATAGCTGGATTAGGGATGGAAGATAGGAAGGCACTGGGTCCAGAAGATGTACTGGCAGTACCTGGGAATCACTGTTACACAGAAAGGCCTTCTGGCCAGGCTGCTCCATCCTCAGTATGGCTCCTCTCATCAGCTCTCAGCTGAGACAAGGCTTTTGTTATGGCTTGAATACAAGTTCTTCCCCGCAAGCATTTTCCTGAATTTTCATTTTTCTTTATGGATAAATAAAATTCCATTGTATATATACACCATATTTTAAGTTTTTATTTAAAAATGTTTATTGCATGTATTTATTAATGCACACATGTCCATGTACACATGTGGACACGGTGCATCTGTGGAGCCAGAGGACAGATCACGTGAGTTGTTTCTCTCCTTTCATTCTGTGGGTCCCAGGGATCAGACTCCGGTTTGGAGGGACGTACTTTTACTCACTGAGTCATCTTGCTGGCCTCGTACACCACATTTTCATTGTCCATTCCCCCGTTGTTAGGCATGGAGCTCATCCATTTGTTTGGCTGTTGTGAATAGAGCAGCAACAAAATGTATCTGCAAGCACTGTCAGAGAAGAATCTAGAGTCCTGTGTACATGTGCCGGGAGTGTGGAGCCGGGTCGTATGGAAGTGCCTTCTTTGGGAGGGCAGGGACTTCCACACTGATCTCCATAAGGGCTACATCTGTTTATATTCCCAAAAACAACGAACAAGGGTCCTGTCTTCCACATCCTCCAGCATTTGCTGGCATTTGTCCTGTTGGTTGGTTTTGTTTGCTTTGTGAGCATGGGTTTTCTTTTAGCATAGTGCTCCCCTGAAGAGCTGAAGTCTCAGCGGTTTTGAACTGCCTGGTGTGGTGCAAGAGCATCAAGTGCCCTTAACCACTGAGCCATCCTCCTCCCCAGCAGCAGTCCTCTGTGCTCCTTCTCTCTAGACGAGCACATTCCCATTGGCATGTGAGGGCCATCTGAGAAATATGGAAGAAGATTGCTCTTCCGTGACTTAGTGTGCTTGGGCAGAGCATCACTGCAGTAAAGGCGTGGCAGAAGAGGTTCTTCTAACTGACTTGGCCATCTCGATGCCACTGATGGTGACAATGACAACCAAGACAGTACCATCCTTATCACATGGTCATTCGTATGCGTCTCAAACCACTGTGGTAGACACCAGTGCTTTGTGTCCTCAGTGCTGTGGATACATTTGTGTGAGAAGCTGAGAACCTGATGTCCATCCAGAGCCTCAGCACTGTGTCACAGTTGTTGGTGCCTTCTTGTCACACCTGTTCTAGATCGCTGGCTTGTGTGCTCAGCCTCATGTTCTGCCCTCACACGCCCACATGATTCAGACACTGGAAATACCGACAGGGGCTCCTGTCCCGTCTGAGGAGGAGGGGAATCGAGATTCAGAGGTGCGGTTTTCCCAGGGACTATGGAGAAAATAGCCCCTTAAACACGGGAAGGGGGATGACACACATTGAGGAACCAGAGGGAAAACACACAAGCACAAGTGACTTCATTCATTGATTGTTTGGGCTTTTGTAATAAAATCGCATGTTTTGTTTTGTAATCTCTGAGTGTTACCATAGGGACATCAAGTATTTCCCCTAAGGCTCATGTACTGAAGACTTGGCTCCCAGCTGGTCACACTATTTTGGGAAGTTCTGGAAACTTTAGGAGGTAGGGCATAAGTGGAGGAGGTATCTTTAGGGCTGGGTTCCTAGGGACTATATCTTGCTCTGTACACCCTCGTTCTCCCTAAACTCAGGGCCCTAGGAACCATGTGCTGCTCACACTGCCTCACCACAGGCACAGCATCAGCTATGAACTGTGGGCTAAGGGTGTGAGCAAAAGGCCCTCCTTTAAGTTGTTCTTTTGAGCATTTTATTCACAGCTGCAGAAAAATGAAAGTTGGTTCTGGGGTGGAACCTTTGCTGTGATAAACAAGACTTACGCTTCTTAGACTTTGGGGCTGGTGTGCAAGAGGGAGGAGGGCTTTCAGAGATGGGGCGGGAGAGGCACCAGAGTGCTGCACGCAGAACTGAGCATCAGGGCAGCCACAGGGATGCTGAGCTGCAGAGCCCTGTGCTCTGAGGCTTCCAACGGGAATGACAACTGTGCTTGGGATTAGACCTGAGGTCATGATGCTCCCTGTGATGGGACTTGTCTGTGCTGTCCATGCTCTAAGACTTAGGGTAAGCTGAGTTCACAGGTGCCAGGCTGTGACAGGAGCTTTGCTAGCTGCTCTTAGCCAGCCTGACAGTGAGAATTAGGGGTAAAAGAGAGACTGAAAAGCATTTGGCCAAAGAAGCAAATTTGAAGTGGGGACCAAAGTAAGAGTGTTACAGAAATTATTGCCCATTCCATTCCATTCCATTCCATTCCATTCCATTCCACTCCACTCCACTCCACTCCACTCCACTCCACTCCACTCCACTCCACTCCACTCCACTCCACTCCATTCCATTCCATTCCATTCCAAAAAGTTGCATTTCAAAAGGACAGTAGGAATGATAACAGGGGCATCTCAGGAGTTGGCTTCATCCCAGCTGTGGCAGGCTCAAAGGCATAAAAGAGTGAATTCACTTGAGACTTTCTTTCCAGAAGACAGTGCCTCTGAGTCACGCTTCTGGAGTCACATCCCCTAGGGCAGTGTTTCCCTCACCTCTCTAGGCTCTTAGAGGCTGCTAAAGCTGTGGGTTACAGGGACATGATTGTTTACTGCTTGAGCCAGTGGCAGACCTTGATGTCATTCATCTGATGCTGACCTTTCAGACATGCAGAATGCAAGAGTAATGGGCTCATGGAGCTATCACTAGATTCATAGGAAAACCTGGGAGTTCAGACAATATATAGCACCGTTGGAATCCTCACAGGATGCTCTCACAGGAGGCTCATGAGAGGGCGGGCTGAAGCTGAACATGAAATGGAGACTTGAAGAAGTTAGAGATGCCAGGTAGTGAAAGTGGTGGGAAGGAAAGCTGCAGGTAATGAGGCAAGCTGGCTCTCAGCAGAGGCTATGTAGGCTGTGAGTGTCAGGGCCATAGAGGTGTGGCTCCCCAAGATTTCTGAGGCTCACATCCATCATCACTTGCTCCAGATGATAGACATGGAAGCTACAGGACTTAACATTTCTCTTCCTGATTTCAGTCTTTAGTCAGTCCTTCCTTTCTATTCAGTCTTCCTTCTCATCTGGAATACGAGTGTTCACTCGGGGCTATTATATCATGAGAGTGTGCTGTGAGTTGGTCTTGAGTCCCAGAGGATGTTAAACTTACCCATCTGAACAGTATTAGAACTGTTAAGACCATGGTGGTTCTTAGAGATGGACTGCAGGTATTTTGTGTTGTGGTGGACATGAGCCTTTTGGATGCCAAGGGCAGAATCATAACATGTGAATGACATTCTGAAGAGTTCAGAAGTTAAAAGAACAGTGCCTAGTTGGTGGCAGTCTGTTTTGGGAGCTTCTAGAAGCTTCAGAGGGTGGGACCCAGCTGGAGGAAGTGGTCACTGAGAGTGAGTTCTTGGCAGTGATGTTTTTCTTCACTGCTTTCTGTGTACTATGCAGTGAGCAGTTCCCGCCATGTGCTCCGGGACCATGATGCTGTCCTTCACCAGAAGCCGAGATCAACAGCCGAGGACTACGACTGAAACCTTTGAATCTGTGTGCAGACTATATGATTCTTCTAAGTTATTTTCTCAGCAATTTTCTTCATAACTATGGAAACCAATTAACACAGGATAGTTTGATTTACACAGTTTTCAAGAGCAGGTTAAAACGCAGCCACAGAGCAGATGAGAACTTCAGTTGCTTATAGGTTAGCTGACCAAAGGAAAGGGTGTGAGGGAACTTGGTGGGATGGAATTGAGTGTCAGGACTTGGTCATCATCTGTAATTTCTAATTTTGCTTCAGTGAGACAACACAAGAAAATTGTTCTTAGCCATCAAAGTTCACACTGTACACACCACTAATCCGTGTTCATGTGTGTGGACTCTCACCAGCTCCAGTAAAGCCTTGCTGGCCTTTCCTTCTCATTACAGCATACCTTCCCTTTCTCTTGTCTAAGATTCCATGCTACCCAACACTTCATTCCTGTTTTATTGCTCATATTTATAGGAAACTTTCAAGACTAGTTATATTAGTCAGGGCTCACTAGAGTGGCAGAGCTGGCTGAGAGAGAGAGAGAGAGAGAGAGAGAGAGAGAGAGAGAGAGAGAGAGAGAGAGAGAGAGAGATTTACTAAGTTGGCTTACAAGCTGTGGTCTGGATAGTCCAACAGTGGCTGCCTCATGATGGAGAGAAAGGCCAAGAATCTAGAAGTTCTCCCATCCATGAGACTGGATGTCTTTGCAGACCCAGTCTGGTGCTGGAGTCTGGGAGGGTACCTGAACAGCTGTTGAGTCTACACTGGGCTCCTGAAGAAGTTGGATTTAATACCAGCTGCAGTAACAGGGTAGATGAACTTGCCATCAAGAAAGGGGGCAAGTAGACAAAAGCGATAGCTTCAGTCTTCATATTCTTTTATGTGGGCTACCAGTAAAAGGTCTGGTCTGGGTTTAGGGTGGTCTTCCCACTTCAAACAATCTGATCAAGAAAATCTCTCAGAGGCAGGCAGATTTCTGAGTTCGAGGCTAGCCTGGTCTACAGAGTGAGTTCCAGGACAGCCAGGGCTACACAGAGAAACCCTGTCTCGAAAAAACCAAAAAAAAAAAAAAGAAAATCTCTCACAGGCATGCCTAGAAATTTGGGTTTTAGTTGATTTCAGCTGTACTCAAACTGACAACGAAGATTAGCTGTCACAGTAGTGTTACAAAGTGAGTTACAGAATCCAGAAGTCAGCCCAGCTCTAATTTACTGCCTGCTTGTTAACCCTCATTGGAGCGTGCTTCCATGTCCCCTGATGTTCTTCCACTGGCGTTTGCAAAGTTTATCTTTGTTATACCGTGGGTCAGCTACGTAATGTCTACAGTTTGGATGTCAGCATGTGCCCATTTGTCGTCTGACAGGCACTGTGGTCATGAGCTGTGACCCATGCTGCTGGAGTGTGCCTGCACAAGTCTTCGTGTTAGTCATTCTTTTAGAGGCAGCGAGCTTAGTGTTCCCTCACCTGAGCATGACCAGAGCTCCCCTTCATATTAAAAGACTGTTCCCTTGGAAACAGGTCTCTAGAACTGACAGTTCTCTTTGTTCCATGTGTGGGAGTGCAGCATCACTTCCTCTGAGAAGCCCACTACTTAGGAGTCATTCCTCTTGTGCTCGGCAACATTCCCGAGGTTTGAGAATGTTCTAGATCATACTGCATGTTTCAGTTTGTTTTCTGGCACCCGTCTTTGGCTTAATCAGGTACATGCACTGTCAGTGTTTGCCAGCTGCTTCCCACCCTCCTAGTGTTTCTCTCAGACTACAGAGATGTGAGCATTGTGTCTTACCAGTTCTCTTGGGGTTTTAACATCATCTTTCTCTTGCTAGCTCACATTGCTTCATTCCATTTTCCTGTCTTCTTCCCTACTCATCTTTCATTTATCTGTTTTTCTGTGCTTGTGTGCACAGGTACACATTGCCACCATGCTGACATGAACTAGCACAGGCAGCTTTTTATGTGAGTTCTGGGGTCACAGCTGAATGGCTGGGCCTGCCTGGCTAACACTCTACTCACTGAGGCGTTCCCCTGCTCCTGGTGGATTTTCTTCCTCTCTCCCTTTAATTCTCTCCCTACAAACACCTTTGTCTCAGTTATTGTATTTTCAGTTGTAGCTTTGTTTATTACTATGTATACCGTCTCTTTTTTTGCTGAGATTATTTTTAAGACTTTACACCTTTGTTCATTGAGGAACTCTCATGGTGGCTGCTTTAAAACCATTGGATTGGCCTATCACTACACTGAAATACCTGAGGCAGGCTAACTTGTAAATTTTAAAAATACTTATTTTGGGTTCATGGGTTTGAGGTTCAGTGACCCAACAGCCCTGTTCATGTTCTGGTGGAGAACCCCTGAGCTGCATCATGTTGTAGTAGAGAACTCAGGTCTATGTGTGTCTTTATCTACTTTTATGAACCTACCAGAGTTCAGTCACTAATGATTGAATCAGTTCCCAGAGGCCTTACCTCTAAAAGCAATTAATATATTATCTACACTTTAACACTACTAACAACTTATGACTGGCATTTAGATTCTCACATGAGTTCTAGGAGGGAGCAAGGCCTCTAAAGGCAGGGGTCCTAGAGACCCTTGTGAGCCAGTCCTAGCATGTCCTCTCTGTGTGAGCCAGTCCTAGCATGTCCTCTCTGTGTGAGCCAGTCCTAGCATGTCCTCTCTGTATGGTGATCTTTCATCACATTGTCTTATCTGTCTCTAAGTCCCTGGTTTTTGTGATTGGGACTGAGTTCTGTATTACTCGTCTGTTTACATGGTTTATGATATTCCCCTCCATGATTTGTCTCCCTTCAACTATCATCACAGTGACGGAGCTCTTGCGGTGTCATCACGAGGTTATCCCTGTTGGCTGTACCCTTGGCTGCATTTATCTCATGATTCAAGTCTTATTTTATCCTCTTCAGGGGTCCACACAAGCTCTCTCTAGCATGCCTAATGTAAGTGAGGGTGCAGTGGATCCACCAATAGGCTGACACTCTACCTAGACCACTCCACAGGTATAAAGAAAGGTTTAGTGGGGAATCTAACTTTCAGACTGTCTCAAAGTAGGGGGTAGAACAGCAAAACAACTGGGAAAAGTCTTGTTAGTTTTAAGGAGACAACTAGCAGTGGGGGAGGCCTGTAAGCCAGAACAGCCTGGGAGTTAGAGCAAGGGGAGGTCTGATGTGGGCCAGAACAGCCTGGAAACTGTCAAGGGACTTTAATCTGTTACAGGTTTGTTTGAGTTAATCAGGAATTAGATGCCCCTGCCAGAGGCAGTTGGCTGTAAGGGAAGTGATGGCTTTCCCAACAAACTTTACAAGGGTTCTGAGGAATGTAGAGTTTAGGCTTGTGTTTGCCCACGAGCGATCCTTCTGTTGACCTGGTCAGAGTCCAGCCTGAGCTGAGGCCAGACTGTGTCATTCAGAACAGTGTCAGCAGCACTGCCTTTTGGGGGCCTGCTCTGGACCCAGTACCTAGTTCTTTGTTCCTCCTGCGGTTTCTTTACATTTGTGCTGCAGTAGCCTTAGCCACATAAAAGGGGCTTTTATACAGGGTAACTGAGCTTACTGAGTGCTGCACATACAGTAGATATTTTCATTCATTTATATATGTATTCACGTTACATCTCAGTCATGGCCCCCTCCCCTTCTCTTCCAAGGTGTACCTTCACAACTCCCTCCCCTCATTACTCCCTTCTTCTCAGAAGTACCATGGGTACCAGCCTGCTCTGGCACATCAAGTCTTAGCAGGACTAAGTGTATTCTCACCTACTGAGACCAGACAAGGCAGCCCAACAAGGGGAAAGGGATCCAAAGGCAGGCAACTGAGTTAGAGACAGGCCCCCACCTCTACCCCAACTCCAATTGTTAGGGGACTCCCATGAAGACCAAGCTGCACATGTACTACAAAAGTGGGGAGAGGGAAGGCTAGGTTGAGCCCACGCATGCTCCTTAGTTGGTGGTTCAGCCTCTGTGAGCCCCATGAGCCCAGGTTAGTTGACTCTGTAGGTCTTCCTGTGCTGTCCTTCACCCCTCAGGTTCTTTCCATCCTTCTGCCTCACCCCTCACTATTTCACAAGACTCTGTGAGCTTGGCTGTGGCTCTCTGCATCTGTTTTTTTTTCCATCAGCTGCTAAATGAAGCCTCCCAGAAGACATAGTAAAAATGGCCATCTTATCAAAAGCAATCTGCAGATTCAATGCAATTCCCATCAGGTTTCCAACACAGTTCTTTACAGAGCTTGAAAGAGCAATTCTCAACTTCATATGGAAAAACAAAAACTCAGGATAACTAAAAATCCTATGCAATAAAAGAACTTCTGCGGTATCACCATCCCTGATTTCAAGCTTCACTATAAAACAGTATAGTAAAAAACCACATGGTATTGGGATCAAAACAGACAGGTTGATCAATAGAATAGAATCGAAGAACCAGAAATAAGCTCGAATATCTGTGGATACTTGATTTTTGACAAGCCAAACCATACAGTGGGAAAAAAGAGCTTCTTCAACAAATGGTGCTGGTCTAGCTAGATGTCTGCATGTAGAAGAATGCAAATAGATTCATATTTATCATCCTGCACAAAGCTCAAGTCCAAATGCATCAAAGACCTCAACATAAAACTGGATATACTAAATCTAATAGAAGAGAAAGTAGGGAACTGCCTTAAACACATTGGCACAGAAGACAACTTTCTGAACAGAACATCAATAGCTCAGGCACTGAGATCAACAATTAATAAATGGGACCTCATGAAACTGAAAAGCTTCTGTAAGGCAAAGAACACTATCAATAGGACAAAATGGCAGCCTACAGAATGGGAAAAGATCTTCACCAATCCTACATAATCCTGATAGGGGGCTTATATCCAAAATATATAAAAAACTCAAGAAATTTAACACTGACAAACCAAATAACCCAATCTAAAAACGGGGTACACAGCTAAACAGAGAATTCTCAACAGAGAAATCTCTAATGGTCAAGAAGCACTTACAGTGGATATTTTCAGTATTGGCAAGACAGCCAAAGCCCTGCTGTCACAGAGCTTTCAGTCTGGTGGGAAAGAGAAGAAGGTCATTTTGTAGAGGTGGCGCACACTGAATATGAATGCCCCGGGGCTCCTGTCTGCTGGTGCTGGTTTAAGAGGCTCTGGGAATTTGGGTGGAGAGGCCTAGGTGGCAGAAGTAGGTGGGAACGTAATTCGTTTCTCATGTGTCTCGTCCCGGTCCCTGGCCTCTTTCCCCTTTCTCTGCTCTCAATCCACCATGAGGCTAAAAAGGCTTTCCATCACACACTCCCATCAACATGCTGCTCTGCCCAAGCAAAGGACGCCGGGCCGTGGGCTGGGCCTTCCTGACCACAAGTCAAAATGAATCTTTCTTGAGTTGTTTCTGTTAGATATCTTGTCATGGAGAGGAGAAGAGCCCTGTAACAAGTTGAGGGAGTGGAGAGAGACCGGCTGGTGAGTGAGTAAGGAGGTGACGTGAGATTTGATGCAGTCTTTGAGTTTCCATCTCTGTTTAAGTCGATCATCTACTTTCAAGCTTTTCTGTTAGAATATGCCACAGTCTGACTCGTGCTCTCCAGGCTGAAGGCCTGATCTGAGAAGGTCACTGTATTTGGAGACAGGGTCTCTCAGAGGTGATTAAGTTAAGGAGCTCACTGTGGGAGTCTTCTACCCAGTCTGTCTTTATGTCGTTATGAGAACAGCCATAGACACAGAGGGGCGGCCGGATGAGGACATGGGGAAGATACTGGCTGCACGCTAAGGAGAGGCCTGAGGAGCAGCCAGCTGCTGGCACCTGACTCTCTGACTTCAGCCTCCAGGACTGTGATGAATAACTTTCTTTTGTTTACACCCCTTCTCTGTGGTGTTGCTGTGGCAGCCAGCGCTGCCCTGAGCATATTAATCGGCTGTGTAAATTCCCTGTGTGTGTCTGCATCTGTTTCCGATACTTGGTCTCCACACCTTCTCCTTTTCTTTTTAAAGATCTGTTTTTATTTTATCTCTTATAATTGATTTTTTTTGTGTATATCTGTGTACCTCTTACACACAGTCTGCTTTGGAGACCAGAAGAGGGCATCCGATTCTCTGGAGCTGGAGCTGCATGTGGTTGTGAGCTGCCATGAGTGCTGGGTACTGAACTCAGGTTCTCTGCAAGAGCAGCAAGTGCTCTTAATGGCTAAACCCTATCTCCAGCCCCTTCTTTCTCTTCTTACTCCACCATGTAAAGTTATAGTTGAAAACTGGGTTAACCACAGTAACAGAGCAATGCTCTTGAATAATGACATTTATTTGAGACTAACAGAGACTTGCAGTGGAAACAGGTGTGTCCTAGTAAACTCTGGCATATTAAAGAGCTTGAGGTAAGGAGTTTTCCAAAGTAAAGTGGAGATTACGTAAGATCTTGTGAAACAATACTCCTTGGCTACAAGGATCAATAAAGTGACGACAATCCAAGGTTCTGCATGCTGCTGGCAGGCTGTCCTTGTAGAAGTACTTTCTGGACCTCAAGGCTACAGTTGACCTCAAGTGCAAAACTAGTCCCTGCAGGCTGCCATGAGCCTTCATGAGAACCACCCACCCCCTTCATACCATCTAACATTCTTTCATTAATTTGGCTTGGAATTGACAGCTCAACACAGTAGTATATTTTGATTCTGACAGCTTTTGTATGGGACACACTTTACTGGATAACATGAACTGAGGGTAATAGGTCTTTTCACTGAGATTCTCTGTTAATCTAGATGGGATTTGAGTTGTGCCCAATGTCCGGGCTCTTGTCTTTTCTCCCCTGTTGCCTTTTGGGTTTCCTGAGACTTCTTCCTGAGTTGAGATTTGTGTCTGGCAGTTCTCTCAGCTGTAGACTCCCATGTTATTATAGTTGGTATTAGTGTGAAGTACAGTGTGGGAGAAGAGTGAAAAGGTTCTGTCAAAAGACAAAAACTTAGTCTTAGTGGCTGTAACTGTTACCAATATTTCTCCTCTAGGTGAGTCAGGGCCACCCTTTCCTCAAGTGTGACCAGGCCCTGGAATCTTTTTCTGAGGACCAGCTTTGCTGTGTAGAGCACCCAGGGCACACTACATGATAGGGGTCTTCCTTTCTCCCTGTCACAGCTTCTAGATGACCATGAGAACCTGGGGAGATGCCTAAGGCAAACCCAGTCCTAAGACCACGACCCCTGGGAGGTCCCCAAGGCCCCAGCTGTTTCTTTTCCAGGGAAGTGGATGTCACAGTGGTGGGACCATTGGATGCCAGCCCTCTGATGGATCAAAAGTGCATCACTTTTGTTGTGAGAATGCAGAGATAGTTTTCAGGTGCGCGTGTGTCACTGATGAAACAGCTCGGCTGAACTTTGGAAGAAGGGCATTTGAAATAGAGGAAGGATGTATTGAGTCAAAGGACACATGTTTATTGGGGAAAGCGAGGGCAAGTCCAGCACACAGCCTGAGGGAAGCAATAGAGCTGGTGGGTCAAGACTTCTGCAGTACACAAGGCTGTTTTTGTCAAAAGTGTGAAGCAGAGAGGGATGCATTTTGATTTCCAATTAGAAAGTGTCATTGTTGCAACAGGAGGATTTGGAAGTGGAGTGTTAAATAGGGCCTCCACAGCTCTGGCAGGAGAGCTCTGGCGGGTGTAGTCATTGTAGACTTAGGGTGTGCTTGGAGGAAGAGCAGGCAAGACTTCTGATGGGTGAGGGGTCAGTGCCCACTTAATGAGAGGTGGCCTTTGATGTTGTACAAGGAGATGTGGCATCAGACACTCATGGTGAGCATCTCCAAAGCTGCTCAATAGGAAATCCAGAATTGAGAGAGAGGAGGATTAGGGGAACGGATGAGCAGCAGCGGTGAGCATGGGCAAGGTCACCTAAGGAGACAAGTGGGGAGAAGGACACTGGGACAGAGGCAAGTGCATGAGAGGAGCCGTGAGGAAGACATGCTGTGGGAGCGACGGAGTGGGTGTCTAGTCACTGGGGGCCTGGGAGGGAGGGAAGGAGGCCACTGTGTCAGAGCACTGAGGAGTGGCAGTGTGACTACAAAGTAAGGGAGCAGTGTGAGTCAGCACAGGAATGGTGGCAACAGCAGCCAGTCCTAGAGTCTACACACACACACACACACACACACACACACGCACACACACACACTCACATGCGCGTGCACACACACATGCACCATTCTCTGAAGCTTGGATGCACAAGGCTGAGGCTGCTGCTGGAACAGACTGGTTTTCAGTGTCCATGGTGCCTTGGAAGTGGCCAAGGGTCCCAGAAGATGATGACTGTGCAGGTGTGCCCCAAGAGCTTGGCCATTGTCTAGAAATCTTGGTGCCTACAAGTATTGTTGCAGTAGAAACAAATGCCCTTGCCTCAGATGAGAGGGAAGGCTGGCTGAATTCCTCCAGGACGGAAGGCCTGCTAGATTCCTCCAGGATAGTTTTAATCATTAAGCACATTGGACAGTTGAAAAGAATCGTAAACTATTACTAATATGGACAGACATGATTTATTTTTGGTGATTATGAAGAATTTTTATTACACATCATTGCATATTCTCAATTAAGTTAATTTGCATGTAATTTGGAATATGAAATCTAATATACAGAATATGTGCATAGAAATAGGATTCTCATCAAATTCATATTTTATTTAAAAGCTTTGTGCAAATTCATGTATTATTTTCATATTAGAGCCCTGTGGATCCCTGTCAAGTGCCCTGTGGACAGTGCTCTTGTTTCTTATGGGTACTGGGGCGAGTCTACTCAGGTTTCCCCCATGACACCCTTCCTAAGAAGCTTATTTCTCAGACTTGCTTGTTAACTCCTGGTAACAAAGGAAGAGAGTCTCCCATCCTGCCACCATCCCAGAACAGTCATAGCTTGAGTCAGATTAACATTCACTTTTTGCATTATTATGGCTGCTATTATTCATACCTAAGTCTTAAATTATTTCCTTTTCTTCTAGTTTTTTATTTTGGCAATAATTTTCTCATTTTGCATATTTTCTTTACTACTACTACTGGTGTGTGTGCGTGTTCTTATATGTACACACATCTGTATGTGTAGAGGACGGGGATCAGCTTTGAGAGATGGTTTCTCCCGGAGACTTGTAGCTCACCAGTAAGGCTAGGCAGACTGGCTGCTCAGCAAGCCCCAGACATCCTCCTGTCTGTCTCTGCCTCTCAGGGGCTGGGATTGCAGGTGTGTGCTCCCAGGCCTGGCTCAGTTAGCCTGGGTCCTCCATGTTAATTGTCTATCTAACCTTCCATTCTCCCCATTACCCCAGCCTCCTCTGAAGGTGTTTCTTTATCCCAGGTGTGCCCATAGTTTTCTGTTCCTCAGAGTCTCGTCTTGCTTGTGCTGTGCTCTAAGGATCCTCCTCCTCTCTGCCTCCTCCTGCTTGCTTTGCTGGCTTGTTTAGGTCGGACCATGCAGTCTGGTATTCTTGGAGAAGAGCGTGTGGAAAAGCTGAGGAGATGCTTTGTGTTTGATTTCTTCTCACCTGTGGGCATACATTCCAGGGTGAAGGCATCTCTTCATTCTCTTCTGATGTCCAGTGTTGTAGAGAAGTTTTGGTGATGGTGTTTTTTGTTTGTTTGTTTTGTTTTTCTGAGAGGATTTCTCTATGGAGTCTTTGTTCCTGATCTTTTTTTAGAAACATGTATAACTTCTTTGTTTCATTATTTAAAGTTATGGCTTTCATGATGACATCTCATCCTCTGTGCTATTGTACATCGTTCTAGTTTATCTCATTCCTGTATTGTATTTTCTGAACTCCTATATTTTATACATTTTTAATCAATTTGTCTGAAAACTAAAAGGACTCTTTCAGTTTGCAAGTGCATGCCCCTCACTTCTGAGAGCCTGCTCTGAGTTACTAAGTCACTGCACAGTGGTGGCTGTCTTTGCTTTGTGGTGACTGTCCCTGTCCCAGCCTTTGCCCATTTATCTGGTAGCACTGCTTATGAGAGTTCCTCAACTCCGTTTTCCAGACTTCCTGTTGAAGATTTTATTTCTGTGATCATGTTTTAATTTCTAAACTTTCTGGTTTGGGAGCATCTGATTCTCTCTCAGTGGGTGGCAGGGTGTCTTTATGTCCCTGAGGAAGGTGTTCGTATCCTTTAGAAAGGGCTTTTCTTGCAGCATCTCTCTCCTTCACCCTCCAGTCATCCAGGAAGGGCGGCGTGGGGAGCCGGCCCAGGGTCTAGTAGCCGCTGCTGTTTTGTTTTATAAAGTCAGGTGGATTAGATATAATCTCCATGAAGTAGCATCCTTGGATTGTCTGCTTCTGGATTCTTCAACCCTCTTCATTTATTTCCAGGTCAACCCCTTGGTAATTCCATGTTGTCTTAAGAACTATGGGTCTGGGCTCTGTCAGTGGAGCCACAAGGCCTTGACTTTCTTTTTAAATTGTCTCGGCTCTTGGAGTCTTTTACCTTTCCTGTAAGAGCCAGAATGGGTTGTTGATTTTTAAAACTGTATGTATGTGTATATGTTTCATTCATTCATTCATTCATTCATTCATTCATTGTACATACATGGGTGTTTGCATGTCTGTGTGCCATGTGTTTGCCTAGTGCCTGCAGAAGCTAGCAGAGTGAGTGTATTGGAGTCTTGCAGCTGGAGTTATAGATATTGTTAGCCACCATGTGGGTGCTGGGAATTGAACCCAGATCCTCTGGAAGAACAACCAGTATTTTTAACTGCAGGGCTATCTCCCTAGTTCTGTTTTGTTGATTTTTTTTTACAAAAATGTTTACTGGGATTTTGGTTGGAATGATATTGCATTTGTAGATAAAGTTGAAGAGGCTTGGCATTGTAAGCCTCTTGAGTCAAACTTGTCCATAAATGTTATAGCTTCAGTCTTAATTGTGCTGGAGGCTTGGTCCTCAGTAGATGGGACTACCCTAGATGAAGGGAATTTAGGAGATGGAGCCTAGTTGAAAGAAATGGGTCACTTCAGGGAGCTTGCTTTTGAAGGGGACTGTGGAACTTTGGCCCCTTTGTTTTCTGTCCAGTGTGAGATGAGCTGCATTTCCTACCATGTACTTTAACTATGAATTTCTATCTCAACATCGGCCCTGAAACAGTCAGACCAAGCAGCTCCAAGCCTTGTCTAAGTTTCTGCTGAGCAGAGAGCTAGTCTCAGCTTAGGACAACTTCTTGGTTTTTTTGCCTCTGCTTTGTACTTAAGTGTCATGTGGGTTTTACCTTTTGAAGCTTCTAGACATTCTACACAATGGCTTGCTTAGAGTTTATAATTTTTTTGTCATCTTTAGTGGCATTCTTTAAAAATCTTGATTTGCATTCTTCGTCAGTGTGTGGATAAAACTAATCTTTATGTGCTGACCCTGTTATCCTGAAACCGTGTAAAACTCGTTTCCAGTGGCTTTCTGCATATTCTTTGAAATGTTCTGTACAGGGAATCACATCATGTGAAAATAGAGATAGTTTTAGTTCTTCCTTTTCAGTCTGTATGTCTCTGTAGTGCAGAGGCGAAAATGTCAACTATGATTTGGATGGAGGTTTTAAGGATAGTGTCTTTGCATCTTAGAGACTTTGACCCACTAGTATGTGTGCTACTGGCTGCCTGTGTTTGTAGATGCCCTCAGAATGGTTCAGAGTGCTTCATTCTGTTCTCATTTGCTGAGAGGTTTTATCATGTGAACAAATACTAAATGTCCCAAAGGACTTGTCAGCATCTGGTTGAAAAGATAAACAATCCTCAGTCTGGGTTACCATAAGAAATATTTGCATAATTTACAAGTGCTGAGCCTACTTAGCATTCCCAGAATGCACATGCATATTTATTTTGAAGTATTGTCTCTATATATTTCTGGATCTGACTTGCTGATATTTTGTTCAGGATTTTCACAAAAGATGTGGTTCCGTTATCTTCTCATAAAATGTTTATGTGATTTGGGCATCAGGGTCATTCTGGCCTCATTTAGAAAATTGAAATTTGTTCTTTCTTTCTATTTTCTGGAAGTCTTTTAAAAGATTGTGTGTGTGTGTACACGCACGTGTGTGTGCTTTGTGTATGTGAGTGCAGTGTCTACAAAGGCCAGAGGCTGTTGGACCCTCTGGAATTGAAGTTACAGGTGATCGTGAGCCACATGATGAGGGAGGGCGCTGGGGCCGGAACGTGGGTCCTCTGGAAAAGCATCCAGCGCGGCTTGATTACCAACTGAGCCGTCCTCCAGCTCCATCTGCTCCCTGGAGGACTTATGCAGGATTACCATGTCTTCTTTAAATGAAGCCATCTGGGTCTGAGTTCTTACTCATTGTTTAAACATTTCCTATTAACTTCAAATTCAATCTCCTTAGTAGATGTAGGGCCAATTTAGGTAATTCAACCTAAAGAAAAAACACAGGGAACTTTGAAAGCGCATTCATACAAATTTTAAAATTATGGACACAATATTGCTCATATCCCTTATTATTCTCAACTTTCTGTAGGATTTGTAGTTAAAGCCACTGTCTTATTCTTGACATTTCTCATTTCTGACTTTCCCCTCTTTCTACTAGTCTTGACTAGTTTTAGGAATTATTTTTTAAAGGGCCAACTTTTGCTTTTTAAAAATTTTCCTCCTGAATTAATTTTACTTATCTTTTTGTTGTTCATTTGATATTCTTTAAGACAAGAAATTCACTATGTGTCTTTGGCTATCCTGGAATTCAAGGCACAGGTTTGCCTTGAACTCACAGTGGTCCTTAGCTCTGGAGTTGCAGACATTAGCTACCACACCCAGCATTTTTACTCTCAACTGTATTGATTTCTGCACATATCTTTATTATTTTTTCATGTTTTGTTTTAGCCCTTTTCCCTGAGTTTTAAAAGATTAAGGCAAAGATAATTAGAAATGATTTTATTTCTGATGCTTGTTTTAGTGTTTCTCCTTACTGTTGTCTACTTTTGCCTGGGTGTTGGGGTTTCTGTGTAGTATTCCTTAGCAGCTACCCTACCCTGTATCTCTTACCTCTCCTCTAGAATAGAAAGATTTCAATAGTCTGGGTTTTGGACAGCTCTGTGTCCCTCCTTTAATGAAGAACAGGTTTTATTTTAGCCTTCCCTAACTACAATCCCCACTTTTGTCCTATAAGAGAAGTCTGCGGTTCAGGCTGAGGGAGTAGTGTTCAGGCCCGCTGACTTCTCGAAAGGTCCTTTTGAGTGAGTGTACTGCTAAGAAAGAGGTGCCGGTGGTATGCGTGGCTCCCATTACAGTCCCCAGCCCATAGTGTATCCACCTGAGAGGATATCCTGGTTAAAGATTATAGCTTTGACTTAGGCTATTATTTTGGTTTACTTTTCAGTGGTTATTATAGTATAAGCAGGGTTATGAGGCTCTGTAACTCCTGAGGGGCCTTCAGATGGAAAGTAATGAAATAGATTGTGGGGCTGGGTGTGGTGCTTTGCATGAGAATGACCCTAGAGGCTCACACATTTGATTCCTAGATGGCAGACTGGGAAGGATCAGGAGATGTGACCTTGTTGGAGGAGGTCTATTTTTGAGGCTTCTAAAAGCCCACTCTAGACCCAGTTTCTTGCTCTCTGCCTCGATCTTGTGAATAAGGTATGTACTCTGTGATTGCTCCAGCACCGTGCTTACCTGCGGCCCGCCACGCTTCCCACCGTGATGATCATGGACTAACTCTCTGAAACCTGGAACAAGTTCCACATTAAATGCTTCTTTTATAAGTAGCCCTGGTCATGATGCCTCTTCACAGCAATAGAACAGTAACAAAGACACTGTGACATTATCCATCTCAAAGTCCCTGAGGAAGCACTGTCTATGTTATTGCTGAGGAATTTGTCACAGTTGATGTGAACATGAGAGCTGCTACCTTCTTAAGCAACTGTAGAAGTAGACAGTCCAGCAAAACATAGGAAGCCCATGTCAGGGAGTTGTGCGCACTGTGATTGTCTCAAAAGGAAGAAAGCTTATTTTGGCTCATTGGTCTGAGATGTTTCAGTCTTTGGACATTTGGCCTTGTTGCTTTGGGCTGTGACAGCAGGGTATGTCTGTTTACCACACAGCAGCTAAGAAGCAACAAGAGAAATGAAGGGACTTGGTGTCCCAGTATCCCCTTGAAGAGCACTTCCCTTGTGACCTAACTTCTTTCCATTAAGTGCAATTCCGTAAAGTTTTCACCACCTCCTGAGAGCACTCTACACTAACAACCAAGTCTTTCACATGACAGCTGCAAGGGAAACAGCAAACCCTTAGAAGCCCTGGTAGTTCTAGCTTAGTAGGTTTTGTTTTATGATTTAATTTTTGCCAGCAGTGGTGGCGCACGCCTTTAATCCCAGCACTTGGGAGGCAGAGGCAGGCGGATTTCTGAGTTTGAGGCCAGCCTGATCTACAGAATGAGTTCCAGGACAGCCAGGGCTACACAGAGAGACTCTGTCTTGACAAACAAACAAACAAAAAACTCAAACCAGAACAAAAAGATTTATTTTATTTTATTTTATTTTATTTTATTTCATTTCATTTTATATGTATGAGTGTTTTGCCTGTGTGTATGCATGTGTACCACGTATGTGCCTGGTGCCCATGGATGTCAGAGGAAGGTGTTGGATCCCTTGAAACTGGAATTATGGATGGTTGTGAACCACCATGTGGGTTCTGGGAATCTAACCTGGGTCCTCTGAAAAAGCAAGTGCTTTTAACTGCTTTAAATTATGTAATCATGGCCTTTGAAGACGTGTGTTTTCTAAAAGTGGTGGTGATTGTGTTCAGTCCCAAACACAACAAGCTAGGCTTCTGTTTCTGGATTAGCCCATAGCTTTCCCACTGTCAGACCTGTCATTCAGAAAGACCCTCCAGGGGCGGCTTCCTGCAGAGGCTTTGATTTTAACCAGCGGCATCTCCTCTTCCCAGATCCAGATGCAGAAGTGTGTCTTCATGCCCTGCGGCTCATCCAGTCTGTGGTTCTAGAACCAGACGTCTTCTCCAAGGTGGCCCCTGAGCTCCAGAGCTCCTTACCGCTGCAGCGCATCCTGGCCATGTCTAAGAGTCGCAACTCCCACCTGCAGTCTGCTGCCCGGGAGCTCCTGGAAGACCTCCGTGCCCTGGACTGCAGTGTTTAGATGTGCTTGGCCACCAGGAGCTTGGTGAAATGCCAGTGGCCCTTCCCCTACCCGGCCTCTACCTTTGTGTTCAAAACTAGTTGTCACTGTATAACATGTGTTAGAGATTGCAGGCCTTGATGGACTAGAGATGGGCATGATGGGTAAGCATCCTGCCTCTCACTGCTGGGAGTGCACTCTTGTTAGGCAACTGGTTAATCTTGTTAGGCAGCTGGTGACCAAAAAAAGGTTGTATTCTCCAGAAAGTTCACCTCTGAACACCTGGAAACTCTCACAGAGTTTTCTCAGAGTAGCTTCTTGCTGCCCTAGAGGCTGCCGACACCATGGGAGTTTAGATCACCATCTACCATGTGGTCAGTGTTTCCCAGAAGCATTTCTGTGATAGCCCGTCCTCTTTCCCTGGTAACTGTAACCCACACCACACAGGCTAACCTTCCTAACCTTTTGTAACCTATTATTTCACATGCACTGGACAGTTGATCTCTGTCCTGATGCTGCTTTTATTTTTGAATAAAGTCAAGTCAATATCACATTCTGAATATAATCTTGGGGTTAGGAAATTGGTGTCCTTTGTACATTAACTATGTTATTTGTTTAGGAAAGCTCACTTTCCTTATTTTTTTTTTTTCTGGCCAC
This sequence comes from Mastomys natalensis, assembly GCA_021653895.1. Taxonomy (NCBI): domain Eukaryota; kingdom Metazoa; phylum Chordata; class Mammalia; order Rodentia; family Muridae; genus Mastomys; species Mastomys natalensis. The sequence continues at coordinate 570,530 of JAJTUV010000555.1, forward strand.
TTGACTATGAACTTAAAGCAGGTATGGGAAGATAGCTTCAAGATGAGCAATACGAGATTAAATTCCATGACATGGTCATCCATCTGCCTCTGCGCTCGTGTGCGTGTGCTTGTGCCTGTAGGCTCCTCTGTCTGTACAGCCATCACACTGCCTAGCTTATGTTCTAAGATCTTGGCAGAGGACAAAAGAAACTATGCTGCCCCTGTCATGGGTAGTGAGATGTGTGAGAGAATTCCATTGAAGTCAGCATACACCGTCCTTTCTGTGGCAGGACAAGCTCCTGCAGGACATTGAGCTTGGGCATCCCGGAAGGGAGGAAGTGTCCCCTTGCAGTGGCAGCCTCAGCACACACGGAGCTGCTTCTCTGTGTGTGGTGCTGTAGAGTGATTCATTGTCTTTTAAGAGGATGTGCACTTTATGTTGAGTGAAGAACTCGCGAGAAAGGCACGGCTGCTTGGATCTGTGGAGCACTAACTCAGCAGAGCCAGGGAGAGGGAAAGCACTTGGGATCCGTGGAAGGGAGCAGTGAGTCCTGAGGAAGGCGGAGTAGTGCACATTCTACCTGGCACCCTCCTTCTGCTTGTTTAGCTTCCTACCAAGGGGGGTGTTGTGCTTCAGGATTCCTGAGCTTCCTCTACCAGAAGGCCTAGTGTCCTAGTGTAGACAAGAGGAGACCGCCAGCCAGGCAGTGGTGCGGCACCCCTTCATCTCAGCACTGGGGAGGCACAGGCAAGCGGATCTTTGTGAGTTCTAGGACAGCAAGGGCTGCACAGAGAAACACTGTCTCAAAAAACCAAGAAGGAGGAGGAGGAAGAAGGAGACGAGAAGAGGAGAAAAGCAGCAGCAGCAGAGGCAGCAGCAGCAGCTGCCGCCGCCTGTCCTAAGAATACCAGGGGTTCAGCAGTTGTTAGATGGGCGTGAGGGTGAGGACTTGATCATTCCTTCTGTTCTGAGTACAGTCTAGGCAAGTATTTCCAGGCACATTCTTCTAAAATTGCTATACACAGCTTTCCTTTGTGAGCAGCACAGGAAGTACCAAAGGACCCGGGCCAGTGACCCCACTCTTCACTGCAAGGCCAACAGGAAGTCATGGGCTCCTTGATTTCTTCTGTATCTAGTGACTTAAAGAAAACGTACTGAGCTAAAAAATAAAAATATGCATTGAAGTATACACCTTTCAGGGACCTAACCCTTGTAAATTTAAAAACCAGAGATAGAGATAACCCAGTAAAGCAATACATACATGGACTTTTAATTTAACTTTATAAGATATTCTTGTATTTGTAGAGCTAAGGAGTTTGGTTTTTTTGTTGCTGTCAGCTAAGGAGATGGTGGGAAACCTGGCAGAGAAGCCAGCCTGTACCCACTCCTCCCCACTGGGCCTCTTTGCTTCTGTCATTAGCACTAGCCTTGGAGTCTGCTCTGTCAAGTTAGAGAGCTGATCCTGGATAATGCTCAGAGCCATGTGAGGCTGGGGATGGATTTGGAGACCTGCCTGTCCTCTTCATGGGGTATGACTGGGAAAGGCCTGTTGTGTATCAGCTCTGGGCACAGAGTTGTGCAGCCCATATACCAGCAGGTAAAGCGTAGAATCTCATGTCTGTGGCCAGAAGAAAAGCACACGGCCAAGGAGGAATGTGAAGAAGGTTGGAGGCTTGCCTGCTGCACCTGTCCTTCCAGACCTGCCATTGTGCGCTGCTGTGACGTCACACTACAGAGAGGGCTGGCAAATATCTTTGCAGACTTACTGATTTCCCAAGAAGTCATGATGGCAACATTTGCTTTATATCTTCCCATGTCATAGCTGCTTAGAGTGTCCCAGTAGGATTTCTTTGACCAATTGATGACCCTGAGTAAAGGTCCTGGGTAGCATAGGATGAGGTGTCAGACTCAGTATCTTCCCAAAAGCTCTGAAGATTGTGGGGATCCACTGAAAGGTCCTTGGATACTTTCCCAGTCCAAGCTGGGGTGGGAAAGCCAGGAAACAATCAGTATGGCCAGCTCCGCAGATGTTGCGATGGCCACGTCATTGAAATGTAACTGTCTGTGCTCCAAACACGCACACATTTAGATTTGTGTGCACATTTACGATAAGAAGTTAGCATGTGGCATACGATAAAAACTGTCTTTGTGGTTTGAAAGAAGCCACAAAATAAGTTGAACATAAAATCTGACTGTTTTGAATGTAGCATTCAGCAGCCTATCCATCACCACTCTGTGTTTCTAGGACTTCATCTTCATCTCAGATAGAAAGACGCAGTAAATACCATCCCTTCCCTAAGCTTGTCTCCTAGGTTTTGGTATGCCTGTACTGTTTTTATGTCCGTGGATTTAGCTGAAATGTTTGTCCCACTTGGTCTGGCTTATTTCCTCTGTATAATGTCAGGGTTTGTGTGTGTTGAGCATGTGTCAGAGCTCATTTTAATGGCTGTATAGCCATGTTTACATGACCACAGTGTATTTCTCCATTTGTTGTCAACCATTTGGGTTCATTCTACCTTTTAGCTACAAGTGAATAAGTCTACCAAGAGTACAAGTGGACAAAGGTCTGCTTGAGGCCCTGATTTTGATGCTTTGGGCATATTCTTAGTAGTGAAACTGCTAGGTCACATGGTAACACTATGTTTTAACCTTTTTTTGCTTGTATAAGTGTATGCAGTTGCACGTGCACGTGTATGTGTGTTCAGGTACAATTGTGTAAGTGTGAGTTTAGAGGCCTAAAATTGATGTCGGATGTCTTCCTCAGTTTCCAAGGTCTATAGACTGAGGTGGGATCTCACCAGACCTGGAGTTTGATGATTCCAGCTAGTCTAGCCAGCCAGCTTGCCCTAGGGTTGCTGTCTGTACTTGCTGGGTAATAAGGATTACAGGTAGCTGTCACACCCACCTGACTCTTACAGGGGTCCTAAGGTTCCAGGGTCTTGTCCTCATACTTTCATGGCAGAGTCTTATCCACTGAGCCGAACTGTTGTCCACAGAAGCTGCACAGTCTCTGTTCTCACCAGCAGCAGCTCAGGGAGTCCTCATCTACACACTCCCTGGCAACACTTTGCCTTTCCTGCCTTACCAACAGACCACTGATGGTAGTAGCCATGACACAGGTCCGTTGCCGTGGCTGCTGTGGAGGGAGGTTTGGAGAGGCCCCCAAGATGTTTTCGAGTTGAACTATTGTTTTTGGGGGGCAGAGCTGCAGGAGTTTCCACATGTTCAGGACCCCTGATCAGACTGAGGACTTGCCAATACTTGCCATCATCTCATGGGGCTTCATCACTGTGCTGTCGTCTGACATGGAGGAGCCGTGCCTTCCCATCATACCCAACTTCTGTTTCTTTCCGAGATCACCAAGTCTGCAGTCGTGAGGTTTTCATTGAAGGCATTTTTATAGCTCCAGCTTCATGCAGAATGCTTGTGTGACGGTCCATGAGGAGCACTCCAGGGATCAAGAGGAAGCAGAAGTCCAGCCAGCACTCGTGCAGGGCCTGCAGAGGTAGGGTGAGCTGGAGTGCCGCTGGGGAGGACTTTGTGCTGGCTGTTGGAAGGTGGGGCAGGGGAGTGTGTGTGTGCACGTGCGTGCCTGTGTGCATGGGTGTGTGTGATGATGTCTTTTCCTATCCGTATACATGGTATAGTCAGAGACCATGATGTTAAGAGTAGCAGTGAGCTGGTGTCCACAAACAGCTCCCCAGGATAAAGGCCTCTTCCTCCTTGGTACCCAGGGAGCCAGCACGCTGATGAATGAAGCCCCAAGAGGGTACAGGGAAGGTGGGAAGGCTTAGCCTGGGCTCGGTGCCTCCTCTTTCCAAGGTGAATCACAGCCACGTGACAGGATTCTCCAAGGAGCCGGCATCACAAGTAAAGGCCACGTGCTTCTGAGCAGCCAAGGCTGTGGGTTCTGGTACACTATACATTTCTCTTCTCTTCTCCCTCACGTATTTATTCTCCTTGCATCTGATGAGCCTGTGAGGCATGGTGGCTGCAAGAGTCTGTGGGGCCAGGAGACAGGTCTACAGCCCTGTGTATTCTGAGACTAGGCCTGTATTACCAGTGTGACTATGTTTTGGATGTAGACCAAGTGTACATGGTCAGACACTTAGTTGGTCAGTTCTGCAGAAGTAGTGACAAGTTATCATTGTCCTGCAGGGCCGACCTAAAGTTCCTACCTCACAAGATTCCAGCCAGCGGCCACTTAATTACCAGTGACTCACTGACCATGGCTCTGAGTAGAAGGCTGGCCTCAATTAGAGAACCATATCTTGCTGCTATCTCAGTTTCTGGCTTTCTTGCCTCCTAAAACTTCCCTTTTTATCTGGTGTTCTAGAAAGACTCTCATTTCTGGGAGTTGCCAGGAAAAAGCTTTATTCAGGTTATACCAGAATCTCAATGAAAACAAATAAACCCTGGGCCTAGGCCTAGGGTTCAGGCTTTGGGGTAAGAGTGGTGTCCGAGGTCCAGGCACCTGCCAACTGGCTAACTCCAGGGGCCCTGTCTATCCTGTTGACGTCATCAGCACAGGAGACTCCCAGCAAGGAACAAAGCTGCCTGTACTCCTGGGCTCTTGATCCTATCATCGTGTCTCAGGAAACCCTTGACCAAGTTCCAGGCAGGTGAAAAGCCTTCCTGTTTGTCACACTCAATTCCGGGCCAAGCAGTCCCCTTTGGCATAATCCCTGCCCTAGAAGGCATACTGCATCCAGTGTGGCTTGCGTAAGCCATGCTGCAGATTGCAGAGTGGCTTCTCTTCTCCCGAAATTTGTTACCGTAACCTTCCTTAGCACACAGTTCATTATTTCCCCAGTCCTTCCAGAACATTCTGACCTGGGCCATGCCTCAGGCTGTGGAGATGTAGCTTTCACTCCAGAAAAGAGAAGAGCCTTTGTGCTGGGAGAGCTCAGCATCCTTCCCAGGGACTGCTGTGCAGACTTGGAGACTCCATGGCCTCTCCAAGTGTTTGTGGCTGGGACTGAACTCTGGCCTTATCCAGAACAGGCAATGCTGGGCCATAGATGCCCAGCTTCCTGCCACATGAGGTGGCCTCACCACCAATGAAAACAAGGAAGATGGGCAGTATTTATGGTTTGGGGTGCCCAGGGTTAAAGGACAACCAGCAAATAACGCGGTTACCTCAACTCCTCATAACTCTACGTGTGATGTGCTTTAGGACAGCAGTGAGCCTACCCATCATACCAGCCTATCAAACAGCATGCCTATCGGAAATGCAGAACATTTCCTGAGACTCCCAGACCGCTCTGTCCATAGCTGCTGGCCTCCTAATACTCCACAGACCCGCCCTCTTCCCATAGCCACTGGCCCCTGCACCACAGCTGGCCACATGACCCCAAAAGAAGTAATCCTGGGGCATCATCCTCCAAAAGGCATCCCCAGTGTTGAGGATATGGCTTGCTCTCTCACGTTCTCAGGGAGGTCTGTCCTCATTGCCTGAGTGGTGAGTGGCACAGGAGAGGCGTGCCCTTCTCAGTGTGTAGGGGTGGGCAGCCCTCAGCAACCTCACGCCATGGCGGTGGTGTCTGGAAGCCTTATCTGGAGTAGACTTGTGAAAATGGGGCGTGGACATATGTCATCTCATACAAGAGGAGAACTTGGTCCTGCCAACCTGTGCCTCCAGTTCCCTCAGGCCTCTCACTTTCCAAGCGGGAGAGATTTTTGTACTCAGGAAATCAGGCAGCTCCCAGAGCAGCAGAACTGAAAGGCTATGTAGCGTGCACTCCGGCTTTCCCTCGCCACCTTCGGAAGCCATCAGTTTTTCCCGACTCGCACTGTTTAGGTATTTGTTAAAAAATATATCAGCATGTTGTTGGCATCACAAACACAAGAACACAAGAAAGGTGGGAGTGGGGCCTCCAGCCTGGCACAGCGCAGTGAAGGGTTGTGGTCCCCCTCACTGCCCAGTCATGGATCAGGTCGCTGCCCTGTATCTGGCCTGTGGACATATCTGAGAGTTCACTTGGCTCCCCGCAGTATTGTAGCACCTCCCGGGGTGTTTCCAGGGGGTACTTCTGTCATCTTGCCTCAGTCCCCAAAGAATACAGCTGGGAGAGTTATGCAGACTTTGCTAAGCATTTCAAAGACTCCAGAACTTTCTTCCTCAGGCCTGCAAGCATCTATCTCTTATGCAGTGCCAGACACTCCTGTGTCTGCTCACTTTTCCATCCACTCCTGTGCCCAGGTGGGCTTGAAGCTCTCTGGAGCCTCTCCTAGTTGTCTCTAATGGGGCAGGGTAGAGGGAGGGAGGGCACCCCCACCCCCAGTCAGTGGCTTCCAAAAGGAGGCCCATATTTGGTGCAGGCACTGGAAGTTCCCTGAAGACAGAGCCTCTGCTGACCATGGACCTGGACAGCTGGAGATCTGACCTTTGAGACTGGCCTCCCCTTCTCTCTGGTTTCCTGGCCCACTCCTTCCCTGGGATTTCCTAAGTGCAACAGAGCTTCCTGTGCAGGAGTCCTGCCTCTGGCTTTGCTCTGGGAGAAGCCAGGTCATCTGAGAGAAAGTTGAGTTACATTCCTGCCTGTTTGCAGGTCAGGGTGTGTGCATTCCTGGCCATCCAGCCCTTGCTGTGTAATTTCTACCCGAGGCAGGAGAAAGCGTCCTCAAGTCAGTGAGTGAGAGCAAGGACAATGCACATGGTCCAGTGAGCAGGTGTGTCAGTGACCTAGCACTCCAGCAGGCTAGACTGAAGACAGAGTGACTCAGAAAGACTCGGGTCAGGCCCAGCGCGGTCACAGTGCTTCCCAAGAGCCTGCCATGTGGGCACGCCAAGCTTGCTGGAGCACTGGGCTGGTCTCAGGCAAGCCTCCCCAACCAGCTGGCAAATACAAGGCGTGATTGTAGTTGAGGAGGGAGCCATAGGGTCAGGATCAAGTTCTAGAAAGACTGGGCTGGGGTTTACATCCCACCCCACACGATCTTTGTCATCAGACGATACTTTAAGGGTTCACCATGTACAGAGACAGGGGTCGCAGGGATAGGGCCTAGAAGCTGGGTCATGCTGTGTGATGTCTTCATTTGTATTCTGAGAAATAAAGTCTCCTAGTGACTCCGAGGATGGGGTTGGTGGGGAAAGAGCATCCTGGGAGGAAATGGGATGTGTTCCCTCATGGTGTCGCAGGGTGAGCCTAGTGGTTTCTATCTCTTCTAACCAGATTGACTTTGCCATCCAGGGTCTGAACGGACTAAGTACTCTCAGGTGTTGCTGAACTGAAGTGAGTAGAGGTCAGAAGACTGCCTTGGGTATTAGTTGTCTCTTTTCAGTTTGTTTGAGACTGGGTGTCTTAGATTTCTGCTCCTGCGCTATGTACACCAGGCTCCCTAGCCTGCAGGCGTCTGGGGAGTCTCCTGTCTCTGCCTCCCATGCCTCCATGAGAGTACTGGCAGTATTAGATGCGGCCTACTATGCCCACCTTTTTGTTGGTCTAGTGACTCAAGCTCAGACCCTCACGCTTGGTGAAGGGCTTTCCCCACAGAGCCTGCTCCCCAGCCCATCTCTGACAGGGCTTGTGTGGTAAGAAGGATACAGATAAGCCACAGTTGCCCTTAAACACCAGTCAGCTGGCCAGTGCTCACCCAGGGCTAGGGCCAAATACCCCATCACACTTGGCCTTTTTGATAGGAAGGGTATTTACACTAAAGGAAGCTTTAGAAAAGAGGAAGCAACTGTGGCTTATCTGTATCCTTCTTACCACACAAGCCCTGTCAGAGATGTTCTCCAGCTCCAGTTTCACAGGCTGACCTGGGTCGGTGGTATCTTAAGACACTTGTTTCTCATTCCCCTGCATCCTGGCTCTCTCTTTCTCCCCCTCTCATACTCACTAGCTCAAATGTGGCCCCGGGTTGATAAAAGTTGGCAGAGGCTGACAGACACCTCCCAGAGGGGCCATGCTTGCCTCACACCCAGACATGTAGAGGGACATAGTATAGAGATGGAGCCACCTCCAGGAGCCTCTGAAATGTGTGCATGTATATGTTGTTACATACATACCCTTGTTTAGGTACATATAGAAAGGTGTGCATGTGTGCACACAAGAATGTATATGTACACATATGCATTGGCATGTGTACATTGGAACTCACAGGGAGACAGTCTTTCACTGAAAGAGTGCCTCCCCCAGGAGCCTGCTCTTTACACACTGAGGTGGTCTGAAGTGAGGCTGGTAGGCACACACTTGAGTCAAAGTGACCCTAAGTCACTCACCTGTTCTCCTGTGGCCAGTGAAGGGCTCAGAGAAGAAATACCACTGCCCTTCCGATCTGTATCGCTGTGACTTCTGCTATATGGTGAGAGCGCTGGGAGCCCTGAACGACGTACGGGTGCCTTCCAGTTTAGCCTGCTCCTTGGTATGTCGTCCTCTGAAGACCTCTTGAGTACACCGTCTTCCCTTTCCTGCCTCTGCTCACTGGCTTAGAACCCCTCCAGCAAACCAGATATCACTTTGTCTGCAATGCAGGTCTGGCGTAACACAGTCTGTCCTCTGGGCTGCTCCAAGCAGCTGGACTGCAGCTGGAACCCAGACTGTGGCCAGCCCCAGCACGTGCCCCCCAACCCCTCACCCCCGTCACTCTCACTTCTCTCCAGCTCCCCTGCACCCCTTCACCCCGAGCCCTGGCACCTCCCCCCACTCTCCAAGTGTTCTTTCTCTCACACTAACTTGTCATCTCCCTGTGCTTTGGGACCCTCTTCCATCTCTGGGTGTCCCAGTACAGACACTGTCTCCCCAAGCTCATGTCTAAGTAAAAAACTCCCTTAAGCTGAGTCCTTGACCAACACCCTGGGACGCTAAGTGGGGTTGGTTCATACACTGTAGGCACTGGCCTGAATTGGCTAGATTTCAGTCCACAATGGATAGGCCAGCTGGAGTCTAGGGAGCAAGGTGGAGGCAGAAGCCTGGTGTGAGGGGTTGCCCCCTTTCTGGGGCAGCCTGTGGATGCTCAGAGCCTCTGCAGATTTCTGAGGACCTTCATTTGAAGCTTGGTGATCGCCCACATGAACCAGTTGCCAGGTGCCTTCTAGAGGTGCAGCTCCCAGGTATCTCACGGTCAGTTGCTCTCTGCGTTTTGCTTGGGATACCAAGGATCCAGCCTAGGGCCTCATGGGTGCTAGGCAAAGGCTCTACCATTGCAGTTTCTCTTCGGCCCACCTTTGTATTAGGACAGTGTCTCGCTGTGTTTCCTAGACGGGCTTTGAACTAGCTGTGTAGCTTAGCTAGACCTTGAACTCCTGTTTCAGGCTTCCAAGCCCAGCTCTTTTTCTTGTGGGACCAGTGCATTGGGCAGGATGGAGGTGAGGAGAAGCCTTGAACTCAGAGCATTTTTTAATGGGGTAAGAAGGAACAGAGGAGACCATGGCGAGGCTCCCCTTCTTCCTCCTCCCTTACTTATATGCTGTGCCAGAGCCATGATGTTTTCCTAAGATGGGCAAAGCTGTTTACACAGTAAGTGCTTTGATGCTGCCGAGTGGGGCCAGGCCGGTGAGCACTCAGCCTCTCAGGCTGTGACGGGGGAAGCGAGTCAGTCTGAGAGATTGCCACAGCAGTCACTCAGCAGGATGGAAGGGAACCGTGTCCTCCTCCCTGCTCGAAGCCTGTGAAGGCTCCCTCCCAGCAATGCTGTCGGAGGGTCTGAGCTGTTGGCTGGATGCCAACCGTGGCTGCGAACAGAAGGCAGTGCGCAGGTAACAGCTGTATTCTGAAAGTCCCTTCTGATCCCCAGGGCCACCTGGACCAGGGCTGCTCCACCAGAGGTTCTGGGTACAGCCCACAGTCCTGCCCAGGAACTCCATAGAAAGAATGACATTTACTCAGCATTAAAGAAACTACATGGCTCAGCTGGTGTGAGGAGTAGGGCAGGCAGCAAGCCCTGGCGCTTGAGATGATGCAGGAGTGTGGAAGGACGGCAAGGAGTACCCGACCCTGCAATGGGGAGACCAGAGCCCCAGACATGTAGGGAGACCATAGAATGTCTGCTAGAGGAGAGAGCGAGTAGTGGATTACAGCATTGTACAATGCCCTAAACAGGGTGCGGCTGCCATGAGCAAGGCTGGCTGCTCTGGCCACAGCAGCACACAGCTCACTGATGGTCCCCAGATGTGTGCTCTGTGCAGACAGGCCGCACCGTCCTTTACCCCAGCAAGGCGTGATGAAGGGTTACAACTACATGAGGCCACAGGTGAGGCCGGGCTGCTGTATGTGATTCACGCTGCAACTCTGGGGCTGTCTGTGTGCCCCTGAGGTGGGCTGGGCTTCTGGAGGGAGCCTGGACCTGTGCTCTTGGCTGCTGTTCCGTGGTGGCTCCCTGTGGCTGGCACTTGCTCTTCCCGCAGTGCTGGAGCATAGAGTTGCTCTGAAGGGTGAATGGGAGTCTGGCCAGACCACAGCTGCTGCCTGCGGTGTCTGTCAGTCTGTCAGTTACCCAGGATACTGATGCAACTGTTTCCAGGGGGCTTCCATGGCGTCTGTCCTGGGTGTCTGGTGCCTCACAAGTCTGTGGGCCTACTGGCCACATCCCTAAAGATAGGCTGGCCCTTTACTTCTAGACAGCTCTAACGTCCCAGGGCTCTCTCAGGCCTATCTTTAGGGCCATACATCTTGCTGACTCAGCCAGCCAGCCCTGACCCAGCATTCTCTGCCTCTCCCACTATACTGTGGCCTCTGAGTATTCCCAGTAATGCGGCCTAGCTCAGATACGGGTTCGTTTGAGGAGAGCATCTTGAGACCCCTCTATCCTTCAAGAGGTCAGGGTCTTGGATTCTAGGTGTCATGAGGCAAGAGGGTACCTCAGCATTCTACTTGAAGCTACTCATGATAGAAACATTCTACAAGTATACTCTGCCAGTAAAGGGGTTGGGGGTGGCCTATGTGGCCAGTAAGGAAGGGGTTACCCACCTACAGTGTCTCTTAGGACCTAGAAGAGCTGAAGGGGAAAGGGTCCCTAGAACCCAGAATTGGTTGACTGAGATAACAGGTTTAGCGAAAATCACCACAAGAAGCAAGGACATGACAGGGCTGACACACAAGGATCATGATGAGCCAGGCCGCACTTCATGATGATTGCCAGACAGTCTAAACTGTAGAATGAGGTCCTGTCTCAGGAAGTTGTCACCTCCCTCACCTAAGGTTTGGGGACCATTGTGGAAGAGCAGGCAGGAATATTATAAGAGCAAGAGAAACATAGTTGCCTGGGAGATCCTATCTAGGAATGTCAGAAGCTACATGCATGAAGTCTCACCAAGATGACTGCTTCAATGTGAGCCAGACAAAGACAACAGCAGACATGCTAACATGGATGGGGGAAAGCCTGGAAGACCCCAGCCCCACACAAAGACCTACAGACCACGAAGGCATGCCGAGAGTGGGAGACAGTCTTCCCTGGGGAAGAGCAGAGCAGTTGGTTATCCAATACCAAATGGTCAGTCCTGAAAGCATGCATATGAGTAAAATTATTGAGACTGAGCAGGTTGTTCTTATGTATTTAGAAATACGCAGGGTATATAGGAGGGTATATAGGGTATATAGGGAGGAAAGGGAAGTGGGGAATGATGTTATTATAGCATAATTTCAAAGAATAAGAGAAATAAATTTTAAAAATTCACTCAAAGGGATGCAGCAGTTGAAAGTACTTGCTCCTTTCCCAGAGTCTGATTTCCAGCATCCTTGTGGGACAGCTTACAATCACTTGTCACCTTAGCTCCAGAGGATCCAACACCCCTTTCTGGCCTCCAGGAGCACCCCGTACTGATAAGTACATATACCCTCCCACAAGCACATGATTTTAAAAAAATAATAAAAAATAAATAAAAAACCAACCATGCAAGCAAGCAAACAAACAAACCATTATAAGGAAATTTGAAAAAAAAAAACAAAAAACAAAAAACAAGAAAACTCAGGGTTGTAAAATGGAGAGGTTTGCTTTGAAAAAACAAACAAACTGACAAACAAACAAAAACCGCAACCAAAAAACAATAGACACACTTCTGACACTTAAAAACTGACGGGGCAAAAATACGCAAAATAAAAAGACCAATAACCCAATAGAGAAATGGCTGCATTGCAAGCAGATGTTGGGCAATTAGTCTCACAAATGTGGAAAGCGTCAGTCTGTCTCTGCTTAGGAACTGGCATATTCCGACCGTGATGGGAACTGTGCTACACCAGCCAGGTCTGCAGAAACAGGGAAAACGTTGGAGCAGAGAGAGGTGACACCCATGCCCTGATGCTGAGAAGCAGCAGCTGACTCGTGAGAAAGCCATGTGCCTTCCTGGGATCCCCAAGCATGTGCTCAAGGTGTCCCAACAGCCCTCTGTGTCCGTTTGCAACCAGGCACAGCCGTGTGACGTCCCCAAAGGGAAGAGAGGGCGGCTCAGTGCGGAGATCTACCGTGGCTCTGAGCATAGATGGCCACATGCCCATGGGCGCTGCTTAGCTATGGGAGATTGATCGGTAGAACAAGTCCCAGAAGATGTCCACTGTGGCCTGTGACACAAAAGCAAGCGGAGTACACTGTGTGCGTGCGATGAAACCTGTGGGAAGAACTCGCCGAAGCCGAGTCCAGCGAGCAGGAGGCTGGGAGGAGGGTCAGGGAAAGAGAGGATCTTGGATGGCTTAGATTCATCCAACAACGAGTCTGCAGCGTGAAAAGTGAGCTAACACCATAAAAGCGAGAGATCTTTTCCCCCTGACTTAGCCAAGGCCGTCCCTTTTGTGCGGTCCGGTCTGTGGGCCTGAGTTAGAGGCTGCCTGCCCAATGCCCTGTATGAGGTCACTTGCGCACACCAAGGGCACCCTGGGCATTGGGAAGGCTAGCATCTGCCCTCTGCCCCCACCAGAAGGAACGGCAAGCTCTGGCTGGAGCCCGTGCACTGGGCCTCTGACCTTCGCCAAGACCCACCTCTGTGTGTTGGAGGTTCATGGTTCTCCGTCCTCAAAGCAAGCAGCCCAGTCAGGCTGCTGTGACTGCCACATAAAGATGAGAGCTGTTGCTGGGTCTGTGCCCCCTGGGCTGCTGCTAAACGGTGACATGACCACTAACCTGGGATGTGGGGGACCCAGGTACCTTATCCTGCCCCTCCTCCACACCAGGACTGCGAGCCCGTCTTCCTGGATTCTCTGCAGCCCAGGACGTGCAGAAGTAGCAAGGTTGTCTCAGATATCGCGGGTGTTACCCTCGCTTATGTTGGGTTTTGATTTTGGTAAAACGTGTATGAAACACACAGTCAGTCATTCCCAAGGGTACCATTCGGGAGGTCAAGCACATTGACGTCACTGGGCAGCTGTCAACCCATATGTCCGCAGATGCTCTCTGCATTATAAAATCGAAACTCCAGCTCCGTTGAGCAGTAGCCCCCCTCTCCTCACGTTTGCTATGAAAGCAGGTGGATTTTGGTTGGGGCTTACCTGCTAACCAGCAAGGCCAAAGATGGAAGCATACAGCATCTGTCATAGTTAGGGTTTCTATGGCTGTGATAAAACACCACGACCAAAAAGAGGGATGGGTCTATGTTTACAACGCTCAGGTCACACTCCGTCACTGAAGCAAAGACCTTGGAGGGGTGCTGCTTAGTGGCTTGCTCCTCATAGCCTGCTCAGCCTGCTTTCTTATAGAACCCAGGACCGGCTGCCCGGGGATGGCTCCACCCACAATGGGCTGGGCCCTCCCCCATCAATCATTACTCAAGACTCCACCCACAGAACAGCGTACAATTCTTATGGAGGCCTTTTTCTTTTTCCTCCCCGAGATGTGCTTAAGTTTGTGTCGTGTTGACAAAATGCAACCAGCACAGTGTTAAAGCCGGAAGCTGGGGACACAAGAAACTTTGCTATTGCAAGTAAACTGAGCAGGTGGCCTAGGCCAGCCCATAGAGATAGCTTTGGGTTCCCAGAATGCTTCTGGTACCCCTCCTAGGACCTAGATGGGCACCACGGGAGCCTTTATAATTCTCCACAGAAACATAAAACTGAGCTTATAGCCAGGACCAGAAGAAATCAACTAACTAACTAACTAACACTAACTAAATAACTAAATAAATAAATAAATAAAGTGCGCTAGGGCCAATACAGCAGAGGCCATTCCTCAGGGTGACGCTTTCTACAGTAGGTGCTGAGTGAGGGCCCAAACTTGGGGAGATTGCCTACAGGCAGGGCCCACGAAGGCACAGACATTGTTTCGCTCACTCTAGCTTGTTGCTGGCAGCTGGGGGTTCCTGACAGCCACATCAGAGGCTTCCAAGACACAGCCCTCCTTTCAGGGAAAGAATTAACACCTTCCAGCAGCTGCCTACCCTAACAACAGAGACCCAACAATGGCCTGGACTTACAGGTCTTGATCTGTGGGGACAGCCTTGTTCCTCAGCTCCCGTCCCGCTTTGGAGGCTGAAGCATATTCTTCTGAGGGGCAGTCGGAGTGACTCTCCAAGGGCCAGCTAACCTCTAAAGCGTGAAGAGCTCACAGGGCCAGAACAGGGCGCTCAGCCCCACCCACTCCTGTCAGTAACACTTAGATAGGCAAGTGAAGGGTCAGAAGGACTTCACGGGACACCTTTCTCATTCACCCTCACCCTATACCAACATGGCCGCTCAGTGGACAGCGTAGCAAGCTGCTTGAGTCCCAGCCCCATGAACTTGGTAGAGAAGCACGCTTTTTGTCAGTTTCCATGCCCGGGGGCTGGGCTGAGCTGATCGAGACAGGCCCTTCCTTGAGGGCTGGCTGCCCACACCACACCAGGTGTGCTCGGTCCCTGGGAACGTACCCACCCAGGCACAAGAATCTGTGAGCAAGGGAGGTACCCCTTGCTTTTTGGCTTGGTTCCTTCTGAACTGGCACCGGTGGAACCTGGGAACAGGAGAGTCTGCCCCTGGGTGGGGTGAGGCCCAGGGAGTTTTCACCTGTCAGGGTTGAATTCGAAACTGAGGAAAGCACTTGCCAATGCTCAAACATGGCCCACAAGGGATAACCAGGCCTCCAGTGCAGAAAGTAGGCAATGCCAGCTGCCTTTTCCATAAGTTCTTTGTCTTGCCTGTCTAGTAGTTTTGGGTCCAAGGACAGGATGCTGGGAACCTGGTTTTCCAGTCTGGCAGAGAGCAAGAACCAGGAAGACAAGACTTGTCCCTTCCCATTGGTTGGGAAAACCAGTGTGTAGCAGGGGCAAGCTTGCGCTCTGCCCTGAGGCTCAGGCTACTTTCGAGATCCTTTTCCTCATCTCTAGCCTGTGTTCCTGCGACTTGGGAACAATGAGGCACTCAGTTCTCTAGGGAGGTTTTGCCAGGAATCCTGTGTTCAGGAAACACAGATCCATGCCAGAAGTAAAGCGGGGAGCAGCCTGAACTGCTCTCCTGGGCTGCCTGTGACCTTACCGAACAGGAGCAGGCATCCCCAGGAGCTGATTGGTCAGCTAAGTCCTGTGCCTCCCTGACCCCAGGGAGCCGCTGCCTGGAGCTGCTTTCCCCAGCCCTCAGGACTGTGAGCAGGTTTCCTGGAACTAGCCCAGGGAGAGCCATCCATCCAGGGCCTGAGGCTAGGCAGAGGCTGTGGGTGGAGGGCCCTGTTGGGCCCCAGGAGAGATACTGAGCCTTCCGGAAAATCCCAGTCACCAAGGTTGAGTGAAACCCTGACCTCAAAAGGAAAGATTGGATTCAGGCTCCGGCAGGATGGAGGCAGGGTTCCAACGTGGGCTTGCCAGTCAGAATCAACCACACAGATCAATCCACTCACAGGGAAAGCACGCGTGTGGGGCCAGCTAGGGTGTGTAGACAGATAATCTCTCTCCAGGCTTTGTTCCCAGTCTGTGAGGTGAGACAGTCTCTGAGTCTCTGGTTCTCTGGTCTCAGGCTCTCTCTCCTCTTGTGGAAGGAAGCTCTTCCTGGCTGCATTGCCCTGCCTGATTCTCACTCAGCATGGACTCTGTCCGATTTGGGAGTGGGAGACCTACAGCTCAGGGGACGCTGCCCCAGATCTGCAGAGGTGGCAGACACTGTGTGGGCCATACAGGTGCTGGTGTCAGAGACTCTGAGCTCTGGAGAGGGTAGCTGTCCATCTGGAGCCCTAGGTTGGGGTCCAACACATACCCCGTGATCGTCTGTGCACTTCTTGCCAGATACAAGACACCCTGATGGCTGGAAATCCATGAGTGCTTAGCCTTGCAGGAGGCCCTGAGGCGGAAGGAAGGTTTGGGGAGGCCTGGTAAGAGGCTATAGCAAAGGGTGCCCTACCAGACAGAACACCAGTGCCTCACGATGCTGCACCAGGTTAGTGTTGACAGAGTCACAGCAAGAACAGAGTTGGTGGGAAGAGATAAAGCTTTAGGGGGCTCTGAAAGAGCACTACCTGTCCATCCCCAACCCCCACACCCCAGCGCCAGCCAAATTCCACTGGCTGCCAGACCCTGCAGAGATAGGATAAGGAGGGCTTGTGGATATGGACGCTCCATGTATCTGGCCCATGCCCATATCTCAGTTGTCTAACACACAGAGGAGTCACACTGCGTGCTGCCAGAAGAGCTAGCTATGGAACAGGAACGGAGCCTGGGGCTGTCTTGGTGTCTGCTCCAGCTGGGCCGGAGGTGGGCTGCCCTTTAGGACCCTCTCCTTGTATCCCTCAGCCAAGGAGACATGGCAGAGCGTGCAAACTGCCCAAGACAAGGAGCTCAGAGGGCAGGGGTGCCTCCTCCAGTGTGCCTACCATTAAGCCAGGGTACAGAATGGTGGCATCTGTCAGTGCAAATGCACTGGCCAAGTTTGTCTGACCCAAGGTCTGGGGCACCAAGTGCTGCTGGGCACCTTTTGCTTTAGTGTTTGGGATGTAAGGATCTCGTGTTTAGGGGGACCAAGAGGGACCCACACCTCATACCCCCTGTTGTGTTGGTTAATCTTCCCAGTAAACTTGAGGCCTAGGACATCAGCGAGACACACATTGGATATGTCTGAGCATGCTTCTGGACAGGAGTAGCTGAGAGACGAGGACCTGCCCTGGATGTGGGCTTTACCATCCCATGGGGGGGGTGTTAGAGAAGCTGAGGGAAAGAAGAAAGGGAGCTGAGAGCCACTTCCTTCCATCACTCTTCCCGACCATGGCTTTATTCCGCCCCTCACCAGGCCTTCCCCTCCACAGTGGCTGCAACTGTGACTCTGTGCCAAGAGTCCCTTCCTCCCTTGTTGTTTGTCAAGGACTTGGTAGTAGCAACAAACGGAAGGGTGGCCTGTCTTCCCTCTCTTCTTTTGCTAGGGATGCCCAACAGTGATAGACTGGGTGCTCTCAACCATGGGAAGTTGTCAGTCTGGAGCTGTCTGAAACTGTGGCAGGCTGGCGGTCTCAGTTTGTGAGAGACTGCTATTGGCAGGCTTTGGCAGGCTTTGGCTTGCAAAAGCCCTGCACCGACTTCTGCCTCTGTTTTCACACGATCTCCATGTGTGTCTGTCTCCAGACGTCTCCCTTCTATAAAGACACCACGTGTATCAGACTGGGGCCCGATTTCCTCAATATGGCTCATCCGTGCTAATTGCATCTACAATAGCTTCATCTCTAAACGAGGTCCCTCTCACATATGCTGGAGTTAGGTCTACGACAGAAAATTATAGGGGCCACAAGTCAGTCTATACCACCCGCTAAGAGGAAGAATCACACAAAGATGCCTGGTCTTTCACTGTGACCTCCACTCTGGATCCTGCTCTGAGTCAAAGGGCAAGAAAGTGGTCCATCTGGAAGGGTGAAAGCCAGCTGCAATACCCAGATGATGTCATGTCTGCAGAGAAAGTCTTGCACAAATGTACAGAAAACCCCTTCCTTGGCTCGGTAAACTGCTTTAGTTAGGCTTATGCAAAATGAACATATGAAAATTAGTACATCTGCTCACTAGCAGCAAATAAGTCAAAGTGAATGCAAGGCCACTACCTTCCACGTGCAGTTTCCAGGGATGAATCTATACAGAAACCGTGCAGATCGACTGAAAGACACAAAGCACGATTGAGGGAAAGCAAGAATGAAATGGAGATGCAGGCCGGTGACATGGCTCAGCAGGGAAAGGCTCTGGCTGCCAAGCCTGCTGGCCTGAGCTCAAATCCCAAGTCCCACAGGGTGGGGAGAGAGAACTGAGTCCTGCAGGTTGTCCTCTGACCTCCACATGTGTACCATGACACTACTTGGCCACTCCGGATAGATGATAGATAGATGATGGATGGATAGATGGATGGATGGATGGATGGATAAATAGATGGATAGATAGATAATTGGATAGACAGATGATAGATAAATAGATGGATAGATAAATAATTGAATAGGTAGATGATAGATAAATAGACAGATAGATGGATAGATAGATGGATGGATAGATAGATAATTGGATAGACAGATGATAGATAAATAGATGGATAGATAATTGGATAGGTAGATGATAGATAGATAGATAGATAGATAGATAGAGAAAGAAAGATAGATGATAAATATAGGTAGGTAGGAAGGAAGATAGATGATAGGTAGGTAGATAGATAGATAGATAGATAGATAATTGAATAGATAGATGACAGATAATAGGTGGTAGGTAGATAATATAGATGATAGCTACATAGATAATAGGTAAGTAGATAGATAGCAGGTAAATAGGTAGATAGGTGATAGTAGGTAGATAGATAAATGATGGATAGGTATGTAGATGAGACAGACAGACAGAACAAATGGAGAGATGCTGAGTCTATGAGTTAGAATTACTGTGTTAAATTCTCTGCATTAATCTGCACAACTAAAGCAATCCAACCAGGATCCTAAGAGTCTTTTGTTGACGAGAGCAATGGTTCTCAACTCTCTAGGGAAATATGAAGGGACTAGAATGACCAAATAAAACCTGCTAAGTGCAAAGTAGCCAGACCTGGTGGTGTAGGGCCAAGATCTTAGCCTATCTGAAAGTCGAAGATTGGAAGTTCAAGGCCTGCGCAACTTAGGGAGATCATATCTCAAAAAGTTAAAAGGGCAAGGGGATGGAGGTAGGAGGTGCCTACCTAGCAAGTCCCAGGTTCTAGGTTCAATCCCCACTGCTGAAAGGGGATTGACAAAATTCAATTTTGGAGGACACATGATCAGACTTTAAAACTTAGTATATAAAACTAAGTCTATACGTATGATATTGGTGTGAGGACACTCGTCTATCAGTGGAATGGGAGAGACACACAAATACATGGACAGTTGCTGACAACGGTGCAAAGGCCATTCAGTAGAGAAGGACTTTAAAACTGATATCTAGTCAGGTGTGCCGGTACATACCTTTAATCCTAGCACAGACATGTCTCTGTGAGTTCGAGACCAGCCAAGGTCTCTGGTTGTCTCAAAAAAATAAGCAAAAAAACAAAAACAAAAGAAAAGAAGAGGAGGATGAGGAGAAAAGACAATCCCCGATGGGGAGTTTTCTTTTTCTTTTTTGTAAAATCTTGCGTCTGGAATATTGTGTAAATCCCTCAGTCCCACAACACCAAAACTCTCCAGCCTCAGAATGGGCCCTGTGAGAGACATTTACCAAAGATGACATGTGGGTGCCAGTGATCTGGCAAGTTCAGAACCATCAATCATCAGGAAGGTACCAACATGAGCCACGCCCAGAAGCACTGTTCACTGTTTGAAGCTCTGTGCCAAGTGTTGAGCTGCAGAGGAGCCGAGAGCCTCGTCCCATGCTAGCACGGCTGGAACTTGGTAAAGCCGCTCTAGAAAACAGTGCAGGGGTGAGGAGGGAGGAGCTGGCCCACGGCTCAGTCAGCAAAGCACTTGCAGCAGAAGCACACGGACCTGGGTTTTGGTTCCTAGCTCCCACATCAAAAGCCACGTATAACATGTACCTGTAACCCAGCACTGGGGACAAGAGGATCTCTGCGGCTTGCCAGCTACACAGCCTAGTTGAATCAGTGAGCTCCAGGTTCAGTGAGAGATCCTGTCTGAAAATAAGGTACTAAGTAGATTGAGGAAGACACCAGACATTGACTGGTGACATCAAGCACTCATGTGTGTGGCGCACACACATACACACTCTCTCACACACATACACACTCCACACACACTCTCTCTCATATATATTCTCTCACACACATACACAGACACACTCACACTCTTGACACACACACACACAACATACACACTCTCACACACACAGTCTCTCTCAACACAAACACACACACCTCTCTTTACAACACATACACACACACATACACACACAGAGGAACAATGCACATCGAAGGTCTGGAATTCTCTTTGAGAGCTAAGTGCACACTGCTGTTTGAATACGAAGAGGCTTCCGGAAGGCTCCTGTGCCTCAGCTCCCGTCACCTTGGTTCTGATACACTGGTATCCAGAGGTAGAACTTTGGAGACTAGATCCAGAGGGCTCTCTGGCTCAGCTGAGAGCAGAGGCCCCCACACTCTCAGTACTTCCTGGGTCCCCTTCCTTTTCTCTAATGCAGTGGACGCAGGATGGCTTCCTGGTCTCGTGGCTAGCACCTAGAACTCCTTTCCCATCCATACACTGGTCTTGAAAAGACAAAGTGTAGCTGAGGCCGTAGCTCAGCTCCTAGAGTGTCCACCAGCATGCGTGAGGCCCTGGGCACAATCCCCACTGATACGTGAACTGGGCTTGGTGGTGCACACCTATAATCTTACCATGTGAAACGAGGTAAGAGTTCAAGATTGCCTTCAACTACATAGTGAGTTTGAGACCAGCTTGGTCTCTCTGTCTGTCTCTGTCTGTTTCTGTCTCTGTCTCTTCTCTCTTCCCACTTCTCCCTCCCCCCACCACACACCAAGGAGGCAGCCATATTCCTAGAGAAGGTTCCCAGCCAGCAGTTGCTAGAAATGGGTCATAGAAGAAGCCGGGACACAGATGGACAACCAATGCCCTAGCTCCCGAGGAGAATCAGGGCTCCCTGCAGCAGGCCTCCCTCAGCCCTGGGCCCTGCAGGCTTGAG
Organism: Mastomys natalensis; assembly: GCA_021653895.1. Classification (NCBI taxonomy): domain Eukaryota; kingdom Metazoa; phylum Chordata; class Mammalia; order Rodentia; family Muridae; genus Mastomys; species Mastomys natalensis. The sequence goes on from JAJTUV010000555.1 coordinate 591,465, forward strand.
GGCAGACCTGTGATCTGGGGACATCTATGCATAAGGGAAGTGGGCAGAGGCCACCTTTCCTGCTCTGTACCACAAGCCTTAAATGTCTGAATGGTCTGAGCACAGACAAAAGGCGCTGACAGACAAAACGCACTGCATTGGACTCTCCCAAGGGGCACATGGCCAACTTGGGCCAGAGGTACCATGACCAGGAAAAGGCAACTCTGGTCATCTGTGCTGTTTTCTATGTCTGAATGACCCAGCCTGGCTGCCAGAATGAGTAGCAAGCCCCCGTCCACTGCAACCACTGAGTCACCCCAAGCAGGTGGAGGGAGGCGGCCACACTAAGGACGACTGGATGCTGGGAAACTGGGACCCCTGCCATCTGGCTTGTTAGGACTGTGCTCCCTAGCTATCCATGCGAGACCCAGAAGCAGGACAGATGGCCCCTGCAGCTATGCCTAGGCCACAAGGAATTAAATGTCATGTCCCAACAAGAGATGCCAAGGGACAGAAGCCAGTCTGGGTGGGGCAGAAAGCAGTCTTCTGGAAATAGCACACGCCTCATATTTGCAACAGCATTAGTTTGCTGTGGTGAAACACCCGCCCCCCCCCTCCCCCCTCCCAGGCTTTCTCTATAGCACCTGGCACAATATAAAGTTATATATTCACTCGGGAATTTGTCATGGGTTGGATCATATCCCCTCCTCAAAGATGCCAGTACTAATACCCTAGGACTTCAAAAGGACCTTATTGACAACAAGGCTCCTGACAGCTGTGGTCAAGTCAAGATGAAGTTCCACTGCAGTGGGCTAGACCTGAATCCAACATACCCAATGTCCTTTAAGGGGGAGTCTTAAGGGTCTGAGGAGATGACTAGTTGGGGTGAAGTACCTGGTCCCTGAGTAGTTTAGATCCCCAGAACCATGTAAGCTGAGACACAGTATCAGAGCATCTGTAATCCAGTGCATCTGTCAGGAGTGGAGGTGGAGACAGGAGACTCTTGAGAAGTTTGGGGCCAGCTAGCCTGGTAACTCGCACGAAGAGACCCTGTCCCAAATAAGTTGGAAGCTGAGAACCAACACCCAAAGGTCTCCTCTAACTTCTATACATTCTGTGGCACACGTGTGTGTGCTCTCACTTGCGTACGTGAAAACACACACACACACACACAGAGAGAGAGAGAGAGAGAGAGAGAGAGAGAGAGAGAGAGAGCGCCCATTGGTGATTTGGACCCAGACTTTATGCATGGAGACTGGGTACAGCCCTGGGAAATTCTAAGAGCCACTGATTGCCTGAGGTTGAAATCCAATCCCCAGCATCTGGGCAAGACCTGGGGCAGACCCCCTGAAGCCTCAGGAAGAGCCGGCCAGCCTGCGCTCACTGCTCGACGTTGGCCTCCAGCTCTGTAAGACAGTTTGTCTGTACTTTGTCAAGCAGCTGGCTGTGCTGACAGATGAGGACTCCGTTCAGGTAGCAAGCAGCCTGTCACTTTGTCATCTTGGCCTCCTTATTCTATGGCCTAGGAGGCCACAAGAGTTCAGGCTGAGTATGCTAAGTAAGGACGCTCTGCCTAGTGTCTCAGCACCCACCACCATCACCTATGGGCTTGTCGAGGTTGACTTTGGTGAAGAGCAATTGGGAGCCACCCATGCCTGGGGTCTCCATAGCCGCATCTGCTGAGCTGGATCCATTGCTAGTGGGGTTGAACCGAATATAGGGTCCCCGAAAGCAGACAGATGTCACCAGTCAAGGGTAGAGAACCCCTCTCTACTCCTACCATCAGATCAGAGCTATGGGAGCCCAAGTGACATCTCCAAGGCCTTCTGAGACCTTGCCCCCATGTGTGTGCACAAGTAGCTTGAGTTCAGGAGTGGTGGCTCTTTTAGGAGGGGTGGTTCCTTTCTAGAATCTCCGGCAGGTCTCAGCAGAGCATATACACATATTCAATAGTCCACACTGGAGGATGGAGCAGCCTAAGGCCTCCTCAGGTGAGGACCTAGGGAGACCTTCTGCTCCTGAGGGCTTTATCGAAAAGAACAGAGCCTCCTTCTGCTCGTCTACAGAGGCCCTAGCTCACTGAGTCTGGAGGGATGGCATGCATATGCGAACCTGTTCCAGGTAAGCAAGGCCCAACATTTTATAAAGACCAGTGGACGTCACTCTCCACAGCCTCCCCTCCTCTCCTCCTCCGTTCCCCTCTTCTCCCCTCCTCCCCTCTTCTCTTCCCCTCCTCTCCTCTTTTCTCCTCTCTTCTTCCCCTCCTCCCCTCCTCTCTTCCCCTCCTCCCCTCCTCCTCTGGGCCAAGGAGGTCTTAAGGGAGTGAGGCTACTCAGCTTGTTGAGAGAGTTGCATGACAGGTCAGAGGGCTCTTCACTCAGGCAGACAGGAGCTGAGCGAGGACCAGGATTGGCTGCCACTCTACTATGATGTGTCTGAGGACTTTTCCTCCTTTCTCTTCCCTTCAGGGAGAAGGTCTGCCGTGAGGCGAGATGAGTTTAATTCAGTGGCAAGGGCATCTCTGAGGGGGCACCTTCTGGATGGCACAGAGGTCCAGGGGCTTTGTCCGGTAGAAATGTCAACCAGACAGTCTGCCATCTGCTGAAAGCAGGTGTGAAGTCCCCAGGCTAACATGGCAGACAGATCAGCTGGTACACGTGCTGGAGGCTACATTCAGGTAGACAGTCCTGGGGCCGGATGCCACCTGAAAACTTACAGATCCTGACCCGGCATCCCTTGAATCACCCCGTGTAGCTGCAATTACTCGACGTCTACACAGGGCCCCCCAGCTCAGGAGTGGGGCTGTCTGACTGCTTCAGCAGAATGCTTGCTGCTGTCTAGCTGTGTGCAGACCATAGGAGTGAGCCGGCTGTGCCTTCCTCGCTGAGCCAAGTGTCAGGCTGGCCATCTGGCTTTGGAAAACAGCAGGGAAGCCCCGCCTGAGTTAAGAATTTCCTGCTCTTTGAAGGGACCTAGGTCCCAAGTTCCACGCCTGGAAGCGGAAGATGGGGACACTAAGGGAAGGGTGAAGAATTTGAGCTAACAAGCTGGGGTGGGTGATCCAGCTTGCCCTTGAAAGCTCTGATCTGGTGCCAGGGACAGCCACACTGATTCCCCAGTATGTTGTCGAGTAAAGAGGAAGCCCAGGAGGCCCTCCCGACTATGGACGGCAGATAACGTAGCTGGCCGAGACTGCCATGGGACTCCATCAGAACTAGGTTTCTTAGTGGGGAAATGGGCAACTGTGTATCAGAGAGCTGAGATTCATTTCCTCGGGGTGTCCTGACCCAGAAAGAACCTTCTGTGTGCTGGGGGCACAGCGCTCAGACAGCCACGGACCCCATCGGCATCCCAGAATTCTGTTGCTCCCTTTGGAGAGCCCTGTGTGTCTCACTCTCCTTGACTGCCTATGGAGGTGCTGGTGCACCCTCGCAGGTTCGTAGTAAAGTTAAATCAGTTCGTGCTCTGCTGGATCCTCCAAGACAGCTCCACCTCAGCGCCACACAGAACATTTACCACGGCTTACTTCTCTTCCAGGGTTCCCGGACTCAGCGTACTTATTCCTTACCCCCCAACTTGCCTTCCTCTTTAGTTTGGAAGCTTGGAAAGCTATTGTCGAGGAGCTCATACCCTACCTTGATCTCTGATGCATGCAGACACCTTTCCAGTCTCACTCAGCTTCCAGGTCGCTCGCTGCCCACTTGGGGAAAGAACTCATTTTGTTTGAGACTGTAGGATGCATCGATGTCTCTAGAATCCTTAGAATCCTAGAAGGGCCCAGGAGGGAGCATGGGACACTCCCTCCTGCTTTTGGAAAGATCCTGGGCTTGCTGAAGACCTGTACCAGGCTTGGCCTGCAGGGGCCCTGTTGAGGGTCAGGGAGGGTATACTTCTGCCAGTGCCCTTGGTCACTTGAACATTCCTGTGGTTCAATAGTTGAGGAGGTCCGCACAGTCATCTCACAGGCTGGCCCTGCGTCAGCAGGTCTGTGGCTTTCTGTCAGCAGCTCCTGAGTACACACCTCACTTCCTCTGCCCCACCTGGCCACGTCCAGTGCTGTTCTCAAGCCCTGCGATCGTCAGGAGCAAGCGGCTGCCAAGAACAGACTTCAGAACTCACCCCACCCCACCAGGCCCTCAATAGTGGTTTGGACACTTGTCCCAAGTGTTTTCCTGGCTCTCAGGGAGTGCTTTAGTCTTTCCCCTCAGCCGCAGGATTGAACACTAGGCTTATGCCCTGACACCCGCCCTGACCCAGAAGAAGGCTTTGTGTTCTAGTCCAGAGGCCTTCTGGTCACGTCCCTCTTGGTAGAAAGTGTTTGCATTCCCAGAAGGCTATGCATATGTCAAATAAAGGCTTCAGGAAGGCAGGGTTTGTTCTAGACTCCTGCTTGGGGCGTTAGCAGACCAGGGTAAAAACTGAAAAACAGAATCACACACTCAAGTTCTACCTCAGCAAGCTGCTGTCTTACCTGGGTAATCAGGCTGGTGACAGCCACATCTCCCCAGCAAGTCAGCGTCAGCCACTTGGCAGAGAACTTCCCTCTGGTTGAGTCCTGAGCAGGAAAAGCAGCCTAAGGTGACCAGTAGCCCCCGAACCCCAGCTTCTCCCAGTCTCTTCTCCAGCCCTGTGAAGACTGTAGAGGACTCCTCTGTTACCCTCATGAATATCCTTAAACTGCATCAATTTTAAGATCGGTGTCTTCGTATTTATGGTCATTTTGTCCCCTGGCATCCATGTCAGGAACTCAAGAAGTGTCTCCACTGCTGGAGAAGCCCGGCTGAGGTGATGGTTTTTATATTCCCATCAGCCCCTCGGGTGAGTTACAGGGCATGGGCTCCGAGGGCAGGCATCCCAGACAGGTGCTGGCCCCTATGCTCAGACTTACTGGTACCCACACCCCACCACTACATATGCCACAGCCCCGCACTGCACTCTGGGTTGGGCCCCACCTCTTCCAACAACCAGACTTCTTAGCTTGTACCTATGTCTGACGTCATCTGGTAAAGCGGCGTGACATTAAAAGGCACCATCTTTATGATTATGTACAGCTTGGTTATGTTGTGCACACAGTGCAGCCTCCATCAACGTCCACCGTCACAACTCCTTCACCTTCCCAAGCTGAGATGTTGTCCCATGTGGACCAGCTTCTCCGTAGGCCCAGCCCTCCCTTCCCACCTTCCATCCCCATTCCACGGCTCTCCCTCACTCATAAGTAGGTCCGCGCAGCCCAGACCGGCTTGTTTCACTTAGCACAGGGTCCGGTCTTGAGGCTGATTAATACTCCATTCTGTGGATCTACCATTCTGTGAGTGAGTTGTCAGTCATGTGATGGTGGTCCCTTGGGTGGCTCTGGCCTTTGGCTGTTGTGAATACTGCATTCTGAGCTGGATGTACGGATGTGTTTAGGGTTCAGACCTCGAAGTGGAGTTGTCCGGCTCAATGTGATCTGTATTTTCCACAGTAGATGTTCTCACAACTCTATGTTCCCACCAGTGCACACTGACTGCAGCTTCCACACACACTCAGTTCCCACCAGTGTACACTGACTGCGGCTTCACACACACTCAGTTCCCACCAGTGCACAGTGACTGTGACTCCCACGCACTCTCAGTTCTCACCAGTGCACAGTGACTGTGACTTCCACGCCGCTCAGTTCCCACCAGTGCACAGTGACTGTGACTCCACGCACTCTCAGTTCTCACCAGTGCACACTGACGTGGCTCTCCACACACGCTCAGTTCCCACCAGTGCACAGTGACTGTGACTCCCACGCACTCTCAGTTCCACCAGTGCACACTGACTGTGACTTCCACACACGCTCAGTTCCCACCAGTGCACAGTGACTGTGACTCCCACGCACTCTCAGTTCTCACCAGTGCACAGTGACTGTGACTCCCACGCACTCTCAGTTCCACCAGTGCACATGACTGTGACTTCCCACACCTCAGTTCCCACCAGTGCACAGTGACTGTGACTTCCACGAACGCTCAGTTCTCACCAGTGCACACCGTGGCTTCCACACGCACTCACCACCAGCCCTTCTTACCTTCAGAGTCTTTGTAATCATCCTGTGGGTGTGAAGTGGCTTCTCCTGATCTCGATTTTCACCTCTTTGATGATTAATGTTGCCAACCATATTTCCTGTGCATATTGGTCAGTTACATCTCTTTTTTAATGAAAATGTTTATTCAAGTCTATAGCCCATTTTTTAAAATTCCATATGAATTTTAAAAAATAATTTAAAAGGATGGGTCTTTCTTTCTTTAAACAGTGCTGTTGGATTTTTCGTATGTAAATGCATTGCATTATCTAATATATATATATATATTAGATGCTGATGTGCTGGGTGCACACGCATGGAAACAGGTGACCCTCAACTGCAAGAGATAATGTGCACACGTGTGGGCACACTTGTGTAGCTGGTGCACATATGTGTCTGATGGCTGTCATGGGGCTTTCTGTGAGGTGAGGCGGGGTCCTGACTGACTAACAGACAGTGCAGCCAAAGACAAGTAAGTAGTTGTACCTCCAGTCACTAACCTCACAGCAAGGGTATTTGTAGATGGGTCTCTGTGTTCAGCAGCCAGCAAGACAGGGGACATAGTAAAGCTACTGGACAATGTCACTGCTTCTCAGCTTGTGGCTTTTCACAACTAGCAGAAGAACCATCCTCAGCTGACCCTCCTCCCTGGGGAGATAGCGCCTGGCAGGCTCTAGCCCAGCTGCTGGTGCAGATACAACTCCAAGCACAGCACTGTCTCTTCCTATGCAGTGGGAACCTGGAGCCCGTGGAGACAGGACAGCCTGGAGAGCCAGAGGCTGTGCCCTGACTCAGCTGAGAACTCAGGCTGCCAGCCCAGTTCTTGGCCTTCTCCATCATTGGCCCTTTGGGGGGAAGGAGTGTTCTGTACGCCATAGATGACCGTCCTGGGCAGGGAACATTTGCAAGTGATAAAGGTCTACAGAGACCTGTTGGCACATGGGCCATGCTCCTGCTCCATCATGGCCCTGTATACCCAGTGGGCAGGTTGGGGGCCATGGCGGGGGGTGGGGAGGGACTGCCCAAGTGTCTGGGTACAAAGTGTGGCCATAACCCGCTCGCTTCGCAGAACTGTGTCAAGAATGCCAATTATTTGGTGCCTAAAGACTCTCAGACCTGGTGAGGCCATGTGTTACCAGCAGGCCTCGCCTCCTGGTATTCACTTTGAGTCCGGAATGTGTTAAAGGATTCCAGAGGCAAGTCCTCTCCTGGACTTTGCAGCTTCCCTGTCCTTTCTGCCCCTCCCCCATGGATCCCAGGGGCCTGTGCCCTTCACCCCTCCCCCATTTCTAAGAAGGCTGAGCTCTGAGAAGCACTCCACACCCTCATGTTTCCACTACGAGCACCTGTCAGGGCAACTCAGGACGAAGTGTCGACATCTGGGTGGAGTCGCCCACGCCGGACATCCCTCAAATAGCCAGTCAGCAATCCCTTCATCCTCTGCGCCCATCTCACCAGGCAGCTTAGCACAAACTTAACTGGCCACCCAGTGGCCACGGGCAGCTGAGTCACTGAGGTAAACACACCTGTCCCTCCCAGTGCTCAGAGACTAGGAAACAAACCATTTTCTCACAGTTTTGTAGAGAGAACAGAACGACATACATGGCTCCCTGACACCATGATACAGGAAACCAGCAAGTGCCACCCAGTGCTGCTTGAGGGTCCAGCTTTGCTGATGGCTAGTCCCCACAGCCAGGTTTCATATCCTTTCCCATCTGGGCCAGGCCTCCAACACACACATACATGCACACACACATACATGCACACACACATGCGTACACAGCACACACATGCACGAGTGCACACATGCACACGAACACACATGCACACACACACAGGCAGGTGCATACTCACAAATGTGTCAGAAAGGCATCAGAGACAAGGACAGACCTCGATCAGTTTCTCCCTCCAGCTAGCTTACCTCCTGACGTTTGTAGAGTCCACAACCTGGGGTCCAAGCATTCAGCACACAGGTCTGGGGACACATTCACACTCAGGTGACACACATCTCACACTCCCGACATCATAGTGAGGTTTTGTAAATGTAGCTCATTGAGTCTTTGTCTTCAAAGACAGATAGAGAACAAACCTGCTATTCTGTAAGCTGATAAAGAGACAGATTCCAGGACTTACCATTCATGCTGGCTAACAGTGATGGAAGAAAATTCTACATAGGAAGTCAGCTAAGCATCTGGGCTAGTGGTGCATGATTTAATTCCAGCACTTGGGAGGCAAAGGCAGGTGGATCTCTGAGTTCAAGGCCAGCCTGGTCCACATGAGCCCCAAAGGGATAAAAGCCACAGGTTTTTAGAAGATCGAAGACTCTGCTGGCTAGTTGTATGTCAACTTGACATAAGCTAGAATCATCTGAAAGGAGAGACCCTCAATTGAGAAAATGTCCCCAGAAGATCCAGCTGTAGGGCATTTTCTTATTTAACAATTGATGGGGGAAGGCCCAGCCCACTGTGGGTGGGGCCATCCCTGGGCTGGTGGTCCTGGGTTCTACAAGAAAGCAGGCTGAGCAAGCCATGGGAAACAAGCCAGTAAGCAGACCCCTCCATGGCCTCTGCATCAGCTCCTGCCTCCAGGTTCCTGCCTGCATGAGTTCCTGTCCTGACTTCCTTCAATGATGAACAGTGATGGGATGTGTAAACCAAATAAACACTTTTTTTTCTCCCCTTTTTTGGTCATAGTGTTTTGTCGCAGCAATAGAAACCCTAACTCAGACAAAGACCATGCCGAACAGTATCACAGGCCGTGAGTCGATCTGGGAACTAGGAGAACATTCTAGCTTCCTCAACAAAACACATGGAAAAAAAAAATCAAAAACAGATCCAGAAGACCTGGTGGCCATGTGCAGCCCTGGACACAGCCTGGACCCCAAACTTCTAGTGAAGCCAAACTGCCAACAGACAAAAACCACAGCTGTGACAAGCCTGGGGGTGGGGGTGGGGGTGGGGGGAAAGGTATCACACTCCAGTGTGGAATTGATCCTGGTATTAGGATTGTTCTAGAAGGAATTGCCATGCTGAGATGACTCTACCCAGTGATCATTAAAAGGAAGAAAGATGAGTGTATGTGTGTGTCGGGGGTGAGGGCAGGGTGCCGCTGTCATATAGAAGAAAGGCCACTGGTCTTTGGCTAGTATTGGAGATGGCAGGGAGTTGGGTACAGGGTAGTTGCTATATGCTTGTCTGTGATCATGTAAGATAATTCCCTAATAAAAGTTAAAAATCAGGGATACAGAGAAGGCTCAGCCAGTCAAGCACTTCCCTGTGTAGGCAGGAGGACCTGAGTTTGGACCCCAGCACCCATGCTAAAAGCCATGCATGCCTGTAACCCAGTACCGAGGGGTGGAGCGGACACAGAGATTGCTGGAGTTGTCTGGCCTACTTCCAGGTTCTGTAAGCAAGCCTGTCTCAAAGGAACACCGCAGAGAGTAAGAGGAAGAATGCCCGAGGGCTTCCTCTGAACTCTTCAAACACATAGGCTTGAACATATAATGTGTGTGCACACACCACACACATGTACTCCCCACCCCAAAAAAGAAAGAGAAAGTTAAACAATTCCTGAAGACAGAGAGCAAATGGGTTTGGCTCCTCAGCTCCTCCGTTTGACTGTTGGCCCAGGCATCCCTCAGAACAGAAAGGTTCCCAGTTCTGGCAGGCAACATGCCCAAGAAATCCAGCAGGCTGGAGGCACAGTGATAGGGCTGTGCAAATCTCCTTCTGCCCAAGTTCTAAGGCTAGCTTGAGCCCAGCCTCTGCCTGTGATTGATTGGGCCAGCAGCCTCCAGGCCTGCTTTTGTTATAGAGCCACTGGGCTTAGTTGACCACACTAGGCTGCAAAGTCTGACCCAGACACCCTTACGGAGGCCTCCTTAGGTCAAATTTAATTTGAGCCAACCCAGTCCATAGGCAGATCACCCCATCTATCTGTCTGGGGAGATGATATTTTCAATTTGGGTCATTAAAGACTTCTGTAACTTCAGGAGAATGTCAACACACATCACTTGAGCCCCAGGGATACCTCAAGACAGGCAGCCGGGCAGGAAGGCTTAAAAATAAGCGTGGGAAGGAGCGAGGAGCAGCAAACACCGGAGCTTCAGAACCCCGTGTGAGGGTGACGCAGCTCAGCTTCCTGGGCTAATTACATTTGTGGGTGTTTCTGCCGGTCCAGACTGTTCCAGACGCTGGAAGGGTTCAGAAGAGCCGCTCACCCCGCAGTGATCACGGTCGAGAGGATTTAGTGATAATCAAGGCAATCACCAGCCCAGGCAGCTGTGTGTGCACACTGCATGAGGCACCACCCGATCGCCAGAAAAGATAAAGGGACGTGCCAAACATCCCCACTTCGTGTTTCTTCCCGACTTGGTTCAAATTGTCACCCATCCATTAATCTTGTCTCCACTGGGCTCTGTGGCACGAGGTAGGGACTTTGTGTCTCTCTATTGAAGGGAAAGCAGGCTGCAGTCAAGATGAGGGATCTTCAGTTGGGGCTTCTTCCAGGTCTTTGCTACCCTGAGGGGCAGGGGGCAGTGGCATCTCTATGATGGCGAAGGGTACAGCCAAGCCCGGTACTGACTGTCTGTCAGCTTACCAGCACAATGCCCACAGATGTATTCCTGAAAGGCCCAGCCCACAGAGGGAGGGTTGGACCACAGCACTGAGGCTCCAGGGCAGAGATGCCAGCTGCAGGCAATGGCGTCAGACAGCTCTGCCTGCACAAACAGAGACCCACGGGGGCTCGAGACGGAATGTTCCCGCCACAGCCAGGCCAGGATGCTGGGTGCGGCTGCCCTGCTTGGCTGCTTTTTTGTTTGTTTGTTTGTTTGTTTATTTGTTTAAGTTTTTCTTCCTTTTGAGTTACAGAAATGACAGCGAAGGAAGGGTGTTCTCAGGCTGCCAGGCACAGCCTAGGTAAATGCTTTGCAGCCTATCTGCTCTTCCACCTGGATTCCTTTTGGAGGACTACTCACTTGGGGTGGTGTGTGTGTGTGTGTGTGTGGTGTGTGTGTGTGTGTGTGTGTGTTGTGTTCAACCTGTGTGGGTGCCTGTGGCAGCCAGAGGCTGACGTCAAGGGTGTCGCCTTCCTTGATGGCTTTTCCACATTGTTTTGCACAGGGTCTGCAACTTGACCTTCAGCTTGCCGCCTGCTAGCCATGCCCATTTCTGTAGGTGTTGAGGATCTGAACTCAGGCCTGGAACTTGCGTGACAAGCACTTCACCCACCGAGCAGTCTCCTCAGCCCTTGGTTTTTTTTTTTTTTTTTTTTTTTTTAAGTGACTTTACTGAGGTCGAATTTCTCTACCATAAAATTCACCTGGCTTAGGTGTATTGCCTGGTGATTTCTGTAAACAGGCTGAGTCACGGAGCCTGCCTAACCTACTTTAGAACAGTCATCCTCCAGAAAGATTCTCTGTGCTGTCTGCAGCTAATCCCTGTTCCTGCCCTGCCCCTGGCAACCACCAATGTTGTTTCCTCAGATTTGCCTGCTCTGCATATCCAGGAGCAGTGGCCTCCATGCATGATGGGGACTTCTGCAGGGGTTGTTGCATCATTCCTGTGTGACTGGTACCACCGTTGTTTGGATGAGTCAATGGCGTTTCTCCGTTTAGTAGTCCAGTCAATGTCACTCGGGTGCTTCTGCTTTTGGTCATTGTGAATGAAGGTGCTGCACCTCTCTCTCTCTCTCTCTCTCTCTCTCTCTCTCTCTTCTCTCTCTCTTTCTCTCTCCTTCCTTCCTTCCTTCCTTTCCTTTCCTTTCTTTTCATTTTTTTTTTTTTAATTTTTGGATTTTAAGACAGGATCTCTGTGTAACAGTCCTGGCTGCCCTGAAATTTACTAAATAAACCAGACTGGCCTCAAACTCACAGCGATCTGCCTGCCTCTGCCTCCCGAGTGCTGGGACTAAAGGCATGAGCCACCACACCCAGTTCTGGGCCATTCTTGAGCTAGCCTTTAAGCAGACATGCTTTCTTAATCTTAGGTAGATGCTGGGAACTGATGACTTTAATTGAAAGTATATTTTGGAGGTACATCAGGTATGCCCAGGATACAAGATTTAAGAGATTAAGATTTATTATAATAAATAAATAAATAAATAAATCCAACAACAGCAGTAACAACCCCCGCCTCCCTACACACACACACCACACACACACACACACACACACACACACACAACCTATCGGCAAAAAGACTCTGAGCTTCATACGAGAGGAGCTTAGTTTGGGTTTCAGAAAGTAGAGTCAGGCTAGATTTAGAGTCTTGGTGGGTCTTTGGAATTGACTCCGTGAAGCTCATGGAAACTGAAAAGCAGAATCTAGTCAAAGTGAGTCAGGCTGGGATCTGCTCAGCCCCAGGGAAGAAGGTTGGAGGATAGACCCTGGAGGAATGGGGAGGTAGGGTCGGTCACTGAGGCCTCAACCTCTACCAGCTTTCGCCTGATCCTGGGTTGTCTGTTCTGTTTCAGAGTCTCACTTGCTTAGTGATGGTGCCAGTGTCTGAGAGCATTAGCCAGTGTGTGTCTGTGTGAGCATCAGAGCTGCAGGCCACTGGGGACACAGACTCCATTGTAGACACAGCCTGTATAAACACAGGCTCAAGCACTAACTCACAGCGATAGCAGCTTCGTCTCATCATGGACAAATCTCCCGTTATATTCCCTTGAGTCTTGGGGATGCCCCACCTCCCACCCCGTCCCCTATACACACAAACACACACTTGGAGGCAAGAGCTTTCTGTGTAGCCCAGGCTAAGCCTTGGACTTGTCATTTTCTTGCCTCAACCTCTTGAGCTGGGATTATAGAGGTTCGCTATCGTGACTGGCTGTACCTCACTCTTTGTTTTTGTTTGTTTTTTTCGAGACAGGGTTTCTCTGTGTAGTCCTGGCTATCCTAGAACTCACTCTGTAGACCAGGCTAGCCTCGAACTCAGAAATCCGCCTGCCTCTGCCTCCCAAGTGCTGGGATTAAAGGCGTGTGCCACCACCGCCGGCTGTACCTCACTCTTAAATGGCTCATGCTGTCCTATGAAACAGCATGCTGTAGTTAGTTTCCTGTCTCTTCTATTAGTGGACATGACTGTTCTCATCATCTTTTAGTGACCTTGCACCAAAAGTCAGGTGGTTGGAAGATGTACCGGCTGGTGTTGTGTGTCAACTTGACACAAGCTGGAGTTTCACAGACAAAGGAACCTCTCTTGAGGAAATGCCTCCATGAGATCCCGCTGTAAGGCATTTTCTCAATGAGAGATCAAGGGGGGAGGGTCCATTGTGGGTGGTGCCATCCCTGGGCTGGTAGTCCTGGGTTCTATAAGAAAGCAAGCTGAGCAAGCCAGGGGAAGCAAGCCAGTAAGTAACATCCCTCCATGGCCTCTGCATCAGCTCCTGCTTCCTGACCTGCTTAGTTCCAGGCCTGACTTCCTTTGGTGATGAACAGCAATGTGGAAGTGTAAGCTGAATAAACCCTTTTCTCCCCAACTTGCTTCTTGGTCATATGTGTTTTGTGCAGGAATAGAAACCCTGACTAAGACAGAAGAGTAAATGGATGGATGATGGATGATGGATGGATAGAGGAATGGATAAACAGAAGGATGAAGTATGAGTGGATGAATGAATAGAGGGAGGAAGGGATGGAGATGGATGGATGGATGGATGGATAGAGGGAGGGATGATAGATGAGTATAGAGGAATAGATGGATAGATGAATAGAGGGATGATGGATAGATGAATAGAAGGATGACAGATGGATAGAGGGATGGATGGATGGATGGACAAGGAGGAATGTTGATGAATGAATGAGGGATGGATGGATGTGTGGAGATGGAGTGGGTAGAAGGTAGATGGATGGGTCGTGGCGGAAGCATAAATGGATGGAGTTGTGGAGACACACATGATAACTGAACTGAGTGTTGGGCTTTCAGGCATGGGTATATATTGAGCAATTGTTTAATCATTGCTGCCCACATGAATTCTGAATGTAAAATGTGAGTTAAAGGCTGACCTGAATGACTGACTGTGTGTCTGTGTTTCTGTCGTGGCGCCATGCTGGGGAATGCTGAGCCAGTCACCTGCCACCAGCCGCAAGGAGCACAAGGGAAAGTCTTTTTTTTTTTTTTTTTTTTTTGAGGTTTAGCATCAGTCTTTAATGCTGTCACACTGCATAATGACAAGTCACACACTTTGGTCTTGTGTTGGTAGTGCAACTTACAATGAGTCGAATGGTCGGAGCACCAGGCTAGCTCCAAAGAACAGATCCTTTCACTCCCCAGGTCTGACTCCATCACAGCCCTGGACAGACAGCAGCTGACAGGGACTGCTTTCATCTGAGTGCACACCAGCTTGGAATGGAATTATAAAAACATATTTACATACGTTCCACAGTGCTCCTTTCATCAGAAGCGAAGACCCTTTTATCAAAAGGGATTATATCTAGGACTGTGTAAAATTCAAAAGGATTGTATCCTTTTGAGAAAGTTCAGAGTCCATTACACACACACACACACAAAATCACCTGTGCCTCTGAGAAGCGCCAGGGGTAGCCAAGGATACCTCTGGACCAGCAAGTACTTGTGACTGTAAGACAGCCATCTGATTTCAATAGAGCCAGAGGTCCAGGGGATCTCCTGGCTTTCCAGGCCCCAGAACCTGGAAGGAGGCTGGCCTGTGGTCCTGCAACCAGGTATTGCTTGTGAGCTGGCCTGGCAGTCCTACAGAATTGTTCTCAATTTGAGATGGCCAAGACAAGACAGGATTCTTCTGGGGAAGAGGAACAAGGCATGGGACAAATACAGAATAAAACAAGAACCTCTCACACAGTGGAGACTGACTAGTGCACAGGGTCTGGCAACCAAGATGGTGGGCCACTGTCACATGACAGCCAGAAACTAAGGACAAACAGAGGGGAAGAGTCCAGTTGCAGGCCTGCCTCACACCCTTGGGCAGGAGCTGGGGTGCAGAGGGTGGGTCCATTCCAGGAGGGCTGCTGTTCCCACCGCCTGCCTATCGCTCGAAAAACCACTGTAGTCTAGTGCGTGACTTTGAAAGATTGTAATATATTCTGTGGGAAAACATTCGGCAGAGCAAAAGCCCTCCCTGGGCCCTCCCGCAGTACGCAACCAGTGGAACGGTCTGGAAATCTGCAGCTCTGGAAAGGTCCCTGGCTCAGTCCTTGAAGAATGCAGACGGCTATATGGGAAGAACCTGCTCCAGGATGGTTCGGGATGAGATGGGAATCCTTTCAGGGAAGATCACTTCAAATTCGATAATAAGGTCTCCACGTTTCTCAGGTGTTTTGGGGAGAGGGAGGCCTTCTCCAGGAACTTTCCGCCGCATGCCAGGGCCTGATGACATCTTGAATACAACAGGAATGGTCCTGCCGTCCAGAGTAGGACATTCACAGTGCAACCAGAGTGCCTCCCGAAGGCTAATCCTGGCAGGGATAAACGACATCAGAACCATCTCTCTTGAAGATATTGTGTGGCTTGTCTTTAAAACAAAGACGATGTCAGCTGGAATGTTGTTAGAGGTCTGGTCCCCTTCCTTGGGAAAGGTGATTTTGGTCCCTTCTTTCCAGCCTCTCTTTACTTCGATGGTCAGGATCTTATCTTCGTTTCGAATGCTCTTTCCATCAGGGTTCAGCCGCTTGTGGGAGATTTTCATCTTCTTGGTACAGCCGCTGTAGATCTCTTCAAGGGAGACCCGAAGGTCGTGGGTGACTGGGGGATCTTGCTTCTTCCGGGTGGGCTCTTGAGTAGGGCGGGAACGTCCAAAGTTCACATTGGTGAAGCCACCCATGCCCATTGGAAAGGCAGAGAATGCGTCATCGATGTCCATGCCTTCTTCCCCGTTGCGCTGCCCAAAAAAGGTATCAAAGGGGTTTCTGCCACCGAAGAACTCAGCAAACATGGCATGAGGGTCTCCATGGAATGTGTAGCTGAAAGAGGTACCATTAGCGCCACCACTGCTCCCGCCACTCGGGCCACCACCCTTCAGGCCTTCCTCTCCATAGCGGTCGAAAATCTCGCGCTTGCGCGGGTCGCTGAGCACGTCCTAGGCCTCGGCGATCTCCTTGAACTTCTCCTCGGCGCCGGGCTCCTTGTTTTTGTCCGGGTGGTAGCGCAGCGCCTGGCGGCGGTAGGCTCGCTTGATCTCGTCGTCGGACCGCCGCGGGCCAGGCCCAGCGTCTGGTAGTAGTCCTTGCCCATGGCCACCGCCGCCCAGCTGTCGCCGCCCCCAAGGGAAAGTCTTAATGTAATTAGAAAGCTATAAGTTGTGCACAGTGGGGTGTGGTGTTTACCAGCTTCCACCATGGACTGGTGACGTGGAGACCTGAGACTCTAAGTCCCTCTTAGGAGTCTACCTGAAAAGAATTCAGTGGAAAAGGTCCCACCAAGGAGATGGTCATGGTTGGGGATTGACTGTGCTTGAGAGCCTGGGGGGACATTACTTGAGGAAGAAGATCTTAAGGAGGGTCCCCGAGCCTGTGTGACATCTAGTTCTGATGTCAGAGCTCTGGTTCATCCGGGCTTCTGCTAGGCTTGAGCACCCGAATTTAGTGTATGTCAAAGTGTCTTCTGTGAAGAAACCCATCAGCCCTCCTGACAATACGTGTTCTGTGCACAGAGCCCACTGCAGTGAACATCCCCGTCTGTATACAGGGAAGGCCTGAGGCCTATAGAGGCTGGGAAGACAGGCAGAGCCCTACCATGTCCCCTCCTGTGGTTCTGCTGTGCAGTTCTGATAAGGCTCTCCTGGGCTGGTGAGCCAGCTAAGCCATCTGGGTGCAGAGGGTTTTGAGGACCAGTAGGTAAGGTGCAGATAGGAAAAGAATAGAAAAGAAGAGAGAAGAGAAGAGAGAGAAGAGAAGAGAAGAGAAGAGAAGAGAAGAGAAGAGAAAGAGAAGAGAAGAGAAGAGAAGAGAAGAGAAGAGAAGGGATGCCCCTGGTGTGCATTGCTGTTATCTGTGGAATGTTGGCTTCAGTGGCCCAGAGGGTGCAAGGGATCATCTGGCAGAAGCTGCAGAGCTAGAGCCAGCCTGGCAGCGACCAGCCTAGATAAGGTCAGGCTCTCCGAAAAGCCATGTCAATCTTGTCAATTTTAAGTTCCATGCTCAGGTCTGCCAGGTATGTCCAGGAAGAGACTGCCTGTGTAGGGAGTAGGGGTAGCCGCTCCAGAGGATGGGGCCAGATGGGGGCTCTACATATGCCAGTGGCAGGTGCAGAGATGGATTAGCAATGGGCAGCAAATGCCAGACAGGCACCGAGTTATGTCGGGATTCGGGTTTACCGGGGACACCCGTTGCCGTTGGCCGTTTTTCGTGAACAACACCTGCTCACAACTGGCCCACAGGATTTGAAGGGCTAAGCTGGACCTGTGAGCCGAGCTTCCTTCCAGGATCTAAAATCCTTTCTGTCCCTGTGAGTAATCAGGTGGGGACACAAGGTTTGCTGCGGGATCGGTAGGCACAGAGCTACAGATCTGAATGCCGTGTACCCCCCAAATTCATGTATTGAAATAAACCCTCACCCCAAGTTGAAGGCGCAGTCAGAGGTGGGCATGGGGTAGGGACACGAAGATGGAGCTCATGTCCGGGGGTTGGAGCTCTTGTAGGAGGGACATCAGGGTACCCACAGCCTTGCCTCATGTGAGGACACAGGAAGACACCATCTTCCACTCAGGGTGGGTTTTCCTGTGGGCCAAAATCTGTGTGGGCAGGGAAAGGTCATTGGGCAGCTGCCACTTGGAGCCCTATGGCTCCTTCTGTCCCTCAGTTTATCATCCCTGAAGAGCTCTTCTTTGAAGCCCTGAAGATCAGGCAAGAAGACTTGGAGAACCACCTTGCCTCAGCTGTTACATCTCCTGTCAGCACAAATGTCACATCTATCCCCACCATGCTGGTCTGTCTGCACCCTCTGTGGAGCCTCATGTTATCTCTGGTCTGGGCCTGGGTGATATCAACCTACTGGCCCTTCTTGTTCCAATGGCATCCTTCTTGAGGTGAAGGCTCTACTCTGAAAGTCAAGGCGATGGGACATTCTCCATAGGGTGAATGGAACTCAGCTCCATAGGGGGCTGATTGAAGGCTTGTGGCACTATGGAGGTGGCTGCCTTCTTCTGGCTTGGTAGGGGACCTTCAGCATGGATCTTCACTTCATGGATGCTTTAGGGCTGGAGCCAAGCTGGCTACTGGCTCCCAAGATAAGTCCTGGTCTACACAAGGGAGGGATAGGTCTTTGAGCTCCTCCATAACATTTGGTAACACTTCCAAAGAGAGTCACTTCTCCATCATCATGAATAAAGAAACCTGAGCCCCAGGCTAGCCCATCTTGACTACCTACAGTGTGCTGCTTGTTGTGAGTCGTGGGACTCTCTATGTGCAGTCCCTCTCTTGTGTCCATCTGCATCCAGAGAGGGCAGCTTAGGCCCCAGAGGTCCCCTCCAGACTGCTCACTGAAGCAACCACCACACCTCCTCCCAAGGGCTTACGCCTCCAGCCTGCGCTGTGATCCTTACCTGACCACAGCTGCCCTGACCTGGTCTTTCCAGCCATGCTCTCCTTGACACAGGCAGAGGGCTGGTCTCCTTGACAGAGGCTCCCAGTTGGCAAAATAGTGTTCCCATTCTTCCAGAAATGAGGGGCCAAGGGGAAAACCCCCACGCTACCACATTCATGGGGCTGGAGATACCTTTGTGTCTCCCAGGTCCCCATGGGTCCATGTTGATTTCTAGAGTGGCATCTGGCTTCAGAGTTCATGCCTCTTGATTCTGAGGGCTGAATGACATCACGGGTGCTGAGAGAGGCTGTAACGTGGTCACTGTACACATGTACACACTCCTTGGTGTATAGACGCCAACTTCTGGAAGATGAGACCAGGAGGCAGGGGCTGTGGCAAAGATGGTTTTCAACAGCAGACCCATGTCCTTGGATCCATGCAGATAAGCTTGCCTGGCTGTCTCTGGGCATGAGGGCGCTAGACCCCGGCAGGGACACTCTAGAACATTCCTGAACAGAGGATAGCCCCATCACAGGTAGCTACAAAGCCATGGCTACTTTTCTCCAGTGCAAGATCAGACATCTAGAATCCCTCCAGATACAGGTGGCAAATCAATGTCCCCTTCAATGCCACCACAGTGCATGTGACCACTGAAGATCAGCCCTTCTAGGTAAACCATGAGATTTTCACCTAAGATCTTTGAGGGAACTTGTGTACTGGGCACAGGTGTGTGGGGATGGAGTCCAAAGTTGATACCAGCCGGTGTCTTCCTCAGTCACTCTAGTTTATACAGCAAGACAGGAACTCTCCCAGAGCTCGCCAGTCAGCTGGTCTAGCTAGCTGTCTTGCTAAGGTTACCCCCCTGTCTCTGCCTCCTGAGTGCTAGGACATACAGGTAGCCATCACACACGTCCAGCTTTTACACGGGTTCTGGTGATGAGAACTTTGGCCCGCACACGTCCACAGCATACGCGTGTCCCCCAAGCCAGTCCTCTCCCCTGGCTCCCCAACTTCTTTTTAAAATGCATCCCCACTGTGGACATGATGTCGAACTGTTTGGAGTCCCTTTCCAGAAGGAGAATATAGACAGTGTGGCTCAGTCACTGGTAAGGACGCCCGTGCTGTTCCTCCACCTCCCTTAAGTCTAGATAGGATCATGGTAGCCTCAGTGGCTGCTGTCCTGAGCCTGGTGACACCCCACAGGATGCCTGTCCCCAGGATGCTCAGTGGCCTTCCGAATTACTGTTCTGGCTTCTGTATCCCTCCTGGTCCTTCTGCTGCTGGTGAGCTCATGGCCACCAGCTCCCAGTGTCCTTGACAGCAGTATCATCACTGTTAGGATTCTGTCCAACCTGGGACCAAAGGCCACGTGTCAGAGCCCCAGGGATCACACTGAGAGACTACGTAAGTGTGTACCGAGGGGTAGGGGTGCACTGGTTCTCATCTCGGGGCCTCTCTGCTCCTTGTAAATTCACAAGTGTCCTCAGGAGTCCCAGGAGACCAGAAAGGGAACTTCTAAGGGGCTGGAGGCTGGGCAGATGCCAGGGTCAGGTGGGATGCAGCTAGGCAGAGATCTAGGACTCCCTTCTGGAGAAGGTGACGTGACTGTGCTTCCTAGGGCCTGTGGGGCCTGTGGAGGCTTCCTCCAGGGTTTCTTAGGCAAGACAGCTTCCTGTGCATTGTCTCAGGCCATGAAGTCAGCGCTCGGCAGATCTGGCCAGAGGACAGAGAAGGCTTCCTCTTTGGGGAGTGAAAAGGAACGTGGCCTCCCAAGCTTCAGGAAGGAAAGCCCTCGCTTCCTGGTGCGAGGGAACAAACACAGGCCTTGACTCCAAACCCAGAGGAGCACGTCAGAGCCTGGCCGCCTGGGACAGGGACAATTGGCTGGCCTAGTCCTGTGGCTGTACTCTCCGATGTCCTGACCTTACGAGGCAGGCCTGTGAAGCCCATGGGGATAGGAAAAGAGGGGCTTTCCCTGGGGGTCACTTGAAGCCTAGGTCTAGATATCTAGACTGCTGGGCCCTACAGAGCCTGGGACCCTGTGGGTGTTCAGAGATCCATGTTCAAGGACTGTGAACCACAGACACTCTATTGATGCCCTTCTGGGGTGGCTCTGCAAACATCAAGGCCCACCCTGCAGTGGCTATCACCAGGAGGAGTCCAGAGAAGCTGGGCACAGTCCTCTCTCACTCTGCCTCAGCCTGTGTTTCCCGAGAGCTTCTGCAGCTAGACCTTGGTTTTGAGCAGTCAGCCCTAGTTTCTGTCCCCTAGCTGGGACAGGCACCACAGGTCCCTTGGTTTTTCACTGTTGGGAACATACATGTGGACTCTCTGCTCTCTAAGGACCTCTTGTCAATTCCCTTGGAGCTTCTCACAGACAATTGGAGAAGTGGCCCAGCTTCCCTCCTGTCCCCACGTGGCGACTGACCTGAAGTGTGTCTACTTAGTCTCTGAAGCCCTGACAGGGTGACCTGGTCCTGCCGTTCCTTACTTCTTTCCTTCCTAAGGGCCAGGGGAAGGGGCCTTCACTACAAAATCTTGATCCCTAACCCAGGTCTGTCCCGGGGATAGGGGAACTACTCTAGCTGTCTGTGTTCCAGCTGGTCTGTTAGCTGTCCTTTTACCCATGAGCCTTTTGGGCACCTGAGGCCACTCCCATCCAGAGAGGAAGGGGAGGTCTTGTTTCCTCACCTGACCACTATTTATCTTTGGTTCCTAATACTATACACACTGAGCAGGGAGTTGGAGCGTTTGGGGGGGGGGGTGTCTGTCCTTAGGGCACCAAGCCAGCCAAGCAACTGGAAACATTAGACAAACACCTGGAGAGGTAGGAGAGTTTCTCCTACCCTACCCTCCCTCCTGCCTCAGCAAGTCCAATGTTTACATAAAGCTCCTTGTATAACCAGGGCAAAGGCGAGAAAGCCCCACGCAAGTCAAAACAACCCCGCATGGGGCAGGAAGCCCGGATGGACAAACACATTCCGGAAAGTGGTGACCCACTGAGAAGGGCCATACAGTCATTGCCAAGAAAGGGGCAGACAGGGCAGGCACCGGGTGAGAAAGCAGTCGGGCTGGTACACAAATGGATAGGTAGATGGCAGAGGCTGGCAGTCAGTGCAGCCTGCAGGGGACAGGCCGGTCACAGGCTGAGGATCTGAGCTGCTGTGTCACGCTGCTGTGGCCGATGCTTCCACACTGCTGTCCTGCCTCATACCAGGTCCAAATGGCTGAGAAAAGCTTGCCCCGCAGCCCTGCTGAGAGGGAAGGTTGCCCCCTGTCCTTTCTGGCCCCTCTGACTGACTTGGTGGCCTCAGAGGGACACTGGGCTGCAGGAGGCTGTACGACAACCCAGCTCCAGGTTCTGGACTCTTGGTCACAATCCTCCTCCCAGTCTTTGCCTCTCGACCTTTTTCCTCTAAAAACTCGTCCTTAGATTTCGAGTCCAGGGTATTCCAGTATGGGAAGCCATGACAGTCTCTCGCCTATCTGCAAAGGCCCCCTTTCCAGATGTCTTAGGGTTTTACTGCTCTGAACAGACACCATGACCAAGACAACTCTTAAAAAGGACAACATTTAATTGGGGCTGGCTTACAGGTTCAGAGGTTCAGTCCATTATCATCAAGGTGGGAACATGGCAGCATCCAGGCAGGCATGGTGCAGGAGGAGCTGAGAGTTCTACATCTTCATCTGAAGGCAGCTAGCAGAATATTGGCTTCCAGGAAGCTAAGATGAAGGTCTCAAAGCCCACACCCACAGTGACACACCTACTCAAACAGGGCCACACCATCTAATAGTGCCACTCCCTGGACCAAGCATATATAAACCATCACACCAGATGAGCTCACATTTATAAGTGTTATAGGACATCTCTGACATGGAAGGTCCCCCTACCTGGGATGTCCTGGCTGTTCCTGTGAGCAAACCCAGTGCTGCTCAGAACAGAGCTGGCCCAGGACACAGCCTCCAAGCAATGTGCTAGCTTCTCTCAGCCAAGGCCCTGTGTGGGCTCACACCACCACCTCCAGGCTGCAGCCAGAGCCTGTTTCATGCCACGGCTCCTCATGCCTGTTTCAGGAGCCATGTCCTCTCCTCCCCTCCCCCATGGGTAAACGGCTGCATGAGGATTCCCCTCCCTCCTTACATCTCTGTTGGTCCTGAGTAGAGGCTGAGGCTGCCACCCCTGCATGATGGGGACTGGAGCTTGGGGATGTGTGGGCCTCAGACATTGATGATGGGGGTGGGGCAAATGAAGAAGAAGAAGAAGAAGAAGAAGAAGAAGAGAAGAAGAAGAAGAAGAAGAAGAAAGAAGAAGAAGAAGGCTTGCAATCTCTGTGAAAACTTACAGGCTTAGTTCCTATTCTTTGATACCTTTGGGCATCCCCATTCTCTGCCACAAGGCCCCATCCTCACAGATTCCCCTGGCTAGCTTAGAGGACCCTAGACTCCAACTGTTCAGCCTCTATTCTGACCAGGAAGAAACTGGGATCCCGAGGAGGGTGTGTTGTTCGCCCCAGTGTTCTGGTAGGCACTGACCTCAGCCTTAGCAAAAGCCCCAAAGCAGCTCTCTCTTTAAGCCCATCTTCTAGACACGGGCTTGTCCAACCCAGTCTGGCCATCTATACTGGCCCAGATGCTGTCATCAGATGCTGCATGTCCTGCCCCTTCTCTGGGGCCCCGGTGAAGGTGAGGTACATGCTAGGTGCTTTATAATTCTTCTCTTAGGGTAGAATTTTAGCTGGAGTGGTGGCCAAGGGTGACCCTAACACTTTTCAACTCAACCAGCCCAGTCAGCAGGAGGCCTTGGAGTGAAGGAGGTGTTCAGGTACACAGAGGAGGGACCCCAGCAGGAGCCTCCCACACTCTCCCTTCCGGGGCTGGATGGGAGCCTGGAAACACTTATCTCCCACAGGTGGCTATCTGAGGAATGCTCTCGGGATGAAAATAACTCAAAAAAGCAGGAGTCACTCACAGGGACCCTGGAGCTAGTTGAGCAGACTCCAAAAGGAGGCACCCCTTATCTCGGCCACCATGGAGGGCTGTGGGACTCTAAGAACCAGTCCCTACCAAGGAAACGAGAGGGATCCCTTGTGTTACAGATATCCCTGTGGTGTGTGACCAGGAGACCTGTTTGTCCTCAAATAGCACTTTCCTGTTTTCCCGGGTGCTGAAGTCCAGCTCTGAGTACTAATCTTGGGATGCAGGCTCAGGTGCCGTATGTGCCCACCAGCTTGACGCTGGAGCCTGGTACTCTGGCCCCTCCTGGCAGACTGGGCTTGGGATCTTTCTGTTTTCTTCTCTGTGTATTGATACGTAACTGTTGGTCGGTCCTTGAGTGTCTTGGCAACAGCCTCGGCCAACATTCCGAACTCGTTCGGTTTCGACCCCTCACCCCTTACGTAATCACTGCACAGGGGACTTAGGTCCACAGCTTCAGTTTCGCCCTGCTCCCTTGTTTAAATATTTCCTCGTGTTCCCTATTGGCCTAGGTCTCCTTTCCCTGTCATCTTTTTAGTGGTTTCTCAGAGACCAGCCTTGACCTTTGGCTCATCTCAGTATCTCTTTAAATAAGTGTAAGAAACTTAACACACTCAGACCTGTCAGAAGTGTGTGTGTGTGTGTACATGCATATGTGTATGTATGTATATAAGTGTATGTATGTTTGTGTAGGTGTGTGCATGTGTGTGTGTGTGCATGCATGTGTATGTGCATGTATGTATGTGTATGTGGAAGTATGGGAGTGTGTGCATGTATATGTGCATGTGTGTGTATGTGTGTGTGAGTGTGTATGTGCTTGTGTGTATGTTGTGTGTGTTCATGAGTGTGTATGTGTGTATGTGAGTTGTATATCTTTGTATGTGAGTGTGTTTGTGTGTGCATGTGTGTATGTGTGTATGTGTGTGCATGTGTGTATATATGTGCATATGTGTATGTGACTGTATGCATGTGAGTGTATATGTGTGTATGTGTGAGTGTATGTGACTGTGTGTGTATGTGTGTGAGTGTGTGTATATGAATGTGTGTGTATGTGACTGTGTGTGTGTATGTGTGTATGTGTATGTGAATGTGTGTGTGTTTGTATGTGAGTGTGTGTATTTGTGTGTGTGCATGTGTGTATATGTATGTCTGTGTATGTGAGTGTATGTGTGTGCATGTGTGTATATGTGTGTGTATATGTGTGTACATGTGTGTATATATGTGCATGTGTGTATGTGACTGCATGTGAGTTTATGTGTGTATGTGTGAGTGTATGTGACTGTGTGTGTATATGTGTGAGTGTGTGTATGTGAATGTGTGTATGTGAATGTGTGTGTGTGAATGTGTGTGTATGTGACTGTGTGTGTGCATATGAGTGTATATGTGTGTATTCGTGTGTGTGCATGTGAGTGTGTATGTGTGTGAGTGTGTGTGCATGTGAGTGTGTGAGTGTGTGTGTGAGTGTGTGTATATGTGAGTGTATGTATGTACATGTGTCTAACTGCTATAGTCTTCTAGATATGAAATACCTCACCCCAAGTCTTGTGTTGAAGGCTTGGCTTCTAGCTGATGGGCCTTAGGAAAGCAATTGGATCATGAGCCCAAGGGGCCTCGCTGTTGCTCATGTTACTAGGAGGGCTTGGTGTTGTCCACCGGTGCTGGTTTTGCAAACATTTGGAAGGTAAGGAGGCATGGGTTCGTGGATGCTTCCGCTGAAACGTCACAGGGAGGCCTGGAAAGCCCTGCCTGTGGCACAGAGTGTCTGTGAGGATTGGAATCTCCCAGAGAGTTGTGCTTGGAGCCATAAGGATGCTATAGTGACCGCTCTAGGGAGTTGTGGATGCTAGGAACATGGTGTATCTGCTGAGGAAAGTCACAGGCAGTACGCAGAGCTAGCCCCAGAGAGAGAACTCATTAGGTAAGATAGACCAGATGCATCCTTCATTGTAGGATGGGCATGGGCCTTTGAGGATCAGGGATGCAGCATCATGCCTTGGAATAGGAAGTGTCCCCAGGAATCAGTCATGTGGTAAAGACTGGCTGGCAGTGATATGCTTCTAGAAGGTAAATGATCATGAGAGCTTCAACTGGCTGACTTGGAGGGGACCAGGTTGGAGGACGTACATCATTGTGGGTATCCCCTAGAAGGTTCTACCTTGCCCCGGGTTCATTCCTCACTCTCCTTCTTGTCTGCCCTGAGGTGGGTCTCTTTCTCCCAGACTTGCTCCTTCCTCGCTGTGATGTCTTGCCTTCCTACACACAGGCTCAGAAGCATCTAAGTCAGCTGACCTGGGTGCAAATCTCTGAATCCTTGAGCCCCCCCGCCCGAAACCCCTTCCTCCATAAGTTATTTCTCAGGTACTGTCAGGTCAGAAAGCGACAGTTGTATCTGCAAACACCAAAAGCTAGCATGGTGTGCTGTCTTGTTGGCTCATTATGTTTCAAAGACTTTTTACATGTAGTGTCAAAGTATCCACAGAGATGTTGGCATATCATGACTGCTGTGTCTCTTCCTTCATCCCTAAAGGTACCTCAGATACTCTGGGGTAATTTCCATCCACCCTCGAAGCATCCTCTCATGTATCTGGTAGTGAAATATCTTTGGCTCCCTTCCTGTGGCAATATCCTCACTTGATTCCATCCCCGAGGGGCTTCCCCTGGCCATGGACATCTAGAGTAAAAACCTTCAAGATTTTGTTGTTAAAGATGACTACTATCTTCGGACCTCTGCATTTTGTTTTGTCTTTAATATTTATATTAATCTTTTCTCTCTGGCTTCTCTTTAAGGCAGTAGACCTGTAAGGGATATTTAGGATTAAAGAAAGATTAAGAAGAAGGGAAGAGAGTTGCAGTGTGTCCCGCTCACAACCCCTTTGAGCCTTGCCTCACGTAAGGCGTTTGCCTCAGTTCCTGAACAATGATTAACAATGTAACCATTGTTACCTTGTAGCTCTACGTCCACTCTTGGTCTTTTACAGCCTGTGAATTTAGACCCTGACAACCACCATGTTGGAGTTTCTTTTCTCTCTCATGTGATTAAAAAAAGGCTCTGGAGGAAAGGACTTGTTTTGGCCCACAGTTCGAGGGGACACCAATCGTGTCAGGAAGGTTGAGGCAGCAGGAACTTGAAACGGTTGGTCATGTGACATCCACGATGAGGAAACACAGAGTGATGAGCACTGCTGCCACCCAGATCCCTTTCCCTGTCCAGCCCAACTGGGATAACATAGTCAAGCCAGTCGCCCATAGGCATGGCCGGAGCCCATCTCCCGGGTGGTTCTGGATTGTGTCAAGGTGACAGCACTCACCACAGGCTATCCTCACTCTCTGTTCAACCGTTTCCAGTGAGGAGGAGCATATGGGGTTGGTACTAGGTTTGTGCCTGGCGTGTTTTACCTACTGACATGGGTTGAAATTCTCTCTCTCTCTCTCTCTCTCTCTCTCTCTCTCTTCTCTCTCTCTCTGTCCTTGTGATGCTAAGAACAGAATGTAACACCTTGAGCAGTGGCTCCATGGCTTTTGATGGCAAAAGGGACCTGGAGCAAGAGAGGAAGGACCCCTTCTAGAAAACACACATGGGCACACCATGTGTAGAGTTCAGGGAATGTGTAGTATCTTGTAACAAGTTCATGTCGACATCTTTCAACTACTCCAAGATGCCCACCTGCCACAGCTGGTAAGGGGTATCTTCCTGTCCCCCGTTCAACAATGTCACTCCCAGATGACTGTCTGGTTCTGAGCAGAGTGGTTTTTGTGGATGCCCATGCAGTTTGTCCCAGGACATCTGACTGAGGACTTGGGTTCTTGTCACCATGGAAACTAAGCAGATGTTGGCAGGTGGTGATGGTTTCTGGAGCCGATAATTAGACCGCACTGCTTTTTTTTTTTTTTTTTTTTTTCAGAACCATGTCAACTCCCAGAGCTGTTAAAGCCCACCACCCAGAAGGAGAGGCAGCGTGGACCGCAGCGTGCTGTGAGAAAAGAAACGTTTCCTCGGCAAACCTGAACATTGGCAAAAAGGCAGGAGGGATATGCAGCTATGATCAGGAGGTGAGGGGTGGGAGGGTGGGAGGGTGGGGTGAGGAGTGGGAGGGTGGGGTGAGGGGTGGGAGGGCTATGCAGCTATGGCCGGGAGCTGAGGAGGACCTTGTTTGGAGCAGGAGAGGGAAAGTTGCATACAACTTTGTCTGTGTCGGTCCGGAGATGTGGCAGATGTGGTGTTGGGATTAGTTGGATTCCACATGGAATCCTCCAGGAAGGTCCATCAAAGGGGTCACACGAACGATGGTGTCCCACACTCTCGGAGTGCCACATTTGTCGGACCCAGTGGCTTTTGTTCCTACCTTCAGGGTTTCTTTCCCATTTTAGGGTCAAGTGGGCGAAGGGCACCTAGGGCTGAGGCACCTGCAAGCCCTGAACCTCGTGTTTTGAGAATGAAGGTGTTCTTAGACTCTTGAGAGTTTTTAGTAGTGACGAATTAGGCTAATAAAGGTAGACCAAGGGGCCTTCAGGGAGCCTGCTGAGTCAGGTCGGTCAGTTGTGTGTTCCCCCCCCCCCCCCCCCAGCCGAGCAATCAGACTTGCTGTCCCAGGACTCTGGAATGTCCCAGGGCCTTGAGTGTGTGTTGGCCGCCTAGTTTCCTCCTGAGCCATGGGAGCAGACCTGGCCAGCTGCAAGAAATTTTAGCCCGGGTGTGGAAACCATGGGGGTGCCAGCTCCTCCCAACCAACCACCCAGGAGTTGAGGTCTTTCACAGGATAGCCATGTCTTGGCCTATCCACTTGACCATCCTCGAAGTACAGCGTGTCATGTGTGGAGATTAAATCAATAATGAGATCGACCACCCTGCAATGTGTGGGGCTACCAACAAGCAGAGGGAGACGTTATTCACAGGCCCACAGTTAATAAATACAAGTCCACTCTCTTAGTTTCAGAGCGTGTCACAGCGTTCAAGAACTCACCGAGAAGATCAGCCACCACCTGCCAGTCAGGTAGGAGCAGTCTAAGGGATGTTCACAGTGTGTCTAGATATTCCAGACTGACCACAGCCAGCCTCATGATGACAAGTCACACCAGAGCAATGGTGTCTTTGAGGATGCTGCGATTGGGGGGAGGGTTGTCCCAGTGAGTATCGGACAGGACCTCACTGGGCATACACGGGACCCTGGGGAACGACTAACTCCTTCCTGGCTTTGCTCGGCACATGGTTATGGGCGCGGCGTTTAGGCTCCAGTTTCGCTGTTGATCAAGGGAGACTCATGGTATAGCCCTGGTGTTTCTGTTCTCTCAAGGGGAGCCATGTCCAGGACCCCAAGGCCACGTGAGTAACTCCAGGAAGATGCCACTTTCTGAGGAGCTCAGATGATGGTGCAGTGTGGGCAGGCGGTCAGCTGGCTGCCTGATTTGTGGCCCAAGCATTGTGGCTGCAGCTTCACAAGGGCAGAGCATGGAGTGCTACTCGGCCGTGAGAGTTTAGGAATCTTGAGAAAGGTGGTGACATGAAAGCTTTGTGACATGTTCCAGTGTGTGTGCATGTGTGTATGTGTGTACATGGGCACTCGTGTGTGCATGTTTTTATGTGAATGCGTGCATGCGTGCAAGTGTGCATGTGTCTGTACATGCATGCGTGGGTGTGTGTGCATGTGCATACACGCACAACTTGCCTGTGTGTGCGTGGGTGGGTGTATGTGCATGCATGTGTGTGTGCGTAGTGTGTGTGTGTGAGTGTGAGCACATATGCAAGTAAGTGTGCATGTATGGGTGGGGGTGCATGGGCATTCATGTGTGTGTATGTGCATGTATGTGTCTCTGTGTGTGGTGTGTATATGTGTGTATCTGTGTGCGTGGGCATGCATGAGTGCCAGAGAATAACCCTGGTTGATGTTCCACCAGCACTATTCCTTTTTTTTATGGCAAGGTCTTTCACTGGTCTGGAAATCACCAAATAGACTAGGCTAGCCGTTTAGAGCCCAGGGCCCTTCCATCTCTACTTTCCCAATGCCCAGCTCTTTGTTTTTGTTTTTAAAGACAGGGTTTCTGGTATAGCCCTGGCTATCCTGGAACCCCCTCTGTAGACCAGGCTGGCTTCGAATTTACAGAGATCTGCCTCTGCCCTCTCTCTTCTGCCTCTCTGCCTCTCTGCCTCTCTGCCTCTCTGCCTCTCTGCCTCTCTGCCTCTCTGCCTCTCTGCCTCTCTGCCTCTCTGCCTCTCTGCCTCTCTGCCTCTCTGCCTCTCTGCCTCTCTGCCTCTCTGCCTCTCTGCCTCTCTGCCTCTCTGCCTCTCTGCCTCTCTGCCTCTCTGCCTCTCTGCCTCTCTGCCTCTCTCTGCCTCTCTGCCTCTCTCTGCCTCTCTCTGCCTCTCTGCCTTCTCTCTGCTTCTCTCTGCCTCTCTCTGCTCTCTCTCTGCCTCTCTCTGCCTCTCTCTGCCTCTCTCTGCCTCTCTCTGCCTCTCTCTGCCTCTCTCTGCCTCTCTCTGCCTCTCTCTGCCTCTCTCTGCCTCTCTGCCTCTCTGCCTCTGCCTCCTGAGTGCTGGGATTAAGGGCGGGCTCTACTGCCCCAGTTTACCCAGCTTTTTCCCCATGGGCTCTCAAGAGATTTCATTCAGTTCTTTGAGCTCATAAGGCAAGAACTTCACAGACTGAGCCAGCCCCTCAGCCTCCGCCCCATCCTCCAGCAACACAGTGTGAAGACCACGGTCCTAATATGTGTGCATGAGGTTATTTTTAAGGAACGCCACATGAAGAAACGCACCAAAATATCACACGGGCTGTGAAGTGAAGGTACCGGTCCCATTCTAAAAAGCCGAGGTTAGAATGGAAACATTGTAAAATGGTTTTCCTGCCACACCCCTCAAGCATAGGCAGAGTTGATCTGTGCTGCGTATTTCGGGTTTGCTCCTCATAGGGTACATTTCTGGCCATACCTCTGAAACCTTTTGTGATACAGTTTTTAGACCCAGGGAACAGGGAGAGCGTCACAGCCTGTCGCAGCGAGTCCATACCCCCATCCCCAAATTCTTCCTGACTTCTTTAAGAGCAACCTCTGACCTGATATTAGTGAACCTCTGATTCTGATGTTAGTGAATTCTTCGATAGGATCCGTCAGTGACTGCTGAAGCCCCGGATTGTCTGCTGTTTTTTTCAAGTTGATCTGTTTGCGCACAAAGTCCATGGATATGACTCTGTGAGCCACACTCACCCTTTCCTCATGCCTTCCAACCCTACCTCCATTTCCTCTTCCTTAGCCTATCAGGCACCATGGAAGAAACCCGGTCATTGTCCTTTAGAGTCTCCCATAGTCAGGACGCTGACTACACTCCCATCCTATCATCCAGTGTGTTCCTCGGTTCCCAAGTTGGATAATCCAGAAGTTTACTTATATTCCAATATGGCCATGATGTTAATGATAAGAATAGTGATGACGGTGGTGATGAGGATGAGGACGTGATGATGGTGATGTAATGGTGGTGATGTAATGGTGGTGATGTAATGGTGGTGATGTAATGGTGGTGATGTAATGATGGTGATGTAATGGTGGTGATGTAATGGTGGTGATGTAATGATGGTAATGGTGGTGATGATGGTGATGACGGTAGTGATGGGGATGATGATGATGGTGGTGGGGATGGGGATGATGGTGATTATAGTGATAGCAATGGTGGGTGATGGTGATGATGTCATGGTGATAGCAATGATGATGAGATGCCTTCACAGACGGTGTGTGTTTCCATCAGGAGTAAATCATCTCTGGTTGATTTGGATGGATGGCTCCCTGTGAAGGTCCAGGATCACCGCTGTAGAAGTTGTCATTGTCCTCCTGCAGGCCAGTGTAGTTGCCCTGGGGGACAATCGCCTGGTTCCGTATTTCACTAATTTCTTATTTGCTTTGTTTGCTTGGTTGGTTTGGTTTTTCTGAGACAAGTTCTCTCTGTGTAGCC
Organism: Mastomys natalensis; assembly: GCA_021653895.1. Classification (NCBI taxonomy): domain Eukaryota; kingdom Metazoa; phylum Chordata; class Mammalia; order Rodentia; family Muridae; genus Mastomys; species Mastomys natalensis. The sequence continues at coordinate 622,894 of JAJTUV010000555.1, forward strand.
CTGGCTGTCCTAGACCTCACTCTGTAGACCAGGCTGGCCTTGAACTCACAAAGATCCGCCAACCTCTGCCTTCTGAGGGCTTGGATCAAAGGTGTGCACTACCACACTTGACTGATGGTTTACTTGTTTTAAAGACATATGTGTGCATGTGTCACTGTGTGTATATGTCTGTGTGCATGTGTGTACGTGAGTGTGTGTGTGTGTGTGTGTGTGTGTGTGTGTGTGTGTCTGCCAGAAGAGGGTATCCCATGGAGCTGGAGTTATAGGTGTTTGTGAGCAAAGGGGATGCTGGGATTTGAACTCTTGTCTTTCTGGTTGATCAGCGAATAAATGCTCTAACCACTGAGCTATCTCTCATTTTATATATATGTTCTTTCCTTCTTTTCTTAAACTTTTATATCCTGTCTGCAGTTTCCCCCCTCCTCCCAGCCTCCCCTCTGCTCCCCGCAACCCATTCCTCCTCTCTCTCTTTAGAAAAGGGTAGGCCTCCCATGGATATTGACCAATCCTGGCGTATCAAGTGCCTAGCTTACTGAAACTTAGGATTTGTTTGTTTGTTTGTTTGTTTTTAATGGCCAACATAAGGCTCCAGTTCTGCCTACTTCAAGAGGGGTCCCTGCTGCTGGAGCTCAGGACCCCAGAACAAGAGCAACAGAAGAAGTTACAGAGGCTAGTCTTTCCCGGGGTCAGGGTGGGGTGTCTTCTAGGGTTACATGTGCGTCCTATGTCCCCCAGTCACTAGGAAATTTTCAAATGGCTAATTGCAAGGACATCAAAGCATGACCTGAAGGAGGGCCCCGCGGTGGGTTCTCAGTTTGCTGTACACCAGCAACAGGGCCGTGACAGGGCCTTCCTGCCACAGGCCACGTCAGTCTACAAGGGACAACAAGAGGGTCGTTTCACTGAGTCCAAGAGGACCCGTGAACCTTGCTGGAGGGGAGCATGTCTGTCCGTACATCCTTCCCATAAGTGGTCCAGGAGGAAGTGTGGCCAATGTCCTGAGATGCCCCTGGGTTTCCTCCTCTCAATACCTAGAAATGCACCAGCTCCCCAGTAACTTGGCACATGGGAGATTTGGCTGCTTGATTGTTTTCTATAAAGCCTATTCTCTTCAAGGCTGCCTGAGAAAAGCCGGTGAAATGAATTATGGGAGAAATAGATTTAAGGATAGATACATGTCTGTCTGTCTGTCTGTGTCTGTTTAGAAAATGAGTTACTAAGAAAGACGGGGCCTTGAGCATGAAATGGAGGACGTTACTCCAGTTATCAAGGGGAGCAGGTCATCATTGTCCACTCATGCCGTGGGCACCTCAGGCTGTGACTTCCAACATGCTCACAGGACACAGTGTCACCACCATTGACAGGACACGGCCTTTGCCACCTAGGGCTAGCTGCTGGGCAGGAGCTCTGGTGGGCAGATGGCATGGATGCTGCACCTCAACCATAGATCTCCCGGTCTTAGCCAGCTGGCAGTCCCCTGTGGTGGCATCCACTAAGAATGCCAGAGCCACAGCATAATGGGAGGGGTGGCCAGGGAGCCTTAGTCATCAGCGCTCCAGTGAATCATGTCCTGGCACCTTACAGGCTAAGTGGTGATCTGTCAAGGCAGCTGGAGACAGGCCCCAGCTGGCCGGCTGCCCCAGGCACAGCCTGGAGTCAGGGAGGCGAGGAGGCCCCAGGGGTGCCTTCAGAAGAGGCCAAGAGATGGTCAGGTTTCAGGGTCGTCCTGAGAGCCCAGAGCACGGCTGTTTATCCAGACTCTGGTGAAAGAAAGTTTCCCACATTTGCAGAGCACACAGGACGGGGCTCTGAAAGCTGCCCACACCCCGCAGAGTTGTTTAAAGAAAAAAGGTTGGGGTCCTTGGCCTGGTGATGAGTCTCCTCTTCTTCCTCCTCTTCCTCTTTCTCCTCTTCCCTCTCCTCCTCCTCCTCTTCCCTCTCTTCTTCCCTCTCTTCCTCCCTCCTTTCCTTCTATTCCTCCCTCTCTTCCTCCTCCCTCTCCTCCTCCTCCCTCTCCTCCTCCCTCTCCTCCTATTTTCTTTGTGTTTTATTGGAAATTGAAAGACTCTATTTTCTTAGAGAAGTTTTAGTTTTACAGAAAAATTGACAAGAGTACAAAAGGGCTCACATGGCCCCTCCACCTCCCTTCCTGTGGGGATCCCCTGGGACTGTCATCTTGTACTGGGAAGGGACACAGGTACATGAGAGAGTCGGCTATTCTAGGCATTTAGAGAAATGTACAGCTGCAAGTGTCCCAGGTGACAGTGTCTGCAGAGTCCCCGCTCTTCCCAGCTCTCGCCTCTCTTCCTCATCTCCACTCATGTCTCCCCACCGCCTACCCCTGCCCTGCATCCCAGACAACCACTGACAGTTTACTGTCTGCCTGATCTGCCTTTTCCAGATGGCCTGTGGTTACAATCTCACAGCGTACAGCCTGCCTGGTTCTTTTCAAATGACAGTGTGTGGAATCCTAAAGACATTCGGGGTGTGTCAGCGTCTCTGCTGCTCTGGAGTTTTATTCTCTATCGCAGGAGTGTGTACAGCCAGTCTTGTTTTCTCTTTGGCTTCCTTGACTGTCTGAGAGCCCAAGGCTGGGCCACTGGGACTCCTTAGACAGCAAGGAGTCAAAGGAGGTGCCTCAGCAAACTGTTTAGATAGGCAAGGAAAGGGAAAACAGCCTCAGCTCCTCCAGGGTCTCAGCTTCTCCAGGGTCTCAGCTCCTCCAGGATCTCAGCATCTCCAGGGTCTCAGCTCCTCCAGGGTCTCAGCATCTCCAGGGTCTCAGCATCTCCAGGGTCTCAGCTCCTCCAGGGTCTCAGCATCTCCAGGATCTCAGCATCTCCTGGGTCTCAGCTCCTCCAGGGTCTCAGCATCTCCTGGGTCTCAGCTCCTCCAGGGTCTCAGCATCTCCAGGGTCTCAGCTCCTCCAGGATATCAGCTCCTCCAGGGTCTCAGCTCCTCCAGGATATCAGCTCCTCCAGGATGTGTTGTGTGAGCTCATGAATGTGTGCAATGCAATGAGTGTGTGTTAGGTGTGCTTCAAAGGTGAGTAAGGATGTGTCTTAGACAGGCACACACATGCACACACACACACACACCACACACACAGTCCATGCATTTGTGGTGGGATGGAGATTTCCCAGGTGCTGGGAGAGCAAGCTTCACCACCTTGGTGGCGTGTGGTTGAAAAGTGAACTCTCCTTTCTAGAAGAGTCCCATGGTGCAAGAGTAGTAGGGGTCACAGCAGATAGAGTGAGCCTCCTTGCCGCCTTGCCCACCTTGCCCGCCTTGCCAGGAAGTGGTTACTTGGCTTGGCTGTTGCTTCTGAACACTGGGGCGAGAGAGGCCATGCTCATGCTGAGCTAGGGAACTGATCCTCACAGTATTTAGTGACATTAGTCTGTCACTAAATGTCTGACAAGGTTTCTGTGGACAAAGGCTGACCCAGGGCCTTCTGGCAGCAAAGCATCCGTCCACCAGATACCTGAAGGCAGAGCTGCTGATGCTGACGTGGACTTGGGGGAAGGACTGGGGTCTGCCCTTGTGTCCAGCCCCTGTCCTGGCCATCACTTGCTCAGAACCCCCATGGTGGTCCCAGGGCTCTTGGGGCTTCCTCTCAATCTGTTAGTGTACACCGGGACCCCAGGGCTCTGCGAGTTTGACGGTCATTTCACAGACAGGCCAGTGGACTACCCTGCTACACAGACAAGCCTTGAGTTGTGGAAAGAAAAACTCTGGAGGCCAGGGAGGAGGAGGAGGCATCTCTGTTCAGCCCCCAGGAACACAACCATCAATAATTCAGTATTTCAAAACTTCAGAAATCTTCAGCTTCCCCAACCTCCCCCACTTCTTCTTTTGATTCAGGGTCTTAATGAAAGTCCAAGCATCCCAAGGATAGTTTAATATTTAAACAGTTGTCTTCACTGTGAAGGTCAGCCCAGCGTGTGGGGTGTGAGGCCGAGCCAGGGTTGGAAGAGGTGGAAGGAGACGGGTGGGGGAGGGGCTGGAGGCTGGAGAAGGACACAGTGAGGGGAGGGATGTAGATCTCCACCCTGCCCTGACTGGCCCAAGGCCAGAGTCTTTTCTACCACAAGTTTCTAGATGTGTCAGGTAAGGGTTTTCATGAACACTGAGTCCCCAGGGTCCCATCTGCTTCTAGACCTTAAGCACAAGGTATCCCTGTGTTCTGGCTACACGTGGGGCCTCCCTGCTGGGTGCAGATACCTGTGGGGGGAGCTAGGGTGGTCCCCTGCAGGAGCTTGGAGGCAGGGCTCCCCCAGTTCAGAGGTTGCTGCCTGCCTGCATGCTTGCTCAAGGCTGGAGTTTTGTAATCGGTCCCTCAAAGCAGAGAGAGCCCTTTGAGACAGACGTGACAGCCACACCAAGGCTAACCCTGAGGACTGGGTGAGTAGGGAGAGGGGAGGGGCAGCTCTGGGGACACCTCCTGTGTTTGTGATCCTTGAGTTACACTGGTCATTGCGTTTTCCGGCCAGGCAGCTCCTCGCCCGAAAGAAGGCTTTGCCAGGATCTATGAGCTGATTTCTAAGTGGAAGGGGCTTTATTTATTTAACCCAAGAGTGGTTTAAAAGGCAAATACAGCCACAGGCTGAAGAAGAGCACACTCTTAGGAGAAAGCAACTTCAGAGTGCAGCCCAGGCCAGGCAGAAGGGAGGCTGTCCACCTCCGGGTCTCTGGGGACTTGGAATGTGGTAGGCGACGGGGCACAGCTGATACTGAGGCTGTGTGATCAGGCCATGTGTGACCATGTATGGTGTCCACAATCCAGAGTCTCCAAATAGAAAAGCATCCAACCCCCAAACCACGTGCGAATGATAAGCCCGGCGCCTCGCCTGTGAGTCTGTCAGTGTGCTCAGGCCGGGGCTTGCCGTGCTGCCTCGGTAGCTAATAGAAAGGGCCCAGTGGCTTGTTCCCAGCAGGGTTTGTGGTGAGCCGGAGCTGTTTCACAGTGTCCCCTGGGCATCTCTGTGGACTTGGGTACTGCTGGGCACTGGTATGCTCACTGGGTTGGAGCGTCCAGGGGTAGACACTTCACCTCTGATCCCAGCAGCATCTCATGAACCTTAGGGCCTCCCTACTACTCAAGTGTCAATCATTCACATTGCCCCGCCCCCAGCCAGCCCTCTGGGAGACTCTGTAGCTCTCACTAACATCTTGCAATGGAGATTTTTTCCCCCCTACTCCCTAGCAGAAATATCCACAGGGGTCTCAGAGTCCCTTCTGGGGCCTTCTACTCCCTCCCCAGCACACCTCCTCATCAGCACCTGGACTCTGTCCCACTGCCTATGACACCTAGCGCCAAGAGGCTTGCTTCGAGCCATGCCACACAATGCAGACAACTCCACCAGCGTCACCTTGGGAGGTGGAGGTTGAGGGAGGCAGCAAGTGCCTCATGGGTCTGCCTTCAGGAACCCCTTGCAGGAGCTTTCGGAAGGCTGGAGCAGCCTCTCACGGGGCCTGGAGAGCTGACTGGCCACGCTTACCTCTGAGGCTTCCTCGGGGAGCTTTGGGTTTTTGCAAAGGTGACAAAAAAAAAAAAAAAAAAAAAAAAATCTCTTGCAATGGAGTCTAGCTCACACCGTAAGAGACAGATGCTAGGGGTCCACTCTGCACTTTTCGTTCAGCTGCATCGTGTCCCGCCCCTCCTTGTGGGTCATTGAGTCAACATTGTCACAACTTCCGGTTCACAGTTCACCTGAGTTCCCCTTGACCCCTCAGGGTGCCCTACGATGTCCTTTCCTCTGACCTCTGACACCCATTGCGTGTCCAACTCCTCTCCGGGAGTGTGAGTGACTGTGAGTCTAAGACTGAGGGAGATGCCCACGGCAGACTCCCGATCCCAGACCCCAGCAGTCAGACAGCATCTGGTTCCAAGTGTCTGGCACCAGCCAGTCCCACTGGAAGAAAGGAGTGATCGTCTCTGACCACAGAGGGAGGCAGCTGCCCTCAGCAAGCTGCCGGCTGCATGCCCACAGAGCCCGGGAGACAGACGTTACACACCAGCACCAAATAGGTGCTTCTCTGAGTGAGCCTGAAAGTTGGGCAGGCCCTGGGGACTGTTCTGGCAAAGACTTTCCGGCGACTAGCATCCCCAAGGGGCACCACAGCTGTGGGGGAAGTTCTGTCCGAGACGGAGAGGACACTATTGCGCATGCGCCCTGGCGCATGAGAGAGTGACGATGCTCACTCGGGGGCCGCCTCCACTTCTTCCTTAGAATAGCATTGGCACCATTGGTGAGTTCTTGGGGTCATTTCTAGGTCTCCCAGCTGTGCCCTATCACCAGCAGACCTGTGACATAGAGTACACACTGAGGTGGGACCCGGGCATGGGGGTTGCGTTGTGGACACTCTGCTCCCAGTCCTTATGAGTCCAGTACAAATGATGACAGGGAGGTCTTGGGCCTCTCTGATAGTCAGAGGAAAGACCCGGCCCACATCTGAAAGGACGACTGGAAAGATGAGAGCATGCAAAGACAGAGACCTGAGGCTGGCATTCACGCTGCTGGCTCTTCACGGCTTGTTCTGTCCCAGCTGGTCCTGCTGCAAAACAGTGGCAGTGGGTTGTCCCCCATGCTGAGTTCCTAGGCACACGTGACTCTGCTACACAGGGCCCTGCCATAGATATATGCTACACAGTGACCCTGTTTTATCTGTGAGGCCTGTCTTGGCCTTGAGGATGGGTGCCGTGCACCTTGGCGTGTGTCTCTGAGATTCTGGGTCCCCACAAAGCAAGGAGGGGAGACTGGAGTATTCTGAGGTTGACCTCCTTATGGACTGTATAAGGAGGTCGCATCTTAATAAACAAGCCAACCAACCAACCCATAAGCTGTATTAAGTAACTGTCTTAGTTAGGGTTTTACTGCTGTGAACAGACACCATGACCAAGACAACTCTCATAAAGACAACATTTAATTGGGGCTGGCTTACAGGTTCAGAGGTTCAGTCCATTATCATCAAGGCAGGAACACATACAAACACACACTCACAAATAAAATGCCTTTAATCCCAGCACTCAGAAGGCAGAGGCAGGTGAATCTCTGAGTTGGAGGGCCAACCTGGTCTATAGAGTGAGCTCCAGGCCAGTCAGGGCTGTGTAGTAAGACCCTGTTTCACACAACAACAAAACCAAACAAACAAACAAACAAAAAAAACAAAACAGAAAAACCCTCTTTCTCCCCTAAGTTGCTTTTGTCAGAATGTTTTTATCACAGTGATATAAATGAAACTAAGACTCTGTCAGTCTATTTGTCTATCCACTTAGCTACCTGTCATCTCCCTTTAGTTCTGTGTCCCTGGTGTCTTAGTTAGGGTTTTACTGCTGTGAACAGACACTATGACCAAGGCAACTCTTATTAGGACATTTCATTGGGGCTGGCTTACAGGTTCAGATGTTCAGTCCGTTATCATCAAGGTGGAAACATGGCAGCATCCAGGCAGGCATGGTGCAGGAGGAGCTGAGAGTTCTACATCTTCATCTGAAGGCTGCTAGTGGAAGACTGACTTCCAGGCAGCTAAGATGAAGGTCTTAAAGCCCACGCCCACAGTGACACACCTACTCCAACAGGGCCACACCTCCTAATAGTGCCACTCCCTTGGCCAAACATCTACAAACCATCGCGGTAACATTCCCTAAAAAATCAGCTCAGAACCTCAGATGTTAACGCATTGGGAAATAAGGACTTTTTGGAAGGGTTACTTCCAATGAGGTCACAGTGGAGTGGGGTGACCCTAATCCAATGATCATGTCCTTAAGAAAAGAGGGACATTAGATTGAAAATCTCACATGAAGAAGGAAGTGACAGGAGGGACCCTCCCTGGAGCTTTTAGAGGGAGTATGGTCTCCCTCCTTAGCTCTAGGACAACAGAGAAAACATTCCCGCTGCTTGGAGTTTTCCATATGCGGCACCTTGCTCACACAGACATTTCCTGAACACTGCTTTCCCTGAAGCCCTCTTTTACACAAGTGTGAAGTTGACCACAACAGTTACATTCTCCTAAGCTAGTCATCCACCCACTTGGTGCAGGATCAGGTCTCACCGGCCCACACATGTCTCCTGAATGGAGTAGTCCCTAGAATGGAGCCTGGAGTTACTATGAGGGCCCAGTCCCAGTGAGGGTGGTGGGGAGGAGAGCAGCCTCCACTAGAGGCCAGACTCTTCCTTGCTGCTGTACTGCACAAACTCTACTCCCCAGGCCAGCTGTCCAACAGCCATGGAAAGTTCTAGAAAAAAAAAAAAAATTCCTCGGCAAACTCCTCGTGTGCCAATGGAGGGCAGTCCCAGACTTTACAACCCTCACATCATTAAAGTCAGGGAAACACACGTTGGTGAGTGGAATCACAAGGATCTGACACACTGGCGACGTGGGGTGGAGCTGGATGGGGACAGCTGATACTATCCTTTAGGAAGAGGTCTGGGATTCTGGACACAGTCCCTCAGCCCCAGCACCCAACAGCCAAATACACCACCAACAGCAGCCAGGTGACATCCACAAAGCAGTCCCACCCACAGACACTGAACCCTGAGTCAACCCAAAGGCCCTCAAAGAGCACCAATCACACTAGAGCCATGTGCGAGCCATATGCTCACCCAACCTTGATGGGCAGCACAGCCCTTCTGTAGAAAGAGCTTTCATCTGGGTCCTGCAGAGCTCAGAATTGTGGAGTCATCAATCACCCACGAGGCCTCTCAGGAGTCTCACACCTCCTGCCACCCACTACTCTTTGTCCCCCAAAATCTGGAAAGTGACCCCTGAGATCCAAACAGGCAGTATAGGGGAGAAAGACAAGGCTGTCCTTTTAGAGGGAGAACACAGGCTGGGGGTAACTTGTGGAGCCACTGTTGGCCTCTGGCTAAGGTCAGGCCCAGGAGTCTGAGGAAGGAAGTTGGCCATGGATAAGAACAGCTTAGGTGACGAGCCATGGAAGGTGTGGGATGATAGATGTGGACTGCAGAGCCGGCTCAGACAGAGGACCGGCTGTGATGGTTAGTGCCTCAGAGTCTGTGTGGGCTGGAGGGGAGGGGTGGCCAGGATGACAGCTGAGGAGGCCACTACTGACCAGCCAGGCTCCACTCTAGGGACAGCTGAGCAGAGAATGTGGGACAGATTAGAGCGCCGGACCCGTGGGAGTACTACCCACCAGAATGTGGAAGTGGAGCCTTGTGTCGGCTGAAGCGTGGCCAAGATCCTGCTACACCTCCGATGGTTACGGCTTAGGCTGTGAGTCTGTCTCACCAAGTCTGCAGCCAGCCCTGGGCCCTTTGCCCTTTCTGACCTCAAAGGCGGCCTAGATAGCAGCTCCGGGAAGCCCTGCACCACAAACGTAGCCCCTCCGTGGGTTGACCTCTGGGAGAGTTTTGGGGTTTGCACAGTTGCTCAGCTGGGGCTATGGTCAGAGGAGCATATTGAGCAGGTTGGGGATGAGGAGTCCCTTTGGGGTAATTCTTTCCCTAGCCACAGGGGGATCCATGTCTACCTGGGCCAGGGATCCCCAAGATTTTGCTCCTGAATATATATGGCCACCGGGATGCTCCTGGGGCAGAAGTTTCTAGACTCTATTCTATTGGCCTTTATTTTTTATTGTATTGCATTGCATTCCATTTTTCAGATGGGGGGGGTCTTGTTACATAGCTCAGGCTAGCCCTGAAACTCACAATCCTGAGGAGACAGTGTGTGTGTGCCACAGGTCAGGTAAAGCATAGTGATCGTCAGAAGACGGAGATGGTGAAGCCAACACACCAGGGGCGTGATTGTTTCCAATGAAATAGCCTGTTAGACTCTTGAGAGTAGCCATCCTCAAGGGAAGCCACACTGGATAGCCAGGAGCCAGCCAGGAAGCAGAGGGAGTGAGGGAAAGGTGGGAGGGGCCTCATGTGGTTTCTGTGTGAGGGAACTGGTGAGGGCAGTCAAGCAAGCAGCTGAGGACAGGCCGGTGTGGAAGTGAGAACCCTCTCTGGGTTGTGAGGAGTTCAAGGGATGGTGGCCTTTGGCGAATTTGGGGCCTGTGGACCGTGGTTGGGTAGTATTTGAAATACACCCTGAATTAAGTATATTAATACGCCCTGCATTAAGTGTATTAAGTGCCTCTAGGGAATTTGACTTAACCTGAGTCTGACTGCCTCTCCAGGGGCAGCAGGGCCTAGGCCAGGGATTAAGAGAAAGAAGTTATAAAATGTAGTCGGTTCTCTCCAGGACTGGGAGACTACAGTGATTGGAGGAGAGACTAGAGTCGGGTGATTGATGTACCCATAATGGGCGTGGCCAGCGGTCACTGTGGAACCGGCTTTCACCCTGATAAGCATCCTTTCTTTATCCCTTGTGTGAGAATCTGGCCTGGTGCTCCTGTGACCCTTGCGCCTTCGTGGCCCATTCTCAGGCTCACAATGTCTTCAGAGGATCTTGAATGGGGAAAAGTGAGTCTCAGGACTGTCCCACGGAGAGCTTGGCGCGCCCACGCTAAAGACCATCCACAAGTGTGGTGGAGGGCGATCCCTGGCATTTCCAGAACAGCATGTTGGATACTGAGGGGGATCTTTCTAGTCCTCCTGACCTCCCCCCTGAAAGATGACCCTGCCACCAGTTTGCTACTTCTCTGTCTCCAGGGCCTAGAAACCAGGCATGGTTGGATTCGGAGCGGGGGCTGGATTACCCCAGGTGGTGGAGATGCCAGGCACACACCAACAGCCGGTACACAGCTTCCCCAGGGACAGAGCGGAGGATCTCCCTCAAGTTCCTCTCTCTGGAGCGCCAGCCGTGTTTTGACTTCCACACAGGTCTATGAGGAACACCCCAAGGCATCTGCCGGATGTGCTGTCAGAGGGTTTCTGGAAGACAGATGGCCAAACGGAAGTTTGGGACGAGGTGCAATGGCGTGGGTGCGGATCCGCAGGACGCCCACTTCAGCTGAGAAGAATCCCTGGTCCTCTCTCTGAACCTCCATTTCCTCTCCCCCCCACCCCCACTCCCCCTGTGAAGTAGAAAGGACAGCAGGGTCTCGTTCTCGTTAGAGAGCTGTGGAGATTGAAAGCTGAGGAGGCTGGGCGGGAGTAAACACCAGCTGCCGATGGGTGCTGCAATAGCAGTGGCTTGGAGGAGCAGGGAGCCTGGAGGGAGATGAGGGCTCTGCAGCATCGCCTCCGGCAGTCAGGAACAGGGTATATAGCAGAAAGAACATTGGGAACCAGCTTGGTCCTAGCTTCACCGGGAGGGCTGGGATCCCAGCACAGCAAAAGAAACAGCCAGATTGCAGGAGCGAGCAGGCCTTGCCGACATGGGCCCCAACTGGGAAATTTCAATGGAGGAAGCCAAACAAACTAGAGAAATCTCCGGGGATTACACATGACTCTGTATCCAGAAAGAAACTTCTGGAAATGTAACACACCCTCCTCCCATCTTGCCCCACCCACTTTGTGCAGGCCCCCTTGCAGAAGAAGCAGACTCAGAAAAGTTTGAGAAACCAAAGGTGCCCAGCATCTGGCCCAGGAGGCTGCTGTGGGGGCCAGGCTGACAGACTGTCGGATGGAATGTCCTTTTGCCTACCTGGACTCTAGCCTCGGCTTTTTACCCCTGACAAAACACGGCTGGGCTGGTCCTTACACTGTGGTCCTGTATGGACATGCTGGCTCAAATTGACTCTCTTCCCCCCAAAGCCATTGTGCAAAGAACAGTTTTCAAATAAAGAGTTTGGTATAATCCAGCTTTCTATGGCCACGACCCTAGGCTCTTACATGGCTGGCCAGCCTGGTTGCCTCTTCTGCCTGTTGTTGGAAGCTCTGTCCTATTCAGTCCCTGCCCATCGGTTGCGTCCCCCTCACTAGCCTTAATAGAGTTTGTTCTTTTAGGAGAGCTATTTGATACAGAGAGAAGGAAGGGATACAGAGTATCTATAGGCTGGCAGAAACCACCAACTGCATCTTATGTTTAATTTGATGTGAAGTTGGACACACACAATCCTGTCAGCAGACAGGCCCACAGTAACCCTGTTAGAGCCCTGCTGATGCCTCCAGCTCATCAGGGAGAGCTGAGCCCTGGCATAACGTCCAGCTTCTGGCCAGGGCCCCTTTGCCCACTAGCACCCACAGCCAGAATGCATATCCATCTTCAGGGCCATCATCACCTCAAGTTCAAGCTACATGAGACCCAGGAAAGCCAAAGCCCACACTGCATATCCCGAATTGGTCCCTGGGGAGCAAAGCCAAGGGACAGAAGGAATGCAACGGTTCTCCATCAGCCTCTTTCTGGGAGTTCAGGAGCTTCCAGCCATGCATTCAGTGGAAATGCTAATTCTTGCCCATAGCTGGACACATCCGGATGACGGAGCCTCAAGAGGGGACATTTCCATCAGCTGTCACATGTGAGTCCACACAAGTTCATCTGTTCGAGACCACGCAGGACCACAGCAGGCAATCTAGAGATGGATCTTCTAGCCAGCAGGGACTGTTTTCCCCATGACACACAGAGGGAGGACCCAGTGAGGATACATCTGCGGGTAAAGGAGAGCTGCCTCAGGGCATTCAGGCCTGAGACAGCTTGCCCTTGGACTTCCAGCCTCAGGATCCATGAGACAGGGACCATGGTTGGAGCCCTCAGTTCACGCTGTTTTGTTCTGTCACCTCAGGACATTTGCACAAGTCTCCCAAATGTTAGTTTCTGAAGCCTTCTTTCCCTTTGAAGCAACATCTCTGCTCCTGTGCTAATAGAGTTGAGGTGATGGACTGAAATGGGCTATAGTCTGCAAAGGCCTCTGAAGTCCCATGGGTGAGTTCCTTCATGCATCGGTGGACTGGGATCACTGGCCTGCTCACGACACCTGGCTTTGTGGCCATTTGTTCTGCAACCCCAGGAAGCTTGTTTGCCATCTCAGTAACGTGGTAGCGAGTGCCCAGACCCTGCTCCTACCACATCCGTCCCCTTACTTTCTGTGGAATTCATGATGACTTCTGCCTAATGTGTCCAGCCCCAGAGTGCCTTGCGAGTTCCTAGTTGTCAGGAATGCCCAACCGTAGCATGGCTCAAATTGGTGGCTTTTTATGTGAGACAGCCCATCATTGGTCCCCTGAGGCACCTGATGTTCAAGCCATCTGACTGTCCCCTGAGAATGCAAAGTCAGGGCTACCCCATCTTGAGCCTGGCGTGCCACTGGACTCCAGCTGGAGTAAGTTGCTGTACCCATCAAAGAATGTCTGTCAGACCACACTGGATGGGCTCTTCTTGGAAACCACTAACTTCTCAGGAACTTGCATTCTGTTTCGATTTAGGTTTTAACAAGCAGACTTCCTCAGGTGGGTTCCCCCAGGAAACCCCAGTGGCCACACTGGAGGAGATGCAGCTGCGGATGGGATTTTCCCAGCATGCTCTGCCTGGCTGAGCCAAAAGACAGATAGATAGTGCTATGACTGGAGATAAGGGGATACCCAACACTGAGTGCTCTCTCAAGGCCTCTCTGGAGGCAGAGAATTACTTTCAGCAACCGGGGATGGCTTCATTACCCATCTGAATTCTAGCACATTCCACAGCTGTAGCACGGATAAAACAGCCATTAATTGTAGCTGACATAATTTCCAGCTTCACATGGGATCAAGGGGCTCAGCCCTGGGAAAGCAAGAGACAGACAGGACTGTTTGAGAGTGGAAGTGCTAAGTCCTTGATAAGGGCCTTGAGTGGACAAAGGGGCTGACTGGATCTTCATTTCTGCTCCCTTGTCCACACCACCCATCTGGTCTCTGGGTCATCCCTTCCTGGTAAACTTCTGCTGTCTGGATGAGCCAACAGGGCAGAGGAGAGGCTATCACTCTTCCCAGTATGGCCCTGCCATTGTCCTGCCTTTGGAGTCAAAACAGTCCAGAAACCAGGAGCCCATGTGGCCCTATAACCCTCATCTTGCTCTGAGCTTTGCCTGTGCTGTCAACACAGAACTTGGCTTGGTGTGGAGCGCCCCAAAGGGCAGGCCTGAGCCTGAAGTTGTTTTTGGAGTCCATCCTAGGAATCCAATCGATCCCCGATGGGCATGTGGAGATAGAAGGACAGAGAAGCTTCGAGAATTGCTGACCGCTGTGTGCCACAGTGTCTGTGCTCTGGGGCCCCAGGGAGGAGTTGGTAGAGCATGGGTCTCTATGATAGCCCTACAGACAAACAGGAGTGACCTTTGCTCTTGGGGTCTCAGATGGCTGAGTGAAGACTGCCATCAAACAGGGACATATGGACACAAACCAAATAAAACCATTTTCTTTCACCACACTAGGAACACCTGGGCCCTTTGTGCGGCTTGCGGTCTGTCCGAGCTGAATAAACTGCCCAGGTTAATGGGGAGGTAGGGGAAGAAGGCAAGACACAAAGGACAGGGCAGGCTGGAAGCGGAGAAAAAGCTTCTCTGAACAAGGTGGGGGTCACCATCCCTTGGCCAAAACAGTACCTAGAACGTCCTGCTTTGCCATGCGGACTGGTCACTAAGAGGGACTTTTGGCCTAGTTGCCTGGAACTCTCTCTCCTCTAGCATCCAGGGGGTGGGGATCTCCATTGCCACCACTTTCCTGGATCCTTTTTTGCCGTGGAGTTTAGTACACAATGCTGACCCTCGCCCTCCCTGCCGCTCTGTCACATCCAACACGATGATCTCACCCTTTCCTGTTCGTTTCCAATTAGGCTGACTCACCCTGACCTCTCCCCGGTCACCCCAGCAGTTGGGTGCTCTATCCCAGGCTCCAGGGTAAATAAAAGAAACACTCCTACCCATGGGCAAACTCATTCAGTACATTATATGCATAAGCGCCTATACATGAGATTGAGTGTTTGCAAGACCGATATACACGCAGGGAACACACATTCACAACCACTGACACAGGAGCGCAAAGCACACAAACAGTCCCGTGTATGCACAAACACGTTCATGTGCACGCGTGATCGGGCACACACATTCATGCATGCACACAGAAATACAAACACACAAGCATGCACAGAGGCTCATCTGTGTGCTATCCATTAGACAGTGACCTCGTAAGCCGACTAGGCTGCACTCCGGGTATCGAAGCCAGCAGCCAACACAGCACCGTGGCATGTACTGACATTTTCGGGGACCCCCAGGAAGCACCCGGTTGTGCCTGGCCTTCCATGGGGCTTTCTCGAATTGAGGACCCAAGGTTTCCCCATAAAAGGAATCTCGCACAATTGGTGACACCTGTCACATCTGTTCAGCACTGACTTCCACAAGGAACAGAACAGTGGGCAGGCCGCTGGGAAGAGGGCATCCTCTTACGCTGGTGAAGGTACTTGGGGAAGTCGTGGTGACTGAGTGTACCACGCTTGTCCTACCGGGGACTTGTCTCCCCAGTGTCCCAGCAACCAGCCTCACACTATCCCGTGAGAGTCTCTCTCTCTCTCTCTCTCTCTCTCTCTCTCTCTCCCATTACTCCTTCAAAGTGTTTGTGGTTTGGTGACTTTGGTGTGGCATGTCTCATTCAGGGCCCCTAGCCTACAGGGCATAGGAGGGCTAGCATCTATTTCAGCCCTATTTGGGCAGGCAGCAGCAGCGGGCATCAGCCCAGAGATCTGAGAGACTACCAATAAAATGATAGGACAGACACCGAGACACTGAGGCTACCCCCTGCGTGTGTGCCCTGAATGAACATGTTCCAAGTGTCTGTGCTTTGCCTTGCTCACCTAGCGGTGTGTGACTCAGCATGGAACCCACAAGGGAAGCCACACTGTCCCAGTCTCCCTCAGAGGTGACACTGGAACCCACCCCCTGAGAGAGCAGCTTGCTCACCTTAGCGGAAAGAGCTCCTGGAAGCCTCCTTCTACCCACTTCTGGTGCCACGTGTTTCTGTGTGAGCTATGAATGAGGTGTGAAGCTATGCCCACAGGGCATACTATCATAGAGGCTGATAGTATCTGAGTACCTGTCTCTTCATTCCTTCCCTATATTATTTCTTCATCGCAGGAGACTCAGACACTCCTTCAGGCCGCACCTGTGCCCCTCCCCCACCTCTCACTTCTCCCTCTCTCTGTTGGTCACATCCTGTATTAAGTCATCTCCCAGGGCCTGCCGTCAGTCATTCTGACATCTTTTCTTCCTGGGTAGTAACTGTGGGTGAACAGGTCAGCCCCTGCAGCCAGAGCCAGTCAACTGGATCCTAAGTCCTCAAGTTTGGGGGACATGGTTCCAGCATGTAATAGGTCCACTTTCCCTGGGGATACTTCCCTGTCACTCTCTCAGTCACTGGAGGCTATTCAGTGAGGAGCAAGTCCTTCAAGGGCCTTCAGTGACACTGCCATCTGCCTCCTCCTCTCAGAAAAAGGGAAAAGCCAGATGCCAACAGAGACGCTTCAGAATCTATCCTGACCAGACCTATGACTGGAGGGTACGCCATGCCATGCAGACTCTTCATCCTTTCCCTGGTTCCACTTGGCTCCTCCCACGCAGGGCAATGTCAGCCTCCGGGAGAGTTCGGCACACCGCCTGTTTGCCTTTAATTCCCAAGCTCGATCAAAAGGCTAGCCAGATCAAAGTTACATTTCTTATCGCTTTTTAAGATTGAGTGAGGACTTATGGACTGGGTGGAGCGGCCCTTGGTGTCTGCTCTTTCTGTATAAACATAGAAAGCTTTTAACCCTTCCCTCCCCCACCCCCCACCCCTGACCTTCATTGGGGGCAGGCATGCCTTCTTGGCTCTAGCATACACGCCTGTGACGTCTGTTGGAGTGATGGTAAGCTTCTCGATGCCAACCACACGCTGAAGCACTAGCTGAGTATTTTCTTCCCTTCAGTGGTCTGGTGACAAGCTCTGATTGTGTAACGAGGCTGTCAAACAAGAGCATCATGGTCACATTGGGACTCAAAGGCAGCCTCTGGCCTCAGAGGGGAAAAATACTCACCAAGGCAAAAACAAACAAACAAAAAAAAAAGATAGATGAGAAAGATATAAAGGACCAATGTCCTTAATATAGAAAGAGCTCTCGGGATAAATAAGAAAAGCATTTATTGACCTCGAGCATCTCTCGATTTGGGTCAACCAAAAAAGTCTGGCTCCTTTTGTTTGGTTAATAGCTTCCAGGAAGCAGCGCTTTTCCTCCCCCTTCCCCCGCCCCCCTGTGTTTCTAGGGTTTGGGTGGCTGACCTATATGTCACTGTCAGAGTTTAAGCAGCTCTCCCTGACTGATAACAGTCATCCCAGAGACAAACAGGAGCTATGGGTTGTAGACATCTCACTGTGGCTCTTAGAGCCCACTGTACACTGCAGTGACAGACCCCCTAGGAAGCACAAAGCAGGCCATCTTCAGGGAGCATCGGTCTCGCTGTGCAGGATGCTGGGAAGTCCAAGGTAGAGACAGGGCACCTGATGGGGACATACCTATGTGTCAGCCCGTGGTGTCAGCCAGAGAGCAAGACAGGACAGTAAAGTCAACATCTTGGGAGGGAACCTCTCTTGCTAGTAACCTTGATCCATCTGTGTGGGAGATCCAGTCATGAGACGCCTCCCTCTTCTCCCCCACACTCGGCTTTGGGATCAGGTTTCAACACATTGTGGGAAACGCAGTGAAAGTGTGAACTTTCCAACAAAGGGAAGGAGAATGCAAACAAAGCCCACACCAAGGAGCTGAGCTGAGGTGCTGGGGAGAAGGACTAGGCAGGACTGCGACTGCGGGGTGTAGGGACCCCGGGTGGCTCAGCCTGCCTCACCCTTTGCTCCTGCCTGTGTTAAGCACCGATTGTCATTTTTAGGTGAAACGGGTCCAGCCGCATTTCAACGAGAAAGGCCTTGGATGAGATCCAGTAGTGAAACCTGGGTGGAAAATGGGAAGCAGCCCTTCAGACTACCATGCAGCCAGCAGCGAAGTTCCTGTCACCAGTAGGAACTCTCAGCCAGTGGCATGAACCCCCAGCAATGGCCACCTACAAGGTCAAATGGGTGACATTCAGGCTAAACTCCATCTCCCCAAAGATGTCGTAAGTTCTCCAACCCCTGTGCAAACAGAGCTGTTGCAATTAGCCAAGATGAGGTCATCCTGGAGTGGTGAGGTGTCCTAAACTCAAACTGACCGGGCCCTCATAAGAAGAAAGAGACCTGCCGGGCGGTGGTGGCACACGCCTTTAATCCCAGCACTTGGGAGGCAGAGGCAGGCGGATTTCTGAGTTCGAGGCCAGCCTGGTCTACAGAGTGAGTTCCAGGACAGCCAGGGCTATACAGAGAAACCCTGTCTCGAAAAACCAAAAAAAAAAAAAAAAAAAAAAAGAAAGAAAAAAGAAGAAGAAGAAAGAGACCTGCTGAGCTATGGTGGTGCACACCTTTAATCCTAGCACTTGGGAAGCAGAGACAGGCAGATCTCTGTGAGTTGGAGGCCACCCTGGTCTTCAGATCTAGTTCTAGGATGGCCAGGGCTGCACGGAGAAATCCTATCTCGAAAAAGAAAGAAAGAAAGAAGAGGAGGGAGGGAGGGAGGGAGGGAGGGAGGGAGGGAGGGAGGGAGGGAGGAGGAGAGGAGGGAGGGAGGGAGGAGAGGAGGAGAGAAGGAAAAGAGACCAGCAAGGCAGAGAAGTCTCTCGGGGAGGGATCCCAAGAACCATGGACAGGTCCTTCTGAGGCCTCCACACCCACCTTGGGCCTGGAGTTCAGGAGGTGTGTGTTCCTAACTGGCTCAGCATCCTGAGGAAACACAGTCCAAGGCTGGGGATACATTGTTGCGACCCCAGAAAGTAAATGCAGGATCCAGTTTAACATCTGAAGTTTGCAGAGTCTTCTTGGAACCGCAACTCTTAAATGCTGGCACACACCGTAAGGTCTGGAGAATCCCAGCCTCGAGGAAACCTCATGTAAAGGAAAGCGTCACACAGGAGGTCAGCATGCTGTAAGAGACACTGTGGCACTATTGCAGAAACTGTACACATAAACATGCGTCTAACACAGGAGGATGCTGGGTAACTGTGAGGCACGATGAAATATTAGATATTAAACACAGTGCTTTCAACATTAGACACAAAGAATTGTCTTTCTAAAAATATAAAGACAGATAGGAGACTACTTACAGGGCAAAGAGGTGGCTGAACCTATAACGATACTTGCTGCCAAGGCCAAGTACCTGAGTTCAATCCCCAGGACCTGAATAATGGAAGAAGAAAACCAACTCTCCCACAAGTTGACCTCTGACCTCCACCTGCTTGCCGTGGCACACAAGCCCCCTGCTCCCCAACATGCGTGCGCATACACTCACACAAATGAATAGGTGGGTAAATCAAGATATAATAAAAAATGTAAATGCTTCACATAAGGTGCAATCTAAATTTCTTTTTGAAAGTCCTAAAATATATATATATATATAAAAAATATTTATAAAATGTATTATATAATTGTACTATATATATAAATGCATATATATGTAATATGAATATAATATATATACATGTAATACATAATAAATACACATATGTGTTATATATGTATATAATGCATATATTAAATATATAATACATTATATATCAGGTAATGTGTACATATAATATATACACATTATATATAATATATGTAATATATATAAATGTATATAAAAGTATATAATTAAGCGGGGCGGTGGTGGCGCACACCTTTAATCCCAGCACTTGGGAGACAGAGGCAGGTGGATTTCTGAGTTCGAGGCCAGCCTGGTCTACAGAGTGAGTTCAGGACAGCCCAGGCTACACAGAGAAACCCTGTCTCGAAAAACAAAAACAAAACAAAACAAAAAAAAAAGAGTATATAATTATATAAAATTATTTATGTAATAGAAGTGTGCATCTTGTTTACCATGCTTGGCTATAATCAGAACAATGAATTTAGATTGCCTTTACTGTTTATTATTTCATACATATTTCATAAATATATATATATATATATATACATATATAATAACTATATATTCAATTTCTCTTTGGAGATGGAGTTTTGCTTTCTTCCTCAGGCCAGCTCTGCACTTAGGGGCTCAAGCAAACCCCCTGCCTTAGGGTAGTTGGGACTGCAGTTGCCGTACCCACCACCAGAAAACCTTTCAGTTCTCTGTACTTGGAAACGCACACTGATCTTTGAAACTAACATGGAAGATACGAAGTCACGATAACCTTGCCTAACTCAACCCGGCAAACTCCGTGCACATTTGAAGTCATAAAGCAATTGAAATCTGGAAGCAAAGGTCTCCTTATGGGCCTAGTGATTCTAAGTGACGTCTGGGGAACAAAACAAATGTAAAGGTTTTCCAACCTCTGGGGTGTGGCTGTAACCCCAGGCTCTGGTGAGCTCACCTTTTCTCTGTGGTTCTTGCTGTCCCCACCCCAGCCGATTGTCACGGACCTTCATCTCTCCTTTGTTATCTGCAAAACCGTGAAGGCCAGACAGATGATTTACACAGGACAGCGTTTTACGCTTGACAAGGTGGAGTGGCTTGTCCCAGGCCACAACCTGTTATCCACAGTCTGTAGACAAGCTCAAACTGGCTGCCTTACCCCCACCCCCAGGTTGTAGTTCCTTTCTGGAAAGCGGCACCAATGTCCAGGGAAATGTGACACCAGCCTTCTGCGCCCCCCATCAGAGTCATGTGACAGACTCTCCAGCCCCTTTTGCCAAATCTAGATGGCTCTCCTGTTCTGAGGTTCTTTTAGACTGAAACTATGGTAGTTACAACCTGGTCACCTGTTGTGGGGCAGAGCTAGCTTGCTGATTCACTGTCCCCCGTCCTCTCTGCCAGCATGCACGGGTGGTTGGGTAGGGGATGGCAAAGTTCCTTGGAGCCTATCTGGAAGGAAGGGGCCAGCCATCTTTGCCTCTTAACTGACTAGCCCGCCAGGGGCCCTCGCGTCCCCCCCCCCCCCAGGACCACCTTTGTCCCGTGGCAATAGATCTAGCCTGTACTGCAGGCCACCTAGGAAGTTCAACATTCCTGTTATAGTACGGGGCTCTGGCCAACACCCAAGCCCGGACTTTACCTGTATAAATATGGGGGTTTTTGAGCCCGGGCTTCCTGGCCGGGTGTGTGATTGTGGGG